>CM053509.1:115175761-115504282 GCA_028627145.1 Eidolon dupreanum | reverse complement strand
CTTATTTCGCTTAGCATGATTATCTCGAGGTCCATCCATGTTGTCGCAAATGGCAGTATTTCATCTCTTCTTATGGCTGAGTAATATTCCATTGTATATATGTACCACAGCTTCTTTAGCCAATCATCTATTGCAGGACACTTTGGTTGCTTCCATGTCCTGGCCACCATGAATAATGCTGCTATGGACATCGGTGTGCAAATATCTTTTCAGATATGAGTTTTCAATATTTGGGGTAAATACCCAGTAGAGGGATTGCTGGATTATGTGGTAGATCAATTCTTAGTTTGTTGAGGAATCTCCATACTGTTTTCCATAGTGGCTGTACCAATTTGCAGTCGCACCAGCAGTGTATGAGGGTTCCTTTTTCTCTGCATCCTCTCCAACATTTGATATTAACTTGTTCTGTTGATTATAGCCATTCTAACAACTGTGAGATGGTATCTCATTGTGGTTTTGATTTGCATTTCCCTAATAGCTAGCGATATTGAACATCTTTTCATATGTTTGTAGGCCATTTGTATGTCTTCTAGGAAGAAGAGTCTGTTCAGGTCCTCTTCCCATTTTTTGATTGGATCATTTGTTTTTTTCTTGTTATTGAGTCACATGAGTTCTTTGTATATTTTGGATATTAGGCCCTTATCGGAAATGTTGCTTGCAAATATATTTTCCCATTGAGATGGTTGTCTCTTTACTTTGTTGACGATTTCTTTTGCTGAGCAGAAGCTTTTTAGTTTGATGTAGTCCCATTTATTTATTTTAGCTTTCACTTCCCTTGCTTTTGAGGTCAAATTCATAAAATCTTCTTTAAGTCCAAGGTCCTTGAGTTTCGTTCCTGTATTTTCTTCTATGCATTTAATGTTTCAGGTCTTATATTCAGGTCCTTAATCCATTTTGAGTTAATTTTGGCTTGTGGTGGTAGGCAACAGTCTAATTTCATTCTTTTGCAGATGGCCTTCCAATTTTCCAGCACCATTTATTGAAGAGGCTTTCCTTTCTCCACTGTATGTTTTTGACTTTTTTGTCAAAAATTATTTGCCCATATAAATATGGGTTTACTTCTGGACTCTTGATTCTGTTTCACTGGTCTGTGTGTCTGTTTTCCTGCCAATACCATGCTGTTTGATTACTGTCACTTTGTAGTGTAAGTTGAAGTCAGGCAGAGTGCTGCCTCCAGCCTCATTCTTTTTTCTCAGGATGGGCTTTGGCAATTTGGGGTCTTTTGTGCTTCCATACAAATCTGATTAGTTTTTGTTCTATTTCTTTAAAAAATGCTGATGAGATTTTGATGGGGATTGCATTAAATCTGTATAATGTTTCAGGTAATATGATCATTTTAACTATGTTGATTCTTCCAATCCAAGAATACGGAATATCTTTCCATTTCTTTGTATCTTCTTTGATTTCTTTTAATAGGGTCTTGTAGTTTTCTTTATATAGATCCTTCACATGTTTCATTAAATATATTCCTGGGTATTCTTTTTGTTACAATTGCAAAAGGAATTATTTTTTTGCACTTCTTTTTTTGACGCTTCATTATTAGAGTAAAGGAATGCTATGGATTTTTGAACGTTTGTTTTGTATTCAGAGACTTTACTGTGTTTGCTTATTGTTTCCAGTAATGTTCTTGTGGCAGGCATCTTTAGGGTTTTCTATATAGAGAATCGTGACAGAACTAGGATTTTCTGATTGGGGAAAAAAGAAACATATGTAATTGTCTTTAAAAAGTAAATTTACCCTTTAGTCCTGAATTTTCAGAAAGTATTTACATGAACTCATGAAGTATTTTGTATATGTATTAATGTGTATGTTTCAATTTTGCAGCTCTGTCCACAGAAAAAGCCTAGAAATAGTGATCAATTCAGGTGCAGTTTTTCTAGTGCCTGAATTGTGGTCTTGAAATACCATGTACACCTAAAAGAAACAGGCTGGGGGCAGAAAAAGTATAAGATGAATTGGAACATCTTATAGATAAAAAAGAAGCCCACAAAGACTGCTGAGTTCTTGTCAGAAAAATTAGGGAATCAACTGGAAGAACCTATTGGCCTACAATGAGACAATTTGAACATGGATAAGGAAAATAACTACAGCATATTGAAACACCTCAAAGATGTGAACTTTTAGTAATATAGAAACTGATTGGTCACTTGTGTAGGATGTTAGAGGAACTATTTCTTTGAAAAACTGCTAAAGAAAGCATACACATTTGTTGTATGAGCTATACTACTGAGTCAGCAAATAATCCACAAGGTCAAGTTTCTCTTTATGGAATTATCTCAGCAAGTAAATCAGAAGGGAATGATAGAACTGGAATATCAACATTTTCTAACCCCAATGAATTAGTCTAGTCATTAAGCAACTGTGAGTACTGTCATCATAGAAAAAGAGAACTGAGTAACTAGATGCTTCCTGACAGAAATAGACCTATAAATAGTTTTACCAAAAAATGAACCTAGATTTGATTAAGCATTTTTAGCAAAGTTTGACAAAAAAATTTCTTTTTGTAGAGGGCCAGATAGTAAATAGCTTACCCTTTGGTGGTCAGATGATCTCTGTCAAAACTACTCAATTCTGCCATTGTAGCAGGAAACCAGATATAGAGAATATATAAACAAGTAGGCATAGCTATATTCCAGTAAAACTTTATTTACAAAAACAGGTAGTGGACCAAGATTTTTTTTTTTTACCTCTACTCCATATCCAACTATCAATTTACTGGAAATACAAACAACAGAAAAAATATTTTAAATACACTTTGGGAATGCAAATATCAAAATCAAGACTGTGGGAAACTTGTAGAACAAATTATGGAGATTCTTCAACAAATTGCAAGAAAGAAAGATTGTGTGGAAATTGTAGAGTTTATAAAAACACAGGCAAAAATATATGCTTAGGGAAGCAGACAAATGTTAAGACAAGAAAATTAAGGTAAATAACTCTTGAAGAGGGAGCATGTCAAGGACTAAAGTACAGTTCTGTCTTCTGACATGGATGGTGATTATAGGATGTTCACCTTATATTTGGTTAAACTATATATTTGTCTATGAAGTTTTCTGCATTTGTGTATATTTGACATTAACAGTTTTAAAAGAAAAGTTGGAAGAATGGAAAATGTCATCAAGCGAGTGCTAACCCCTTCCCCCCTAAAAAAAACTTCTGATGCAGAATGCATTAGTAGAAACACAGACATTTAATAAGATGAAAGAATCCTAAATATGTATGTATCCAATAATATAGCTTCAAAATATAAAGCAAAGGTTGGCACATTAAAAGGAGAAATGTACATATCCACAGTCATAGCAGGAGACTTCGAAGAAGCATATGCAAACAGGTATAAATTGTATCTATGAAAAATATGGCTTTGTATTGGAAACACTTCTTTTTAATTAGGTCATCTTTTTAATTAGAACTTTATTAGAAATATGTTTATACCTTTTATTTTAATTGAGAGTGTTATTTCTAGTTTTTAAATTTACAAGATGGCTGTCTTCTTATCAGATAACCTAAATGATGTCTCTAATTTTGTTTCCTAATATTGTACTGAAGTTATACTTAACTTTGAATAATAACTAATTACTATTGGACTTTTTTTTCTATTGGAAACAATAACAGAGCAATTGGAATAACTATAATCCCAACTTGTAAACAAAGCTCAGTGAGTTTCCAAACTGACTTTTAATTATTATTTGCATATGGTTTAGATTTTGCTGACAGAAGTTAACCTTTCTTCATTTCTTAAACAGGGGTTCTGAAGGAAAATTAAATGACTGCCAGATAACATTTGTAAATGAAATCTTCAAGATCGAGAAACCTGGAGCCCATCATCCTCTTTCATTGGCAGATGGAAAGTTTTTAAGTATGAATCTTTTTTATGAGCTAGATTGCATATGTTACATATGATTGTCATTTTAATTGGACAGGGAATAACTTTTATGAAAGTATAAAAAACTGTAGATCATACAAATTTATTTTCAAGACAGCAGTTTTGATCTAAGATGTATTTTGGTCTAATGGATTTTCCTCAAATGATAAAATTTTTTTCAAAGGAATGTTTTCTCATCTTGGCATTTTATTGCCATTTTCTTGCTCTTTTCTCTATTATAGGTTCTGTTCAAATAAAAATCCCATTTCAGTAATTTTGTAGCCATCCAAGATTAATTTTTAATAATGAGATTTATTTTTATACCAGTAAAACCTGAGAATAAGTGCTGATTTATCCTTGAATTTCTAGGGGGTAATAAAGTTTATGTAATCATTAGAATGTAGCCTTACCTCTTCATTGTATATATTTTAGGTGCTTAATATCATATAGATAGTTGGTAACAGAGGTAGGACTAGGTTCTAGGTTTTTTTAAATTCATGGTTCAATAGCTGTCTTTCCAAATAGATTACAGTATCTCATACTCTCTTAATTCTGATTTTTTTTGTGGTGAGTAATCCATTTCCTTAATGCCACGTGTCAATGTCTAGGATATTATGGAAATGAAATGTTCAAGACAAAAGGGTCCTGCCTAACTTCTTTTTACCACAATTGTGCAAGATTATAAGACAAGAACTTTAACAGATCAGTAAATAGACTTCCATGTTACTATTCTCATTTTTTGAGGCTGCAACGCTAATATATCTAGACTTGAATTAAGACTCTTAAGACAAACTCTGTATGAGTACTTCTATGGTTATATTTTAGGAATGAAGGTAACTTGATGAGTAAACCTATTTAATGTGACTTAGTCATTCTCAGTAAAACATGATAGAAAACCAAGATTGACTAGATTTTTCTTGTGTCTCTGTTTTCTCCCTCTCAGTATATCTGCATATATTTTTGTTCTCTGTCTAATGATAATCAGATTATAACTACAACTTTGAACTTGTATATAAAGAGCCACAGCCAGACTTCCATTGATTGGATGACTCTCCAAACCAGAAATCTAAACATGCCTTTGGCATTTTAGGTCTGCTATATTTTCATTGCTTATATGTTGTCACAGCTACCTAGTGAAAGTGAAATAAAATTGTATTCTTCATTAGCAAGAAGAGGCAGTGATCAGTCAGAAAGTACTAAAATCAATAGCCTATTCCTTCCTTCTCCTCTCATTTGTGAGGTTCGTTTTTTCCATTTCCCTTATTGCTAGACCAGCTTTGATATGGTAAATTTCCTCACAAATGTATTGTGTACATTTGTTAGAAATTCAGAACTATATAAATTTAAATAATATAGAACTCCCAGGAGGTAATCACTCCTAACAGTGTATGTCATTCTAGACATCTTCCTCTAGCTCTATAATTTATCCTTGTGTATTTAAACAATTAATTCTGTTTTAAAAAGTTATTCTGCAATTTTCTTTTTGAAAATAATATACCTGTCTACCTGTATGTTTTTCATAAAATCTATCCAACTCTTGTTCTTTTGATTGACATGTAAGTTTAACTTTTGATATTATGAATATTACTATAAGACTTTTTCATGTACATATGTATATTTTAAAATTTCAAGGGAATGCTTTGTCAAAAGATGTTCGGATTTAGATGAGGAAGGGGCAATAAATGGTACCTCTTACTTGCCAGAGTTCTGAAGCAATTGACAAATAGGATAGAAATCAACTAAGTCATAAATGCCACTTCTGTTACTAATAAAGAGAATATTGGGGACATAGCCCATAACTAAAATGGGCTTGCTAACTTTGAGCAGCCCTCTCCTGCCTATTCAGCCCACCCAAGGAAAGGTTTGGATCTGCAGAACAAATGGTACTTAACATAACAGTTTTATTTATTAAGTAGTTAAGTCCAAACAACTTTGTTCGATAGAGTATTGTTTTTCCTTTGAAATATTGAGATATCTTATGGTGCCCCAGTGAGTTCAGTACATTGTCCCTGGGCATCTTGGTACACATTCGGGGAACTGTGAGTCTAATCAGTACAGATTTTTAAGGCAAAAGTACATGATCCTCATAGTTGAGTGTAATTAGATTTATTACTGGTACATGCCTGGGCCTCATCCCTGAAAATTTGATTCATAAGCCTAGAATGAGGTTCAGGCATTTATTCTGTAAGTCCTATACTTGATTATCCCTTACGGTTCCCTTCTCTTAATTAAAAAGGCTGTATGCTATTTTCCTGAGTTTTTCTTTATAAGATTCATAGATATAAAAATGATTTTAAGATTGGGCTTACTATAATTTTGTCCTTACTAGGGAAAAATGACCCCGAATGTGACTTTTGTGGCGGAGACCCGGATAAGAAATGCCATTCTTGCTCCTGTCGTATATGTGGTGGAAAACAGGAACCCAACATGCAGCTTCTGTGTGATGAATGTAACATGGCCTATCATATTTACTGCCTGAATCCACCTTTGGATAAGGTCCCTGAAGAGGAATACTGGTATGATTATGAGGGTTTGTTGTTGTTACTACGTTAAGAATTGAATGTGAAATAGGCATTTGAGACACCAAGAATAAATGTCTAAAGATATGTAATGTATATTAAAGTGCTTAACATTTATAGCCAATGGTTACTTGGTATTGATATCTTTATTCGATTATTACAACAGCTTCTGATCCAGTCTCTAGCTCCATATTTAATCCTTCTCATCTCTTCTCTAATACAGAGACTATGTTCTTTTAAAAATCCAAGTCTGATTGCGTTGTTCTTTGCTTAAGATGATTTATGTTGCGTTACAGAGCCTCTTCACACTTTCTTCTTCCATTTCTCCAAATATTCTGTGCTCTAGCCAGATTATGTTAAATATATTTCAGCTCTTTAAATCATGTTCTTTCTCTTCTCTGGGCTTTTACATTTGACACATTTTCTTCTTAGAAACATTTTCCTTTATGCTTAATTTCAGGATGATGTGCATTCTTCAGGTTTTCACTTAAATATGACTTCATCTGGGAAGCCTTTGTGGATGGTTTTCTCTAACCACCAATTATTTTCGATGCACCTATTATGTTCTATAATAGCAATTGAGAGTTTTTAAGTGCTTAATATATGCTAGACATTAACACAGTGCTTAATATGGATTATTGTGTTTAATCTTATGAGGTTAATAAGTAGAACCAGGCACCAAGGTCACATATACTTGACAGAATCTATATTTCTTCTACTGAGTAGTGTTACCTATATAAAGAAATTATTAGAAAGGAGACTAGGAAAAATGTGCCCCAAGTTATAATGAACTTTTTAATGCCATGCTAAGTTTTTTCTTTTTAAACTATGGGCCACTTTGCTAGCATAGAGGGTTTTTAAATTGGAAGGATGACATACTCAGAAATACTAACATCAAAATGGGGTAGCTGTTATCATTGTAAAGAACAGATTGTTCTCCATCTTTTCCCCCACGCCTTCCACCCCTCAGTCTTTGGGAAAGTTTTTATTTTCTTACAACAGAGGCTGTATAGTTGGTGGAAGAAAGGAAGGGATATAATTTCTCTCACTCCCTACCACTAACTCACATGGCCACACCCTGAATTTTACCATCACCAGTAACTATATTTCCTCTGAAGTCTCATATTTTTCTTTTGTTTCTATGGGCGATATATTCCTGCTTCTCTAAAAGGTAAGCCCTTTTACCTGCTCTCACAGTTCTGTATCTTGTTGCCTTTTCAGGAACTTCACTCCTCCAGTGAATTTCTTTCCTGAATTGCTATTTCTGGGTCATTCTCTTTAATATCCTAGAATTTAAGTTTTCAACACACATCCACCCACAAACACACAACACACACAGACACACCTTGATCCCATTTTCCCTAGCAGCTGCCTATCCTATTTCTCTGCTCCCTTCATGGCAAAGCTTCTCAAGAGCTATTTCCACAGATAATTTCCACTTCTCTCCCCCCATTCATACCTCAGCACTCCAGTCTTTCCTTCCTACTACTCCACTGTATCTACTTATGTCAGGTGCACAGATAATTCCATGTTGCCAAACTCATGGTGACTTCTCAGTCCTCCCCTTAGTATACTGCTCAGCTGCTAGCTCTTTTTATAGACCGTATACCATGTGATCTAATTTCCTCCTACTACACTGGCCTTTCCTTCTTAGTAGCTTGTTGGTTTTCTCTCACCTTCTGGATTTCAGAGTTTCCCAAAGCACTACTCATTTGTTTTCTGTCTTCATGCTTGCTCCCTAGATGACCTCATCCAATCATGAGACTTAAAATACCAAGTTAATGGTTCTGAATTTATACTTTCAGATTTAATCTGCCCTGAACTTTCTAATCCTATATCCAACTGCTTACTTGCCTGGGATCACAAAATTAATGAGTCCAAATGGTGATCTTGATTCTACCAACATACTGCCTAAAATCCTGCTGCCCCAATCTTCAGTCTATAATACCTTCATCTTTGATTCCCTCTTTACCACCCCTCTTACATACTCTACATCCAATATTATATGAGCGTATCTTATCAGTTCTCCATAATCTTTTTCTCACCTCACCCCCCAGTCCAAACCACCATTTCTTCCCCAAACTGCTATAATAAATGCCTAACTTGTCTCCTTGCTTTCACATTGCCCACCAGCTTCCTTTTTCCCATAGTAGCAAAATGCTCTTACTAAATTCTGAATCAGGTTACTCACTTGTTGAAAACCCCCTAATGTCTCCCTTTTGCACTTATAATAAAATCTAAGCCTTTGCCATCTATGACCTGGCCCCTGTCTACTCTTTAACCTCATCACTTATCACTATCAATTTTATTTACTAAACTTCAACTTTACCCATGTTCTTTATAGGTAGAGAGAACTTTATATTCTTCAAACCATACCATTCCTTCCTTTCCTCTGGACCTTTCCACTTCATGTCTCTGCCTGGAATGCCTTCTCTTGCTTCTTCATATGACAGACTCCTCTTCTTTTAGCTGGAATACCACCTGAGGAGTGTTAACTATCTAAAGACACATAGCATTTCTAATTATTCTTACCACGCAAATAACCCTGATATATTTCCTTTTTAGCACTTAACCACTTTCTGAAATTGTTTCATCATATATATTAGTTTTCCTTAACTACTGTGTACAAACATTTTGATCACAAACATTTATCCCCTGCACCAAAATAGTGCCTGGCATAAAGGAGGTTCTGAACAAACCTGCTGAAGGAATGAATCCCAGAGGTGATTTAGGATCTTATAATTAGAAGACCGTCTTAGATTACTCCATAGAATATCTCTACATTCATATCAAGGTCCTTCACTTCATCTGGAACTCCTTAACCTTAAATATTTTCTGTATCTACTAATCATGTCAGGATATTTACCTTTTGAACTTATTTTTTCATTAGAGATCATGCCTCCTTAAACCCCAAGATCTTCAATAAAATTACAGTTATAAAGGGTAGCACATCAGATAAAATAGTCTTAACAAATTAATTTTTGGAAGCGTTCATGATTTTCTAATTAGGAGGGGTTTCACTTGATAGTATTTATTGCCTTCTCATACATAATTTTACATTGAATTTGTGTATCTTACCACCTGCCTAATTTTCTCAGAATCAGGGACTGAATTATTTACATTTTTTCCCCTATAGCACTAAACAAGATATCTCATAATTAAGCAGTTAAAATTAACTAAATGGGTATGGATGTCTTCTTTGCTCTGTAGGCTACATGGAATAGATAAGTAAGAAATGGGAAATATAGACAAATTTAAGATTAATGGGAGAGTGGCCAGCTGATCCTTATGGATCTATATTCTCAGATATAGCTGATTTATATTCCCAAAGTTTCCGTTCCTTGGTGACACAAGAATAGCCTATTTTCTTCTATAAACATACTTTGCTCTTTAGAAATGATTTAAGGCAGCTTATGACATACAGGCATACCTCATTTTATTGTGCTTTATAGATTTTTTTTTTTTTTTTTTTTTTTTTTTACAAGTTGAAGACAAGACACTCTAGCAAAAACATTACGACTCATTTTATTGCAATACTCACTTTGTTGCAGTGGTCTGGAACTGAATGAACTTGCAAATATTGTAGAAGTTACAGTAGGGTGACCAACTATAAATAGGCTAAAGGACAAAGAATAGAGAATTAAAATTGAGTTAGGAATAAGGCTATTATATTATAAATGAACATCTTTGAATACTTATAATAGATTTTACATTTTTCACTTTGAGAATTCTGATAACCAATATAGATGGGGAGATGTATCAGTTGCATAGTTCAGTATTCAGTCTCGAATGATCTGTTCTTGCTACTTTTGCTTTAATGATAAAAACATCAAATGAATAATTTCCATTCTCAGGATTGGTGATGAAATCAGAATGCACGGTGCTATTTAAATGGGACTGGCTTTTGAACTGAATTTGAGAATTTATGATAATAAAATCTTTTAAGTTCTCTAAAAGAATGACAAGTTTTTTTTGACTAGCCTAACCATGTAAATATTTTGAAAAGTTTAAATTTTAAATGCTCTCTGAAGCTCTATAACATACACTAATTGTAACATCTTAAAACTCATTCTAATGAAGAAAGACCATTATTTTGTTTGGCTTTAATATGGTATTATCGAAATCTTTTTTTTTTTTTTTAAGGTATTGTCCTTCCTGTAAAACTGATTCCAGTGAAGTTGTTAAGGCTGGTGAAAGACTCAAGATGAGTAAAAAGAAAGCAAAAATGCCATCAGCTAGTACTGAAAGCCGGAGAGACTGGGGAAGGGTAAAGAAGAAAGTCTCCTTCTGAATTATAATGTTTAGAACTGTAATGCATGTTATAATGTTTCTATAACAATAGTAGTAATGGTATAAATGATACTTTAAGTATTAGAAATATTAACAAATAACTATTGTTTAATGATACAAATTGTTAATTTATGTTGTAATTGTTTAATCCTAAATTGTTGTATATTGTTAATCATATAAATAGGTTTCTATTTTATTCACCTGTTACAGTAATTGATGTCTCAGACAGCTTGTTCTGTGACTTGTAGGGAATGGCCTGTGTTGGTCGAACTAGAGAATGTACTATTGTTCCTTCTAATCATTATGGACCTATTCCTGGAATTCCTGTTGGATCAACTTGGAGATTTAGAGTTCAGGTATGTTTTAAATTAGCTCAGTTGAAAAGGTAAAATTGGATATAGTTCAAATTGTAGCAAATATCAGTGTCTTTTGATTATAAATGGACTACCCTAGGTAGTATCACATGGTATTCAGTTGTTAGAATGAAAGATTTTCTGTAGGACGGATAGATTCTTCCCCAGAGCTTAATAGACAGGGAACATGCATCATGGAACTGGGCATCAGCTATGCCTTGTCATCACTTTGTTTTACTCTTCTGTTACAGTTATGGTAGTTAACATTATTGTTAAGCTTTCCAAAGAATTTTTCTTAAGAATTTAATATTTGAAGTGTTAGGTATTTTTTTTTGTAAGTCAAGTGCTAAATTCTCATTTAATGTCCTTGAACTCCAAGAAAGTTTACTTTAGGTGTTTTCTTTGGTGCTTATTCTCCTGAATGATTGTCACATACTGGTCAGAGGAACTGCCAGATAATCCAAGGATAAAATTACTTCTCTCTTTTCTTCTTGAAGAAGGATCTGTTGTATTTATCCCTGATTACTTCTTTAGAAAGGCAAATTTAACATTATGGAAAACTTAATGTGGAAAAAAATCTTAGAGAATTTCCAATTAGAAACTCTTAGGATTTTGAACTTTAAATAAGAGTAGAGTAGCCCTGGTGCTTAGACCATTGATAACATTTTACATTAAAATAGTGTAATATATATCCATAGCTTGAAAAGTTAAATACTAGTATATGACTTATAAAAACCTGCCCTTTTTGGGTTCCCACTTTCTGTTTCTCAGTGACAACCACTTTAACATTTTAGTTATTTCTTCTGGATTTACCTCCTTATTTCTAAGTAACATGTCTATGCCGCTTTTGTCTTCATGTGTTCGTTTTATTAACTTCCTACTGTAGAAGATGAACATGTAATTTAACATACTCTGTCCTCCCATCTTTGCAATGGTTATGAATAATTTTGACTAAATCCGTATTCAAGGTTTATATTATTATGACTTTGAATTTATAAATACAGTAAAAATACTAAAATACAATTCATATAAATGCAATAAAAAATACACATTGTATATTTTTAATTATGTTGTTTTTTTGTTTGCTTCATTTTTTTGTATACCTGTCACTAATTCAGTCAAAAAGCTAAAAGCCCCATTAATACAGTCTAAGACAATTTTGAGGTTGTTGGCCTTAGCAACTAGAAGAATGCCATTTAGGAAGTAGGGAAGATTCAGAATGGATTTATTTTTATCAAGATTGGTGAGGTAGGAAATCAAGTGGTTCTGTCTTCTGAAGGACCTGGTATTTCCACGGTCTAAATCTTGGTTCTGTTGCTCCTATCAGCTTCTCCTGGGCTTCTGTTGTACCTCTTAGCCAACTATACCAGCTTGGATTTCAGCTCCTTTTTCTCTGCTAAGAACAATTGCATGCTAAACTCATGAATTACAATACTTCTCTTGGAGAGTTGGAAGTACACTTATTTCAGTGAGCCAGAATTGAAGGTATATGGGAAAAATAGTAGGCCATTGACATAGTAGAATAGCATGAGTAAACTAAGAAAATGGATAGCATGTTTGGATAACACTGAGTAGTTTTCATTCAAACATAGAGGCTCCATGAAGGAGAAGCTGGAGATATAGTAGATAGGAGCCAGACTGAGAGAGGATAATGTGTAATACTTAACTTGGTCTTGATATACTATAAGAGCATTTAATGTATTTTAAGCTGTTAAAAGTTAAAAGCAAATTTGTTCTTAAAAGGATCATTCTGTTTGTGGTGGGTAGAATGAGTTTGAAGGAAACAAAACAGCAGTAAAAAGGGATCTATTTTAAGCATTAATGACTCAAACTAAGATTATAGCAGTGGAAGGAGAAAAAGATGGATTTGAGAGTTCTGGGAGATCAAATCAGTAGTATTTGTAACCACATGGGTTTGAACAATAAAGGAGAAGAATGAGGCTAATGTGAATCTTCCCTTTCTGACATGGCTAGGGAACAGTGCCATAATCAAAGATGAAAAATAAGGGAAGAGATCCAGAGCACTGGTAGTAAATTTTTTTTTTACCCAAGTTGAGCTGGAATTACCAATAAACATAAGGTGACGATTATTTAATAGTTATTTTAAAACTCAGAATTCTAGGCCCGAGCAGTTTTAAACATCACCAGCTTAGTACCTAAGGGATATGTAGTTGGGGAGAAGTAATTAATGTCAGTGAGCAAAAGATAGAACTCTGAGTGACTTGCAGCTCTTAGTTGTAGGGTTTTGGAGTCCGGTGATGTCTGTGAAAGCATTTTGTAAATGTAACTTAACTAACTGTTCAAAAGTATTTTGAGACTATTTATTTTATAGGTGAGCGAAGCAGGCGTTCATAGACCCCACGTTGGTGGAATTCATGGTCGAAGTAATGATGGGGCTTATTCTCTTGTCCTGGCTGGTGGATTTGCAGATGAAGTAGTAAGTCATGATACGACCTTGTTCTTTAGAACCTGTCTTGATCATTCAGTAAAATACAGAAGTTTTGTCTATCAAAAGGATTTGATGTACCTATCTTATCTTTTTAGCATAATTTTTACATTGAAATGATCAGTTATGTACAAGGTAAAGTAATTGGCAGTCTTTAATCTTTATATGTATAATTTTGATTTATATATACATGTGATAACTGATTATTGCAATAAAAATACATTCTCTGTATAGCTCTTTTTTTAAAATTAAATTTATTTAGGGATAAGTGTAGATTGGCATGTAGCATTAGAAATACTATAGTGATTTCTGTTACCAATTTTCCCTCAATAGTCACATTTTGCAAAACTATAGTACAGTTCACAGCCAGGATACTGACATTGATATATTTAGGACACTGAACATTTATTTCCCTTACCACAAGGAACCCTCAAGTTGCCCTTTTATAGCCATATCTACTATACCTGCTCCCCTAACCTCTCCTTAACCCCTGACATCCACTAATCTGTTCTGTTTCTAAAATTTTGTCATTTCAAAATCTTTATAAGTGGAATCATATAGTATGTAACCTTTGGGACTGATTTTTTGCTCAGCGTAATTCTCAAATTATGGCTTTTATCAAGTTTGTTCCTTTTTATTGCTGAATAGTAGTCCATGATATAGATGTACTGCAGTTTGTTTATTCACCCATAGAAGAACATCTAGTTATTTACAGTTTTTGTCTATTATGAATAAAAGCTGCAATAAACGTTTGTGTACAGGTTTTTATAAACAGAAGTCTTCATTGCTCTGGTATAAATGCGCAGAAATGCAATTACTGAATTGTATGATAGTTGACATGCATAATTTTAAAGCTATATCTTTAAATATTTTTCAGAAATACAAAGAATGTTATATAGCTTGTTACAGTCAGCACTTAGAATTTTTTTAAGCTCTGTATGAAAACCAACTAAAAGTGGAATCTCTTTAATATATGTTTTTAGCAACCAGCCAATTGTATTTGATCTGGGCTTTGACATTTGTGTGTGAGACCTTGGCCAAATTATTTAACTCCACTAAACTTCAGTTTTACCATGTGTAAAATAGGAAAAAATAGTATCATAATTTTAATATCAGAAAGTTATTGATATTAAATGAGGTAATCCTTCGGCACTTGGATTGCCAATTCTGTGGTTTGGATCAGAAGCTTATCTTAAATGCTTGAAACATATAAACATGTAATTGTAAAGCTAAAAATGAGTACCAAGTTGAAGTGGGATGGGTGTTATTCCTTTTTTACATCTTTTGAATATAGTTACTAGTCAAATATTAAACATTTGTGGAGAAAAGTACTGATGAGCTTCAATTATGTGTTTCAAGCAGTTAATTCTAAGTCTATTAACTACTGTAAAAAATTATTTTAGGACTAAAACACATAGGCTTAGATTGCCAACTAAGATGTATCTGGAGATGTTATATTTTGTAAGCATTTTCAATCTTTTGATCTTTTATTGTAGGCAAGTTACATCTACAGAAATAGATGAAGGAAACCTGAATAAGCTTTTCTCATTCAAAAAAAAATTTTATTCTGAAACCTTTAATTTGGTATAACATTCACGGAGCCAGTGATCTTTGTTCTGTGTGGATGAATGGATATGAAGCTATCGAAACCTGCTGATAAAGTGGTTAACATTTTTGTCTATTAACTTGAGAATTAATCTAATGCTAGTTTAGTGCCTCATGTTTGGTGGCCTCACTTGAGAAATGAGGACCCACAAAAATGATCTGACTCTTAACAGTTGTCCTGAGAAGTAGTTTGCTCAGTGATCAGGAGCAGACTCTGGAGCCAGGCTGTTTGAGTTTGTGTCCTGGTGCTATTTCTTATAGCTGTGTGACCTTAGGCAAGCTGCGGAACCCTTCTGCCTCATCTGTAAAATAGGGTTTACAGTACTTAAAATAACCTACCTCATAGGATTGATGTGAGGGTTAAATCAATTAATTATATGTAAAATGCTTAGCCTAACCTTCACACAAACTCTTAAGTGCATGTGTTAGGTATTAATAATAGTAGTGCTAGTACCCTGTTTTGTGGGCATGCAAGGGATAGTATGAGAGAGGAACTGGCAAAAACTGAGGCTATATTCTACACAGCTTTGAATTAAGGAATCATTAAAGGTGTCTGGGAAAAGTTTAATGATTTTAATTGTGCTTTAGGATATTTATCTGATAGTTGGGGCGGGGGCAGTGAGAAAATTGGGATGAAGGTCTTTTGCCTGATAAGAGTGATGGCGGGAATGAGAGGACCCAGCTTATTGTGTTAGGCAGCTGCTTTACAGTTTAGGAGAAGAGTAGAGATTGGAAAATCGTGGGAAATCAAGTCAGTCTGGGGCAGCTGATGGCTACTTTACGTAAGCTTATCCCAGGCAGCAGTCTTGTTTAAGCTACTGCCTCATAGGGGTACAGCTTAGTAGAGCATGGACTAGAAAATGCAACAAATTAGGTTGATCATTGTCCATAGAAAAAAATAGTCTGAAATAATATTCCCTGAGTTCTGACTGTGGCAGTTTTTCTCCCCAGTGGAAATTAAAGTTTTTGTTGGTGCAAAGATTAAAGCATAGATGATTTAATAACATAGATTTTGAACTATTTTTACTTGATTATTTGCTACTGGAAGAATAATCAGAAATGTTTTTGTTCTTCTCTTTTAACACTGTTTAGCTTAGGTTGTACCTTGTATGCTCTCCTAGTTCCCACTACTTTTTCCTTTATAGCACCACCACAATTATAACTTTAAAAGTTGACAGGGTTATGAATATGAACATTGTGAAGTCAATTCAGATACTCTTTGGAAGACCGTTTCTGATTAATTTAAGGAGTGTTCTGACTGTTCTAGATGTACTTATTTATTAGAATTTAAGCGGAGTACAAACTAAAGATGAAATTCCTTAATGCTTTATTTTTTTAAATTTAGACATCAATATTGGATCAACAAAAAGGTTTTTGGACAGACTTTTAAAACCATGAGACTTTAGTTATAACTTTTAAACCAAAGGAAAAACAAGATGCAAAATAACCGACCTTTATTACAAGCAAGAATTTAGTAGACAAAACTTTATTATCCTAAGTGCAGTCTGAACTAATTAAAATAATCTTGCATTAAAGAAGAACCACTATTTAGATGGTGTTAGTAGAATTAATTTATATAGTGCTAGTTCTCTCAAATTATTTTGAGGTAGAGACAGTACCAATATAAATTTATAGCTACTACAGAAATATTTGTGGAGCTAGTTTGTGTACTGTCTACTTCTTTTGGCATGTTTTTTTTTTTTTTTTTTTTTTCACATTTAGTAGACACTTTATACAACTTAATGAATGGTACTTATTTTACCTGAATGTAATTTGAGTGAACCCATAGAGATTTGGGGAACTTGCCATACTGTTAGGATTTGAAATTTGAAATTTAACAACAAACTTGAATATGGTATAGATTACTGTTGGGAAATCAGTTATGGAGTTTTTATTAAAATGGTACTTGATAAACTAAAAGCTAATATTGATAAGTTTATTTTAATAACACTGAATTAAATGAAATAATGTTTCCAACCCATATGACTTTATTTTGTAACATTCTATAGATTATTTGGTTATATATGTAGTATGAGAATAGTCACATTTGGGGGTATTGGAAGCTATATAACTTTAAAATGAAATCTTTAGATCAAGTGATATAACTTGAAGGTATACTGCATGCAAGATTGCATTGAATTTTGGTAAATACTGTGAGAGACCATGTCAGTTCATAACATCCTAACCAAATATTCTGACTCTGAAACAAGAATTGATGAAATTATACTTGGGTTTGTGTATCTAATGACGAAAATCTTCTCCTATAGGATCGAGGTGATGAATTCACATACACTGGAAGTGGTGGTAAAAACCTTGCTGGTAATAAAAGAATTGGCGCACCATCAGCTGATCAAACATTAACAAACATGAACAGGTACTCTTTATTGTTAGTTTGTAAAGACTATTTATAATTTGGGGTTTGTGTAAATGTTTGATTATAGCACTATATTTTATCACTCAGACTGTAGAGGAGGATCTTAAAATGAACATTAAAGATCTAAAATTACAATTCCATTACTTGATTATATAATTATTTGTAAGAAATCCTAACTTATTTCTTCAAATTATTAGTTTTCAAATGATATAATACATAATTCCCAATCTTAATACATGCACTTTGCATTTGAAAACATTCTGAAAACTTTAAAAGAAGGAAGCCCACATAAGTTAAGTGAAGTTGAGGACAAGGTGGCTTATCCACTACCCCGTAGGTCAAAGTTGTGTTCTACTCAACACAGATTTATCTTTTAAAGTGATACACTTCTTTATAGAGGATACTCACTAATGTGAAACAGGGTTATGTTTGGGAGCCACATTTATGCACGTAAGTGAAACATTATATAACTTAATCGGAACTACACTCAAGGTGCTTTCAGGATTTAAAATAATAAGATATCTTTAAATATTATGAAAGAGAATGTTTATTTACGAAAGTGAGCTTTTCTAACTAAATGCTTATAAGGCGTTATGAAAGACCACCTTGTGTTGATCTTTATTCTATAGAAGTATTAATGACATTCCAGCTTCCATGGAAAAAGAAAATTTAATAACTTCAAAATGTTTTATAAATGCATGATAATATCAGTAATAATAAATTAAGTAATCTAAACCATCAGATAGCAATGACCACATTATAACTTGTTATACTGATAATTTTGTGATCATTTCATAAAGTTGAAATTTTTTTGTATTCTATCAATAAGGGTGTTTTGTGGGTTATTGAGTAAAAGTATTTTTTGCTTTCTTGTATCTAAATCACTTGGTTTTAAGTAGTGTGCCCTTAATTTCTGATTAGCGTGTGAAGTAAAGAATATACCAATATGGGTTAAAGACTTTGTTGCATACCAGGTTATATAGAATCTGTTTTTACGTCTTCTATATTATTTCTGACAGTAGGATTATTTTACTGAACCAGCAGAGGAGACAGGTCAGATTTGCTGGTGAAAACATTCCTGAGGCAGGAGTCCAGTCCCTAGCTAGTCTTTTCCTATCAAGAAAGCAATTCTTTAGGAAGAATGATCTTAAAAGGAGTTACAAATCTTTTGATGTGCTTTTGTCATTGAAAATGTATCGAGAATTTACAAAAGGCTTTTTGAAGTCAAATCCGAAAATTATATTTTTCTCTTTAATAATAATAGATTATTTTGCTTGAATGAAACTTCTTTCATAACTACCTGCACTTGTAATGTACATGGTAAATTCTTTTCAAGCTTTTGAAGAATCTAATAAGTATACCCTGTTTACCATATGTTAACAGTCTCGTTAGAAAATAATTGACAAGTAGTAAAAATGTTTGTATTAAAAATAAGGTAATGAAAATGAAATAGTAACTCAAAAACAGTTTAGGATTGACATATCTTAGACTTTGACATCCATTCAATTAATTTATACATTAAGCTGTGAGTACGATTAATTGTAAAGACCTCTTAGGCAAAGGTGCTTATTTGTTTTATAAACCTGAAAACTAGTGAAAGGCCCTTAGCTCTTACCTGCAGTATACTCTTTCCTGACTAGTATATGGTCCAATTCGTTTTTGCTTCTCTGCTAAGAGGTAGTTTGACACCTGCTTCTTGCTTTAAGAAGTTTGTTTCTATTTCTTCTCAGCTCTTCCATTTTATGAAGCTGAAGAGGGTAGCAGGATAATCTGGCTGTCCTTTATCAGGGCAGTTAGAGACAACCTGCCAAGATGTGGATAGAGTAATGGAAGAGCCTTGTTGTTGTGGCTAGTTTCATCCTCTGGGACTCTTTTCACATACTTGAACAGCCTGAATATTTACATGAAGCTAGAAGTGAATTAATGCCAGTTAGTAGTGGCAGTCATTATGACTGAAGGTACCTGTGAGCACCAAAGCATTATCTTCATTAACATGAAGATAATATTTATCCTTATCCTAGCTCTTTAAGAAGATGGAGTATGTATATCTCAATAGATATTCCATAAATAAGATATAATACTAGCCCTAGAGTCAATTTTCTTCTACCTCTCAGAATTTTAGTGCATCTCCCTTTGAGATAAAGATAACTTGGTAAGCTTTAACCTTTGACTGCATTTATAAATTTTTTTTTTAAAGAAACATTTTCTTAAGTTCACTTATTTTAACAATATAACTGTGATCAAGATATTTTAGTAGATTAGTCATTTAGTCTTAAGGTCTATTTTTTTTTTTATTTGAGCCTGTGTAAAAAGAACTATATACCCTGAGTAAGATTTTGTATCATATATGATTTCACCAGATTGTGTGTGTGTGTGTGTGTGTGTGTATTTTTGACCATACATGTTCTCAGTGGTTTCTTTTCACCTAAGTTAGGAAGTAGGTGTCTTAGAGGAAAAAATACTACTTTTAAATAGATTCTAGTTTGGTTTTTCTTTTTTTGGCAGGACTAAGTTCTCCCAAGAAAGGTCTTCTAACATCTAATAACCTTACTGATTAATTACTACTAAGTGAGTACGCATACTAAGGAAGCTTCAGCTAAATCAGGTGCTGCTTCCAGCTCAGTTTTCTTCCTGTTCATATGTCATCAGTAAAATGTAGTGGTCTCAAACAGCCAAAAATCTTTATGGTCATGATTTAGCACAGACATTTGAATGCTTCAGTTTTATTTAAACTTATCTTTTTACTAGAGGTCTTTAAAGAGTATTCTCATATTGAGCTTGTTCTTAATATCTTCTAAACTTTGAGGAATCTCTGTTGTCTGGAATGTGGAAAGTGGACCTAGAAAGGTCATTAGTACCTTGCTGACAAATTTATTTTTCTGGATTTCTTTCTACATTATTCCAGCAATTTACCTCACTCCCTTATCAAAAATAACTATTAAAACAATCACTTGCTTTAGTTTCCCAACTTTCTCCCTTCCCTCAACAAACGTTATTTAAAGAAAATTCCATGTATTTCTAGTTGTTTTCTATTATACGTGGCACAGATGTTATTACTTTCAGAAGAACCCTACAGGCTATCTGAGAACCAATCCCCTGGCTTGGGGGTGACATCAGAAAACTGATTTGTCTTCTCTGCTGGTGGGGGAAAGCATAATCCTATTATCTGGAATAATATGGAAAGAATCATAGAATCTTAACCATCAGGTAAGGCATAATTCACCTTTTAATTGAGCTAATGATGCGATTATATACTTGAAGAAAGATTACTTGGTATAAAGACTTTGTTTTATTTTTTAGGGCATTGGCCCTAAACTGTGATGCTCCATTGGATGATAAAATTGGAGCAGAGTCTCGGAATTGGAGAGCTGGTAAGCCAGTCAGAGTGATACGCAGTTTTAAAGGGAGGAAGATCAGCAAATATGCTCCTGAAGAAGGCAACAGATATGATGGCATTTATAAGGTGCTCTATCTGGCATGACCTCTTGTTAGTCATTCTTCCTGGGCTTTCAGGACAGGGTTACCACAGGGAACTGCTCTACTGTGGGTGGGTTGGAGGAAACATTAGACCATCTTAGTTGGTAGTCTGATCTTTCTGGAAATATAACAGCTGCACAAATTCTTCAACACTTTTAAGGCTAGTTTTAAGTTTGTAAAGGCAGAGTTATATTTTGGGTTAAGCTTTTAATAAGTGTATTCTGTATGATAAAACCAAACCATTTAAATAACTTTGCCATTGTGGACTTTGACATATATCTTTAGAATGATTTTTAATTATAATAGATTTTCAAAGCAGAGCACATTATAATTATTAAAATAGGTTGTATTCTTTGTTTAAAAAACAGGCATCTACTGCCACTTTATATATACTGTTAAAAAAAAATCTATTCATGAGCATAATTTTGTTAGTATTTCAAATTTATAGCAATCTATATATGGGAACTATCTTAATAGGAAATAAAGTCAAAATAATATTTTAGTGAATATTCTTAATTCATTTACTATTACAGCAAAGCAAGTACCTTCTGAAGTTGCACTTAGATTGGGCAAGTTTAAACCACTAATATGATGGCATTATGAATAATAAGTTTATTTAAACTTTGAATCTCAAATTAGTACTGAAATATTATGATTTAGGTGGTGAAATACTGGCCAGAGATTTCATCAAGCCATGGATTCTTGGTTTGGCGCTATCTTTTAAGAAGAGACGATGTTGAACCTGCTCCTTGGACCTCAGAAGGAATAGAACGGTCAAGGAGATTATGCCTACGTTTACAGGTTAGATTACATTTGTCTAGGCTACTTGTATATTCATAAAAATATATACCTCTGTACTATACTATCAACATGTCTTAACACTAGATGTAACCCACAGCAATTGATCAGTGGACTGTAAGGGGTGAGGAATGAGATCATGAAAGTATACAGAAAGAAAAGAAGTAAAAAGGTAGCATCCTAGGTGTCAGACAGCCCTCAGACCAAGCATCGTGCTTGGGAAAAGTTGGGCTGGTCATTGAAAAGTAAAATATTTCCATTAAATTTGGAAATGACCTGAAGTATGAGGGAAAGGGATACATAAAATTTAGGTATAGGAGGCCTCGAGAAGGGAAGTTTATCCTAGAGGGCACAGGGGGTATGTCTCTGGTAGGGGAAGGGGGGAGGTGACTTGTAAGAGTGGTCTGCTTCCTACCCTTCTCACTTTTCCTCACCCCTTTTCTCTCTTCCCCCTCAAAGCTGCTTCCCTGTCTTGTCACCACCTTTAGTGTTGTGCCTTTTTTTTCCCTTTGCCCATGCTTAGCTGTTACCCCATATAAGACTTTGTTGGTTTTGTGTGCATAGTGGATGGTATGGCTACATTCCCCCTCCACTTCCTATACACCCTAGACTTTGTCCCTGACACTGACTTCAGAGCATGGTTTGAGTTTATCCTCCATCATTTCCCATCATTGTGCTTCCTGTAAAGACTACCAGCTTTGTCATTTTCCCTGGCTCTGCCCACACTGCATGTGTAGGGGCTGAACTATGGGCAAGTGTCTGACCACCCAGCCAGGTGAGTGTGTGTCTTTTAGTGCAAATCTGTTCCTGTTTTTGTTTTCTCTTTAAATTCATAAAATTGATTGTTTAAATGAGCCCCATGAGCTGCTAAAATAACTGCCAAATACAGTTGACCCTTGAAAAATGCAGGGGATTAGAGGCATTGACCCCAGCACAGTAGAAAATCCACGTATAACTTTTGACTCTGCAAAAACTTAATAACCTGTTGACTGGAAGCCTTACTGATAACAGAAACAATCAGTTGACACATATTTTGTATGTTATATGTGTTGTATACTGTGGTCTTACAATAAAATAAACTAGAGAAAAGAAAATATTAAGAAACTCTTAAGTAAATACATTTGTAGAATTGTACTGTATTGATACTGTAAGTTTACGTTATCTGTTTACAAGATGAATCATCTGTCAGTACCTACATCAATATTGTCTTATATGATACAACACACTGTAGATGTTATATGTAGTTCTAACATTAGACATTAAAAATGAATAGATAATGTGAAAAAGAAATTTATAGGTATAACAATTCATAGATTGATAAAAAAAAAAAAAAAAAAAAGAAACTTTATGGTAACCTAGTGTAGTTGATATGATTGTTTCACAGTAATAAGGAAATCTCCGAAAATTTTTCCAATATACTTATTGAAAAAAAGTTCACATGTAAGTGGAACCAAGTTGTTCAAACCCATGTTCTTCAAGGATCAACTATAATGCTTTTTATAACTGATATTTAAAAACCTATTGTTAAATCCATTTTCAGAAGTTTTTTTTCAGATCCACTGTTCATCAGAGAATGTTCTAGATAGGTTAGATATGAAACTGAGCAGAAGCATTTAAGCCCATCTACTATGATGAGCGAATGTATCATTGATGAGTCCTGAAACATTCAGCTTTAAACATGAGTATTATCCCAAGCATGTCAAAAAAAAATGTAGTAAAACTGCAAGAATAATAGGTAGAATTTATTCCTTAAAGTCTAACCCTTAAAAAAAGAATTCAGTAATTTAATGGCTTTAGATCTCCTAAAAGTTTTTATTTTTTTCTCCCAAATTTTGAGAGAGAAGAAATTTGATTCTTAACATTTTGGTGGGTTTTTTTGTGGGTTTGTTTTGTGTTTTTTTGTAGATTGGCTCCACAGTTTAGTGTAATTCCATTTATATGAGTACCATCTTTTCTACTCTGTGGTTGTTCCTCATTTACCTTCATATCTAGATTCTACTTTCCTTTCTACCTCAAAATTTTCAAGCCACCTAGTCACAACTCCTGAAAACTTTCCTGTTTTAGATCTGAAACTTAAGATCATTGTATTGTAAAATAAAATATCTTAATCAAAACTATATGGTTTTATACTGAATTTAGGATTTTAATAGTCTTCTGTCCTTTGAATTCTGTTCTTTAAATGTCTTTTTCCTTTATATAAAATTTTTTCAGTTCAGGGAAAATATAGACTACTCCTCCCTCCCCTTTTAAAATTTCTCACCAGGATCGAGAACTCCCCTTCTCTGTGAATTTTAAGCCTACATTTACTTTTTTCCCTCATCAGTATCCAGTAGGTTACCCTTCAGATAAGGAAGGGAAGAAGACTAAAGGACAGACAAAGAAGCAGGCCAGTGGAGCCTCAAAAAGGCCGACTCCAGCTGATGGTAAGTAATGATTATAAAAAATCAATTATAATAATATAGTTTTTAAAGAGAGAAATATTAAGAGAATAAATTGAGAAACTCATAAGAAATTAAAAGCAAGTGAAGGAGGGGGTTTGTTTTTGGATGAGTGGGTGCTTTTTTATATTTTAATAGTGTCAGAACCAAAACAGCAGCAAATGTAGTATCCCAAACTCCAGGGGAAGTTAGATGCTGGTTTATGCAGGTATCTTCATGCTAAACGTTACTGGTGCCAATTAGCTCTTTTATTTCATTGTTCTGCTTAGAACACTTGTAAGTCTGCTGATATATTTTTAAATAAATCTAGATGATTGTCCAAGTGCCTCCAAAGTGTTCAAAGCATCAGATTCAGCAGAAGCTGTTGAGGCTTTCCAGCTAACCCCTCAACAACAACATCTAATCAGAGAAGATCATCAAAATCAGAAGCTATGGGACGAAGTGCTTGCTTCTCTTGTGGAAGGACCAGTATGTATAGACTTTTTTTCATTATGATTCCATGCCTTTTCATTTTTTATTTATTTTTTAATTGTAGTTGACATACAATATTACATTAGATTTAGGTGTACAGACAACAGAGTGATTAGACATGTATATACCTAATGAAAGTGATCATCACGATAAGTCTAGTAACCATCTCATCACATATAGTTATCATGAGAAGATTTTTTAAATACCCAATAAACTTAATTTAAAAAAATAATATTTTTAAAATGATGTTTTGATAGCATGATAAAAAAATAATTTTCCTATGAAGTATCATTTTCACGAGTCCATCAAAACTTGATCCTTTTATCCAATCTCATCTAGTGCCACTAGCTTTCAGAAACAATCTGAAGCAGTACATAAATGCTCTTAAATTTATTTTAGACCTCTTAGGTGTTAGTTTTTGACCTCTCTGTGCCTGAACTTAATAATTTATGTTGAGGTACTGTTCATGGGAAGAATTTTCAGTTGTGGCACACACTCAACTTAATCTAAAACTCATCAGGAATGTTTTTATACTTCAGAGTTATCTGATGGCATAAATCTTAAGCAATTCAGCAGAATTTTCAATGCCTAAGTGATCAACCTAGGGATAAACCAGCATATTTATTTAAATACTTCATACGTTTTGAATTTTTTTTCATTTTTTGGTAACCATAAAATTTCAAAGTAAAGAGGAATTACTTTAATGATGCATGGATTTTGTATTAGCTGCGTTTTGCAAACAAAGGTTTCTTATCAGATCCCCAACTAGAGGTTTCAAATATGAATTGTCAAATTGTCCCTTGCTTTTATTGTCTTGAATTTTTCTTACAAATTCAAATCACTTAGTTTTATTAGATAATAACCCCCTTCTCGTGTATAATAGTTACTTTTCTCTTTTCTTCCAAAGTATTGTGATGTGAAGCTGTTGTTGGTGGTGCGCTCTAGTATCCTCTCTTGAAATTCCATCTGGTCATCTTTTAGTAATTTCTTCTTGCCAGTGTTCCTTTTATTTCCCTCTGCATTAGCCAGAACTTCTTATTTGCCTGAAATAGGGTTAATGATATGTGTGTGTGCGTGTGTGTGTGTGTGTGTGTGTGTGTGTGTGTGCGCGCATGCGCGCGTGCACAGGCAAGCACTCACATGCGCATGTGCTTTTATCTATATTTAAAGGATAGAGTTTCTGTATTGCTCTTTGAGAAATATATTAAGGAAGACTATTCCTGTTATAATTTTTAAACTTTTAGAAATGGGTAAGGTTTATTAAATACTGTTTGGATTTATATTGGGGTCATAATTTCCTTTGCCTAAAAATGTGATATGCTGTTATCCTTGATAGAAAAAGGCTTACATGTTTGGAAGACAGAAGTAAAGTAATTTAGATCTGTGAGAAATGTTACTTGATTTTTAGCTAAGAGACCCAGGCATAAAGAGAGTCTGGCTCTGGTAGATCAGGCTCATTTTCACTTAGAGCAAGTAAGATACAGCAAGCAGTTGTTGATCACAGTCTAATTATTCTCTGGTTGGAGAGGATACAGCTGATTAGTGATAACTTCAGGAAGTTCTACCTGTGGGTGGGCAGGGGACAAAGCAGATATCATGAAGGAAAAAGCCACCTGAGTGCACAGTGAAGTTCATTTGCACATCTGTTGTCTGTACTGGACACGTGTATTGGACTTCCTGTGAGTCTTTTATTATGTGTATTCTGGTTATCAATTTTAAAAAATAACCAAAATGGTTGAATCCTGTGAGACTTGGCAAGGATGTACAAATCAAGTATACCTGACTTTTCAACCCTTTCTTTCAATGTAATTTTTATATGAAATCAAGTCACCAGTTGACAGTTCTTAAACCAGAAAAGACCGAAAAGACCGAAAAATAATCCTGCCCTCTGGTGGCAGGATCTTAAATGCCTAGGTCAGATGTGATGTTGCTGCTAATGATTACTCTGGATGTTTATGTACTATTAGTGCCCTAGGCAGGTTTCATGACCATTTTCTTCAGATAAGCCAGGAACTGATTTATTAAGCCAGAAAAGTCAGCTGTTGGCCAATGGTGACTTTTAAATAAATGTGTTTATATCCAGACACCTTCCCAAGGTCCTATGTGATCCGTCATCCCTACCTACCTCTGCAGACTCCTTTTGCTACTCTCAGGCCCATACTGCTTTGGCTACAATGATCTCTGTTATATAACATATTCAACTCATTCTTGCTGCTGGGCCTTTATACACATACTATCTCTCTGACTGGAATTCTCTTCCTCCTTCATATCCTGTAACTTTCTGCAATAGTATACTACTCAGAGAGGCCTTCCCTAACTACCCTTTCTAAAATAGCCACTCTTTATTCTGTCGTTTAAATTTGCTTTGTTTTCTCAGTTATTGCTATCTGAAATTGAATTTTTTTTCAGTCTGCTTGCCTAAAGGAATATAAAGTTCCTTAGAGCAGAAACTTTGCCTTTTTATCATCACTGCGTAGATGAGTGCCTAGCACATCGTAGCAATTCAAAATACCTGTAAGACGTATACTCGTATTATCGGCACCATGGAGGTACTGGGGAAATATCAGTCATTAACAAGGAATTTTTCAAGTACTAAATTTATAGCTTTTTCCTCGTCTCCCCCCTAATTGGTATATTCTTTTGATGTGTTGCATAATACTTTGTTGATAACTCATTTGACTTTCATAATCCATGTTTATAAATTAGTATCAAGGCATAACTTTGAAATGGGATCTTTGATTTTTCTTTAATCAAGATATAATTAACATATTATATTGTATTAGTTTTAAGTGTACAACATAATGATTTGATATTTGTGTATATTGCAAAATGATCACCACAATAAGCCTACATTTGTCACCATACAGTTACAAAACTTTTTTTCTTGTAATGAGAACTTTTAAGATATACTCTCTTAGTAACTGTCATATAATTATAGTCATCGTGCTGTACATTACATTCCCATAACTTACTTATTTTATAACTGGAAGTTTGTACCTTTTGAGTCCTTGCACACATTTTGTACCCCAGTTCTGACCCATAGCAACCACCAGTCTGTTCTCTGTATCTATGAGATTGGGGGGTTTTTTTGTTTGTTTGTTTTTAAGTTTCCATAGAAATGAGATTATACTGTGTTGTTTATCTTATTATACTTTGGTAATCTTTGGTTTTTTATTTTTACTTGACATTCTTGTAAATTCTACTTTTTCTATTAATATAAAGAAAATAAAATAAAATACACTCCTCTACTACCAAAATAACTGAATGGAGGATTATCCTTGTGACTATTCAAAAATCTACTTATCTTTTTAGTTTAAAAGAAGAAACAGCTTGGGTAAAATGGAATCAATAACGGTTTTGAAGAGCATAGAGTACCCATTTGATTATGTTTGCTTTAGATAGCTCTATCTCTTATAATTTAGTTCCAATTTGAGTAAACATTAGTATCAAGAAAATATGGGATTTTTAGATTGCAACAAAATATCACAGAAGATAATCTTAGGAAAATAAATATGTTGATTCGTTAGGGTCTTAGATACTATAGAGTATTATTGCCCAGTGCTTTTTTTTTTTAAGGTAAAAAAATATTCAAGTTTTATAGCAAAATATTGCATAAATAATGCTTGTTCATTTACTGGAACACCATGCAGCTTTTTAAAAAATGTATGTAATGACCTTGAGATAAATTGTCCATGATTTTTTAACTGAAAAATTATATACTAGATATGAGTTTTAGGGGAGCATTTTCCTTTTAATGCCATATATTTTGTCTTTGCAACCTTTTCAACCCAGTCCTAATGTTTAAAACTGATGTGTATATCTTATGGAATTTTTTTTTTTCAGTTTCAGTTACATGTTTGCTAGTACTTACAATCACTACTGATTTTTTTAAAATAAAAAAAAAATGTATTACATAGGACCAAGTCACTTTTTTAAATCACTTTGAATTTTACTAATGTTTCATGAAATGCTAACTTTTTTTTTTTCCTTCCCTTTGGGTACCATCTAGAATTTCCTGAAAAAATTGGAGCAATCTTTTATGTGTGTCTGCTGCCAGGAGCTAGTTTACCAGCCTGTGACAACAGATTGCCTCCACAATGTCTGTAAAGTAAGTAGAATTCCTTTCTCATTTTCCCTTATTAAGCCAGAAGACACACTAACCTCCAGACCTGTTTTTAGCATGTGAAGAATTTTTTCATAAAACAGGATAGTTATGGAACCTTGCCAGTTCAGAAGCATTTAATTACATCTTGGTGGTAGGTGCATGTTTTAATTCGATAGTAATAGTAATTCAAATATATATAGTTGAGATATTCAGTCATGTTTGGCATTGTTGAGGGGTTGAAATGGAAAAGAAAAAGTAAGGTGTCATTTTCATTGCTGTTTTCTCTTATAGTTTTTGTATGTTTCACATAGTACAGTGCAAACTGAAATAATTCCATGCACTTAATGGAATCTAAAAAAGATTCTATCTAGCAACATGCCCAAAGGAGTTCGATATGTGTTATCAGTGTAGTGTGAAAGGAAAATTTGATTTTTAGTAAAAGCAAGGTTGGAATCTTGGTCTACCACTTGGTGGTTGTGTACGCTGAGCTAAACTTTAGTTTATTTCTCTTGTAAAATGGAAACAAACCTTCCACATCTGTGTTTGTGCCGGACTTTGAATTAGTTAACTCTGTAATATATTTTGTACTTATTTATATATTTTTGGATGACACAGTATATGTTAAGTGATTTAATAAAATATATAATTTAGCTCAAAGCATGGAAATCCTGATTTTTTTTTTCTTTAATGCTCTATCAAGAAAGAACAGGATTAAAACATAACCTAGAAAATGGGTTAGTGGGAACCATACATAATCTGTAACACCCTCATTTTTTACTGGATGAGAAAATTAAAGCATGTAAAAGTTAAGTCATTTACCTGAAGTCTCACAGTATATGCTAGAGGCAGAACTAAAGCCATGTCGGTAAACGGGTTTTCATAGTGCAGATTCAGGGCATTACAGTTCTTCATCTTTTATGTTTTTCTTGTTGCTAAACAGTAAGTTTCTAGTTCGTATTTAAAAGCGTAAGTTGTTGAGTACTTTTCTACATGCTTTACCCTCAGATGAAGTTGTGTGTGTTTTTTGGGTTTGTCTTCTTGTGTTTTGCCTTAGGATTGCTTACAGCGCTCCTTTAAGGCTCAAGTTTTCTCCTGCCCTGCTTGCCGGCATGATCTTGGCCAGAATTACATCATGATTCCCAATGAGATTCTGCAGACTCTACTTGACCTTTTCTTCCCTGGCTACAGCAAAGGACGATGATCTGTCTACATCTACTGTGTTGCTCCTGGTGATTTTTTTGGACAATAAAGAATCTAAAATGGTTGGGGTGGGTGGGGGTGGAAGCAGTGGTGGACCATATTTCTCATGTTCTGAAGCAGCTAATCCTCTTTCCTACATAGCCATCATCTTGTGTGTGTAGTAAGAGGCCCATTTCTCAACTGTCTTTTAAATATCAAAAGGTAGTTCCTGTCAGTAACAACTAGTTGTAATGAGTAAAAGTCAAAGCCTCGGCTCTAGTTGATATCCAAGTTATGATTTATTTTGCAACTACCTCAGGACAGAAAAGATTTATGGGAATTTTTTAAATCATTGAATAATTAGTTAAATGAAATTTTAGCTACACACTGCCTCCCAAATATTAGTTGTGCCTGGTTCATGTAATTTGATTTTACAGAAAAGGAAATGACACTTGAGATCATTGGAATGAACGCAGCTTCTGTAGTGTGCATAATATATTTTTAATGTCTTCTTCCATTACAATGTGTGTTTTGCAAGGACAGGTTCATTTTTTAGCCCATTTTGTGAGCTCCATTGTGCTTTTTTCTGGTGTTTTATGCAAGTTGACTACTAATGACTAATGAGAACAATATGAATGCATTGTTGCTGCATTAGTGTAATGTGGTGTGGTTTTGCACTTAAAAAGAGGTGTTCAGAAGCTCTAATTGTAAATGTTTATGAAAAGCCTCTTCTGTATTAGTCAAACTGCTTTTAGTGAGTCTCACCAGTGGTTTTACATCTGCAGAGCAATGAGGACTGGGCTGACTTTTGAGAGGACTGAAATTGCTTCATATTGTGATCTTAAATTTTATATTCACTATACTCCCTAAAGTATACCTTAATAAATATTTTATGACCAGCAAAATAACTCATCTTGTTTCACTGTTTTACATTTGTCTGTCTTAGAGTACGTATTTTTAAGAATCAGTCACTTCTGGAGTGTTTCATGGTACATTTTAATTGAAACAGACATTTTGTGCAGTTTTTTACTCTTAATTTTTGGTAATGAGAACTAGTATGAAATGTTAAGTACTAAGGACAGATTTCACCCTGGGTTTGATTGTTTGTTTGTTTGTTTGTTTGTTTAATTTTACTAAATGGGAAATTTTTTTCAATATAAGAACTTCAGTCTTATGTTCAATTTTAGCATAATTAGTGCTACTTCTTATTTCATAGACACAAGATTATTCTAAAACATAGTTCTGGTCCCTGAAACTATTGTTATATTTTCATCAGAGAAAAATTTTAATTTGATTGAATTAATTTTCCCGCCCCTGAATTCAGAGCCACATATATATAACTAGTATTTATTGAATATTTGCTTTACACTAGTTACTTGTATGTTTTCATGTGTATTCATTTAATCTGATTGACAATCCTAGGAGGCAGGTGATATTATCCCTTCTTATAGTTGAATATCAAAGGCACAGAAAGGTTAAGAAACTTGCCAAAATCATACACCTAGGAAGTAGCAGAACTGCACTATGAATTTAGGCACTCTCGAGTCTAGAACCAGCAATCTTTACTTCTGCGTTGATAGGCTCTCACATTTGAATATAAGCCAAACTAGTTTCGGTGTTTTTTCTACATTAAATTGAAAACCAGGTTCTGGGAAATACAGCATAATGATTGGAGCTATTGTCATGTAGAATTAGTTATAAACATTGGAATCATTTTTATTTTGAAGAATCAAATTTAAATAGGACCTTCTTAGATTGAAAATGAATCATTAAATTTCATTACCTTGTGTTATAATTCCCTCCTGCATTGGCCATCTCTCTGCATGAAGAAGGGTGGGGACTATCCCTCAGTTTCATCTACTTGAACTAGTTTAGTTCTACCACTTTTATTAATAAAATAAGTGATCCCTACAGTTCGGCTATATGTTGTCTTAACTTTGCTATAACATGATGAACTAGGAAAGAATGCTGATTACAGCTTAATGTGTTCAGTCAAGTCAGTGTCAAGTATGGCCCAAAGCTAAGCAATTTTATGTTACTCGTAAACTTTTTTTGAAGACTTTGGTTTATTTTACATAAATATTTCAGTTTTTATCTGAAAGATACAGACTTTTAAAAAACAAATACCCTTGTCACATATGTAAAAAAATTTAATGATAATCATGTCAAATATCTAGTAAATGTTCAAATTTATTTTGTCTCAAATGTCATACATGGATATTTTATTTAAGTTAGTTTGTTTGAATCGGGATCCAAATCTTCTATTGTCATATTACTATCTCTTAAGTATCTTTTAATCTGTATATAGCTTCTCAATCTTTTTGGTTTTTTTTCTTTACCTTTTACAATTTGTGTGTTGAAATTGTTTTAGAGTCTTTCTGACAACATAGATTTTTCTGAGAGTGGAATGATTTAACCCATTTCTCTTTATTTTCTGTAAATTGGTAGTTAGAATTCAACCATGACCAGATTCAAATGTTTTGTTTTTTTTTTTCTTTTCAAGGCTTCAGAAGTGGTGTGGTCATCCTTCAGGTGATAAGTAGTATCTGGTTTTCTCTTAGGCTTAAGTTTCACTGAGCTTTTCACTGGATTCTTTACATTTGGTAGGTTATGGTGATTACTATTAAATACTCAGCCACTTTCATATAGGTAGGATATTTTTCTTTAATTTTTTTCTAATTAGGGTAGGCAGGACTTCTAGTTTTAGAACTAACTTCTAAATAATGTGGTTCATTCAACAAATAGGTGCATGCTAATATGTTTAAGGATATTAGGTAATTTTTCGGAAGCTAGCCATCTAGAACACCCTTAGCTCTCTCACAGCAAATTGTTGTGACAGTTTGGCCAACAAAAAGGGGCCCTGCCTATATAACTTAAAGCCTTAGATTTTGATGTAGATCTACTTACAGGAGCTGTGTAGAAGTCTGCTCTGACTTGCCTACTATCTACTGTTTCTTTCTTTGCTTACTAGGGACCCAACTTTCCCTCATTCTTCAGGACATCCTAAAAGATGGAGTTCGTGGCTGCCCACTAAATTTGAGGGAATTGAGCTTGATGGCCCACTTGCCACTATCTCAATTTGGACAGAGCTATTCTTGCTTGTCCACTGTCTGTTGACTAGTCTCCATACCAAAACTTTAAATCCCTAAAGGAATTGATATTTAATAACCTGGATTAATCAGCTGCTACACAGGAAAAAAAAAGATTAAATACTAGTCACTGGACATAAGGAATCAAAAACTACCTAGAGAAATCAAGCAGGATGACTAAATGACTACTATTGAAAAAAATGAATGAAAGAATAAGTTGTACCACTATCTCCTCAAGTGTGAAATTTCATTGCATTGATGGAAGAACAAGCTGCTGTGTGAAGAGTAATTTGAAATTAAAATTCTTAGAAGTAAACATGGTTGTGGGGAAAAAAATGTAACAGACAAAACAGAATGGACACTGCCAAAACTTGAACATACATTGAGTAATCCGTTATATATGGATATGCCACAATATGTTTATTTATCTGCTGATGGATATTTGGGTTGTTTCCAGGATTTTGCTATTATAAATAAAGCTGCTACCTTTGTGTGTAAGTCTTTGGGAAATAGTTTGATAATTTCTTACAAAATCAAATATGTGCTTACCATACACATCAATTTCATTAATAGTTAAGAAAAATGAAGAGGTATTTCCAAAGTAGTTTATATCATTTTATATTCCCGCCAGTAGCGTATGAGAGTTCTGGTTATCGCACATTGTTACTAAGGATTCATTTTCTTTTCATTGTAACCATTCTAATGGGTATGTAGTTTCTGTAGAAAACAGGAGTGGGGTGTGATAGTCATTTGTACTGTTCACCAGCTATTTCTGGCTCTCAAGTTCACATGCTAGGACTGTACATCATAGCCTCTTTGTGGTTGGCTAGGGCCGTGCTCTATGTCTGTTAGGTGGGTTATTTGTTTTTAAAATATAAAGAGTTATGGAGAAACTGTAGCAAACACTTTGCGTACAGACTAGTCAATGTTGATCATTATTAACATATTAGTTTTTCTTAAATAAGCTTAAATAAATTAAACAAATCAAGCTAACATACTTTCATCACCCTGCCCATTTCCCTCCCCACCCAAGAAATTATCATGAATTTCATGTTGCCTTTTCAGTTTTTTTACTTATGTGTTTATCTATAGGTAGTCATAAACAAAATATAGTATTTCAAGTGTTAAAATTTATACAAATGATATATTCTAAAACTTTTTTCATTCATCTATATTTTTAGGTCCTCATTTTGTTTTTATCATAAAAGGGCAGGGGTACTTTTCTTACTCTTAAAGAGGATTTGATCTCTCATCTTCTCCCACCCTCTCCCACCCTTGCACTGTACTAAAAGTTATTCAGTTATTCAATCAGATTCTGTTATTTTGTGGTCATTCTTAAACTTTTAACATACCTATGCTTTAGAGCATATTAATATTTATAAAATGGTCAATACCTTAGTTTTTTTCCTGATTATCTCACCTTATTTTTATTTCCCTTCCTATTATCTTTTCTGACCTATTTTCCATGTGAACATTTACTATTTTAGTTATATCCTCTTTAAAACCCAAGTTATTTTTTAAATCTGTGACTTGCTGATTTATTGACAAGTTTCCTCTCTTTGTGTGCTGTTTCTTATTGAATACTTCAAGATGTTTTTGTACCACAGACCAGAAGGTCTATGAACAGTACATTTTCTCTATCTTTGCAAGTTTGAACATGAGTTTATTTTTCACATTGATTTTAGATAGATAAATTGACTGGGTTTAGAATTCTAGGTTGCTAGTTATCTTTCTTCAGCATCTCGTAGGTGTTCATTGTGTTCTGGAGGCTGTTGCTGAAAAAAGTTGAACGTCAACTTGTCATTTCTTTGAAGGATATCTGTTTATTATTAGCTTCTTATTTTCACTGAAATCTGTCTAGGTGTGGAATAATTTCTATTTGCTTTGTTTGGGACCCATTGTACTCTTTTACATTGAAATTGCATATCTTCACTTCTAGAAATTTTTTATTTTCTTTTAAAAATATTGCTTCTCTCCCACATTCTCTGTCTCCTTCTGGACCTACTAAAAGTTTGTAGCAGTCTACCCTCCATTCCTTAACATCTCATATCTTTCATCTTTTTACCCTCTCTATGCTATGTTTTAGGTGTTTTCCTCATCTTTTTTCCAATTCATTGAATTTTTTCTTTGAGTTTAGTCCCTGTTTAACCCACTTAAGTAAATTATTTTACTTCAAGAACTATTTTCTTCTAGTTTTGTTTTAAAGTTTATCCGTTCGAGTTTCATAATCTATACTTAATTTATGGATTTCTGTTCTTCCGTTATCTATGTGACCATTTAAAACATGCTTATTTCCAAGTCTTTTTAATCTTTCTCTCATTTCTGGTTCTTCAAGTAAGAATTCTGCCATTCATTGCTGCTTAACATCTAATTCCATTGTGTTTTGTCAATTTATGAGCTCATCTGTGGCATTTTCTTCTCAGGGTTTTGTTTATGGCTTTGTTGTGGACACAATTGCTTCCTTTGGAGAAATTTTTAGATTGTTTTATCTGGGGCCCTATATATTTTCCTGAAACTGAACCAGTTATTTTGCTAATTTTGTTGAATGGAACCCCATGATGCAACTGGTATGAATTTGGCTTCTGCATGAGAGGGAAAGCTCGTCTCCTACTCTGAACCTGGGTTTAGTAGATACTGATTTTTCAGTCCTCATATTGGAACAGGAGCTTTCCCAGTTCTGAACATGCTTCTTACGTCCATTATAACTGTAGCCTCAATTCCTAACATCTATTGCCTGACATCACTGAAACCCTACTTCCTAAGATGCATGTCCAGTACAGCCACTTCCATGGCCCATGTGATTTCAGGTCCTCCCTATGGATTTCTTCTTCATTTCTGCCAGGTTTCCATTCCTACTTTGAAAACCTGTTTTTTTGTGTTTTTTGTTTGTTTTGTTTTGTTTTAATGAGGGTAAAGAGGAGTGTTTTACCAGCATGTCTATGTTTTTGGAGCAGGGATGGCAATAGTTCCCATATCTGTTCAGTCTGTATCCAAAAAGAAGTGAGTACTGTTGGTATGTTTCATGCATTACTTCACTTACTGCTAGTACTTACACAAGCCGTGAAGTGGCATTTTCTCCATTTTACAGATAAGATGGTGGTTCCAGAAAGTGAGTTTTTCACCCTAAGTCACAGATAGTCAGCAACAGACTTAGATTTTTTTAAAAAAAATTCTGGAATATAAAAGTCTTTATTAGAGTTGACGTACAATATTAGTTTCAGGTGTACACGTAGTGGATTTGACATATACCTTATGAAGTGATCATCACAAGAAGTCTAAGAACCATCTGTCACTGTACAGAGTTACTGTGCTATTGATTATAATTCCTGTGCTGTACATTACATCCCCGTGACTTATTTATGTTATAAATTTGCACCTCTTATCCCCTTCATCTTTTTTGCACATTCCACCCACCACACCATCCTCTGGCAGCTATCAGTTTGTTTTCTGTATCTGAGTCTATTTTGTTCACTTGTTTAGTGTTCTAGATTCCACATGTAAGTGAAATGATACAGTATTAGCCTTTCTGTCTTTCTCTGACCATCTCACTTAGCATAATACCCTTGGTCCATCTATGTTGTCACGAATGGCAAGATTTTATTCTTTTTTTGTGGCTGAGTAATATTCCATTGTGTGTGTGTGTGTGTGTGTGTGTGTGTGTGTGTGTGTGTGTGTGTGTGAATACCTAGATTGCTTCTGTATGACTATTGTAAATGATGAGCAGCAGACTTGAATTTAAACTCAAGCCTGTGTGTTACTTTCCACTACTTTTTCTGCTTCACTGTGTTATTTATTTTTAATTTACATCACATCCTTTTGCCCTTTGAAAACCAGGTTTGGACACTATTTCAAAGAAAACATGTAACCTGACTGAATTTCATCTAGAAATATCTGGTTTTAGTATGACAATATTTCTTTTAGAGACTTCTTGTTTACATACTTAGAAAACATGGGCTTCATTCTTAAATGCCACTAATTTGGGGGAAATAGTGAACTTGTTTAAGGATTGTATTGAACCTGCTTCACTGTGGCACCTTTTAGTCTCTCCTTCCAGAACTGCCTCATGCCCAGTAGCACAAGATTGACAGCATTTCTCTGAATGGCAGACTGTCCCAGACGAAAGGCTTTTTTTTTTTTTTTTTTTTTTTGACAAAGTACAGAAATAGTGTTAACCCTCCACACTCCTCCCCCGCCCCTCCCGACATGGCTGGCACCACATACTACACTCACTCCTTTGCTATTTGCAAGTTTATTTAACAGCCTACCCAACTCTCTCCTTCCATGGAAAGTATTTTCCTCATTGTCTTTTGGAATGTATTTGAAGCAGCTTCTTTTAACCAATAAAAACATCTAGTTCTATTTTGGAGAACTTTAATATTCCTATGTAGTTCACAGTGGATAAAATGACTTAAGCACAGGCGAGTTATCTTTTTTTTTCTTTTCCCCCCATTCTTTATGCCAGACTTTTAAGAAAGAATCTGTTTGCATCTAATTCTACTTGAGCTGCTCCTGCTGCATTGAGTAGTACTTTTGGATCAAGTTCCCAGTGGCAGCACCATTGGGGGAAAGTCTGCATTTTTTTTAGGATGACTGACATCACTCCTGGTATTGTTGGATTCCACCCTGTTTTCTGGCAGTTTGGCTGTTACTTAAAGCATGTAAATCTTCTGAGTCTCACACCAAGCCTTTTTTGTTTTTACAGATGATCTTCAGAAGTGCTTTTTTAGGAAATTTAAAATATCACACTCAAACTATACAAACACTTTTACTGGTAAGGTTAAAGTACAATGTAACAGACAGATCAAAAGCACCCTAAAATTTCTCTTGCATCAGTTCTGAAAACCTTAATCACTGTAAGAGAGGTCCAGACACCCAGGAAGTCCTATAGGCCCATTAAAATTAATGGTAGTTGGTTTTTTCTTAATCCTCCATTGGTTTTGTTGAATTCAGAAGAATTACAATCTCCAACTTGCATTTCAGAAGTTAATTTGTAAAAGAATGACAGCCATGATCTTTGACTTGATGTAGTTTGAAAATGAAATAATCTTTTGTACAAATTTGTACAAATAGTTTCCATAGGAACAATGATATAGAGGAAGGGGCGATTTTTCCAAGTTGGCCTGTAAAGCCTATCAAACCGTAATCTAGCAGCACACTGCTTTTACAGAAAAGGCGTCTGATAACCCTGGCCAGTTCCAGGCACCAGAGACCTCCCCTTTCCCCAAACTGACGACATTTCCAAAGAAACTTTGAGATGGGTGATCTGACAGCAGGGAATGTAACTTCTTTAACATCAGGGACTTATCACCATCCCCAGGGAGTTGTATGTATGACAGGTGGGGAGAAGACGTGGGAAAAGCTCCAGATGAACAACGGGTATGGTATGAAGGCTGGGAAGTTAGATCCTGGCAAAGTAAAGCAATGGCTGGGAGGCGCCCCTGAACCGAGAGGACTAGAGGAGGGACTCTGGGGTAGGGGGGACATGGTGAGATCAAGTACTCAGTGAACCCAGCGATAAGAATTACATATGAATGGGAGAAAGAAAAAGGCAGCAGTAGGAAAAACGATCATACTCAGACACACAAACACCATGTTAATCACACGTGTCAGGTTAAGTAGGGTCGTACCTACACACATAGCCAGTGATGACCAGTGCGTCCTCCAGCCATGTCCTCAGGGCTTGGCGCTATAGGGACTCAGTTCAACTTCACAGATATTCTAACCCGTGGGACATTCTCTCCCCTGCCTCCCACTTGGTCCCTTCGTTCAACAATCTTGCTGCCTTGTTGGTTTGCAAAAAAGACTTCCTCAAAAAAGACTCTTCGAAAAAGGAAGACTCCTCCCCTCGCACATACCTTTCTCCTAATCATGGAGTCTTACGTCTACCCTTTTACTGAGAGGCTTTCCCGCCCCACGACCTTTGTTCTCGACTCCTGGTGCCCCTCCCTGCATTACTGCCCCTCTCCTCTCCTGCTTTCTGCCGGCTGGTCCTGCTGCTAAACTCGAGGCTGCCTCCTTTCCTCCTCCCCTTCCCTTTGCCGTCTTAAGCTGACTTTAATTGTCGCCCTTCCCCATTCTCTTCTTGATTTCTCTCGTCCTAGTTTTAGGGAGTCCTCTCCTACCTCCTGGCCTGGGCCTTATTGCTCATGCTCTTGACTCCCTTTTCTTCTCACCCTGGAGAGCCTTCTCCCAATCTCTCTCTGGCTTTTCTCCCCCCACCTCCTGACTCTTCTTTCACCTGCCCTCATTGAGCTGATGATGTTTTTTGCCAGTTTCACATCTTAATCCTTACTCCCACCATTGGCCCTTATCCACCTCCTCCCCTCTTTCTTTCCTGTCCCTAATCTACACCGTCCACTTTCACTCCTACTCTCTCCCTCCCCCATTACAAATCCTTCCTTCCTTTACTGACCCGAGGACCTACACACACACACACACCTTTCCCCACCTTTTTTCCCCCCTTCTCTGGACCCTATTTTCATTATCTGTGATTGTGACTCCAGGCTCAAAGCCCACTTCCCCATTTTTGACTCCCAGCAAGAGTCCTACACCTTTCCCCAGACCTAGCTTTTATTCCTCATCTTTCTCCTCTCCTTATTTCCCAGGGATTTTTAAAACCCTTTACATATGAGATTGAAAAAACAAACAAATGCTAAATTGGAAAGTACAGATACTAAGACATCTCAAACATGCTTCTCTTCCTCTTGAACACCTCCCCACATCTCATCATGGCTAGCTTCTTTTTGTTCAGATTGTATCCTAAAAGTCATCTTTCGAAGAATCCTTCCCTGCCTACCCAATATAAAGAAGTCCCCCCTACACACACACATACAGATACCATACTAGTTTTCTAAAGAACATTTGACATTGTGAAATCTTAATTTGTTGCCTGTTTGTCTATCTAGAATTGATGCTCCATGAAAGGCCTTATTATCTTTCTAGTTTACCTTGTATCATTTAGAACAGTGCCTAGTACATAATGGTTCAGCGAATGTTTGCTGAATAAAGTAGTGATTTCTAGGTGCCAGACACTGTGCTTACTTTATGTTATCTCGTTTAATCCTTACGACAAGCTTGATCAGGTAAGTACCTTTATTATTGCTATTTTATAACAAACTAAAGTGCAGAAAGGATAAATGAATTTTCCTCTTGTCTCAAAATAATTAGATATCTGAGAATTTAATCCAGATCTTTATGAAGTTACAGCCCATGTTCCTTCTACATTCTCTGGCTGTACAGAGGAAAAGAGCCTTTAGGAATGGAAAGCAAGGGAAAGGGAGATGGATCTGAATGCAAGGTAGGTCAAATTTGGATTGGGCTCCTGTGCTGTGGCCAGGAGCAGGAATGTACAGTACAGGACACAAGATCCTCAGTGAAGATGAAAATAATAAGAGCTAACTCATGAGCATTTACTTCGTGCCAGACACTGTTCAGAACGACATATTGAATTTCTCGCCTAGGTATCATTTTACAGGTAAGGAAACTGAGGCTCAGAGATGTTAATTATCTTCTCCAAGATCACACGGCTGGAATATGGAGGATCTGAGATATAAGCCCAGGCAGTCTGACTACAGAGCAAGTGTTGTAAATGTATCCTGCAACTCCCCCCAGCAAGAAAATAACCAGATTCATGAGACTGGTATGCTTCATGTTGAGCACTAACTCCTGCTTCCTGGATTCTTGTTTTCTTTGTGGAATGACCTCAGCTAATATAACACTTCTGCCTCTGGTCCACCTCTCACTGCTCCTCATAGTTGATTGATGATGACTTCCATCCACATTACATTACCAGGACTTTTATCTTCTCTCTTTACCTGGGATCTACATGCAACAGCATTTCTGTGTCGGTGTATCTGCTCTGCAGACTCAAACTTTCCCTTGGATGGGATGTCCCCAGGCTTAGACTGGTGAAGCATCAAGGGCAAAAACGGAGAGGAAGCCCTTCTGGCTAGAGATCCAAAAGCACAGTCTCCAATAAAGCTGACATTTTTTGATCTTCAAAAAAACTGCCTCAATACAGTGCTGGCTGGAGTGAGCCTAGCAGATCAGGGAGTGAGGCCAAAGCACAAGTGACGCATGCCAGCTTTGGGACAGTCTCCTACAGCCATCGGAGACTCGGCCCCAGCTGGGAAAGGGGTTTGCTCTCAAAAGGGTAAAATTTGCATAAAAAATACAAGGTTGAGTAAGTTCAGCCTCTTTCTCACCCCTACCAGCCCTTAAAGGCTTAGAGTTCTGAAAATTTCCCTGAAACGTAAATGAAGAAAACTGAGAAGCAATACCTCAAGCTTGATAGAAACCTACTGAATCAGAAACTCTGGGGCCAGGGCCCAGCATTCTGTTCTCACAAGCCCTCCTGGTGATCTAGACACACTAAGATTTGAAAACCACTGCCCTAGGAAACATCTCTGAGCCTGCACGACATCTGAGCCAAAACATCTATCCTGGAGCCCTGGGAGCCTCTAAAAGCACTAACATTTCAGCTTCCAAACTGCTTGTCCCAGATGGCTTCTTGCACCCAAAGTGACAACTACCATCCTTTACTCAGATGAAAGGCACCTGTTTTGTCATTAGAAAAACATGGCCCCTGTACGTATCCAGAGGTTTTATGGGGTTCCCAGATGGGGCCCTGCCTTCTCTCACACACGCCTGTGAGCCGAGGTTTGCTCCAGGAGTGGCCTATGGCCTGTCCCAGGGCTGTGAGGAGGCAGAGGGGATGCCCAAATCGTAGAATGTGTGTGCGTGTCTACCTCAGACCCCTCATCTTCAAAACTGCTCAAAAGACACATTCTGTACAGTTTTGTGAAGGTACCAAACTATAGAATTTAAAAAGATTGTAAATGTTATGTAAATTTTATCAATAAAAAAGGAGGGAAGCACCCTAAGCAGAGCCTACCCAGAGGCCCTGTCCTCGAGGCCTGGCATTTTGTACTGAGTGCTATCAAAACTCACAGAAGGCATCAGAAACACGGTCTCCATGATAGTGTCCCTCTTTGAGATCAAGGATCATTCCTTTATTTGACTCATAATTCTGTTTGTTGGTCACATACTATGAGTGAGACCCTGGCTCAGTACTGGGAATCTAGTGATAGACAAGACATGGTCCTTGCTCTCGGGGAACTTGGTTGGTCTAGTGAGGCAAAAGCAAAGTGAACAGATTGATTACTAATTGTGCTGAGGGCACGGGAAGCCAACTGAGTGCACAGATAGAAGATAACAGAGCCCATTTCACGGATCTATGTGGAAGACGTTGAGGAGATGCTGAAAGATGAAAAACAAGCAGAAGCTGGCAAAGCAAAGGGCAGGGAGTGTTCTAGGTGGAGGGTAACATAGGGGCAAAGCCTCAGAGATGGGACAGTCAGGCACAGGCATCCGGTAAACACAAGAGGCTTAATAATGAGGGAGAAAGTTCACTTTGACTCTCTTAATCACCTGCGTTTGCCTCTGATACATTCGGGGGTCGAACAATGGATGACTCAATGTGGAAACAGCTTTGGCACTTGGCCGCTAACACTTTACAGTCTGATGAAGAAAGAAGAAAAGAACTGCTGTTTACCTCGATGATTCGTTTTCATGTTTATCCTTCTGCAGAAGGGGCTCCCCCATGCCCTGGTGTCTAGCCTGTTTTGAGAGCCTGGTTTGCAGCTCAGAAAGGGCAGTGACCATGGCAGTGAGGTGGCCTGCTTTGACCAGTGGGCACTGGAACTGTTCAGCCTGGGTTCAAGTTCTGGCTCTCTTCTCACCAGCTGTGTGACCTTGGTATGGGGCATCTCTCCATACCATCCCCCTCATGTGTAAAAGTGGAATGTTATATTTCAAACATCTAGAATAGTACCAGACACCTGATACATACTCAGTAGGTATTAATCACTTATGTTAAAAAAGAACCATGGATCCCATCACTTTTCTACTGCCTAGTTAGGCTGAAATAAATTGTTCTACAACCTTATTAAGTGTGGGAATAAGTAGATCACTTATAGAGCATTCAGTAGAGTACTCAGAACTTTTGTCCAGATCACTATCATAATAGCTTGAATAATAGTTGAGTAAGTTGTCACACATGGAACTAAATAGGGCTAGAGCAAGTGCTCAGTAGCTATCAGGGAAGAATATCAAGCATTTGCTATTTCTAGGGGAAAGTTGTTTGTGGCACAGGTATGCTGGTTGCCTGCCTAGTCTTCCCCTTTGCTTTAATAAACAAACTCCTGATTTTCTTTGGGGCAGTAACATGCCCAGGTAAAAGACCTCCCCATAACACCTTGCATTTAGGAGCGGCCAGTTAAAAGTAAGCAGAAATTACCAGGTGGAACCTCTGGGACGGCATTTCAAAAGAAGCTGACTTTTGGAATCTGCCTTTTGTCTTTTGTCCCCCCCCCCCCTTTTTTTCTACCTAGAATGGGCATGTGATGACTGGATATACAATAGCCACCCAAGACTCTAAGGATGAAGACTATTTGCAAGGAAGGCAGAACAGAAAGGTGGAAGGAGCACTGGACCTTGGCTTATTACCTCTGGAATTATTGTTAAATGACAAAAAAATAAACTATTTGGTTAAACTTCTGTAGTTGGGCTTCAATTACATGTGGCCTAACAGCAATTCTAATAAAAAGGGCCAAAGTGGCATTCACTGCTAACCAAGACATATACACATTTTTTTAGTCAAAGATGAAATTGATAATGTGTCTGGCCTTTGGGTTAGGTGTTCTCATTACCCTTCAAATCCCTCTGAAACTGTACATAGGAGTAAGACTGAAAAATGGACCAAGAAGGCATTCTTCAAATTGAAATGCTTTTATTAGAATACTAATAATTGCAGATACAAAAAAAAAACAAAAAACCCCACACATGAAAAAAGAGGAAAACACTCAGAAATGCTATTATAGGTTAGGCAAATTAGAGTAAAAAGATTTCTGTAATGCATACAAAATGTAAACATTTGCCCTGGGATTTCCCACAGATGGCACAGTCCGTAAGGACTTATTTGGAACAAAAATATGTCTGTTGATTCTCCAGTATAGCCTTTAAAACATCTGCAAATTTGTAACATTGAAAGTTAAAGTTCCTAGCACACTCAAAATTTTCTATGCAAAAAAAAAAAACACCTAAAAATGGCTCCCAATCAAGGTAACTTAAACATCAATTGTTATATGTGGAAGCAGAGGCACCGAAGCACATCAGTGTTCTAATGATGAACTTCCATTCACTATGCTAACTGTGTATACATTTACCTTGACAGAGATTACAAAAATATAAAAAGAGTATATAAAACCCCCAGTTGAGTCTGGGGTGGAAGATGAAATATTTCTTGCTTATCAAATGCTCAAGAGAGAGGCATCAAATCAGTCACTTGAACTTAGGGAGGGAAGACTAAGATGAGGCCCTCTTCTGTTCAGAAAATGGAGACTCGTAAACTTCCATGGGTGGGCAGGTACAAACCAGGTGCTGATCTCCATAGATGTCATCAATCCGGGCAACAGTTGGCCAGAATTTGTTCTCCGGTTTCACAAAGGGCTACAAGGGATAGAAGATGGAAATGATCTGGGATATTTTGAGAGGATTCTCTTGGTAGAGAAGATTGCAATGATATCCCCAAAGCCTACGACACTACAAGCCCAAGTCTTCAGGAAGTACAAGAAGCCAAAGCCAACCTCATTACTAGTCAAAAAAAATCAAACTTTTAACACTTGTCCCCACCACATCAAACAGACTGTTGAGCATCTTCTCCTTCAAAGAAGAATCAGGAAGGAAAGAAATATTGCATTGGGGCCATCTTCCTGCTGGATGATGGTAGAAAAAACATCTACTTAACAGGAACTCCTATTTGGTCTGACTTCGGAGCTCCAAAAGTCGACTCCTGTGCTCTGCACCCCTCGTCATGACCCACATTTCACAAGGTGTCCCACATAGAGTTACTATAATGAGATTACAGAGTGGGAGCCCCTCAGAGCAGGCAATGGCCTCTTGTACGCACGTGAACACCGCCAGCTAGCATGGTCATCTTCAGAGGAGAACTTACGAGTGGGAATGCTGCCACCTCTCTGGAATACGGCCGATCCCAGTGGGAGGATGTGACACAGGTCAGGGAGTGTGGAGACATCTGAGACAGACAGGAATGGGAGGCAGATCAGAGCAGAACACCGCCTTCTCTACACTTCACCACAACCAGTGAGCTTCCACAGAAGCCCGTGGACAGAGAAGGCTGTTGTTTTGATTCAATTTAAGGGGAAGAAAATTTTAGTTGGAAATTTTTTTATTGTGAACTATTTCAACTATCATAAAGTTATGGTACTATAATAAGCACATCTACTATTTAACATAAGGCAATATTTTGCCATATTTGCTTAATCTTTAAAAATAAAAAACAGATGTAATTGAAGCTGCCTGTAGATCTCCTCTCCATCTCATTGTTTACCCTCCTTCCCAGTGACAACCAGTATCTTGAATTTGGTGTTCACCATTCTCATGTTTTTATACTGTTACTGTATATATTAATAAACAACATGTAGCATAGTTTGGTACAATTTTAAAACCTTATATCTTACGAGTATCATTATTCTCCACTTGCTTTTGTAACTCAGTATGATGTTCTTTAGATGTCTATTGTCATTTTTAAAAATAGCCTAAATCCTAGAAGAATCAACAGTATCCAGAGTAAAGAGAAATGATAATGACATTAAGAACAATGGTATTGTCACCATTCATCACCCTGTCAAACTCACACTCAGTAAGGAGCCTGCACTCCACCTTCAGCCGCGCAGTTTTAGAACTTGCCTGAGCTTCCCTGAGCATCTGAGACCTGTTATCTGGCTTGGAGCCATAACCCAACACATTATTCTCAGTTCATGATTCCACAGCTTAATAACATCCAGACCTAACAAGAAACTTAGGGCTCTGACCAGATATAAACTGAACATGTTTTGAAAGAGGCAAGGCAATGCCTAACAAATTTTTCTCCAACATAAGCCGTAAATATTGTAAAGCATTCAGGCCAAGTACCAACCTGGTAACTGTTCTAGGAGGTAACTGATCTTTATCCAGAGTTAGTGAGGTAAATAATCCCTAGTAGGTGCATCAAACAGATACACATAAGAATAACATTTCCTCAACTAAATAGAGCCCTTCAGCCTCTACTCCCTCCTTTGGTACACAGTTGGGTGTGTGTGAGGGTGGGTAAGTGGGGGGAGGGGGGCATAACTCCCACAACCCAAAACCATTACACAAAGTCAAAACACTTCAGAAAACATACATGTTATACTTGAGTAAATGCTGCTGTGTTCAAGAGCTAAACTTTCAAGTAATGAATGCATCATCTTCTCAGAAGAATGGACTTAGACAAGAATATCACCTTCTGATGAGCCTTCAGGGATTGCTGGCACCCTGACAGGACACCGTTTTCTACTCTAGGGGGTATACCAAATAAAGTACTAGTGCCTACATACCTTCAGTGGATTGACCTGTGGGTCAATACGGCCCTCCTCAATGTCGGCGATTTCCTGCCTGATGTTGATCATGGCGTCACAGAATCTATCCAGCTCTGCCTTATCTTCCGATTCGGTGGGCTCAATCATGAGAGTTCCTGCCACTGGCCAAGACATGGTAGGGGCATGAAATCCTGCAAGGAAGACAGATTTACTAATATATGTATCTCAGCATGGTTATGGAAGAAAATCTTAGGAAATAATCTAACAGCCAGCAACAGAGGATCAGTTAAGCAAATTTTACTGGTTACTCATACAATAAATATGCAATCATTAAAAGTGTGTAAATTAATATTAAGTTGGGTAAATATTCAAAAATATTAAGTGAAAAAAGCAAACTACATAATGATATCCCATTTTATTAAAAAATGACAAAGTATTTTTATATATGTATATTTTATGAGGGAAGATGCTTTGAAGAATAAGTACTAAAGAATATTTTAAATAAGAATAACTACTAAAAGAATACTAAAGAATAAATACTAAAGAACACTTTTCTGGAATTATCACCAGAAAATGAGATGGGATTTTTATTTCACTTTGTGTTTTAGAATCTTTCTATAATGCTCATGTATTAATTATAATTAAGAGAAATTAAAATATTAAAGCCTATCAAAAGCTAAATAATGTAATGAACAGTAAGGAGCCTGGAGTGAGTGTTATTGTCCCATCTTACAGGTAGGAAAACTGAGGCTTGGCTAGTATGTATAAAACCTTTGCACTGAATACAGGCTGAAGGTGTTTCTACATTTTCCTAAGTTTTCACATGTAAGATGAATCAACAAGACACATGGTCAAAAAAGAGATTTCCTGGACAAAAGCCAAAAACAACTTTCACTATTTCCTATACCTTTTCTGTGAAATTTTAAAAGATGAAGAATAGCTCCTTTGTTGGTATACCTGTCAGCTACATTTGCCCTAGAATGCAATGGTTTCCAATCCTGGTGTATCATTACATGGGTGTTTTAGAGTCATGCCTACATGCTTTAAAGGACTCTCTCCTCAACATTTTATTATAGGAATTTTTAAACATACCATAAGTTAAAAGGAGTGAATACCCATATACCTTCCACCTAGATTCTACAATGATGCTGTTCGCTTTATCACATATCTATTCATCCATCCATCTTATTTTCAATGCAAGGTATGTTGCAATCATAAATACACTTCTCCCTTAAACACTTCAGCACGCATATCATTAACTAGAATTCAGTATCAGTTCACATGTTTTTGTGACAAAATTGACATACAGTGAAATGCACAAATCTTAAGTGTACCGTTTAATGAGTTTTGACAAATGCATAAAACTGTCATCCAAACCAGAAAGGGATTTAAAAAAAAAAAAAAGTTGGTCTCCTTAAGTCTGACCACAAATCCACGTATGAGCAAATTCACACATCTGAATTATCTTGGAAACCATCTGAATTGTCTTGGAAACATAAATTCCTGAAACTCAATCCTGATTCCAAAAGTCCAAGGGAGGGCTCAGAAATCTGAGTGTTAAAAACCCCGGGTGATTTCAATCATTCGTTATGTTTAGAAACCTCTTATTAAATATACAGATTACCAGGCCTTTACCTGTGGAAATTCTGATTCAGTAGGTGTGATTAAAATCCAGAATCTGTGTCATCGTTTTCACTGTTGTTTTTTAACTTAGCCATTCGTTCATTCATTCATTCATTCTTTCACTTATTAAACACATGTTCTGAGTGCTCACTATGTCTCAGGCTTCTGGAGAATTCTGTGCTTAGGGCAAGTGTGACAATCGCTCCATAAAACATCAAAATAATGTCCAGGTTAGAGATAACAAAGGACTTGGGAATGTTGGGTGGTAACTTCAACCACCACCTTCCCCTTCACACCCCCTCTCTCCCTGCAAATGCTGCTACAGCCAGCTGTGTGATACAGATAATGCATCCCCAAAGGGCAGCCTTATCCTGAATCGGCCATCACTCAGCCATTAGCTGGGAGGTTGAATCAGGTTACAGGAACAGCCAAGGAGATACTGAGAAGGTAACTGCTAATTTCATTAATGAAACCTTTCTCCAGTTTTCCCATTTATTATCAGTATAACTTTGCATAATGAGATCATTCGTTGAAGAGAGAATGAGCCACACACGTGAGACTCCCATGATGATGCAGTTGTGAAACTATTAATTATTAAAGCTTTCACTTATTAAAAGAAATCATTCAAATCATCATTAAAATTTAGATAGAACTCCATATCCATTGAAAGGCAAAGTTCTCCCCCACTTAGCCTTTCTGAGAATGGAAAGGTCTTTTGATATTATCATAATGTCGCTAAGAAAATATATTTTAATAAGGGTTGTGCTGAATGAACATCCACAGATACACAAAGAGCCCGTGTCTCTTAAAATCCTTCAAAGTAAATTGCATCTTCTCTGAAAACATGTGCCTATTCCTTCATCTCCAGAAGCAGCTGAAACAGCTATGCTGTGACTGAGATGGTCGTAAATCTAAAAAGCCATTCGTTTCTTAACACTTCTACAGGTCACTTGCTCCACTTCTTCCCCCATTACACCAACTTACCTCTTCAGAGACTTCTCTGTTTATCAAGAGTGGGACAGGAGTAAGAATTTACCAGAAACATGGGAAGAGAGCAAGAATCATTTTCTTTGGGATTTTTAATTTTAACTATGCAGACTACTTTTCTTAGCTGCGTGGATTCAAGATGCATGATGTAATATCTTTTCAAGGGCAGTACAAATACAGTCATACGGGAGTTTTTTCTCTATCACTTTGAGGGTTGCCTAGAACCCTGGGCTCTCCACTTAGTCTATGGATCAGTTTTCCATGGTGCCTGCACTTTCGGTTTGTGCCATCCAGGAAGTGGTCCACAGCCAGCATGGGCAGCTGCATAAATGTCAAAAGCCCAAGTTACTCTACAAGGGGTGGATCCCATGGGGCTACTCACCATAATCCTGAAGCCTCTTGGCCACATCCACAGCCTCAATATTTGCAGACTTTTTGAAGGGTCTTATATCCAAAATAAATTCATGAGCCACATAACCTATTCAGGAAAATGGTTTCATCTCAAGATTAGCATCAGCTTATTGTTGAACTTATGTCAAGCAAATGAACAAATAAATCAGCTTTATAATGCACACGAAAATGCACGGGCACTTGGTAAATTTATATTTGGAAACAAAGACTTCATCTGCTCTTATTACAAATAAAAATTTTTAACATTTCAGGCCTAAGAGTCCAATCCTTAGTGTGTAACTCGCCCAGGCGCCAGGAAGCTCACGGGAGGTAGGACTTCGGTGCCAGGACACTGCTGGAACATTCAACAGAGATTCCTGTGGATGAGATTATTTCTAACGCTGAGGGCCTAAAATCTACCAGTCATCACAGACCTGATCCTTTTCTACGAAATACTTCTAAAGCTGAAGATGCACTGACACTCTTCTTAGTAACTTTGCCCTCAACATCAAATAACTGTTTCTTCTGTGTGTAGTAAATATATACTAAGCATGACACACACAGAGTTTTACAGGATTCTTCAAAAGGGCTTTTGAAGTTTAGGTTTTATACCAAGAATTAGAAATAGGGGCTGTCAAACAGCACACCAACAGTGACAAGGAGTTGATGAGGCCAAAGTCTCTGTGGGGGTCAGTTCGCTTTGTTCTAGTTCATAAACTGATTGCCTCTCTATGCCCAGACTGCCTTCTCCCCAGCGTGAGCTGTTGGCCACCCATCCATCATCAACAATAAACCACAGAGTAAGTCAGCATTTTCATAATAGATCAGCACTCCTGGGAGCTTCCCAAATTCCATGGCCCGAGTGACTGATGAATTTCCTTCGAGGAAAGTATCTAAGCATTTGTCAATAACGCACTTCTTCTTAACCTGCTTTCCTGACTTTCAGCAAACAATGAATCTATTTACAGACACTTGGAGCAGACAGCTCAGGCCTGCAAAGAATAGCTCCAGTCATTAACTGAGATAGTCTATGGACTGCTCTGCTTCTTATGTAATGAATACACATGAAAGGATTGATTTTGTCTGAAAATGATAGTATGAGAGCCTGAGATTTTGATATACTGCCACTGCATATTTATTTTTAAAACACGCTTTCTAACAATGACAGGGATTAAATTTGTGAGGAGTGTGATTCAAAAGTAGAAAGTCGTATTCAGAAGTAGGTAAACTTGGGGGGAAGGGGGGTGTGCCAAAAGGAATAACCAGCTGGAATGTTCAGAGAAAAAAATCATGAGATTATTTAAATTTTCATCAACTATTAACTCCAGAAATCCTAAATGACCTATCCTATTTTGGGAGCCCAACCTTTAACCTCTCTTCTCTGATCCTCTGGCAGCTACCCCTAGCATTGTGACAATGACACAAGGAAAAAGCTCACTGCTCTGAAGGATGCTCGGCCAGCAGGAGGGGAGGGGGAGAGGGATGCATGACGGCAGAGGGGAGTTGCTCTTGCTGGTGGGCAGAGAGCAGAACCTTAAGGCCCCATCAAGCCCAGCCCAGACCAGCCCAATGCTGCTAATACCCAGACTTCATCTGCAGAGGCCCCCACCACAACCAAGTGGTTTGGGAAGAGCTCCATTTTCAAAATGAGGTTCAGATGTTATTTTCTAAATCCATATTCTAATGCGTTCAAATGGAAACTAGTGGAATTTCAGCATCGCTCGTTCGAGCCCTTTCTCTCTCTCTCGACCACTGAAAGGGATGGAATTTAAACTTGGTGGCTGTTGGAGGCCAGATCCCAAGTTGTTCATCTTTGTTTGCAGTTTTTAGGGAGAAAAGATATACAAAAAGATACACAACCTTCTATGGCATATGGTGAGTCAGGGCACTCTAAAGTAGAAACTGTATAAACTGACCAGTGCAAGTTTTAATTTTTACTGAGTAGTTGTTTCCACTGGGTCGAACTGTGACTACATGAGAATCTGAAAAGATCCCAAGTCAAGGGAGCCAGGAAGAGAGGGGATAGGATGGTGAAAAAGCAAAATACAGGTGGCTCAGCTCTATGCTTGGAACAACGCCCAGCCCCCGATGTTAATTCTCTTCTGAGGCTGAAGATGACATGGGAACATGCTATGGAAAAATAAGACTTCTCAAAACTCCCCTTGAAAGCAGGAACCAGACCCTTACTTATCCCACATCCTCAGAGTGACTGCATAGAAATAAATGGAACTCCCAGGCTTGGATGGGCAATCAACAACACTCAGTCAACCTTTTCATTTGCAATCCAGGGACCACAACTAACAAGAACTGAAACTCCTGACTGGGATTGAGGTCAGGTAAACAGGGCCCCTGGCCTCAGGGGGTCACTGCCCAGCCGGGATGTGAGGGCCCAGCCTGAGGCCTGTGTCTGCCCATAAAGGCCACCAGGAAACCCCTTCTCAGGAATTTCCAAGCAGAGTTAGGTTTATCCAAGGTCAAAAAGGAACAGGCATTTAAGAATTTAAAACATAAATAAAACATTCGGATACTAACAAAGTTGTCTACTCCACTGACAGGAACTGCATTTAGAGCAAAAAGTGAGCTTAGCCTCCCCCCACAGAGTACATATCTGTAAATTTTTTAAGTTCCTCCTTGAAAAATGTATTTTACCTGAAGTAGTTCCTTTCTTTCCTTACTCTAGCAGAGTAAATACTACTGCGGCTCCCCCATCTCAATTTTTACCCGTCACTTCCTTGCTTAGCAAAACCATAAGCCTCAACAGTTTAGCTGGTATTTTCAAATCTCTCGGAGAAATGGCCCATAAAGGGAAGCCTGGAGTTCATTAAAATTATTGCCTCATAGTCATCCGCAATTCCAAAGTCTTATTTAGAGCTAGTAAATAGGATTAAGATGAATAACAGTCTTAAAATATTGCCATTAGACATTTTGGAATACAATGTATTTAAAAACATTTCTATTTTGGGCCCTCGGGAGGTACAGTGATAATTCTTTTCTAGGCCTTAAAATGTTAAGCCTCAAATTATATAATGAATGTGTTTACCAGACCAAACATGAGACGATTTTTGGTTTCAAGAACTTTGAGATTGGTTAATAAAGTCTATAATCACTGATCTATTTCTGCTTAGGATGAGAAATAGTATTCATTATTTAATTCTGGGGTAAAATGTCAAAACAAATGGAAATGTCATCTATCTTTCTGAGCTGCAAATCCCCTAGGACTGGTCCCAGCTCTGCCCAAAGCTGTCATTTAAATGCTAAGCACCTGGCAGCCTGGCAGGCACTGAGACACACTGGCTTGTTCGCGGCCCTCTCTCTCAGAATGCCGCCCCCTTCCCCACATCACATTTATTCTTGCTTTAAAGAACCAAACTTTGCATCGCGCAACTCTGTGCACATTCTAAAAATCGCTGACTTGTACATTTTAAATGAGTAATTTGCATGGAATGTGAATTCTATCACAACAAAGTGCCGAAGTTAATCTTTAGGAAGCTTTCAATATAGATGTAAAAAAGTTAAGTTAGAGAAAAAAACCAAAACCTTGTAAATTAAAGCAAAAAAATCATTTTTCACTCATCGAATTGGCCAAGATATTTTAGTTTTGCTGCTTTTGGTTTGTGTTGCTTTTTCATGCTCACTAGGCCCTGCCATGACAGTCACTCTCATATGCTAACAGTGTGCAATAAATTGGTACAAAGTCTCTGGGGGACAACTATGCCATATGTATCAAGAGCTAAAATGAATTTGTATCCTCTAAGATAATAATGTCTCTTCTACAACTCTAACCAGAGATGTTTTTTAAAAATATCTAAATGAAGAATATTCATTGCAGTCTTGTTAAAAATGCAAACAACTCAGTGGGGAGGAGACCCTATAGAATAGCTTAAATCACGGTATATCCATACAATAGAATAGACGTATCCAGTTTCAAAGAACATTTAATGACATGGGAACATGATCACAATATTAGATAAAGTTAAAAAAACAGGATACAAACCATATGATCTCAACTGCCTAAAAGTAAGATGAGAGGGAATACAGTAAAATGTTCTAGTGGTTATGTCTGCTCGACGGAACCATGGATCATTCACATTTTCTGCCTCAGACTTTTTTATTTTCCAAATTTTCCATTTTGAGCATCTATACATTACTTCTATAACCAAAGCAAACAAATACTTAAGTTGATCCTCAAGGCAAATACAGAAGCAGGATACATTTCACAGCGCAGGAACTATACTTGAATTAATTAGCAGCTCTCGCAGCTTCTTTAATTCCCACTTCAGAAGCATTTTATTGTGTTGCTTAGAGACATATTGCTCGCAACTTTCTTTCCTACTCTCTGGGGAGCATTCCTACCCAGAGCTGCTGGTTATTTAGTTATTTCTATTTTCAAACTTCAGAACCACCCCTTTGGATACATATTTATAAGGCAAGACCAGCCTTTAAACGAAAGATCACAGATGTAGACGTACACTCGCCTGGGCTGGGAAACTGAGAGCAGAAAAAAAGGGGCTTTGTTGCTGGGGCCTGAGGTCTGGATAGGCTGCATGCTGACTGCTGTCCCTCTGCTCCAAGTCCCCTCTGTCCCTGCTCTAGGGTTCTGTGCCCACATGCAATACGTTGCATGTCTACCTGCCTCTTAGCTCCATCTCCTCCCATCACCTTCAGGGTGACTTCATTCCTCCGTCTATTAATCCCTCTAGTGTAGCTTCACTCTCCAGTCTCCACAGCCGTTTCCCTGCCGGCTTAAAATCATGTTTCCTTATTTAGAAACAAAACAAAACTGTATCCTACTGAAGCAGCTCCCACTCCCTTCACTACCAAACTCCCTGAAATGACCAATGCCTCTCCTTCTTCTCCCCAACCTGAGTCCACTTCTAAGCCCGTTTCCATCTGGCGTCAGCCTCAACTTTTTGCCCTAACTGCTTTCAGAGGTGACCAAAGGTTTCCTGACTGTTAAAGGCAAAGGTGCTTTTTAAGACTCCTGTCATAAGACCAGCCACATACTTTTCAGCCTGTCTCTCCCCGTTGGGCAACACACAAGCAGTTTGTTGATCACTCATACAGTGCCAGGCGGGAGGCCAGGTATGAGAGCTAGAGAACTGCAGCAAGCACAGTCCTGCAGGAGTTCAAGGTTGACAGAGAAAGCCTCAGGGTGGGAGGGCCAAGAGGAGGGGTAGTTCTCTCTACCCAGAAAGGGAGGCTCCAGCAGGGACATAGGGTCAGAACAAAGGCAAGAAGGACAAACAGGGGCTTCTGGGGAGAGGTGCTGTGACCAGTGCTGTGGGGGCTCTAAAGCTACCTCCGGAATAGAGTCCCCTATCACCAGGCACCCCTTCTTCTGTATCCCACTTAATATAGCCATCTGCTTGAGGGGTTTAGCTCTGGTTTTCAATACTCCTTCCTTGGTCTCACCATTTCCAAGAGTCTGCTCTCAGATTCTGTGCCCATAGCCAAATCTCTGCATGCCCACCTAGCTTCCTCGCCATCCATCACTTCCAGGGTAACTTTGCTCCTCCATCTATTATTCCCTCTATAACTAGCCTAAGAGGCTTCCCTAAAATTTCCCTTCACACTCAACTCATACGAAATTAAGTACTACTCATTCTACTTCTAACAGCATGCTCATCCTCTGCCACTGTCTTAATAATTTTAACATTCTCTTAATCCTGTATGTCCTCTGCTCAAAAACCTTTCAGGCTCAAGGGTAAAGTCCAGAGCCTTCCAAGACCTTCAAGGCCCCATGCTACCTCTCCAGCCTCATTCTCATTTGCTCCCTCTCATCCTATCTCACTGTGCTTCAACCTGCCCAACCCTCCTGACACCCAGACATCTCCTTTTTCTATGGCTTCCTCCTATAATTCTGTTTACTGGGCTTCTGCTACTCTTCCTTCCAGGCTCAACTCAATGACTCCTCCCTTAAGGCTCTCCCAACTATCCCATCATGCCTCTGCCCAGTCTGAATTACTCTGCTCTTTGGGAGCACTCCCATAGCACTTTGTGATAATAATGAGCTCGTAGTATTTATGTATACATCTCTCGGCAGTATGGGCTCCTTGCTGACCTGAGCTGTGTAGGTCATCACAGAGCGTTGCAAATAGTGATACCCCAGAATTGTTCACTAAATTGAAGTTATTTTCAATAACTCTGTGCTTTTCTCTGGTATATGCTAAGAAACACAAGTTTCCTGCACACGACAGAAAATATCTACTAGGTCCAACTTGGTTTAGCCAAGAAAAAAAACCAAGGTGAGGGTAGACTAACATTAATACTTGCCTCTTGCACCCCGGAAAAGGACTCTGTAGTGTTTTTCCAATCGCTTGGCCATATAGTTGGCATTTAATATAGCAATTTCCGTGGCCTGTTTTAGGCCATTGGCTCCCATCATCTGCAACAGAGGGGAAAAGAGCCATCAATCATGGAACAGGTAAACCAGAGAGACACTAACCAAAGACACCTCCAGAGAAATCCCTCTACAGAGGAAGTCAGCCTACCATCACTCTATAAATTGCAGATGAGTGGAAAACCCTAACAAGGACATCTGTCAGTCCTCTCTTGACCTGAAATAAATTTTGGTTTTCTCCTCTGAACAGTCATTTTACATTCTTACTGTAGTAACAAAGCTTAGAGCAGAGCAAAACTGACTGCTGACTATTGTGTAATCTAAAAAGGAAAAAGAATTGTTTTTAAGTTGTACTCGCTTGGGGGAATTTTCCTTTAATGTGAATTTGAGATATCTTGATAATTGCCAAGAATCCCATGGGATCTTGACCAAAACCCCCTCTGAATCAGTTCTGTGTGGTTCATCTTCCAACTGTCCATAGTCAAAGTCGTTTATGTTTAACAACTGCCAGACTCAATCTTCTCCTTTCCTGGTGATTCATAAGTCCCTGTGATTATCTGGGGTGAACATCACCACCAGCAAAGAACTTAAAGTCGAGATTGCGTCAATTTTTATGTCGAGATTGCGTCAATTTTTATTGCCGATTTTCTTCCCAGAATACATGTACATTGGAGATTTGATATGCATTAAATACACAACTATATAAAGCACATTAGATAGCATTAAAGAAAACATACTTGGCCAGGCTGGTCAAAGAAGGGCTCCTAAAATAAGAGTTAGAACTTGAGTGGAAACTGAAAAATGGGTAGAATTTAGACAAAGAAAAAGGAGAAGGCACTTCAGATGAGAAGGATGGCAAAAAACAAGCTGTGGAAGGGAAGGCACATAGTTGTAGTGTGGGAGTTATTATTATTGTTTTTGTTGTTACTATTTGCAGAACGACTCGAGTATCATTTTCAAAAACAGGTTTTAGTCTCTGAGAATTGTTGTTTCAACTACCCAGAAAGTTTTCCTTAAGAATCATAAATGTCACACTATTCAAGAGTAGCAGCCAGCCCTAGAGAGTCATCCAGCATGACATGCATAGCTGAGTTCTGGGGTTTTGTTTTATCAAAAGATACCCTTCCTTTAAGGAGGGGAGCCAGTTGGGAAAGCTACTCTACTAGCAGATGAGCAAGTATTCCTATGCAATGCACAGTCCTGTCAGCCCAGGAGGCGGGCAGGCCAGTCTGAATGAGAGCTGTATAAACTCTGGTCTAGTGTTTTTTTTTTGGAGAAACACAAAGAAAGGAAGCCTGTTCTCTGACAAAGTCTAATCACTCACAACAGTACAGTTCCACAGGCCATAAAGGGCAAAGAACTTTGGGAACCCACAACATAAGCAAATTGCTGCTACCTTTCCTCCAGTCCCAAGAAATATAAAGCGAAGTGAGATATATTCCTAAAATTTATCCCAGGCTCTCAACCGAGTGTAAAAATGAGCATACACACTGTTTTGCACTTGCAAGGGGCCATACAAATCCAAATGATGTGGCCAGAATATCCATATGACTCATAGAACTTACCTCTGTCTGAAAAAATATATCTGGTGTGTTAATTTCTCTGATGCTAAACGCACTATGAGAACCCAAAGGAAATAGCATAATGAAGATAAGATGAAATGAATTTTAGCTGATCTCTGTAGGAAGATTTCTTGAACCCAAGTCATCGGCAATCTTCACAAACCACATCTCAGATCATGGATTTTTTTCAACTTTACGTTAAGAAGGGAGTCTGTATTCCTCCACCCACACATCAATCCCCCACCCACCTAACACACATTCACGGGTCTCACCTTAATGTAAGCCCATGAAATGGGCAAGATGGAACTGGAGCCCCACGGGGCCGCGCTGACGGTACCCACAGGCCAGGCATCCTCATCTGGCTTTACTGAAATTACGGGATGACTGGGCAGAAAAGGGGCAAGATGCTTCTTCCTGTATTTTTTTTTAAGTACAAATTCAAAAGATGTAAAAAGATCAACTCCAAGCAAACAGGCAAATCCTGGGCCCTCTCAGGAAGCTCTATTCTTAGTAGAGGAAGTCCGACAGTGGAAGGGACCTGACACTTGCTAAGAGGCAGATGTTCAGGAAGTGTTCTTTCCTTCCTCTTTCCCTGGAAGCATGGCTCACTAGCCATCAGCATCCCAGTGGCTTGCCAAAGAACTATGGCGGAGGACTTGACAGAGGCAGGCAGCTGTGGACTAGCATGCAGAGCTATGGGCTCCTTAGGATGTGTGGGCATCCCATCCCCATGTCCCCTCCCTCCCAGCTGCACCCCCCACACTTTCCTGAGGCATCTCAGGGGTATAAAAGGGTGCCACTGAGAAGTCCATGGGCTACACATCGGAGGCCAGCACGTGACCATCATCCACCCCACCTTCCCAACAACTGAGGCACTGGGGCTCCTCAACTTACAATCAATAGTCATAATCAAAAAGAAAAGTAGAAGAAAGCAAGAGGGATTCCAGCAACCCTCAAGACTGGCCCATTGGCACATTTTTGGAAGACTGAAGCTCATGAAATGGCTGCTCAGCATCATTTTCATAAAATGATTCGATTTCACAGCATAAAAAATCGACAACTACAAGGTATTGCTTTAGTCAGGTGCAATAAGAATTCAGGCTGCAAAAACACTTTATATCCAATTCATTTTTGTGGGGGGTAAGAAGGTTTATATTCTACTCTTAGCAAATTTCAATTACAATATACAGTGTGATAAACTATAGTCACCATGCTATCTATACATTAGATCCTCAGACCTTATTCATCTTACAGCTAAAAGTTTATGCTATTTTACCAACCTCTCCCTATGCCCCCTGCCCCACAGCTCCTGGTGGCTGCTCTTCTACTATGAGTTCTTTTTGTTGTTGTTGTCGTTAGATAATTCACTTTCAATATAATCAGCAGCCAATGTTAAAAAGAAAGAAAGAAAGAAAACCTGCCTGGAAGTCTAAGTTAAAGTCTGAAAGGTGCTTCCAATGTTAATCTTTCAGTTCTGATTTATAACACTCCAGGAAAGCTTCCCCTCTCTTCATTATTCTGTTAATAAACCTGCCCTAAATGGGAGCTTACTGTGGCCAATCAAAACTGTGGTTAATAAATAAACACTAACTATGCTCCTCTTTGGACATACCCTAAAAGCACCCCTTTCATGTTCCTCCCCCGCTCCCACAGACGTACTGAAGGTATCCCTGACACTTGAAAACCTCAATGGGAAGAATAACAAGTTTGAGGATATTGTTTCATTCTCCAAAGCCATTCTGAAACCAGCAGCCCAGAACTCACACTCCGATGGGCCCCATGCCAGGGCCACCTCCTCCATGGGGAATGCAGAAGGTCTTGTGAAGATTTAGGTGTGAGACATCAGACCCAAAGTCTCCAGGACGACAAATTCCCACCTACCACAGAGGAAAAGAGCAAAACGCAAAAGTCAAGAGCTTGAAAAGGTGCTCTGGAGAGGCGGCCATGCTGTTTGCTGCAGCCTTTCCGCTCAGAGGAAGGGCAGGCAGAATGGTTCACAGACATGTCCCCAACACTGGCTGAGTTCTGCAGGCAAAGCCTGGCATTCCATAGGCAGTAAGGCTTGTGGTTTCTGGGGAAACAGCAACCAACCATGTAGCTTAACTTCGATTCTAAAATACAGATCCGAATATATAGTCCACTTCTAATTATTCACCCCAAGAGGGAGGAGAAGAAGCACCCCTAGCACAAGAAAAAATGTACTCCTTGCTTTTGAAACAGGCAACTTTCACCCCAGCAGTCCTACTTCCCCCTGCATGGTTGGCTTTGGGTATCATGCACTTTAACAAAGGGCCCCTCTGGGCACCCCAACAGAGTTGGCTGGAGGGTGGCCCAAGAGAATGCTGAGCCGGGGGAGAGGAAGTGAAGCCGACAGTTTTCCTGAGACTATCCTGATGCCAACCTCAACACAACAGGCATTCCTGCCACTTTCAGGCTGATTTTGAATGTGGCCAATGATAAAGAAAGCATTTTGCTACTGAAGCAATAGGCCATCTTTAAACCACACTTACAAAGGGAATCAAACAGAAAGCAAAAAAAAAAAAGAGTCTGAAATAGTAAAACAAACGACGAACAATGACTAAGAAGTTAAGAAGACCCTGAAAGACGTGATGATACTCCTCTGCTCCAATGGCTCCCTACAGCACTTCCTCAGAGGTGCACATTACACAGAACCCCCACCTCACCCCCAACAAGTAATCAGGATTGGCCCTTCAGAGACAGAACTATTCAGCTGTTGCATACCGATGAAGCTGAAGCCAGGTTAATGGCTTGTCCAAGGCCATGGGAGACCAACATTCACCAATGGCCAGAACTTGGGTCTGAATTCCTTAAGGAAGAGAGTCAAGTAGACTTTTTGCCTGTCGCACCCCCAGAGGGGAAGTACCCTCTGACAAGCTAAAGACATTCAGCTCATTCTCCGCTTCCTTTCAACCTTTTTTCTTCCTCCCCAGCATCTCCCATCACTTCATCTAGGATCTGTAATCTCAGTGAAATTGGGGTACTTTGTTTGAAATTAGCTATAAGGAAAAGTCAGCCTCTGTTCTGAATTCAGTGTCATGCTTTAAGACAACTGTCAAGAAGTGAGAGAAAAAATTTTCTCTTAACGGTTTTCTCAGGGAGCCCTTCTCATGTTGCCCACCTGAGCATTCATATTGGCCCCATCTAGGTAGACCTGGCCTCCATGTTGATGGATCAGGTCACACACGTCGCTGATGTTCTCTTCAAACACGCCATTGGTGGATGGGTATGTAATCATGATTGCTGCCAGATTCTCCTTGTGTTTATCTACCTGTAGCATAGAAAAGGGCAGAGGGAGACAAAGGGAGGAACGTTACTTTCTTAGTCAAACCCTTGCTCTTTATATTAAAGGATTAAAAGAGATGAAGTCTTGGTCTTTTCATGTCTGAAATTATCTCAAAGTATGATGACAACAATAAAAGATCCACAGCCATTATTCCCTTCATTTGGTCATTCCAAAACAGACCTCAGGTTAGGTCTCCACTGTCAAGACCAACAAGACTTATTCAGAGATTTTTAGATATTTTGGGCTCTCTTGAAGCTGTTTTCCTTCGGTTTAAGTCATCTCAGCAATTATTTCGGATCTTTTTGGTTCCAGACGTGTCTATTCTCATAGTTAATCTCTCTCTGCTCATTTTGCCATATCTACCCTTCTTTCCTTACCCCCTCTTTCTGTTGAAATTGGAATTCCCACGAGGAGTGTTCCTGCTCTGATTTTTTAAAATCTCCCTCATTTTTTCTTTTGACAGAAGACAAACGTATATAAAAGGCACATTTCTGTTTTTTTGATCAGCAAGTCCAAGTAGGCTTATGAAGGAATGTCAAAAAAAAAAAAAATTAAGGTCATATCCTATATTGGAGAGACTTAATAATTACAACTACTGGCCCAGAATATTTGTTGGTAAAAACTTTGTGGGGTGATTGAAGAGTAGGGATAGATGAGAGTGATGAGCAGTTGTGCATTTTCCACTTCCTTTGAAAGCAGTTACTTGAAGTTCTCAGACTCCATGCTTAATAACCCTGACAAAATCACATTGCTATTCAACTGATTTCCTTCCCTCTTAAGATGCAGCCTCCAGTCCACCAGTGGAAAGCAGATATGGTTGCTAAGCAACCTCTTCCTGGAGGTTGGGAGGTTGGGAGTGGGGGTTGGTGTTTCAGGAAGGAAGGTGGAACGCTGCCTGAAATTCAGCAGGTAATGGCTGGGTGGCCAAGACATTTGCAAAATCTACATTTATGTTTTAGATTCCAACACAAAGATTGAGAAAAACTGTGACCGCGGTTTGATTATTAATGGGGGAAGGAGGGGTAGATTGGGCAGGAATAGGCAGATCCTGCAAGGAATACCCTTACTACCACCATGAATAATTCATTCACTTTCTTACACATGCATGAATTAGAGAATGGGATTTCAATTTAAAGAACCTTCTCCCTGTTGGCGAAGGTAGTGGTAAAGCTGACAATGGTCAGCTTTATTCTGGACCAAAAATGTGACGGTTGCTTTTTATAGTTTTTATGTGGATAGTTAGGTTTTCTGATTTTACGCCATTTGCCCCAGACCCATTCAGAGGAGGAATTGCAGTCTTTTAATTAGAATGCAAAAGAACATAACATTGATATAAACCACCCAGTCCCTGACCCCACCACCTCTTCCCAACCCAGATGTCTCCCTTCTGTTAAGCATAAGACAAGTACCATGGCCTTGAGGTGAGCTATGTCAATATTTCCGTATTTATCCACCTCCACGGGCTGAATCTTCATGCCTGCCATGTGGGCACTTGCGGGATTGGTCCCATGAGCTGATTTTGGGATGAGGCAAACCTTGGGAATAGAATGAAAGGAAGGAAGAAAGGAAGGAGAATAAAATAATCACCAGGCTATTCAAAATGATAATAAAGATCTAAAATATGTTTCGAGCAAATATTAAATAGGCACCACATCCTTTATTAAAATTGACCACTAATGGGCGTGGCTCCATAGTGTAGTTGTTAGCATGTCTGCTTTACATGCAGAAGGTTCTGGCTTCGTACCCCAGATGGAGCCACGGACCATACCCCGGATGCACCAGGCCCGCCAGGTGCACACCATGAGCACATGGGAGGAGAAGTCCCGCCTTCAGACATCCAATTCTTAAGGGGAGACCGCAACATCTATAGGTCGGTGTGGAAGTGGGGGTGGGGGAATTAAAAAGGGGGGAAAAATAAATTAAAAAAAAAATAAAATAAAATTGACCACTAGTGCCTTAAAATCTGCTACGATTTCATTATTACTATATTGCAAAACAATGTCCAAAAGAGAAGTTTGAATCCTCAAACATCGTTCCCTAAAGACTCAGAACATTAGTACTCTCCTCGCCTAACCCAGCACACCAAAAATAAGCCTGCGCTTATTCTAACCTTGTCTCAGTTATAATTAGCAGAAAGTATCATATAAGAACATGAGATTGAAATTTCAACTCTAAGACTCAAATGCCCAAATCACAGCATCAGAACTCTGCTTGGCTCTGAGATCCAGAAGAGACGATAATGGCAGACATAATGCTGAGGCCTCCCAGTGCGAGGACACCAATTATGTCATCATTTGTTGGATGTTTATTCTGTGCAGCGAATCTTTAGTTCCCATGACAATCATAAACTAAGCACAAAAATGGTCAACCCCTGCTCTGTGTGCACAGAACTCATTCACTGACAACGCTGGCACACGTACAGATGAATGTCTAGCGCCCACAGGCGCTGTAGGAACTCAGAATAAGGTTGTGCTTCAAGCTGAAGAGATCAAGAGACAGTATCTCAAGAGCTAGAGCTTAAACTAGAGCTTAAAGATGTACTGAATTCTTTATGGAAGGTGGACGATGGGTGCAATGTTAGAATTCCCAGATTTATATCATTTTCATTTCCTCCCCCCAAATCATATGAACACAGCAGGCAAACACACATGCTCTGGTCAATCCAATAATGCCCCACTACAAGAAAGTGCATCAGAGTTTTCCTGACAAAAAACAATGAGAAGCAATGATCAATCTGAAAATAATTCCTTCCTTCCTTCCTTCCTTCCTTCCTTCCTTCCTTCCTTCCTTCCTTCCTTCCTTCCTTCCTTCCTTCCCCCTCCCTCCCTCCCTCTCTCCCTCCCCTCCCCCCCTTTCTTTTTTATCCCAGAACCAATACTCTAACCCCTTGAAGAGAAAGGAATGGGCATTATAAAATGGGCTTACAAAGGGAAAACTTAGCTTACAGCTATTTCCTCAAAAACAGCAAAGTCATCTACTTAGTAAAAAGACATATGTACAAAAAGAGAACTGTAAACCATAGGAACGCACGAAATTACTTTGTCACTCTTCTGCTGACAGCAAGTGTGTGCCTCTTTGGAATGGCTGCTGGTCTCATGCTGGTCATGCTGTGTTGTCCTCAAATCCTTTTTCTTGTTTTGCCTCCTACTTGCGTGGAATTTTTTTTCTTTAATTTCTCAGGCCCAAAGCTAGGGTCGCTTGTCTTTTCTCACTAGGTATTTTTATTCTATCAAAGAATCTTTGGATAAAAGCATCCCTTCTGGACAAAGTGATTACGGAAGTGAAAGGTGAATGTTACAAATGAACACAAAATACTTGTTAAAGGCCTAAGTTAAGAATTCACAGCAGGGAAATTCTGCTGAAACAAAAAACATTCAAGCTAAAAATGTCTACCATCCCGTGATACACTGAATAATGGGCCCCCAAAGATGTCCACATTCTTATCCCTAGAATCTGTTACCTTATGTGGCAAAAGGGACTGTGTTGGTGTGATTAAGTTAAGGAACTTGAGATGAGGGATTAAGGATCTTGAGATGGGATCTTGAAATCTAGATTATTGATAGGACCCTAAATGTATTTGCAAGTGTTCTCATCAGAGGGAGGCAGAGGGAGATCTGACTATGGGAAGTAGGAGATGTGATGACTGAACAAGAGTTTGGAGTGATGGCGGGAAGGGGCCAGGAGTCAAGGAATGCGGGGAGTCTCCAGAAAGTAGGAAAGAAGGCAAAGAAAGAGATTCTCTCCTAGATCCTTGAGAGAAAAAAAAACCAGCCCTGCCAACACCTTAATTTTCGCCAAGTGAAACCAATCTCAGACTTTTGGCCTCTCTCCATTAACTGTGAGAAAATAAACTTGTATTATTTTAAGGCACTAAGTTTGTGTTAGCTATAGCAGCTACTGGAAACTACATTCTGATATAAGGAGTAGTAGTGAAAAGAAAAAAAGTCTCAGTGGTTCTGTCAATGATTCATTTATACGTTACTGTCAGACATTTCTGGCTTTCTGTAGATTTAGGAAACGTTAGTTATTTTTTTTAATGTTACTTTTTCCATACTTTAGAGTTGTGGTGTTATGAGGGACATGAAAAAAACAGCACCCAGATTTGATGCTTTAATTTACCCCAAACTAATCTATTTTGGTGCATTTATGCTCATTTAGGGATGCTGTGTTTTTCTAACTCCCCAGTGTGCCTGGCATAGACCCAACACAGCTCATTCTCGAAGGATTCAGGAAGAATGTTCCTTTGTAAGAGAAATCTATTTCTTACTGCTGGTAAAAAACGAACACCCAAAGGCCATTACTTTGTCTTGGGCATTTGGGAAGAAAAAATACATACAGGTTTTGGGGGGTTGTTTTTTGAGGGGTTTTTTGGTCAGTGCTTTCCCTTTGCATAGGAAACTCAGTCTTCGATCAGCAAATCTGAGTTAATTTTTGACTAGCAAATTGATTTACTATAAAGTGTGTAAGGCAGTGCCTGACCCATGGTAACTGCTAAGAATGTATCCTCTCAAATTAAACTGGTAAATCAAAAACTTGGCAAATGCATTTTAGGAACCCCTGAAATTTAACCTAAAGGCAAAGTGAAAATAACGTCCAAAAACAGCTGGAAACAACAGAACCATTAGGAACCTGGGTGGCTCTGTAGCACATGATTTCCTCACACTTCTTTTCAAAAAAGCGTACATTTTACTGGATTCCATTAGAGTCGATTGTGCAGAAGCAGCTGTCTCAGACTTCTCTGACGTGGAAAAATCCTCCCTGATTATTTGAATAATATGTCATTTTCTTCTCCTCTAACTAAAAAAGTTGGCTTTAATTAAAAATCTTTAATCTAGAAAGAATGCCAACATTTCCAAACTTAAAATTTGCGTATTTCTACCAGCTCAGTGACTGGGTGGCCTTCCCTGCCTCCCCTCCACCTCCCCTCCCTAAAATGCAGTGTCCAGCTCCTCTGCATCCTTCAGAATGAAATAGTGTCTCACAACACTTCAGTGATAGTAGTGTGGACAATGGTGCCAGAAGAAACGTCACACACAAGGGGACGGAGAGAGAAGCCAGGACTGGAAAACGCAAAGGGAAAAGGAGCCAGAAAGACTCCAAGAGTCACAGGCCCAGTCAAAAGGTCTCTCATCCCTTCTCCTCGACTTTTCTGGTTTGGTCTCCAACTCCTTAACATTCATGGATGCTTCCGGGTGTCAGACTGGAGAACTGGGAAACAATGAGGGGTGGGAAGCATCGCAGAGTGGATGGAACCTGGGTTAGCTGGCCCTTTGTTATTAGCTCTTTGCTAGTCTACCATGAGCACTACAATGTGGATCTTAGAGGCCTCTCCATAAGGGAGAGGGAAGGTAGCACATGGAGCTGGCCACACAGGATGGAAGGATGCCTTCCCAGGATCCCCAGACACATGGTAGTTAAAGAGCATGATGACAAGGAGCTCCAACGTACCTCAGTACATGGAGGCCAAGGAAGGAAAACAAAAGAGGGAACTTTTAATGTCAGTCATCTGCTATTCTTTCACTAGAGCTTCAACATTTCCTATATGCATCTATGACAGTGCTGAGGCTCTGTGGTCCAAAAACCAATTACATAGTTCTAAACTAACTATATAAAAATATAGTAAAAAGTAAACAAGTTGGAATGTCAGGGACTGCCTCTGGACTGGCATAGATAGTGCCTTGTATGTGACTAGTATTCAATAGTTTAAGTTAGTGAATGTCCTGTTTTTCAAAGGTCTTTGAAAATCAATTGTTTTCCCCAACCAGGACAAAGGCCTGAGAAAAGACATGGGTAGAAAAATCAGGATGAGTAAACAAGGGAATGAAAGAGAAAATGCTCTCCCCCACCTCTCTTCTTTTAAAGGTAAGTGAAACAGTTTTTAGATTCTCTCATTGCAAAATCCAGGCGACTAGCCATGAACAATTCCAGTTTTAATAAAAACAGGAATGGACTAAGATTGGGCCACCACTTACTGCACCCCATTCACTCGGGCAGCCAGAACCACCCAGCACCCTCTTCTCTAACTCCCCCGGGGTGGGCATAGACACTTTTGTCCTGCTCCTGACTCCCACCAACTGCTTCTTCTAAGAACCCCACCTCCAAGCTCAGGGAAGTTCTAGCTTAGTGCTGGTCATCACCAAAATGAAGGCCCCAGGAACACTGACACCTTCAGCCACAATTTGAGGTCTGTGTCAGATCAAATGCTAAGGGCACTGTCTCTGGGGATCTGTGGGGTCCTGTCAAACCAATTAGCACCTGTTGGTCCCCACAATATCGTCCAAGGGCAGTTTGGACCCCAGAGACTAAGACTCTCATACGCAAAGCAAACAATGAAGCAGAACCATGAACTCAACTCCATATCTCTTTCTGTTGCTTAGAGCTGACAGACATTTAACAGGCATTTATTGACTCAATAAATATTTTTTGAGCATACATATGACAAGAACTGTGCTTAGGCACAGTAGGAGTTACAGAAGAATTGAAGTTCGGTCTCTGCCCTTTGCCCAGGCCTAGGGCCGGGGCTGAGCCAAGGAGAGAAGGCTTGGAACGGCAACATTCCTACCCCCCTTCCCCCCTCTGGTCCTCTGGGAGAGCAGCTCCACAGCCAACTGGCTGAATTTTACAGACAGGGTTAGAGCAAAAGCCTTTTATCTCCAAATGTTTTCCCAGTGAAGTGTCTTAGAGGCAAGGATCATAATGGCCGATTCACATAAATTTGTTTCTTGATTATATGTTCCAGCAGCTGCTTTCAAGAAGGCTTGGAGAAAGCGTCCCACAAAATGAAAGGGACACTGGGAGCTAGACCTGCTGCCACACAATGCTGAGCAAGCACCACCTGTCCATACTCACCGTTCTGTGTCCCTCTCCTCTCCCTTCTAAGTAAGCTCGGATAGTGGCCAGCCCTGCATATTCCCCCTGGGCTCCACTGAAAAGACAAAAAGAGAAGGATCAGGGTTTTGGGCCTTTTCGCTTTCGTTTACTCATTCTATATTCATCAGGCATGAGCCACATGTTCACCAATCTGTGACAAAGGCACTCCTGGGACACCATGGGAAGCTCACCTGGGATCTTTGCATGAGCCTAACTGACCTGAACAGCACCTGATCTGTGCACTAAAGCTCACCCACTCCTGCTCAGAGACTGGCTGCTCAACCTTTGCTCAGGAACATGAACCTAAAAGATCTTTTTTAAGATGAAAAATTTCAAAATCATACAAAAATAGAGAGAAGAATTTAAGGAACCACCATGTACCTACCACTCATATCATTTCACCAATTCAAACTCCAATATGTATCTTTCAAAAAATTATTTTTTTAAATGCAACTACAATTACTACACCTAAAATCATGAACAATGATTTCTTAATATCACCAAATATTTAGTCAATGACCAGACAGCCCCAAAGGAACTATGTACTATGAATATGGCACCATTCCCGTCAGTCTCAGGGTCTGCTTTCCCAGGCTCCACATGCACATGGCTGCTAGTGACTGGCCATACCCACCAAAACAGTCCTTAAGGCACCACTTTTAGAGCTTGCTTAATGATTAACATTCCAGTGAGCAATGCTGAGTCAATCATAAACTGTTGCTTAATGATCTCAGTACTCTCTTCAGGAAGGAAAAGGAAGTGAGTAAGAGGTTTTTTAATCCCATTCAAAATACATATTTCCTCCATTTTACAAAATTACACCATCTTTTGTCTCTGTGGAAGACCCAGTGGTTTTGGCATTCATCCCTTCTGATCACCCAGTAATATTGAGATTATACTCTAAATTAAGGCTTAAAAATAAATTAGATAAACTTTCTTTTATTTCTTAACTAAAAGCTAAAATTTTGAGCATTGGATTTTTTTTTTTTTTTTTTGAGAGAGAGCACTGGCATGGAACCAGATGGATTTAAAATGTTTGCAAATTAGTGTAGGGGCATTGATGGTTTGGTGTCGGGAGATGGCAGAATTGATGATTTAGGGCTCAGCATGAAGAGAGGATGGAGAACAGGGAAACATTTGGAGGTGAAGGGCTTTTAGACTGGCTGGAGAAAAGAAAAAGAAAGCGATGATTTCCACAGCGTGGGCACACCACAGAGCAATAGAAGAGGCTAGATGAGCTAAGAAATAATAATATTAATAACAGTAAATATAAATTGCTCTATTACTTAAGCACTTCCTTTTTACCAGGCACTCTGCGAGGAGTAAGCACAGCTAAATGGTGGCCATGTTGTTGCCACCAAGCATTTTGCATCATCCCATTGAATCCTCCCAACATCCCCATAAGGTAGGTACCATCATCCACGTTTTGCACATGAAGAAACTGAAATCAGAATGTCATATGCACGACCGATTAACAGTGACAGACAACGACTTCAGTGGAAGTCGGCCTGTCTCAAGGAGCCTCGTGCTTCCCTTGTAAGCCGTGCAGCTCCTCTGAGCATGCTATCCTTCTCAAAGACAGTTGTGGGAACAAACCTGGGTTTCCCTTCACAGAACCCTTGTTTGACTGATGGAACTAGGAGATTTAGCAACACATTAAAAAAGGCCTGACCCCATTAGGCCTGGGGCATGCAGTTCCTTGTCACTCATTAGGTAAGCTTTGCCTCTCTCTGCTGTCTTCCAGGGAGAGAGGCAAACACTGGTGTTCTGTTTTTCTGGCTTCTGACAAACAAGTTCTAGCTCATTTGCTATTTCTTATTTTGAGAACAGAAAAATGAATATGTCACACTTCAGCAAACCACTCATACCACTAGTTACTTAGGCTCTCTATGCCTCTCTGTTCTCATCTCTTAAATGGAGGTAATAACTGCACCAGTCTCGAATGGCAGATATGATGAGTGATGAGATGATCCAAGGCAAGGTGCTTATCACAGTGCCTGGCACAAGGTAAACACTCATTAAGTACTGGCACTCTCCTCACTTTTATCATTATCATTGTTGTCATCATCATCATCACCATTATCATCATCATCATCCTCAGTAATGCGGCAACCCTGACTGCTCTGCAACTCAGGCACTATGGATGGGTCACAGAAGCATTTGAATGAGCACTTCCAAAACCCTCAACCTAGATCACCCTCTTTTCCCTCCCACCAGCCAAATTCTACCCATTCTTCAGCTAGTCCCAACTCAGGTTCCGCTTCTTCCATTAAGCCTTCCCGAAAGTCATAAATCCAGCTCCTCATGGAGGTCTACAAATCTCCACGTGATCTGTGGCTTCTATCCACCTCTACACACATCTTCTGCCATTCCTCTCTTTGTCGTTACCCTCCAGCCACCCAGGCCTTCTCCTTTCCCTGAAACATTCAACCAGTTTCTGCCTTGGGGCTTTTGCACTAGATGGTCCTTCTGCATGCAAAACTACCCTGGTTTCTTATTCAATATTTAGGCCTCAGCTCAAAAAGGCCTCAGAGAGGCCTTCCCTGAAGGCAGAAATCTTATGTGTCTTGACCAACACTGTATTCTCTATGTCAAGAATATTGACATACACCATGTTCAATAAATATTTATAAATATTGATTGATTGAATGAATGAATAAATGATTCTTTACCTCCTCTAAACTTTCATAGTATTTTACTCATTCTTCTAATAATATCATCCTATACATGTACCGTACATTGGAAATTATTATGGATCTCACATTTACTTTGTGTGCTTGTCTTATCTCAATTAGAGTATAAGCTCTGAGAGAAGGATCTAGGTCTTAGAGTTCTATATATTGTCTCGCAGAGAATATACAGAACAGTACCCTGCAGGAGTAGCTCTGCAATAAATATTTAGTAAATTTGTTCAAAACTGAGTTCCCTTCTCCAGCCCAGGAGGTCAACAATTAGTGTTGTCCTTTCCCCCATGGAAAGGGGCCTCAACAAATGGATTTTGTATTTTCATGACTTCTAGTCATCTTGTTTTGTTGGAAGACCAGTCAAGGTGTTTAGACTAGGAATAAGAGACTAGATCTATGAGCCAGTAATCCAAGAGAAAGAAAATAAGCTAAAGCCTTGATCAGAAATGCTGTATGGTTTTTGTTTGTTTGTTTGTTTTTGCCTGAGACACACTTAAAAACAGCTACCTTTCAACTCAAAAAGTGCAAAAGATAAGTTCTAAATGTCACACCGTTTACTACCGGGGAACTATTAAATTAAGGGGAAATATTAGTGCCACCTGTTGGTGGAAAAGTATGATGAAAAACAAGTGTTGCTCTGCATAATCCAGATTACTACTCCATGTGGAAGGGCAGCTAGAATAGTGAATTTCTTACATCTATTTATTCTATCTGAAAGGGTTAAATGCTTAGATCTTTGGAACAAATTTTTATTGGGCCATCACACGAGATCAATCCCAAGGGACACTGGAACCTTCTGCTAGAGTTTAGAACTATGATTTTAGACATAGGTGATATGTCTATCTATAATAAAGAAGGAACGTGGCCTGCTCTTATAGATGATATTGCAGAATATACATGACCAGCAGTCATAAGCAGAAAGTACAGCGCTTCTTAAGCATAAAACTTCAGATGGATTAAGATTATATATGAATTGTATCCTGTAAAGGCATTTTGGTCAGTTACTGTGTACATTTGTCACTGATGTACACACTGCAGAAGTCATCCTGACCAGTCATGAAACAACCTCCTTAGTCTGCCTAAAGAATATGGTGGCTGACTTTATAGACACCATAAAATTTTCTCAGAAGTTGGCTGTATTAGAATAGTTGGATATAGATTATTATAATTGCTGTTTTTAAAAGAAAGATTTCTGTGTGTTTTGTATAGTTATGAAAAAGTATCAGAACCTATTTTGCCAGACTGCAGAATATACTACAATTCATGATTTAAGGTGAATACCACCTGTCATCAAAACTACTGCTGGATTTTATTTTAATTGTACCGAAGAAAGAGTATTTGTGTTCTCAAGGACATTGTTGTATTTATACAAGTCAAAATGTATTAAAATTTTTCCCCAGAGAAAATGATCATGTTACTGATCTTAACGTTTTAAAATTTTGGTGCAGTAATTTAAGGTTTATACATTTTAAAAATTATTAATTATTCAGGTTTAACAGATCTATTCTTGTTTCAATTTTCTCTAGATAGTCTTCTAAAAATGATTTCATAGTTTTTAACACATCATTATGCCATACACACTGATGGCCACATTTAATGTGTGATTTCAGAGAAGTTTTAAGCTGTTTACAAGTTAATGGGCCTATTTATTTCTAATAATATTTGAACTTCCTGAGAAGGTTTTTATAGTATGCTTTTCAAAAATTTTAACTACATTTAAAAAGACATGGCTTTTCAACAAACAGTGCTAGAGAAATCAGACATCTATGTCAGCCTAAGTCTCACACCTCATACAAAAATCTCAAAATAGATTATAGATTTAAATATAATGTATAAAACTCTTAGGAATAAACAGAAGAACGTCTTTGGAATCTAGGGCTAGGCAAAAAGTTTTTACACTTGAAATCAAAAGTATAATTCATAAAAGGAAAAACTGATCAATAGCACTTCATCGAAATTAAAAACTTTTGCTCTGCAAAAAAACCTTGTTAAAAGGACGAAAAGGCAAGCTACAGACTGGAAGAAAGTATCTGTGAACTATATATCCAACAAACAGCAAAGAACAAAGACAACGCAATTAGAAAATGGTGCCGTGACCATCAAACGTTAGTATGCTTAGAAATATAAAGGAAGAATTACATTAGGATGTTGGAGATTTGCTGGGTTTTCACTGTTGCTGTTTTTAGGGGTGTGCATGTGAGAATGCATAGCCTTTCATTCCCTTACTATTTGGGGAAATTTCCCCTTTTTGGTGAGCCTGGGGGAAAGGCTGGGTCCTAAATCCCCCTGTGGAAGCAGAAAGGGACCAAATACTCCCAATCACTACCCGTTAACAAGGTGCTGGACATGCGACTCAATTGCGACCCATAGGATACACCAGTCTGCAACTTCATGAATTTAGAGGAAGTCACCCAAGGAATGGACAGTCACAGGTTTTCCACGGTGGTGGTGGGGACTCTTCCCCTGCAGTGACCCTAATTTGTTTTCTGCTGCCAGCCTCCCTTGACTCTTGCTCACTTGTGAAGCCCCAATACCCCACTTTTCCATTAGTTCTGTGAAGCACCCAATATCTTCTCTATAAACTGCCTTTCTGCTTAATTTAGCCCTAATCATTTTCTGTTGCTTGTAACCAGAAACCCTTATGTGGAGGTATTATAAGATCTCTCCTACAACACAGCATCTTAAAGTCACTCATTCCTAGGCAGGTCTAACAAAGAGATGGTTGCTGTGGCCATCTGGAGTTTCTCCTGCTCTAATACCAAAGCCCTTCTTGATTTACTGTCTCTTTTCAAGCAGTATGGCCCTGAGCAAATCACTCCTCTGGATCTCAGTTGCCTCATCTGTCACATGGGGATATGCCACCTACTTCACAGGTGAATTTAAATATTTTATTATGAAAGTAATACATTTATGTGATTTAAAAATTTGTATCAGTGCAGAAGAGTATGAAGCTTAAGTCAAAAAAAGAGGAACACCCCCCCATTCTTCCCATTCTCAATCCCCTCATCCAAGCTGTTTTTACTTTAAAAATACCACCATCAAGTGGTCAGGAACAAAAATTATCCGAGTGAAAGAACTAAAAAACTGACATTATAGTAAAACTGATAGAAATAAAATGATCAAAACAGCCACTGTGTTAAAATGACCCACTTTATAAGACCACTCCCAAGAAAATAAGGTAAAGATTGGTGCCCGACTGATATCTTACAGGCCAGATAAACAGTGACTGACGATTTTCCAGTACACAAACCCTGAAAGCAAAGGATTGTAATCAAACTATTGCCTACCTTAAGTACACCAAACACTACCTGGGTCTCTACTTCTATGAGCTTAAAATAAAAACCCCTCAACATGCCATCCTGGAATGTTTTTACCAATCTGTATCTAATTTGACATAAGCTAAATTCTATACTTATAACCTTTGAATTCTGGTCAAGAAACATCTTGACAGCTGCTCTAACCTTTCTGGTACCTGAAGATTACCTTTCAAAGAGATGGTTCTCAAACTGGAGATCCCCAAACAATAGCATCAGCACCACCTGGGAACTTGTTTAAAATGCAAATTCTCAGCTCCCACCTCAGGCAGGCTGAATTCAGAAACTCTGGGGGATGCAGCCAAGTGTGAGAACGGTAGCTCTAGAGCCCTACACACAGCAAACATTAAATTATACTTTTGAGAGTTAAGGAAATGGAGGAGGAAAAGCCCTTCTGTCCATTGCCTTATATTTACCCCAGAAGGGCTCTTCATCCTTCATCCTTCTTTCTCTTCTTCTTGGCATTCTGGGTGTCCCTTTGGGAAATCAGTCCCTGATCAGAGGTCCCTGATATCTGGCCTCCCAGAGCTCACCGAAGGGGAGGATTCTGAAGCTGCACTTGGCAAGTGTATCAGAAGTGATCAATGACATCAACCATAAGTTCAGGAGAAGGAGAAAGAGATGGCAGTTAACAGGTTTTTTGTTTTTGTTTTTTTGTTTTTGACTCTCTACTGTAAACTATGCATAGGAATGGTAGTGGCTTCAAAAACTAGTTTTAAAGTTCATTCTGCTGTTAGACATTAGTCATCTAACTAAACCTCCCTCTTTGGTGTTCCTCCAGGTCAACACACTCTCCAACCCAATGATGCACATGAGAAACAGCTGGGAAGCTGTGCTACCTGGGCTCCAGCCCCAAGGAGATTCTGATGTAACTAGTTTGTGGGGTGGGAAGGGCATCCATATTTTTCAAGGCTCCCCACGTAATTCTAATACACAGCCTCAACTGAGAACCCCTGCAACCCCAGTGGTTCTCACAGTGTGGTAACCAAACCAGCACATCAGCCTCACCTGGAAATTTGTAAGAAATGCAAATTATCAGGCCCTAACCCAGGCTACTGAATCAGAAACTGGTGGAGGGGTTTAAGTTACATAACAAGTCCCCCCGGGTGCTTCTCAGGCACAATAAAGTTTGAGGGCCATTGATTATGCCCTGTTCATAAAACTTTCCTGGGAGAAGATTGTGGGAAAGCAACTGCCAGGTCTACCAACATTCAAGGTTATAGTTGTTTTTTGAAAGATACAAACAACTTCCTCATTCTTATAAGCCAAGTGAGCTAACAATAATTTCAGTTCATCTTTCATTTTAGATATCCTTGGAAGGTGTTAATTACCATTTCTATCACCCTAAACATTACATTATATGTAAGTCTAACCAAGCGATTCCTAGAGTGTGTGAGCTGCGGAATGAATTCAAGAGTGTCACAGTGTTGTGGGAACAAGCTGAAGCGACCATGCTGGGCACAGCAGGAAATGGAAAGGTAATTACATATTGTTTAACTATGTTCTTCACAGAGCTGGAAATGCTTTCAGGGTTTGTGGATTGAGCAAATAAATAGAAAAGAAAAATAGAGACAAGCTTTTTGACCCTTTTGTTGCAAGTCTTTTAAACACCTTTGGGATCTAACTATCCCAGAAAACAGAAAGACCAAGTTAAGGCTTGGCTACATTAACCAATGTTTTCATGACACAATTTGTGGTTATCATCCATATTTATCGACCATTCCTCAATTAAATCTCAATCAAATCAATAACATAGCACAGTGGTCCCCAACTTCGTTAGCATCAGGGACCAGTGCTCCTATGAGAATCTAATGCCTGATGATCTGAGGTGGAGCTGAGGTGGTGATGCTAGCGCTGGGGAGCAGATGCAAACACAGATGAAGCTTTGCTTGCCCGCCGCTCACCTCCTGCTGTGTGGCCCGGTTCCTAACAGGCCACAGACCAATACCAGTACTCGGCCTGGGGATTGGGGAACCCTGACATAACATTCCCTTGCTGTAAAAGGGAGAAACCTACATCATGCCTAGGGAGGAAGCCACATAACAGCTTTAGTGACCTCTGTGTATTCTATGTTTTAACCTTTCCTTTAAGCTGCTGAATTCCCTCTCGGAAGAAAAATCCCCTGAAGAGAAAGGCACTGCCTGTGGCAGTCTATATCTAGGCGGGGACTTAGAGAAAGAATAAAGCCTTCTGCCAAGCATAACACAGAACCATACTGGATCAGAAGATAGTATGGAAGGGCCCAGCAGCAAGAGGCAGAGCCATTTGGGCCACGTGCAGAAACACTCAGGTTCCTGCCTGAAAGCTGCACTTCTCCTATTTAGGCATTTTGGAACTGGAGAGTTGTGTGTTGGATATTACTCTGTTCTAAGGAACTTCTTGGCTCCTTTGCCACTTGTTGTGAGCCCTCCTTATTTCCCTTTAGAATACTTCATTGCTGCTAAGGAAGACTGAGGTGGTATACCTCCAGCTCCAGGGCAAGCTTCAAAAACCATTGTCATCATGCCATCAGCTGATGGAGAAACCCTCTAAAATCAGGAAAACCAGGGTAGGAAAGAATCTGTAAAGCATCTTACCATGCATTTAATTGTTGTATAATGTACGTGTTCTTCACAATAAAAATAACTTTTTTATTGTATAAATAACATGTATCATGTTTTAAATATTTTTTAGCAATCTAAAAAAGCATAAGGACAAAGAATAAAATCACCTGAAATTCTACTACCTAGAGATAACTATTTGTGTCCATCTTTTCATATACCTCCTTCCATTGATGCCTCTGCATAGATCTGTAAAATAGTAAGGCATTTTCTCAAAAATTAAATAGAGAATAACCATATATCCAGCTTTCATCTCTGTATACATATCCAAAAGAATTAAAAGCAGAGGCTCAAAAAGATATTTGTCCACCAGAGTTCACAGCAGCATCATTCTCACTAGCCAAAAGGTTAAAATGTCCACCAATGGATGAACGGTTAAACAAATTGTGGTATATACATACAATGGCATATTATTCAGCCTTAAAAAGGAAGGAAATACTGACACATGCTACAACATGGATGAACCTTGAAGACATGTTATGTGAAATAAGTGAGACACAAAAGGACAGGTATTGTATAATTCCACTTATATGACATACCTAGAGTAGTCAAATCAATAGAGGCAGAAAGAATTGTTGTTGCCAGGAGCTGGGGTAAGGGTGAAATGAGGAGGTACTATTTAATAGGCACAGAGCTTTGATTTAGGAAGATAGAGTTATGGGCAAGAATGGTAACGAATATACTTAACGCCATTGAACTGTACTCTTAAAAATGGTTAAAATGGTGAATTTTATGTTATGTATATTTTACTACAAAAAAAATTTAGAGCCACAAAATATTACTAATGCTACTTCCTAAAAATTATGCCATATGTATCTTTTGAATTTCATAAATAAAAAAGGAAAGGAACTGTATTTAGACTAAAAACTTTTTGATGACTAGACTCTAGAACTCTAGACACACTGACCAACTCCATTAGTGAAGTAATGAAAACAAAAAGGAAACGGTCCTTTCGTGATAATTGTGACTCTGCCCTCTATTTTATGAGTATAACTCAGTGGCACACTAAATTCTTCCTCTGTCAGACAGGTCAAGAAAATTTGTGTCTCTTTCTACAATAAATATGAAGTCTTAGATATGAGTGGACACTAGCTGGCAGTAAATCATGATGAATTAACGAACAAGTAGTTAGCCCTGCAGCAGACAAATTATAAGACTTGGAATACAGAATAATTCTAAGACTTGGAACTTCTAATCCACTCGTGGAGCTAAGATTAGCAAAAATAAGCCAAGAGAGTTGTAACAAGCTAAAAATAAAATCACTCACATACAGAATATGTGGCCCATTCCCTCCTCTTTTCTCCAAAGCATGACATCAAATCACTCTACTCACTGGAAGCATGGCCCCTGTATTTCCCCCAAAGAATAAGGCATTTCCTCATCTGTCACAGCAGCCTCTGCTCAGGACCAGAAATATCACACATCTAAGCCTCAATTTTATGCATAGCCTGTCACTCTCAAATCGGCTCTTGGAAGTGGGTGTTCTATCTGGGAATCTCTGGAGCTGGAGAAGCCATCACTTTCAGGAACTACAATCTGATACAGATCTCTTTCCTTCCAGCAAGTCTGAGATGGGGTACTGAATCTCTCTGTCAATCATACGAATGTGGAGAGTAGAACAAAGAAAGAACATCAGGTATACTACAGAAAACAACAGAGAAACTTCTGAGATAGTGATTCTTAGCCTCGTCTGCAGGTTGGAATCAGGTGGGGAGCTTTAAAGAAATACTCATGCCTGATTCCCTTCCTTTACTTCTGTCTTTCCCCATTGAGATTATGATTTAATCTGGATTGTGATCTGGACACCAGAATTTTTATAAATTCACCGTGACTCTAATTTACATCCAGGGTTGGGAATTGCTGCTATAAGGGAAGGCAAGCTTCCTCATCCTTAGATCAGCCTTCTGGGGACTCTGGCTGGGAGCTCAATTTACTGCAAGAGCTAATGGCTTATTCATGAAAAATTGCTCTCCCATAGGACACTGAAGATGTGATCATATTCCATCACTAGAGGGCGCAGTTTCCTTATTTTCAACATTTAATAAAGTATTATTGCCTCAGGTTAATTGAATCAGGTTCCTTCCATACTTTAAAAAAAAAAGCTGAATGGTTACATTTTAATAAAAGTATACTAATCCTAACTTTTGTGGATGTCAGTTCATCCCTATTTATGAAATGAGAATTTCAGAAGCTATTATTAAAAAAGCTCTCTATATTCTTTCATTTGCCACATACCCTCTTCTTAACGGGTTTGTGTTTTATACTGTATCTTTTTTACAAAGTGCATGGCTTTGCTGTGTAGCCTATGTTACCAAACATGAGGTAGGGCTCAATTATATCTGATTAAGGTCTGATTACTTTCTGTTTCAGAAAGTGAAACAATAAAGTCTCAGTTTTAAAATCATTTGATTTTTGTATCTTGAAATCGAAATTATGCATTTCTAACAAGCTCCTAAGTGATGCCAATGCTGAGGCTGCCAGTGGCGAATTACACTTTCGAGTAGTGCAAGGTAGAGAACCTAGGGGCCAATACTAATTCCTCTTCTGAAGATATTCTAATACAAGAGTCCCCAAACCCCCGGGCTGCGGACCAGTAGAATCCTTGGCTTGTAAGAACCCAGCCGCACAGCAGGAGGTGAGCAGCAGGCTTGAGAGTGAAGCTTCATCTGTATTTGTAGCTGCTCCCCAGCACTAGCATCACCGCCTCAGCTCCACCTCAGATCATCAGGCATTAGAATCTCATAGGAGCGCTGGTCCCTGGTGCCAAAATGGTTGGGGACGGCTGGCCTAAGGTGTTAACTCACACACTGATAACATGTCTGTCTGTCTACCTATTTCCAGGAAGACAAAAAGATCTCAAACCCAATGGATCCCAAATTGGCTGTATATCAGAGCCACTTGGCTGCTTTGAAAAATATTCTTACTCTCAACACCTAAAGATTAAGTAGGTCTGGAGTAGAGCTCAAGAATTTGTATTTTTAGCAAGCATCCAGAAGATGTGCCAAAGCACTCAGCTTTTGAAATCTGCTGTCCTTCAAAGTTTTTACTTTACAAAGAGACCAAGGCCAGAAGATGGAAAGGGAACTTTCGAAGTCGGTGACAGAACAAACCAGGATCCAGGTTCATTGTTACTTGTTAGCAGCTAACAGGTGCGCTTGGTTTTAATTCTTACGCTGTGTCATTGATGAGTCTAGTAACTAGTTTCCAAAGATGGCCCACAATAAAACTCAATATTCACACCTGGGTGTTGCCCACCCGCCTTCCACATTCAGCCTGGGCTGGCCCTGTAACTTGCTTTAACAGACAGAATGCTCTGGAAGTGAGGCTGTGTAACTTCAGAGGCTGGGCCTTAAGAGTTTTGCAGCTTCCACATCCTTTCCTCTTGGAAAATTCCACTTTGGACCAAACATCATTCCATTAGGAAGTTCAAGCAGCCATGCAGAAAGGTCCACATGGAGATGAACCAAGGCCCAGGTCAACATTCTCAACTGAGGCCACAACCAAAAGCCCATCGCTAACTTCCCAGCTTCATGAATGAAGTCACTTTGGACCTTCTAGTACTCCACCCCTGTGGAGTGTAACTGTCCACTCAACTCTCAGAATAATACAAAACAATTATTGTTTCACACCCCTAAGTTTTGGGGTGAGTATCATACCTCAAGAGATAACTGAAACACAGCAGGAGAGGAACCTCCTTACCTGTTAGGCTGTAAACAGATTTGGTCATAGCCTGTGAGCTCACACAAATCCTTCTCCAGCTCTTGGAAAAGCTGCTGGTACCCTTGAGCTTGGTCCAGTGGCACAAAGGGGTGGATATTTGCAAATTCACTCCATGTGATTGGCTGGAGCAAGAATAGAAAACATATGTATATGTACATATTGTAATAGCAGTAATAATACTAACTTTAATGATGATGATGATGATAGCAACAGATAACGCAAAGAATGTGTACTATACACCAGGCACTGTTCTCAGCACTTTAAGAATATTAATTCATCATAATCTTACAAAGTAAATACTATTACTATCTTTATTTTACAAGTGGGTTGCGGAGTCCCAGAAAGGGAACTTATACAAAAATATAATCTTTTTCTATCCTTTTAGAAACAAAAAGACCCCAAAATAAATTTATATCTATGAAACCCAATGAACCATTTCAAGCATAGTTTATTCATAGTCTTACATAGCACATATATTATTCTCTTCATTAAGCTGAACAAAACACCAGAAAAGCAAATGGGGAAAATCTTCCTATCATTAATTCAAATGATTTCCTTTGCCTGGTGTGATTTGTCACATCAGAACAATCCTATGAGAAAGAAGGAATAAGATGGCTTTGCTAAAATTGATCTTAGCCTAGTAGAGATACTTACCAACACAACAGCAGGTAACAAATCTGTTGACACAAGAAATAAATTAAAACCTCAAATTTCTACCCTTCTGGCACTGTGAATGGATTTCTAGAAAAAAGGCTTAAGGTTCTTAATTCTACCTGAGCTTAACAACTACAAATTGATAAAAATAAAAGCTTTTAACATGGAAAATTTTAAAAAAGAGTTAGGAAATGGGAGGATAGAAGGGTATAAATAATATATGTTTAATTATTTTAATATTTGAAAATAATTTTACTCTTAAATTTAAATGATCAGGTTGTAGTAAAATTAAGGTTTCTGCCAAGATTGCTAAATAGCAAGGTACAGGATTATGAAAGTAGTTATTAAATCACAGTCCCAGTAGCAGCTTTCTCTAGTGATCTGCTTATGTACAAGCCAGAACAAGTTCCCCCTTAATAGAAGTGACCTACTTACTGTGAGTTCAGATGAACTGTTGAGCTTCATGGTGCAGGACCCCTTGAAGAAGATATGGCCAAAATGTATCACATTAGTGATTTTCTATGGTCCATCTGATCAGCCCACTGATGCCCCCACATGGTATTTTTGCCACCCTTTCATCCTTCTTGCAGCATATTAGATGTGACCCAAAGACGTAGGATTAGGATGGGGTTGGAAGTGAGAATAAAAGCAATAATTACCAGTGGAATCATGCTGTGAACAAGGGAAATGTCTTTGTTTTCCAATTTCTTCATATATCGAACAATATTTGTTTCTGAGTGATAGCTGTGAAGATAAAACACACGATTTGGGCCAATATAATTAGATAGATAAGAGTTTATACATGTCCTCCTGAAAGATAAGACACATAGAGATATCCCTTCAGCATAGAGATCAAATTGGGTCATGGACAAGCCAAGAAAGCATCAGAGAAAAGGCATAGAACCCCACAAACCTCAGATGATGCCCAAGGACAAGAAGCTGCCTGTGGGCATAAGAGGAAGGTTGGGAAGAAGAGGATACTGACTTCCTGGGTATGCTCTTTAGCCTAGCAACTATGCATCCAAACCTCCCTCTTCCCAACGGGTAGAATTAGGGCTTACAGTGCCAAGGGTGCAGGGCCACCAGGAAATAACATGCACTTTCAGGAATATGATCCTTACAGAGATGATTTATTAGTGAGCCACCATTACCCAGCATGACACAGAGTCAGAAGCCACTCTCTACTGTGCTCCCAAGCCACGATACACAATGCAGAAGTCACACTAGCTACGCAAACCTGTTGAACACTTGATTTGTGAGGAAAGGGCTGGTCCTCTTGAAGGCAGACCCTGGAATACCTCTCTGCTCCTCGCCCATGCTTTCAGCAACCAGCTCCTGCACAAGAGAGACCACAGAAACTAAAGGGCAAGAATTGTGCCTAGAACCACATGTGGACATTCGGACCTGTGGTCAGCATGTATCCTAACAGAGCACCAGAAATCCCCTACCACATCCCCTACCCACTCACCACCCACCTCCCGACCCCACCCCCTGGAATCTGGCATGATGTCATGGTAACAAGTGTCAGGAGTCATGAATTATGGCAATTCTCCAGAGCACTGTTTTTAAGTTCCATTGAACTCAACCACAGAAAATAAGAAAAATTGTATAATTTTTACTAAAAAAAAAAAAAAAAAGGTCGACATCTCCTGCATGTTCTTTGAATAATGAAGCAAGTCCAAGCAAATTATTTTAAAAGGCTATCAGAAAAAATTACCATATCATTCATGTAAGTATTCTCACCTGACATTGCTCTTTTATCTTTGAGAACAATTCTAATAAAATACAAATGACAAGACTATACAATGGGGGAAAGAACAATCTCTTCAGCAAATGGTGGTGAGAAAGCTGGATATATACATGCAAAGGAATAAAGTTGGATCCTCACACCATATACAAAAACTAACTCAAAATGGATTAAGGACCTACATTTAAAAGCTATAACTATAAAACTCTTAGTAGAAAACAAAGGGGCAAACCTCTATGACCTCGGATTTGGCAATGGTTTCTTAAATCTGACACCAAAAACATAAGCAACAATAATAACATAAAAATAGACTCATCAAGAGTCTTTTGCACATCAAGAACTATCAACAGACAACCCACAGAATGAGGGAAAAAATTTGCAAACCTCATATCTTAAAAGTGTTTAACATATAGAATGTATAATTAAATAGATGGCTTGCTCCTCATTCTGACCCAGGCTGGTGGTATGGGCATCTAGAAACATCAGTGGGCGCTCCATAAGTATTCCTCAAATGCGTGGAACAAATGCCTACAATGAAGTTTAGCACAGAAGACAAGAGGGAAGATGCTTATTTTGCCCTATTTATTAAAGTTGAAAAAGAACAGTGTGATACTTCTTTAATGATTTACATTTGTCATCTGATACTGAAGTCTTCTCTCAAAGAGGACATAGAGAGCCAGGACAGAACCATTCAACACTCCAGAACCTATTTCAACTTCTTTAGTAAATGCTTCCTTTCATCGATTCATTCAACAAATACCTACTAAGTACTTACTATGCACCAGGCTGTGCAGCGTGTTGTGATTAACACCTTGCCACAGGTCCAGGTAGCCACTCTCTCATTCTCATTACATGGCATGGTAACCTTTTTCCTCACATGTCTCTGCTATTTCATTGTTTTAGAAACCAACTCAGTCACACTGAACTGCTTCTGATTCTCATGTATTCTCTTTCCTTCAAGCCTTTGTGGCTGCTTTCCCCAATGTCTGGAACAACTCTGGCCCCATCCTCCTCCTCAACTGTGCCATCTTAGTCCAGAAAACCCCTACTCATCTCTCAGAACTCAGCTTAGGATAATTTATTCCAAGTCTTGGTGAGGAGCCTCTCCTCCATGCTCCAAGAGCATCTTCAGATGTTGCCCATCACAACACATCACCTGGATTACAATCTTGCATTTGTTTGAATCCTCATTAGACTATAAGCTCCATGAGTGCAGGAATCGTGTCTAATTTGTCATGACCCTCAGGGACTAGCATAGTACCTGACACATATCAGGTCTTCAATAAATATTTGTTGCATAATTTTCCCAGAATCAACATAACCAAGATGCCAATGTCATGAATCTCTGTATTAGAAACAGTTTCTATTAAACACCACTAACAAGCCTTACAACTAACTTGGGTACGTGGGTCACTGGGGTCCACAGCAGTGACCTCTAACTACCAGCAGTCACAGTAGTGAAGGACAGGCAATGGTATAATTTTAACAGCAGGCCACCCAATGTCACACAGGCCCCCTTTCCCTCACACTCAGGCCCACAAGAGGCAAATGCCATCTTTGACACCATCTCAAATAGTCATGAAGGAATACATGTGTTTATTTCACTTACCGCAGATGACTCACAGCCAAAGATCCACAGCAAGTCATCCAGATCTTTTTCACTGACAGTTTCATCAAGAGAAATACCAAGCTACAGAAGTGAAAACAAAAGAGAAAACATAAGCTCTAAATACCAACACCGGTGGAGAAATCCCAACAGAGGTAAGAGGAGAAGGAGCTGGACAAAAGTCCCAGTCATTTTCAAACATCAAGGTTTGATTATATTTAAGTTGGCCCTTAGGCAAAAGAGACTAGATCAGCCCCAAATTTCGCAGGACTCTCATTATCGATGGTTGCAGGGCGCTCCTATTGGTACTAGATATGCTCACCGTTTTCTTCCTTAACTTACTTTATCATATCACTTATCATAACCTTTACCTTGAACAGTCTTATTGTGAAGAGAGGAGTATTATGAGCAAACTATGTGCCTAAGAGTCTCATGTATGAAAACACAAAGTCTTAAGGAAAGCTGAGAATCAATGTTCCAAATTGGAAATGACAATTGTTTATAAAAAAAAAGACTGTGCCCAATGTTCCAATATTGATTTTTCAAAAATAAACAAGAAATCTTTTAATGAGCAAAGTCATGAAAATTTAGAGAATTTGTAAAAAAATTAAAAAGAAAAAAATAATGGAAAGTTTGACTTACTGTGCCATCCTCAAAAAGCCGAAAATTGATTTGCCGCTGGGCAGCCCTGCCCAAGACCTCCTTCACTGAGCAGCCACATTGAATCTTTAAAGTGTCGAAGAACAAGTCATGCTGGAGTTGATGCCCTGCTCGTTTGAGACCTAGACAAGACAGGAGATTCACCAGTTTCCAACCAAGAGACCTGCTCCTCTGCCACTGACATTTCGCAGAGAAATAACGAGGTAAATCCTACTATCACGCAGTCTGTCCCTGCCCTACCCAATGTTTTGGTGGCTGCTTCAAAAAAAAAATTAAATGTTTATTACTATGCTATAGAAAATTGTGAAATATATATAAAAGGGGGTCGGTGATTATGGGAATCACCATAATCACCATCCAGAAATAACTAGTGGTTACATCCTGATATATATTCCTCCAGAAGTGGAGTGCGTGTATGTGTAAATGATCACCCATTTATTTCTTTACCCTTTTAAAAAATGTTTTAATATACCATGAACATTTTGTCTTTCCACAAATCAAAGCCCATATCATTTTAAATGGTTATACATGTTCAAACTTACAAATGTTCCATAATTTAACTAATTACTTATTATTGAACATTTAGGCTATTTCCAAGATTGTGCTATTGTAAACAGGGTTTCAATGGACACTTTTTACACTCCGATCTGATTATTTCCTTTGGATATAGTCCTAGAAGTAGAATTTCTGGATCAAATTGTCCACACATTTAAAAGTTTTTGATCATGTTGTTTAAGTGCCCTCATAATGTCATGCCAATATCCTAATTCTTTTTAATCTTTGCCAGTGTAACAAGAGAAAAATTATTTTATTGTTTCAATTTACATTTTTTTGAGTAAAAGTAAGGTTGAAATTCTGTTCACTGACCATTTATTTGTATACTTACTTCTTTTGCAATTACATTTAATGTCCTTTTCCCATTTTTCTCTCAGGGTGTTCATCTTATGTATGGGATGAAGGGAGTGAATAAGAGCTCTATATATTAAAAACATTGACTCAGTCTAGCATAGAAGTTGAAAATATTCTTCCCAGTTTTATATTAGACATTTAATTCTGCATATAGTATTAAATATGCAGTGAGTTTTCAATTTAACTTACTCATGTTTATCAGTCTTGTTATGCCCAAAAGTTTTAAAATTGATATTTGACTCACCTTCAGACAAAATCAAAGTGGCATTATGTACCCTCCTAGCAATATGCTCTAGCCCACGGGAACCGTGGTAGATTGCAAACATGGCAGCCATATTCGCCAAGAGAGCCTAAAACAAAGAACATTTAAAGAATGTTCTCAACAATGTGAAAGACGATTAGTGGAAGGGATTATTATTTTGACTTGAGATACCAAAACTGAAAATAGGGACAAAGCAAAATGATCAGATTTCCTGAATTCTCTGTAATAGCTGGGTACCATTTATAACATGCATGAACACCTGACGGGGAAATACAGCATCCAAGACACCATGGAGTCACTATACTAAACCTTCAAATTTGACCATTATAAAAGGATTCCATCCATGCAACATAATCATGTCATCCATAAAAGGGAAGATGATTGTCATCTGACATCCAGAACCAAAATTTAATTTTGGAGGACAGCAAAGCAATAATGGTCTCAGGGGGAAAAAGTGAGATCTAAGAATTTTATATTCAATCAAACAGTTCTTCAAGGATAAAAACAAAAAAAGTTTTCAAAAACAGAATTCAAGAAATACAATTCTGCAGAGGCCTTAAATAAATCACTAGAAGCTGAATTTCAACAACCAAAGAGATGAATGGAAACTCTATGGCAAAGAACTACCAAAGATGAAAATGCAGGACGCAATGGAATAAAACCAAAATGAGTTGACAAGAGATACATAAAAACAAAAAACAAAAAACAAAACAAAACAAAAAAAACAGAACAAAGCGGCTTATTGCCTGCTGACAGAAAGGTCACTTACTTAGGTAAATATATCTCTCTTAACTATTGGATTTAGGTTTCATGAAAATATTTACAGGGAAGTATGTGTTCTAGTGTGACAGAAAACAGAAAGGAATGGCATTGGAATCTCTCAGAGATAAGGGACACAGACAGCCCAGGGATGCTGCAGTGAGAGAGTCCTGTATGTGGAGCAAGGAAGGGACCACTGTGATGACACCTTGGGCTGAGGAAGAGGACTGGAAGATAGCTAGGGCCAGAAACCAAGATGAGTATTGACTTGGGGGAAAGTGATGGAGGCTTACTTACTTACTGCTTCGTCTCCTCTTGGCCCCATCCCTCAACTGTTTTTTCACCATAGATCCTGATACTATATAGCCTTCTAACCATATAGTATCATCTAGGTGACTTGTCCAAACTCAAGTCTCAGACTCCTTACCTGCCCAGTCCCCTTGATTCTCCCACAGACCCTCCCATCTCATTGGTCCAGGACCATGGTCTCTCTGAGGATTCCAGTCTCTCTAAAGTGACTTTTGTTCTAATGTACTAGGTCAGCAGTTCAAGGTCCACATTTATGGCCAGTTGCCCCAGGGTGGGAAGGGGCAGCTCACAGAACACACTCTACTCAACTGAGAAACACAGTGCTATAAAGTTGGATGACATTTAATATCGGATCGATTTTGTTAGGTATACATTTTCTCTGCTAGGCTGCTAGAACAAATCTCTACAGGGCCATCGTAAAACAAACAGTTCTCAAAAGTTCTCAGAAAGTGAACTTGGAAGTCAAAGAAAATGAGGAGGAAAAGAAGATTATTGTGGAACACAGAAATAGACTTTATTGCATCAAAAATCCCAGAGAGAGTGTAGACACTTTTGGGGACTCCGTATAACAATTAGAAATAAATACAGAAGCACCACAACACCTTACAGCTGTGGAGAGGGCAAGTCTGAAGTAAACCATCCACGATACAGTATATCCAAATACTCATGGCTATGCTATGATGAAGCAGAAACTCAGGCCTGATGTTCACAGAATGCTCTGGAAGCCTCCCATCACAGCAGCCTTGTGGAGGTTGGCTCATGTCCTTTTTAAATCTAGAAATCATTCTTTCCACAAACTGGAAGCTATATCAAGTGACTGGTCAATAAATTGATGAAAAGTATAAAATCACTTTTAAAAATCTTGAAAAAAGCATTTGAATATCAAAGGAGTTCCAAAACCAAAGATGAGACCCAAAAAACTCAAATTTCTTTGATAATTTGAACAACAGAACCAGATTAAAATAATCAAGAACTAATGATGGAAAGATGCTCAAAATCATTAGTTATTAGGGAAATGCAAGTCAATACTATAATAAGATATAACTTCACACCCACTAGGATGACTATAACCAAAAACAAGGGCAAACAAGGATCGATGAAAGTGTGGAGACATTAGAACCCTCATACACTGAGGGTAGAAATATAAAATGCTGCAGACTAGAAAACGGTCTGGAAGATCTTCAAAAAGTTCAACAGAGAGTTATCATGGGACCAAGCAATTCTATTTTTAGATATATATACAAGAGAACTGAAAAATATGTCCTCACAAAAACTTATACACAAATGTACATAGCATCCTTATTCGAAATATCCCAAAGTGGAAATAATTCAAATATCCATCAATTGATGAATGGATAAACAAAATGTGATATACCCATACAATGGGATATTTATTATTCTGTTATAAAAAAGAATGAAGTACTGATTCATGCTAAAGTATGGATGAACCTTGAAAACATTATGCTAAGTGAAAGAATCCAGGCACGAAAAGGTCACATACTGTGTGACCTCATTTATACAAAATATCCAGAATAGGCAAATTCATAGAGACAGAAAGTAGACAAGTGGTGGCCAGGGGCTGGAGGGAGGGGAGAGGGATGGTAACAAAGTTTCTTTGGGGGTAAAAACAATGTTCATGAAATGAAATGTGGGTGACAGTTGCAAACTTCATGAAAATACTATCAACTACTGAACTGCATACTTTAAATAGGTAAATTTTATGGTAGTTATGTTTTAATAAAAGTACTAATGAAATGTAAATTATGGCTTAATACACCTGACTTTCAAAAAAGCTGATGAAAAAAACTCCTTATTGTAGAAGCTGAGAAATAAAATATAAAGAACAGGGCATAATGCAAATTCAGACATCTGTAGAAACATCACAAGTTTATAGAAAGATTTTTTTTTTTAAAGAATTCAGTAAATTTTAAATTTCAGAGATTTAAAAAAAAAATAGCTCTGTATCATCAATGATGCAAAACTGAGAAAATCCCAGTGTAGACCCTATCATGCTCAAGAGGAAAGGGGCAGCCTTGGTAGTAACAACGAGCAAGAAGTAGGAGGCTGGAGTCAAAGACACAGAGTGTTCAAGGAACAACTCAAAAGATATGTCATCTTTAAAAAAAAAAAAACAAAAAAACAAAAAAAAAACAGAATAATTTCGAATTTGCAAAGAGAATGACCCTGGAGTTATGAACAATTGTTTTATGAAACCACTTATGAAAAGGCAATGTCTGAAATGAAATAGATAATAAAGAGTCAGAAGATATCCAGAATGAGAAGATGAAAATCAAAGAAGACAGAGTATGGTTATCTCCAGGGCAAACATCACCTGAATAATTGCTGAATAAGATAGAGACCTTTTATAATCCAAGGTAAAAATGAATATCGGCTATATATGAACTTGAAGAAATAAAAAAAAGTACAAACACAAATTTTGTTCATTGTGTGAACTTGGGCTGGAACAAATTTTCCAGCCCAAGTTCCCCTGGAAAATTAGAAAACCCTTCATGCACTTATGATCAGACAGGCACCTCTGGAAGAACATGAGCAGAAAGGACAAGGCAGGAGCAGTCAGCTGCAGAGGAAGGGAAAAATGTGTAAGCAGAGAATTCAACAAATGGAGGGTAAACTACAGAAAGTGAAGGCATCAAATAAAGACCTATTTACTGTCAACAGTAGAAAAGCCCATGAAAACTGACTCCTTCCTATGATACTAGAAGAGCTCTTACTTGAAAAGCAGCAGCCACCTTCATGAGGCAAAAAATAATACAAAACCAACTTAGGAAACTGCTCTAAAGACCAATGGCTATAGAACCAACCGACTGTAAGAAGACCTTATCATCTACTGCTTTCCAGGAGAGGCTTTCTCAAACCTGGTGGTGCCCTGAGGCAATGCCCTGAGGGAGAAGAACACTGTGTTGCCCATTGAGGTATCTGTGAGATCTCACTCCTTCTCTGACCCTGAATGAGAGTTGGACCCACAACAGATCATATGCACAGCAGTGGCCCTCCACCTCATCCTAGGAATTGGCTGGATATCAGAAAATACCGCTCCCTCTGACCTGAGCAACCCTTGGGCAACTTCCAGATAACTTACCTTATACTATCCATTTCAGAAATACCTATCATGAGTTCTCAGTAAGAGTACACCATGACCACCGCTAGCTTGCCAACCTGGACCATCCCCTCAAGTACAGTCACCTTAAGCATTCTCACTTTGCCTTCTTCACCCCATCCTGGAGGGCTTCCATCTCAGCCTGAAGAGAAGGTACCCAATCACCACCCATAATGAACCTGTTCTATGGATAAGAATGCTAGGGACCCTGAAGTGTGAAGTGTATGCATACACAGAGCACCAGTACAACATATTGTATTTTGGTTCTGACAAGAGCACAAGGCCTCTCTACCAATAAGAGCTTAACATTTCTTGCATGCACACTGCTCAGTAGGTGGTGAATAAATTAATGAACTAAGTGAATGAATGAGTAGTTCATTTCTATAGATTGCAAGGCATTCAGGGGGCAAGTCAGGTATGTGATCTACCTGAGCTGTGCAGATGTTGCTGGTAGCCTTGTCTCTCCGGATGTGTTGCTCCCTGGTTTGAAGAGCAAGACGATACACTTCTTTCCCAGTGGTATCTCTGGGCCAAGAATAAACATCCAATTAGCACAGATAACCATAGCACCAGAAGTTGTCATAAATGTACCTGCTTCCTTCCTTCTCAGCTTGAAGTGAATGTAGCAAATTTACCTGGGCACAAGGCCATAAAGAAACAATTCCCAAACTATCCTTTTCTAAATAGGACTACTAATTTTCAGTTTGTACTTTGAAGATTTAAGGCATTGAGATATATACAATAAGGCTGGAAACCTTAAAAGGAAATTTTCTAGGAATTACCCAGCCTAATATAATGACAGTATTGAGGATTAACTTTCACTCTGAGCTTCTTGGCAGACTCGGGAGAAAGGGAAATAATTGACAGAGGAAATAGCATTTCTGTACCACATGGCTATAAATAAAAATTATGTTAATCAACTTGTCTCTAATAAAAATTTTTCCCTTCCTAATACAATTAAAAACTTGGATAAACACAAAGATTTAAAAGTCTCATCCTTTATTTCATCAAGCTCTGGGGCCCATTTTCCAGAAATGTAAAAAGTTCAATATAAAAATCATCAGGTAATAATTAACATATTAAATTTTTTGAATTAGAAAGCCTTCTTGTCTGGTGAAGAGACATCACTGAAAGAAGCTAATGTAAAAATACTTGAAGACACTTATTTTTATACTAACGAGCAAAGCACCTTGTGATATCCTATGGCAAATTGAGTCCTTTAAAACTTCATAGCACCATCCCATCATTCACTACTTCAGACTATTCACTTACATTTATAGATCAGCTTTTATGAAAGGTCAAAAAGATCATGCCAAATCTCCCAATAACATTCATGGCATTCATCTAAACTCTTAATCTGAGAATCTTCACCAGTGAGAAGCACTTGAGAAAATGCATCTGGAAATAACTCCAGTGGCCAAGTGGCAGGCCTCTAGGAAATGTGACTCACACTCGATGTGTGCATGGTAACCTCTCACTGCATTTGTCTTTACATAACTGTGTCACATGATAATACTTTCAAGAAGGAAACAATATAAAACACATTTAAAATACTCGATCTCTCAAGGCTTTCACTAACCTAAATAAATTCACTTAGATGACTTCAGTACAAATATGTTATGAATTAAACACATACTCATGGTGTTTAAGAAGAGGTACTAACTAGTTCACACCCCAGATTCGCTCTGCTGAATCTATGTTGTACATTTCTTCAGTCAACACAAAATGATCCAGTTGCTTTCAAAGAGCATCTGACAACTTTCGTGATCAAGAGAAGGAACAGGAAAAACCATACCCACAATAAAAGCTGTTTTACCTTGTTACTCCCACCATTCTTCCAGGCATCATCCTCACCAAGCTTTCTCTGACTGCAAAAAAGGCTGCATGTGGTCCACCATAACCCATGGGCACCCCAAATCTCTGTGAGCTGCCCAGGGCGATGTCTACCCCAAATTCTCCGGGAGGCTTCAAGATACACAAAGCTAAAAGGTCAGTTGCGCAGCAAGCCAAGCTCTAGAAAAGAAACAAGAGGGAATGGACAAGGTTATCCCCCTTCCCTGAGAGTACTGGGAGAGTATCCAATTATCTCCATTACAAAAGCAGACTGGCAGAGTTGGCTCATATCATGTGAACTTCGTTTACTCGTTCATTCAGTTAAAATATCTAGTGAATGCTTACCAAGTGTGCGGAATCAATGAACAAAATAAACTTGAAGAATGGAGGTAGGAAGGAGACCGTTTTACTATTCCAGATGATAAAGGTATGGAAACCAAGACACACCAAAAATAATAATAATAATTCAAAGTGGAGACACACCTCCGTGGATCCCCACAAGGAGAGGTTTACCTACCCCAGCCTGATGCGCTCTCTCTACAAGTTCTGTAAAGTCTTCCACCTTCCCCTCAGTGTCTGGATACTGGAACAGCACCCCACTGACATCTTTTCCACTAAAGTCCATTTCATGGGGTAACTTCAGCTCAATGAGGACTCCAGCATATCTGGAAACAGAAAAGACAAAGAACAATCATGGTTTTGGTTTACAAAGGAAAATCAAATTACCTACAGTTTCTTTTCCATAATACAGCATTCATATTCTGTGTCCTTCCTCGATGCCCACCCAAAACCCCATCCCAACACACGCACACCTCCATCACACACCTGGCCCTTCGGTGGTAACCATGCTTCACACCAACCCAAGTGCACTCAATAGCTCAGCTTCTTTCTTTTCCACCCTTACCATTCCCCCTTTCCTGTCAGAACCAGCTCCTGAGAAGACCAAAAACATTGCTTCCTTGGGCTAAAGAACGAATATCTTTAACAGAACCATTGCCACTTCACATTGGATCAGTCTTAGGTGAATGGAAAACCATCAGTAAGACCAGGAGAACTTCATTAGTTTCCTGAAACCATTTAATTAAACATCTGTGGGAAACCCCTTCTGAAGGGATAGATGGTGGTATGGGTGGAGAGGAAGAATTACCCAGCTTTTACAAGAAGAAAGCAGATAAATATACTCAACAAGTGGTAGTTGTGCTGTGTTTGTTCCATCCGATTAAAGCACTAAACAAATATAATATGTTATACCTACAACAGACTGCAACTATGTTTGCAGGAGTAGGGCAAAATATTAACACTTGTGTGAGAGTTCCATTTCCTCCCTCTGCTTTTTGAAGTTTTTGCAACACTGTTGAAATTTTTAATATTTTAATTTTTCTTTTTACAAAAAGAAAACAAAACATCATGATAACTTAATATAAAGCAAAGGCAACTAAAACCACAGAGACTTTTCTCCTCAATTGTGACACATTTTACTTACTTGCAAGATCCTGGGAAGGAAGTAGGAGGGAAAGTAAAACTCAACAACCCCAATTTAAACCATATTCACTTCCAATCGGTTTGGAAGTAAGCAAGAAAATCAGCTGAGATGAGCATGATATTATCTCTTAGTTCAAAAGATGAATAAAATTAATTACTTGGCTCGAGTCTGGATGACAGCTATTGTCTGTGGGTGGCAACGGCGATCAACAAAAAATTTCCTCCTCTTGTTGTGTCTGTTAAAAAGGAAAATCACATTCAAACATAAACATTAAAGAAATCAGAGTATCTTCTAAGAATGCAAAAACAAAGATTGCATTTAGGAAAGTTTGAACATAGAACTGTGGATGGAAAAAGAAAACTGGATGGAAAGTAACCTCACAGGGTGATCTGATCATATACTCCTAACTGGGCAGGTCCTGGTGAGTCACTACATTCCTACAAAGTGTCAAGAACTATATATGTTATAGTGACACATATAATCTGAGGCATATAACCTCTTCAGTAAAGTGCTTATCTTTGCTTTAAGCAAGCCCTGTCCATTGTTTCTTTGCATCTAAGTTGATATACTTTTGAAATAAACCCTAACCCCAAGAAAGCACATAATCTCATGTATTCTGTAATCCAATCCTCAACTTGCTTTTTCCCCACCTCCATATAATCCTTCTTACAGTCCCTCCTTAATTTCAAATGCATAAAAGAAGCTGCAAACCTGTCATTCTCCAGATCATTTGAGATCTTGCCCAGCCTATGTCAATTAGGCTCAAATAAACTCTTATAAAAGTTCTCTGTAGGTTTGAATGTTTCTTATGTCAGACAATATAAAAAATTAGCCAGTAATGACTCATAATGACCTTTACTGAATAGATTTCCACTGAAATCCCATTCTCATTCCTACTCTATTTAAAAAAATCAGTGGTGATGAATGAGGAGCAGCTAGATGAATAGGGAAGAGATGAGATGAAAATGAGTGAAAAGCTAAGAAAAATAACCAGAGGGGTGGGTGGGCAGCATTCTTTTGAAGCCATCCATCCATGGCAGGAGGAAGACTGAGCCTACACCCCAGGGCTACTTGGAAAGCAGAAGGGCCTGTAGCTGGAACTTAGAGGCCTCCATATCTGCTGAGCGAGTTTGGAGCTCACCACTCCTGGAATCTGTGGAAGCTAAGAAAGAGAATTACCTGGGCAACGAGGCCAGAGGCACAAAACCTTAGACATATACTCCATGAGTGTGGGCAGATTTCCCAACCTAGATGACTATCTGCATGAGAATTCTACCAGGAAAGTAAGCTCAAATGTACTCACAAGGCAAAGAAGGAAGGAAGGAAGGTGAAGCACTGGCGAACAATCGTTAACTCTTCACTGTGACCCAGCAATTCTACTTATAGAAATGTATCCTCAGGACTTTTGACAAAGCAGGAAAAAGACTGGGAGATGTCTTGCACCCTGACAGGACCTCACGCTGGGCCTCTCACCTGTAGCATAGCTGCATCGCCTCTGCAGCTGCGGTCGCCTCATCCAGCAAGGAAGCATTGGCTATGTCCATGCCTGTCATGTCACACACCATGGTTTGGTAATTCAGTAAACTCTCCAGTCTCCCCTGAGACACCTCTGGCTGGTATGGAGTATACTGGGTGATCCTGTAAAGGACACAAAAGATCAGGTCCAAACTGAGACTCCACTATTCAGGGAAGTTCACGAAATGTCTTCATTTTAGAATTCAATACCTGAAAATTTTAAATTTGCCTCTCTTGAGAATTATGTAATAGATCAGCAAGCTTCCCTTTTGGCTTATGTAAGTAAGGAAGCTTAGAATTAAATCACAATAACAATATTATTCTTTGATTAGGTTTAATCAGCACTTACTTTTATATCCCTCTAAGTTACCATTTAATTTTACATTTCTGTTTTAATGTTCTTGCTGTACGTGTGTGTTCTCTTGTAAGCTGGCTCTTAAAATCCACTTGAGACTACCTATGATAATATAAGCAGAAATTTTGCTTTCTATTATCTTTCTTCTAGCTAAAAAGCTCACCTCATTCATAGTTTACAATAGGACAGTATCCAATAATCTAATATCTAATATTTGAAACTTTTTGGGGGGAGGGAGAATCTTTGTTTTGTACGAACCAGAAGTTTTATGTGCTCCTAAGAAATTAATAGTGATCTATTTAAGAATTCTCACTATCCACTTAAGAGTTTATGGAAATTAACTCCATAGCTATCAAAAGTCAAGGGTAAAATTGTTAGAAGGCAGCATTCTAATCTTATATCCTCCAGTTATTAGCCAAAAATGTGTCTTAAGGTATATGAGTTAACCCACTCAGTGTCTTCAACCCTTTTTTCATTCCTTCATTTACTCATTCTACAAATAATTACCACATTCCTACAAAGTGTCAAGAACTATAATAGATTTTAGTGACACATCATCATAAGTCCCTGATCTTGGGGAGAATATATTGTAATGGGGAAAAAGAGACAATAAATAAAATTATTTTAGAGTGACAAATATGTTAAAGAAAATAAAATAGAGTGATAGGATAGAGGGTGACTGAGGACTTATGACAGAGCTATTATCTCTTCATCGAGAATCCATTCTGACTACAATCAAACAAGGTCAGATTGAGGTCTGTGTTCCTGTATGTGACTGACATCGTTTCATATCTCTATTTTTCGTCTTTCCAAACCAGAAAAGTATGTGGAAAAAATTTTAGGTCTTTTTGTTTTGATTTCCTCAAGCCCTTTTCCTTTTTCTGGTAATCACATTCATGATATTTCCATCCATCTCTTTTTTTCCTTCTTTTTTGAAGGCTTTGAAATCAATGTCAAAAAAAAAAAGAAAAGAAAAAAAGAAATCAATGTCTTCTTATCTTTCAGGAGAGTGGAGTAGGGAAGCTTGCCTTACCAAATAGTACAATGTCAAGAGTGAACTGATTTTCCTGAAACTTTTATTAATATGGTAGTGTGTGTGTTTATGCGCATGTACACACACAGCAGAATAAATTTTTGCTTCAGTTAACTCCTTGAACAGCCTGGCTTAGCAACTGTAAATCAGTTTGCCAGATTCTAAGTGGGTGGTGAACTGGAATGAATGAGGCACACAATACAGGATGCAGACAAAGTAGAAAGGGAATCTGAACAGAAATGGAGTCACTCAGAAGTCATAGACAAGGGGCAACTGTGACCTCAGTTCAGGTAAAACTTGTACACACAGCAGAGCTAGCCACCATGAAGACATAGGTTTACACTGCTTGGCTAGCATGAAACTTACATGTTACTCGGAATCATTATTTGACATACAGAAAGATGCAAACATGCACACATGCATGCACACATACATACCAGTGAGTCCATCTAATAAATGGGAAAGACTCAGTATATAGAATAAAGGTAGATATAGAATATAAAATAGAAAAAGAGAGGATAATGCTACAAAGAATTCATCACAACACTGAATAATCAGCAACAAACTAATTGTCCACTAAAGAATGATTAAATAAATTAGACAATTGCATATAATACTATGCATTCATTGAAAATGATATGTAAAAGAATATGTTTCCTGACATGGAAGATGTTCATGCTATATTAATTTTAAAAGTTAAATGTAGATACCATTTTTGTAAGTGTATAAAAACAAGTCAATGAAAACATAAACAATGGTTTTCTCTGGGTGGTGAGATTAATTGTAATTTTTACTTTCTTTTTATTGTATGTTTTAAATGTTAAAGACATTAGCTACCATTTATTAACCATCTTCTATGTATCAGGAACATATTCACAACCTTTTTTATTATCATTTTATACATGCTCATTGTAAAAAGTTGGAAAACTCAGCTATCAATAAAATAAATCACCCTTAATCCCAAAACTCCAAGGTAACAACAGTAAATATTTAGGTGCATTTCTTTTCAGTCTTGTGATGAGGACACTCAGTGTACTGCCTGTTTTCCTATTGTGTTATCTGTCCCTTTTCTTCTTGATTTGTGACTTTTCTTTATAACTTTTTTCTCCAGCTTCATTGAGTTATAATTGACAAATAAAATTGTATATAAGTACACATCATGATGAGTTGATATACATATATTTTGAAGTGATAACCACAATACTCTTTTCTACAACATAATCATATTTATTTAAACTAAGATTATACTCTATGTAAAATTTAATCTTTTTTCCATTAACATTATTCCATGGGCAGTTTCTAATAAGTTTAACTATTATTTGACAATTTAATTTTCATTGTTATGTGGTATTAGATCATTTTGTTGATCATAATTTATTTAACAAGTTCCCTCAAAATAAACATTACTTTTGGTTTTAAATGTTAGAAATAGCATAACAGTGAACAGCTTCATCTTTGTCTTATTTCCTTAGGCTAAAATCCTAGAAGAAAAATTTTGAATCATGTGATAATTAATTTTAAGGCTCTTAGTATATACTGCCATGTTCCTCTCCATAAAGATCATTCTGGTCTGTACTCCCTTAAATAGTTTAGTGCTTCACAGGTTTCCCCGAATCTTCACAATTCTAAGTATTAAGAAACTCTGGGTTTCAACCTTAATTCTTTAACTTGCTACCTGTGAACTGTGACAAGTAAATAAAATGTTCTCTGTCAATTTCTCTTGGTGGTGAATAGAGTTAACATCACCTATATCATATTTCCTTAGCACTCAAATTAAATTAATATATATAACACATTTGGAAATGGTAAAATCCTGTCCAAATGTTAGTTTTAAAAAGCTGTTTTTGCCCTCCATTTTGGTGTTTAAAAAATTTTAAAAAGTAAATAGTCATCAGCTTCTTCCAAAGAAGTTACTCATAGTCCTATTAAGATATTATTATTAGATATTTCTACTTGGAAAATATTTTTTGCTGGAAATTCATCACATCCCATCTGTTGTCACATTCCCTATTCTTAATCCAACTAGATCCCCAAACAAACTAGTTTCTCTTCCTGAATATTCTTATTCCTGTAAAGGTACCACTATTCTTCCACTTCTTAAGGAAGAAACTCTATAGATTTTTTTAGCCCCAAATAATGACCAATTGCCGTTAGTCTTCCTTTTGATGTCTTATATCCACCCCTTTCTTCTTTGTTGCCATACTAGCCAGAGTAATGCTTAAAATAGAAAATTATCGAGTATCTGTGATGTGAGTGTGTATATCTGATTCTCATGCTCAAATGCAGATGGGTCCCCATTACCTGCAAGAGAAGGTCACAAACTCCCAAGCATAGTCCTTCATACCTGAGACCAGGTTGTGTTCCTTCTATTGCAGCTTTTGGCACTTAATATTACCACCTCCCTTGCTCAGCCTTTCCTTTCCTGCTCAATCTTTTTGTAAGTCTAAACTTTGGTTGATGCTTATTACGACTGCTTAAGACAGAGAGCTTCAAAATTGTTTTCTCACAAAGATGACACATGTGAGCCCACTTCTTTTATTTATAAACTTCTTTTATAATTCACAGGTTTTTATACTACTAAAAAAGGCATGAATGCTTTTCACAATCATCTATTAAAGGACTCTTAGATCAGTGAGTCTCAAGCCTGGAGATACTAAATAAATCCTCATTTTAGAAAATAAGGCTAGTACAGGTCCTGCCATCCTTCTTAAAAGGGTTTAGTTGCCTCAGGCAAAACATAGTGATTAAGAAAATGTGTTTGTGATCTACAATGTCTATGTTTCAACTGACTAACTCAATTAATTTGTGTTTGTAGGTATATTTTAATATAAAAAAAATAAGAAGTGTCTGCATATCCAAGAAGGCATTTTGTCCCATTGAAAAAGGATGCTTGATCTATTCAACATGGCATTAAGATTTATTCCAAAATAATCAGTATTCTCTATGATTTGGGCTGTGACTTCCTTTAGTAATTAAGAAAGAGGGTGATAGTGGGGAGTTTCGCAGTAGGACAAATACTCATGAGATTCTCCATTTTAATCCCAGTGCCAAAGTTACACACAACAGAAACAGCCACAAAGAGAATGTAGATTTTTTTATATTAGTTACTGATATTATCAATAGTCGAAAATTTGGAGTAGAGGACCCCATAAAATACATTCTAGAACTCATATAAATTTTCTTATAAGAGCCCAAATGTTTGTATTCTTTCAAGGCTACGTTGTCCATTTATTTTCACCTCACGTCACCGGAATTTGTTGGTTCCGTCTCTATGGAAACCATTTAGAAGGGTGATAATGTGAAGACTACCACCCTCATGTGCACAGCTCTCCCTATCAGCACTGGCGAGGCGCAGTGGCACTCTCTGGTTCAGATCTGCTTTCGGAGAACAGAAAGGAACAGTACTTAAAATGCGCCCAAAAACCAGGACTGAAAAGCAAGGAACAGCATTGTTCCCCTTTCAAATTGCTGGCGGCTCCTAAAGAAAATTAACACATAGGCTCACAGCCAGGAAGCGATATGGTGAACATTCTGCATGGCCACCAAGAATGAAGCCTGCTGGCCAGTATTCAGACGGCTGTTATGCTTCAGCCTATTTGTGTACTCTTGCAGCTTATTTTGTAATGGAGAAGAAAGACAGGCCATTTGCTTTTGAAACCAAACTTGGAGTTTACCATTCAAACTTTTACCAATACTATCAGTGGAAAGGAGCTCTCAGCAATGCAAATAAATTCACACACATACCAAAAGCAGAAAAACAAGTTCTATGAAGGTTCTTTCCCACTCTTATTAATGAAGAAATGGAGCATATTTTAACTAAGAGCTCTGAACAGGGATGGCAAAGCAGATGTGATCATGCCAATAGATCTGGACCTATAGTGATAGGAAACAAGTAACTACATCTAGGACAAAGCATTCTCACCAACAAAAAATATCTCTGCACTTATGCAAAAGAAGATGAAATATACAAAGGTGCTGTGTTCCTCCCCGACTAAACAAATGCTTTGGTTCTCAGAACTGCAGGTATGGACGTGAGGCAACAGCTGCGGACTGGTTATGCTGATGGCCAAGCAACAAAGCCACTCAGAGACTGAAACCCACCAAAGAAACCAGTTTTGTTTGTGCATGATAAGTGGGAAGAGTATAAGTTCATGTGTCATAAGTAGTTGCCACGGCATGCCTATTCCTAGTATTAAGAACTTTTTGCACAAGGTTTAAAATTAAGTAGGGTAACAGGTTCACTTTTCAAAATGTCAAAATTTTTATTCTTAGATGGATCTATATCTGTGTGTGTGTGTGCGTGTGCATGCACACGTGGATGTGTTATTTAGAGGTGAATGAATGTTTAAAGGCAGAATAAGGAAATGAGTTGGGAAATTAGCAGAGGCTCAGTAGAGTCGGAGAAATGAAGTACAGAAACAAGGAAGAAGGGGCTGGTCCATGGGAAGCCCATCTGGGTTCGTTAACTAATACTTATAAAAGTTAGACTTCTACTCTCCCAGAGACTGGGAGACAGGGACCTAACTTCAGGTGTTGACTGGTGTTATAATAAACAGTAAGTTTTTTTGGCTAGTTAGAATTTTCTCAGGCAGGCACTTATTTCTGTTTTTAAGGTGAAAAAAATGGACTAATGGATGTCTCAGTAGTCTGTCCTAGGATGGTGGGTGGAGAGATTCTTACATGAGACAATCCTACCACAGTGAAAATTCTGGTCAGTTGGAATTCAAATTAATTCTGAAAAAATGTTATTAAATAAAACCCATATTTTAAAAAGATGCAAAGTGTTCAGCAAATGTTTAAGATTTATTTCTCTGAAGCATGCCCTTGATGTTTCAAAAGCTCATGTGGGGGCAATTCCATGATTTCCCATAGGGAAACCCATCTTCCTTTTACTTACATTGATTTTTTAATATGTGCTAAACTAAAAGACAATCTCTGCACCTTGCTATAAATGCCTTTCAATTGCAAAGGTAAACAGTCATTCTTTCCTTACATAACAGTCCTACCAGAAATTAAAATTATCTCAGACACTAACTAAAAAAAAAAAAAACCTAGGAATTATCATCGCCTCCCAACTTGTGGTTTGTTTCTGTGCTAGAATTTTTTTTTTTTTTTTAAGCAAGGCAACCCTTGGTTGACCTCACAGATTGCAAGGATCTTGTCAGCTCACAATCCCTTATTTTTTTTTTTCTTTTTTACGCCTACAGCACCTAGTCTTCCTAGGTGGTTTCCCATGCAGGTATTAACCAGGCCCGACCCTACTTATTAGCTTCTGAGATCAGACGGGATTCCGCCTATTCAGGGTAGCATGGCTGTAGACTGTGCTAGAATTAAGTGTACACATTCCTTTGGCAACTAAAACCTCAGTTGAAACAAATTTTCAATTCAAAGATGTTGGTGTATACATGACACTGATCCAAAAACAAGGTAAAGAAAGGCTCAGGAGTCCATCCCCTCTTTCCTCTTCCACAGTCAGACAATATTTCTCAGTGGGAAGAAGAAGAAGATGCCCTGATCTTCTCCCAGGCACCTTGGGAACCAAGGCCTCTGCCTGCCAAGAAAGAGCCACAGTGTTTTCTTACGTAGTATTGGGAGGTGAACCTCTGTTTCAATCTTTATCTCATACAGCAAACAGCAATGTTAAATAACCAAATAGCATGGAAGTGGACTTGGGGGAAGTTTTCCTCAAGTGTGGTAGAAACACTTTCAGGATTGTGCAGTCAGTGGCAGCCAGAGTAGGCAAGGACAAATACACACATGCACACACACACACTCACACACATACCCCTAGAAGACTAGGAATGAGCTACCTGATAGGTGAGGTGAAAACTTAACAAGCAACTGAGCATGCACAGCTCAGCACCTTCTTTTATCGTTTCTGTAAGAGACTGTTCACAGAATACACACGTTCCTGTTCTCTACAAAGTGCTAAGTAATACAGCTGATGTTTTGATCTCCATTTACCTGACAGAAGACAATGAACAAAGATTCTGACTCATTAAATTCAGGCATCACCTAAAATTGCAGTGTCTCTAAAGAATAAGGCCCTGCATCTGCCCTTCTGCAGGTTTAACATTTTGCTCAAATATGCTTACAAAGAAAGAAGAGATATTAAGTCAGAGAGAGAGAAATTACCAGTATCAACTGTTTAGAGCTCTAGAATGTTTTATGGAAATAATAGTGGGAAGAAGCTTCTGTTTCCTCTACATTTGAGTAGGAAATTTCCCAAACAAGAGATAGCCAATTAGGTTCCTTGAGGTTAGAGACAGCATGGGAGTGTGAGTGTTGGTGGATAAGTTCTGAGGCTTCAAGGGGGAGGAGCATGGGAAGATGGGGAGAATCATGCAAATCAAATTATAGTACTCTTGTTTTTAATCAAGTAATACATTACCATCCTGAGTTCTCCATTAAGTTCCGCAAAATTGTTTGTGGCACTGAGCAGTTGTAATAGCCCATGCCAATATACGATCTCCAGATCTGGTTTTTGCTGGAAATTGCATGTAGGGTTGCAAGGATTTCATTTTCACCTGATTGTAGAAAAAGAGAGAAATGTTACAGAGAGAAAAATGTCTCAAAAGAGAGCTCTAATTATAGTTTTTAACCCTCTTTTTTGTTTGACTATTTATAAAGAGAACAGCTATACAGGAAATATAAGAATCATCCCTCCACCACAACACTAAGCACTGTAGGCAGAAACCTGAAAAATCCCAAAATAGCACTCAACTACTACTCAAGGTGGGTTCCTCACAATTTTTGAGGGGGTGTGGTGTGGAGGTGGGGTGAGGTCCTCTTCTTTTTTGGCTTTGTCTGAATTGCCCGATTTTAAAACTTATCTCATTCCAGGTTTCTTCTTTCCCCTTTACATTTCTTTCGTATTTACACCAAATAAAAATTCTTCCTTATCTTAGTAAAATAGTTTCTCTTTTTGAATAGTTGATATGTCTTAAACAGCACATGCCCTAACATGTCTCTGTCAAATTGCTCTACTACCTCTAATACTTTTCCCTTTGTGTCACTGAAAAAACTACTTATAAAAACCCTTCACCCAACAATATAAAATACCAGTTTTAATAAAAGACACATGTAGTTTTAACCAGCATTTCCATTAGGGCCAGTTCTTGAATGCAGGTGACACACTATTTTGGGTCAGTCACATAATAACAATAAAACAATAATAGCATTTGACACTTTGAGTATTTACGCTTTGCTGGGAATTGTCTCAGATGCTTTTCGTGCAGCTCAGAAAACAGGCTTGAAGAGGATCACTGGCCTAAGGCTGTACTGCTTTAAATGAAAGTGTTACAACTCAGTCTTTCTAACTTGGGATTCCACACTTTTCCCACTGGGCCAGGTTCAGACCTGCCATATGAACAGCAGTTAGACTGAAATACTTTTTGGATACAAGTGACCTTACGTGGTTCTTTCTCTGCCCCTCTGCATAAAGATAGATCATCCTGCTACAACTTAACTACTAAGATTTAACTACTTGCTCCTTTAAGATCTTCTTAGGGGCTCAGTCACTTAAACCTTGAAATTTATTGACTTCATTGTTACTATATCAGAGAAGAAGCTGGGTAGAGCAATCTCTAAGACTGCAAACTGGCTAGAAAGATGCTTCACGTTGTTTCAACCCTACTGAACTCTATGTGAATATTATTCTCATTAATCCTCCTTTATCCTCACTGAAAACACTTTCACCTTCCATCCCAGCCTCCCACTCCACACGCTTTCACAAGAAATAAATTCATGAGATGTGCCATTTTGCCAGACTGTTAAAAAAAGAGGACAGTTTTGTAAGTACGTTTCATAAGTAAATATAATCTAACTGCTTTATGATAACCTTGTCGTCTTCTATTGAAAATGTAGGAAATACATGAAAGTATAATAAACCAATATCTGAGGAGATATGCAAGTACAGTGTCCTTAGGAACAATCATGCAAGAAATCCAATCGCTTCTCAAAGTCGTCTTAGGGCAGAGTGATTGAGAAGCCCAGTAGGAGGGGAGATTAATTAGCAGTTCCTGGCAGGCACATGATTCAGCAAGGCCAGCTTCAATTAAGATCCTGTGTAAGAGGGACAGGTCCCTGTTTCATATTATGCCCTGAGGACAAAAGGTCCAGCTCTCAAATGAGAACAGTCTGTCAGGAGCTTTGTCAAATCAGGACTTTAACCTTTGGGAGTCAGAGAGTATAGAATAATGTGTTTTTTCCCTACATTTTAGAAAGATAATTCTATTGGGAGTGTGGATAGGTCAGAGCGGAGATCCTGGAAACAGGGAAATATGGTAAGAGGCCAGCACAGTAGTCTGGGATAAAGATGAGCAAAGGAGTGTTATGAACTGAACTATGTCCTCTAAACCCAGGTACCTGTGAATGTGACCTTATTTGGAAATAAAGTTTTACTGATGTAATCAAGATGAAGTTCTGCTGTGTTAGGGTTGGCACTAAGCCCTTTAAGGAAGGGGAAACTTGGACACACAGCACGGGAGAGCACCGTGGGATGACAGAAGCATTGCAGGAGCAACAAGCCTTGCTTCTCAAGCTTGACTTTTTTCTGTCATGATTTTTTTTTTAGTGATTAAAAGGTTTTTGTTTTTGTATAAAATAAGTCACAGGCACGTAACCTGTAGCATAGAAAAAATAGTCAATAATATTGTAATAACTTTGTAAGGTAAAAGATAGTTACTAGACTTATTGTGGTGATCACTTCGTAAGGTAGATAAAGGTCGAATCACTATATTATACATGTGAAACTAATGTCATATTGTATGTTAACTATGTTTTAATAAAACATACACTTTTAAAAACATTTTTTATTTTTCCCCTTAAAAAGTTGGGCTGTGGTAAGTGAGTTAATGGGAACTGCAGAAAGAGGAACCCCAGAGGCATAAGGGGATGGCTGCGGTTGACCCAGTATTGCCCCTCTTCTCCTAAGATCTTCCCCTTGGCTAGAAACATCTGTGTCTCACTTGATCATTTTTATGCTTCTAGGTATTATCTATCATTAATTATTATGTTCTTAATTTATGCCAATTTGGCCTTTTAAAAATTTCAGGTGTTTCATTCAAGTGCATAAAACAAGTGGCTGTTACAAGGGGAATGTTGATATGTATCTGGAGACTCTAAACTCTCAACTAGAATCAGGAAGGAATCTGATTTTTCCTTTTCAAGAGAACCCATTTCTCTCATAGCTCCCAGCAGGGTTGTCCAGGAAGGAGTCCGGTGAGAGCTTCAACTAGAGCCAGTTCTCTTCCTCCTTCCTTAAGTAGCCTCTTGCCACCCAGGCTTGGGTCCTGTTCTACACATATGCTTTCAATAGTAAGGAAGAGAAGACATCAACCCAGACCAGCCAGCAACTCACTGGCACCTTCCACATCAGTTCAGGTTCCCCAGATACATACCAGCATTCCTCACAGCTACCACTATATCTTACACACTTGAATGAAACACTTGAAAAAATTTAAAGATCAATTAGCATAAAGAGCAAAATAGTCAACTATAGATAAGACTCAGAAGCATAAAAATGATCAAACTGGAGACACAGAAGTTTATATCCTATAACACATATACTCTCGTCCCTACAGGGCCAAACTTCCCAAGCACCTGCAGGCTCTGCCCTTACCCAGCCGAGGGCCAATACAAATATCCCCTGACCTCCCCTCATCTTAGCTTGGTCTTTACAACTAATTTTACCTTCTACTGAGAACTAAGTGAGTTACTAGAATAAGTAGTCCTCTGTACACCAACAAAATGGATTCTACTGAGCTATCGAGAGTAGGGTGGGTACTTGAACATGCTTCTGAAAGTGAGAATGGTGTGAGAATTCTTTCCCATTCACTTATTCATTGCTAATCATGGCCAAACTTCCCAGATAGAAGCCAGGACAGTCTGCGACGTGAAGAACAGAGTTAAGCTGCTTCTTACTGTGATAAAGACTTCAGGCTTTACCGATCACATATTACAAAACATTTCCCAAATACACAGCTTAGTGAGTGTCTGAATTGTTTCAAATGTTTGTTCACTGGACACCACTTCTCATAACACTAATGAAATCTCACTTCTGGCCCAATCAACAGAAGAACCCAAAGCTTGAGTTATCATGTTAAATGATGCCAAGATGCAATGGACATGGAGAAAAGGAGAGAAGAAAGAAAAATCCACAATCAGAGAACTACCTGCTGAATCTACATGAGATGGAACATACCAGAATCAGTCTCTACGAGCAAATTTTGGGGGCATGATTGGTCTAAATAGAAGCACAAATCCTAGCCATGCAATGTCCACTAGTGGACTTTACAGTACATTTAGATTTCTTTCTCTCTTGGAAAATAATTTTTCTCCAGAGAAAATAGTGTAAGGTCCTGAATTTCAGATGACAGCCTTTTTGTCCCTACGTTTTAAGAGAAGCATTATAAAAAGGCAATTGTGCCATCCAAACCCTGGACAGCATGACCCCAGGAAAGCAGTGTGGACAAAGCAGAGAAGAGTTCAGCCTTCCCCCAGGGCAAAACCCAGAGGACTGCACATTCCTCACACTTTTCCCTCAATTTAACAGAAACAGCTTCCTCCTATAAACATGCCCAATTCCAGTAACTTTCTTCCTTAATGCGAATGGCAAGAAAACTAACCAGGGGGAAAATGAGACAAAGTAAGAAAGGAAGTGTCCATTAGAAAAATCTTGGAGAGAATCTATCATTCTCCAGATGCCTGCCTGGCAAGCCTGGAGGAGGAGCCAGGCGCTGTGCATTACTGCACATTCCCAGCCATGAAAATCCTCAAGCTTGCCTTCAGGAATCTCACCAGTAAGTTCTTTTCTAGAGGACAGAAACGCCTGCTTCTGACCTTATTTATTACTCTGCCTCGGAGCATTGCATAATACCCTGGTTCTAATGTACGAAGAACAGAGTTCAGTGACACCACTCCATAGGAATCGCAGGTGGGTCTCACACTTTTCCTGCTTCTCGGAATTCAGCAGAAGCACTCCTTCCTTACATAATTCCACATAAGAGCCTTTCCAATGCTAACTCTTGTCACCTGCACCTAAAATATCAAGGAGAACTTTGAACCAACTACTATACTAAATACTTTGCAATAGGAATAAGCCGATTCAGCTGTTAAATACTCTTTGCACTGCTGGGCCTAGGTTTTAATTTCCCATATATGTGAATTTTGACAACTAGAAAAATGCCAGTAGAATGGACAGGCAGGCTGTAGAGTCAAGATACCTGCTATACCTAAACACACACGGATACACATTGTTCCCCACCTTTAACTCATTACCCCAAACATACAACCCTATTTTTTTTTTAACTCGGTTATATGGAAAAATGTATCCATGCTTTGCTTTTGCTTTTTTGACAATCTAAAAAAATTATGCCTAAGTTTCCACAGAGAGCATATATTATTCTGCAATTTCCATTTTTAAAAGAATAAATATATATTCATATGCTGTATATTAACAGACTATCTCTTGAGATGATTCTCAAGAAACTGGTAATTGGGAAGGAGTCTTGTTTTTCCCCGTATATCTTCTTGTGTTTTTGAATTTTGGACAATGTGCCTATGCTATTTATTCAAAATTTTAAATTAAATTAAAAGGTTATGCTCAGAACAAAATCCTCCTTGTGAAATATGTGGGTTCAGACACCTTTCAGTACTCACAGTGGCTGGTAGTTCAAACAGCATTTTCTGGACATCCCAGCAGCACCTAGCACAGTGTTAGAGCTTCTTCCACTCCCTGCCCTAGGTGTGCTTGGCAAGATACTTAGAAAAAGGTCTCCAAGGAAATCATCAGGACTGGAAACCAATACATTCATATTTGGATTTCCCCAGAAAGGCTTTTTTTCTGCCAGAGGCTTAAGGGGGAAGCTGGAGCCAGAATGTCAGGACAGAGCCTACTATTTTTCTTGCTAACATGTAGATCCTTGGCTTCAGAGCTGCTCGGGAAACCACGGAGTGGGGCTGAGGGTCTCAAAATAAACAGACCTTAAATAATAGCATGTATCAGGGTTTTCTGATTTTTCTGCATGGAAGCCAGAACTTGTGTACATATTCCTAATGTGCAGGATTTTTGTAACATCCCCCTTAACGGTCTGGCTTAAACCCACTTACACAGAGCATAAGCCCTACTCCCTCAAGTTTCCTCTCCAATAAAGGAGAGTTTCAAAACCAAAGTCTGTGAACCACAAAATTTGTTCATTCCAGGAAGCAAACCAATCCATAAGCTCTGTGTAGTGTAGAATAATGACACGGTAACTCTTTAAAAGCCCTTCGAGACTAGCAGAAGGGGCATCCACCCCATATGACAGGATGTGATTGGGATAGCATTATGCATGCCTGACCCCCTCGCCCTAATCCTGCCAGGCTTTTCCTTGTCTTCTTGCTCAGCCAAATAATGTTGCACCTCACCCAACCCCTCATGACCCTCAGGTAATAGATCCCTCCAATAGGTCACCTCCAGATGAAAGGAGCTGATGCATGTCCAATCTGTGTTTCTGATGGCTCCTTAGTCCCTCTTCTCCAAAAAAATGTACAGTTCCTACAGCTCCTCCTGCTCTCCCAAAAGATATACAAGTTCAAGGTCTTCATGCCAGTGGTAGGAAAACCAGAACAGCTCCCCACAGCAGGGAAACAGGAACAAGGGGAGCCATGTATACTATTTACACCTTGAATGTGAGTCACACTTTCTATGGGAGGTCTCCTTCACTGCCTCTCTTCATTCAGTCTATAAATATTTTCTAGAGAAACATACAGAGAAACATTACAAATCGTAATATTTATCTGGAACAACAGTTGACCTAAGTAATCAGGTCAAATGGTCAGTTTGAAATGAGAATCAGGGTGAAAATCCTAGAGTACTTTTTTTCTTCTTTGCTGTTCTGTGGGTACATTGTTATAGCAAGCAGAGCAAGAACAAAAAGGGGAGGATATGTTCTAAGAATCCAACTCAAGCAATTTAACATGCTTGCAGGAAAAATAATTTTTTATAGATCAAAGGAATAGGTATATGGAAAAATTTGTAGTCCATCCCAGAATCTCATCAACTAAATTATAATCTCTTTGTGGGCAGGGGCATAGTGGGTTGTTAGGCACATAGTAGATGCTCAGAAAATACATGTGAGTCAAGGTTGCAATGAAATTTACCCAAACTCCCAAACAGCTAGCTCAATATTCATAATAACTCGCCCATCACAGAATCCATGATGACAAACAAATGCACGAATTGTTCTCATATCCCTGAAAGCATGGGCTTCAGAGAAACATTTATAAATGGAAACTGATAGCTATTGAGCAAGTTCTATGCAATAATGCAGTGCTTACAATAATATCAGATTTTCCAAAGTTCTATTTCCTTATTGTTTAATAAATTAGTATGTTGATGAGAGACACTGAAAATTCTTACTAAAATTCTCAGTTTGCATTTTTATAAAAATACTTGGGGTTTAATAAGTAAAAAAAAAAAATGCTCTCAGTCAACATGAGATCAGTTTTTCACACATCACATGATTGAGACTTATTAAATCAAGGTATAGTGGGAAAAGTACATAAATGTAAGTCAAAACACAGACATGCCTGCAAGCAGCTCACAACCTCCATAGTCTAGCACCTGCCCCAAAGCTCCTGAATCAACCTGGAGGTAAGCTGCTTAGGTTCCAACTGCCAGTCTCATGAGGTGGTCACTGAGCTTCCATTCCCAGTGGGCTGTGGAGACTGTCTCACCCCTTTCCCACCCCAACTCACCTGTGCCAACTAGTGGGCCTTGAAGTCCTTGGTCTCTTGACTTTGTCAGTCCTCAACCTCAGCAAAATTCAGTCACCACATTTCTCTGTTCCTCTTCCCACATCACTAAATGATGCTTGGGTGCAGGGACCCTAATAGACCTTACAGTTCAAGCCATGTACTGATACTGATTCCTCACTACCCAGATGTTCACAATAGCTCTTAAGGAACTTCTTTCTGCACTTTCCTCTAATGCTCAGTTTCACCCTTCTTGCCTCTCACTCAGCAGACAGGCAGCCCCTCAACTCCTCCCACCTCAGAGTGTCCTTATGTTTTCAAGTAAATTTTCTTGTTTCTTATGCCTACTAATGGTCCAGAAATATAACAATGAGGCCCACAACACCTGCCTGAAATTTTATCATTCAGCCTCTTGGACTACTTCATCTCAGACTGCTGCCTCCCTTCCTATACATGCTCCATTTCCCAACATCCTAGCTTCCACTTTATTCCTCACACTCCATCCCTAGGAAATCTTACTCACCAAATTAATTCAGTAGATTCACTATATCTGCAACACCATCTCTTATCTCTCTCTCTAGAGCTCTAGACTCATATTTCCACCTATTGTTTCAATGTTTGCAAATTCATGGTCCACAGGCACCTCAAACAATTCTGCTCAAACAAGACTCCTGATCTTGCCTTCTTCCAGGACCCCTACTTCTCCCTGTTCCCCCTGTTAATGACATTATCATCACCCTCAAGACACTCAGCCTAGAATGTGAGTGACAGCCCCACGTGCTGCCCCTCTGGATCAACCATCATGTTTGTACCAAAACCCTATTTCCCACAGGCTGCTCCCAGAACTAAATGCAGATCCATTCCTGCATGATGTGGCACTCCTCCTATGGGCGACTCTGGCTCAAGGACTCCCATTTTGGACTGACCAAACTTTCTTAGATCTGCGCTACAGTGTAAAATTCGTCCTACCCAAACCTTCCATTTGTCTCTCCCCTTCTATCAGGGTCAAAACTGCATCACAGTCTAAAGGTTCCCCTGCCTTCTCCAGTTCCCACCACCAATGAATTTCTTACATATCTAATATCGTCTTGGTGACTACTTCATGGTAGACCTAAACTAATACACATTTAACATCTCACTTCTAAACTCTCCAGCAACCTCCCAGCTTGCTCGCCTCCTTGCCTCTGATCTCAGAGGCACTCTGCAAAACACATGTGCAATCATGTCACTTGCCTCTGTAGTGACTGTTAATGTCTCCTCTTATCATGGCTCTAAGCCCTCGTGCCTTGCTTCTCATGCCTCTCTGTAGCCTATTCACACAGTCTACTCACCATCCCTCAAATAACCATGTTATATCCATACTTCCATGCTTCTGCTCATGCCATAACCTCAGCCAAAGCATTCATTTTATTTGCAGACCCATAGAGCTATTAAATATCTACCTCCCTATCAGTTGTAATCTATACTCAGGGATCATATCTTTATCATCTTTTACCTCCTGACTACTGTACCCCCAATGCCTAAAACAGTATCTAATCTTCCGTAAGTGCCTCTCAATAAACAAGGAATGAAAGCAAATGGAGGAAGCTGTAGAAGTAGATTTGGTGATATAGTAGCTTATAACTCAATGGTGACAAAAGTGAATGGGCTTGGGAATTTAGTATATGGGCAAATGGTCCTATGTACCTTAATAATCCTCAAGAGTAACATTATATTTACAACACAGCATAATTCATTTAATTTTGATAGCAATGAATATTTTTTAAAAGTTCGATACAATTCATTGTAATTTAACATAGGAAGTATGTGCTAATTTAGACGAATGTGGTAGTTTTAAAAAAATATATCTGCGAAAGATTTTTAAGGCAGTGAAACTATTCTATATGATACTATAATGATAAATATATATCATTAAACATTTCCCAAACCCATAGAAATGTATAATCTCAAAGGGGAACCCTAATGTAAACTATGGACTTTGAGTGATAATGACATTTCAGTGTAGGTTGTTCAGTTGTAACCAATACATCACTCTGGTGGGAGATGTTGATAATGGGGGAAGCTATGCATCTATGGGGGTGAGGGGTACTGGGAACTCTCCATATCGTTCCCTCAAATGTGCTCTAAAAAATAAAGTCTATTAAAAATATCTGCAATTTTGTTTATACTACTAATTACCCTCCTTTTGAATTTGGATCAGACTTAGTGACTCATTCTCATGAGTAGAATATGGTGTAAGTGATGCTATAGGACTTCCAAGCCTAGGTTGTAAAAAGGATAGCTTCTGCCTGGCTTTCCTTCTTCCTTCAGTCACTGGCTCTGGGGGAAATCCAATAGGCACATTGTGAGGACACTCAAGCAGCCTGTGGAGAGACCCATGTGAGGAGGCACTAAGGCCACCCACTAACAGCCAGCACTAGCTTGCCAGCAATGTGAGCAAGCCACCTAGCAAGTGGCTCCTCCAGCCCCAGCTGAGCATCCACCACTGTATGACTGTGCCTTCATGAAAAACTCCAAGCCAGAACCACACCCACTTGGCTGCTCCTGGATTCCTGACCCACAGAAACTGGGAGGATAATAAATGTTCATGATTGTTTTGAGCCACTGAGTTTGGAGTAATTTCTTATATAGCAGATCATTGAAACACTGTCTCTTCTAAAAAATAGTCAATTTAAAAAATATTGTTAAAGAAATAATTTTGTTTATATAAAATATCTTTGATAATGCTAGATGAATTCCATGATCTTTTAACAGATGAAACTAAGAGGAAAAAGTTGTTTTACCTTTTATGTTCTTTGTCCCAATCACATGACCTATTTGCTCCCTCATCACCATATTTCCTTTGTACATCAAAAAATAAGCTCTGTGAAAAGACTGGTGTTCTAAATTTCAATCTAAAATGGAATCGGAGTATATGAAATGGAGAATCTCATGCATGCTCACTCAGAATAACAGAACTTAAGAACTGAGAGACTGATTTCCTATAAATGCCTGCTAGACAGAAGATACTTCTTGATCAATGAACATTTACAAAGAATCCCTTCCCATCCTTAAGCCAATGAACTTACTGCTTGGACTTTGGCTTGACTGCCCCTCTTTGCACTCCTTGCCCATAATACAGCCTGTCCCAAATGCTCAATGAACTGGACTTGTCTGTAGTAGCTAGATACAGCATGTTTTCTGAACTGCAATTCCTCTGCTATTCCCAGATAAACTCAAATTTGTGGTAACTTGAGCTTGCTTCAGTTTACCTCCTTATTTAGGTTGACAGTCCAAAATATTTTAATGATAAAAATGATACTTTATAAAGACTGAGATTTCTAGTTTGGTGTTCTAAATTTAAGAGAGACAATCTGATTATAATTTATTTTCAGACTCTTTTAAGATATTTTCACCTCTCTACTTCTATTAGGATATGGCACTATATATCTATCTGAAATATCCCTATGGTACAGTAAGTTTATATTTGGCCTTTGTCTTTGAATCTTCCTGAGTAGGAGTCTTTTGTTATTCAAAATAAGCCCTTTTGGTTACACTTGAGCTTAATGTAATGATTTAGGGTTGGGTCCTTAGTAGCCTCAGGATAGGGCTAGTCACCAGAAAAACCAAGTGATTAGAAGATTGGAACTTTCAGCCCCACCCACAGACCTCTGGGAAGGAAGTGCAGATAAGCTCTACAAAAACTCCTGAACAACAAATTTGGTGAGCTCCTGGGATGGCTAATGCATCTCCATGCTGGGACAGTAACCCACCTCAGTTTCACAGGGACAGAAGCTGCTGTGCTCAAGACACTTCCAGAGCTCGTCCTACTTACCTCTTAATTTGAGTGTTCACCTGTACCTTTTATAGTATCCTTTATAATAAACTGTGAGCCCCTCCAGCACATTAATCAAACCCAAGGAGTGGGTCACGAAAACCTTCAACTTATATAGCTTGTTTGTCAGAAGCACAAGCAACAACCAAGGCTTGCTACTAGCATCTCAAGTGGGGGCAGTCTTGGGGACTGAGCCCTTAATCTATGAGATCTGATGCTATCTTCAGGTAGTGTCAGAATTGCATTAAATCTTAGGGCACCAAGTCAGTGTCCCCTGTAAATTGAAGAATAGCTTAGTGATGTTGAAAAACACTCCAGAATCCCAAAATGATTGACAGAATAATTATTCTGATAAGATTCCATCAAGGATGAGACTGCAACAATACTCAAATACTTCCCTAATTATGCTTTGCAAGTTGTATTTTGCCATTTTCTTTTTCTCGGTGAAGGTACTGTCTTGTAAGTATGTTACAATAACATATTTACACACATAAAAAAACAGTCAATGTAAAGACATTGTCTTTGCTTCGAACGGAAGATATATTTAAACGATGTTATTTCACAAATCTCTGTTTTTCTAATTTCACATAATTTGTAACACTTGCAGCATTTTATCCATGGCACTTGAGACTGTTTAACTTTCTGACTTAATTTATATTAAGAAGGTAAGATGTAAACTCCTTGAGGATAGTGTTCATGTCTGTTCATATATCTATCCTCACAATGACTTGCACACAGTAAATGGCCAATAAACATTTAACAATATAGGCAATAGGTTGACTTTCCACAGATATGCAGTGGTCTGCCCAATAAGAATTAATGACAAAAATATATAAGGATAGGACAGACTGTGATGAGAGACTGAATATACACACAGTGGCCAGACCATATGTAACTTTCACCGACAACCTGCAGCAACCTGGTCAGAAAACCAACCCCCTTACCTACACTAAACCACCAAAGAAGCCAGCCTATCTGTTAGACTTACAGAAAGCCAAATTGTTATCTCCAGTGACGATCTGCACAATAACTTCTTCAACGATGGGTCCAAAATGGATGGACTTGATTAATAACTGATAGTTTCCTTAATTTTGGTCCCCACTTGCAATTCAGGACCACCCAGATAAAGCCAAATATGCACCCCTAACTAATCCCATAGTTAGCCTGCCTACAGCTTCTTCATGCCAACAGCCTCCAACACCTGAAAGCCTTTCCTTTATTCCATTTTAAGGCTTTCCCACTCCTCTGCCAAAACAAAAGGCTAACCCTCCAGCAAGTTCAGAATAGTGTTGACTTTCCTCCCTTGGGTGGTCTTCGTTTATTTCCCCAACTGCTTAATGAAAATCCATTGGAATCATCCTAGTTAAAGATGAAATACAATTCATTTAATCTGGGAACTAAAGGAGCCAGGAACAGCCAAGGGAGAGCCTTGTCAGAGGCTGAGGAGTCCACAGGCAGGGCTTGACGGACACCATCCAGCTCGAAGAAAACTGACGTCCACAGCCTAGGAACAGCTGCCCTATCTAGGCGTCCTTGGGGTTAGTCAGGGGAGTGCCCAACCCCATTGGGTGACAGAGTCACCACCTACAGCTGTGTTACACAACACCTCCTCCCTCTGCTCACTGCCCTACATTAACCATTTATTAAAATCACTCTAAGCGATGTAGCTCAGAACATTAAGTTCTCACAAGTCCATCAGAACTCATTCTAACAGCTCAGCTGCCCAGTTCCGCTTAACCAATTTGAACATTAAGAGGTTTAGTTCCTCCTCTCTCTTCCTAAGCATGTTCACAATAAGCAATGTGCAATTTTGTGTAAACCTTAAACCATGCAGCTTCTATAAAATTATGGACAAGTTCAGTCTGGTTAACTTGAGCTGACTTTCCTGAAAATAATGCACATTGAGGCATACCATAGCTAAGAGTGATTGGCTTCATCTTTAAAGCACTTCCAAATGTTGTATTAATTACAAAATGAAAACAAAGTTATTATAAAAAACCTGGGAAAAGTAACAAAAAGCTAAAATCATCCATAATGGCACCACCCAGAAAAACAAATGTTCCCACTGACATATATCCTTCCAATCTTTTTTGGTTGTATATGTGGATGAGGGAGGGGTGATTCACTTATTAGGATGAAACTGATAGAGTTTTGAACTGAATAGCTTTGCTTATTTCTCTTAAGTATGACTTATTGAGAAGCCAAGTGATAATCAAGGTATTTTTCCAAAGCACTTCCTGAAGTGTCCAAGGAGAGGGGAAGCGTCCTGCATGACAGGTGAATCATCTCTACATCCAATCCTGTCCAGCCAGTCTGTCCTGTACATGCTGGTTCCTTTGCCTGCAGCAGCCTCTCCCAGGCTGTCCAGCAGAGCATCAGTACTCACTCTTCAATACCCAGCCGTAGTCCTGCACACTGGCAGCAGGCGGGGCACTTCCATACCTGTGCTCTTACCATGCTGCTGCATTTCCACTAGGGCAACTGGCACATGGCAGTGATTCCGGTGTGACTGAATTTGTGCACATCTGTAAACTGGATACTTCAGAAGAGTGAGAAAAAGAGTTTTCTACTCTGTGCACCCACTCCCTTGCAGAGGACACAGTGAAGACAGTGTAGACTGGTAGCTGGAGTGTGGACAGTAGAGCTGGATTGTCTGGGTTGAACTGTCTTCACCGCTTACCATCTATGACCGTGGGCAAATGACTTATCCTCTGTATGCCATGGTTTCTTCATCTTTAAAACGGAAGTGATAATGGTGCTTACCTCATAGGGTTGTAATAAGGATTGAACTAACACATGAAAAGTACCTTATAAAGTGCCCAGGACATGGTAAGCACTACATAAACTCTTGAGATTGTTATGCCTAAGAATTAACCCAAATATCTACATGCTGTTCATAGTTCTCACAATCTTTTTACTCAGCTATGAGGGCACTAACGACTCATATGACTAATTAGTTCTTATTAGTTTTCTTTATACATGGCAAAGAAATATTTGGTCCAGAATTCCTCTCTGACTACAATAGAACAGAATCGCTCACGTGAAAGTTTGGATAACACTGTCCCACTATTAAATGGAAATGCTACTACTGGAGGTTACACGTACAAACTTGCTCTCCCTATGTGGAGAATGTTAATTAACCATGACATATGCCCACTTCACAGTAAAACATTGATGCCTTTCTGATGCATTCTGCTCCCCTGCCCCAGCTCACCCTTTGCTGGAGAGCCAGTCCACTTCAGGGCAAGGGGGCTCTTGACTGTGCAATACTTTCTGAGTCACCTCAGACTAACCAGATAGAACCAGCCCCAAATCTCACGAAAGCTGCTGGAGTTAAAGTTTACACTTAAGTTGCAAACTACTTAGCAGGAGCAAGCTTCCAAGAAGAGAGAAGAAACAGAATTCTTCAATGTTCAAATTATTCAGATGGAAACAAGTACCTGAACTGAAAAAAGGATAGACAACTTTGACACATTTCCTAGGCATTAATGCTCTTAGAGAACATCTTATTTTAGATTACATTGTAAAAAGGGCTGAGCTAAACATTCTCTGACTTTGAAAGTCTCAGAAAGGAATTTATTTGTTCAAATAGTCACCTACAGCTTGCTTTAAAAATATACAACTCTTCACTCTTTAAACATCCAATGAATCAAGATTCTGATTTTCTCAAATTAAAATAAATAAGGCTTCGAGCTATCCCAAGGTCTCAACAAGTTCAACAGAACACAACGTGCAGATTTTCTTCTATAAGCAAGGTCCCTTCTATAAGCAAGGTTCTCTATAAGCCATGAAGTGAATTGGTTCAGATTTGAAATCAATAATGGGAGCAGTCCTCAGTATAGCTTGAGTTGCACTAGGAGCTGTACTGGCTTCCTGCTTCAAGGCGTCTACTTTAAAACAAAGCTTGTCTTCCATATATCCTGTCCTAAAACCTAAAACGAACCAACTGACTTCTCCTCACTTGACTACTTAAGTAAAAGAGATTACAGTATTCAAAACCAGATAACCCCATGAGAATTCTTTCCTGTTTAAAAACAAAAAGGGGGAGGGGGCTCTTCAGCTCCGCCAGTTCCCTTGACTTGTGGATTCTTGCCTCAGTCCTGGAAGGCCCCTGAAAGGCAGTCTTCAGACCAGTAAAAACACTTTAAATATAAAACAAAACTCTAGGAAAGTCTATGAGTAAACTAAGCTCTCTGAACCAAGCACTAATCTCATTTCTTTTTTCATAAAAATCATCCAGACTTGAAAAGTACTGCTGCCTTTCAGTAGGTATAAATAATAAAACTTGAATGTGAGATAGAAGAACAATTAGAAGCTATTGTGGTAATCTTGGGCTTGAAGGCCAGATGTCTGGGTCTCCTTATTTTTGTCACTTTCCTGGTTGCATGACTGTAGGTAATCCTTTTTCCCTTCTGAGTATTCGGATCTGCAAAGAGGTGATAACACCTCCCAGCTCAAAGGATGAGAGAATTGTGGGGCAGGTGGGTGCCTGAAAAGTGGGGCATTCTCCACACGTGTTTGTGCACTGACTTACCCTGCAGAAATTTGCTGGCACCTCCCGGAATCCTTTAAGAAAAACCTAGAAAGGCGCTACAAGACTCCAGTCTAGGGTACAAACCTGATTGCTCATGAAACTAAACATTCCACAGTCTCCCGCCTCTTGAGATACCCGCCATTTTATTTTAATAAACATATTCATTCGCAAGTCCTGAGCAATCCTAACACAGAGCTGGGCTTTCAGAAACCGCAGAAAACAAATAGGCCAAAGCAAGCAGCGTCTAAGGAGCCCTCTCGACCACTTACAAACAGGGTCTTCCATTTTCAAGGGTCTTTTCAAACGAATGCTGGCGGGGACAGTCTTCTCCATCAGTTCATCGATGCTCTAAAATTAAAACGCAAGTCCGTGAACACGAAAGCGTGGGTAAAGTTCTTCTGAGTGAAAATAGTCACCTCTGTGTTTTGCATCTACAAAGACTTGTGGGAACCTCATTTAAGTCGCCTAATTAGGGTTTCTTTTTTAAAAGAAAAAGAATAACTTTGATCAGATTAGAAATCACTTGGAGGGAAGAAAATAATGAAGCGGGGTCGTGATTCACCCACTCCGGGTTGAATTTCAATCAGCAACCGGAGATTAATCGGATAAACCACGAGGTCCTCTAGCAAAGTTAGAGCTCATCAGCAAGCAGGGTGACTTGAGTTGAAAAACAAACGGTTTTGAGGCGCGAAGAGCGGGAGGAGGAGAGAGTTACGAGGGCGGGAGAGGGCTGGGGCGCGGGGACCGAGCGCGCAGGTTCGCGTCCACGCCAGGCCCAGGACCGAGGCGCGGGGTCCACGCGGAGCGCAGCAGAGCTCGGGGCTGGGGCGGGAGGCCGCGTCAGCAGAACCCGGGCGGGGCGGGGCGGGGCAGGGCGGCCCGGAGGCCCGGGTGAGGGTCCTTACCGCCAGCCCCAGGGCCTGTAACATCTCCCTCTGGTCTTTGTCCCCAGGTCCGATGTGCCTCCGAGCGAAGTCGTCGTGTCTGGGCAGAAGACGCTCCAGGAGGCGGGAGGCCCCGGCCGCGCCGTTGTCCCCACCGCCGTTACTGCTGTCACGGCTTCGCAGCGCCCAACGCTGCCCCACACCACCAGCCAGGCGGCGGCCGCCCCCGACTCCACAGCCCAGACGCAGCCCCCAGGCCTTGGCGCACGTCTGCATGGTCGCGACCACAGTCCCCTGCCCTGGCCCGCGAGAGTCAGTTGCGCTCTCGGCCCCTCTCTGGTCGCGGACCCCCGGGGTGGCGGCCGCCTCGGGCCTGGAGCCCCTTCCAACGGGACAACTGGTGCGACAGATGGATGGATGCTCCGGCGCGATGAATGGGCACCGCGCTCAGCCTGGCACCGCGCTCAGCCTGGCCCCGCGCAAAGTTGTTGCTCCACGCGAGGCACCTGCTCGGCACACTTTAAGTGTCGCCCTGGGGGCGGGCGGTGGGATGGGGCCAGCAAATGGGAGTGAACAGAGCAAATGCTCGGCCAATGGGAGTGAAAGGAGGGGCGGGAACGGGGCAGACCCGGGCCCCCGCCCCCTCTCCCTACCCCCTTCTCGGGGGCCCCCGTGGAATCCTGCCGCTCCCGGCATCCTCAGTTAGTCCTACTCCATCTCTGGCTGATGCAGAGGCCGGGGCGCAACATGCGCCCGACGCCAGTGCGGGATCCGGGTGGATGACTGCGGGCGAAGTGCTTGGGGAACCCAGCGGGGGTGGAAGAAGATTCTGACCCGGAGGCCAGACACTTCGAGTTGGTTAGTCTCCATTCATTAATTCTGGAGTATCCTTCCCTGTCATATCTCATGGAAACCAATATGAACAGACAAGAGAGTTCTTTTATAGTTGTAGGATCCTGGGCAAGTTACCCAACCTCTGAGCTTCAGTTTTCACATCTCACAAAGCTTAATGGGATTTAAAAAGAGATTATATATTGAAAGCACGGCCACCATAACAGACTTGCTCTCGCTCCTCTCCTCTCCTCTCTTCGCCTCTCCTCTTCTCTCCTATCTTCTCCTCTCCTCTCTTCTCTTCTCTCCTCTCTCTGTAAAAATGTAAAAGATATTTTTATACATTTTTCACTATCATCTTAGTTGGAAAATTATGTAGACCTAGATATTTTGTAAATCTAAGCTCTCTAGCTATCTCTTGAGCTTTTTATCAAAAGAATGAACTTGCAAAATTCCAGTTGTCCTAATACGAGGAAGAGAGGACGGCAGTCATCAGAAAATTACTTGTACTTAGACTAGAGAAAAAGAGAACCTGTCCTCTTTCTTCTCCGCTAAGCTTCTTCCTTCAGTCATGCTCTGCACACTGAGTTCTGTACCTAACAGGCACAGAGACTAGTGGAGGGGCAGAAAAATGTAAAAGAACAATAGGCAAAATGTATATGTCAGTGTGTGTGGCAGGCAGGGTGGGTGGTGAGCTAGAAGGGCTAGGTTGAATGAACAGTTTTTTCATTGATTTGGAATAGAAATTATAGCCTTCATAAAAATTGGAAGATACCCTCAGTGCTAGACACCATGTTAAGGGAGCAACCTGTATTTATCCCCACTACTGTCTATACTCTTTCTGTGTATCACAGGGACTGGAAGCCAGAGAACTATAATTCCCAGATTCCTTTGGTTCCAGGGTTCTGGATGTTATTTGTCTTCTGTCAACAAGATACACATGTATGAGAACTGGAAAATAAAATAAAAGCAGAAACCATTTTCTTATTTCTCTGATAGCATCTGACAGATGCATGGGTGGCAGCAGACATAAAATGCTTCCTTACCAGCATCCACACTGGTACAACAGGGAAGCTGTGTCCCTCCTTGGAAATGTCCTGTGCTTTTCCAACCTAGGAGGCAGCAAGAATTTCTCACTGTCTTGAACTATAGCTTCGGTAGTTGATCTGCTGATAGTGGTGGTCTTTCTATCCTGTCTTTTGCTCCTCTGATTCTTCCGATTGCTTTATATGCACCTATTCCTGGAATTTTAATCCTCCTCTGCTTGAAACACTACGAGCATTTTGTTTGTCTTCCTAAATAAACCTTAACAGAGACTGTAACTGAGGACAAAAGTTGCTTTAGGAAACTAACCCCCAAAGATAGGAATCCAGGACTAGCTATCTAACCTGGTTCTGTTTGAAGTCAATGATAACATTATTGCTAGTGGAAAATGAGGTCGTGATAGTCTTAGGCATGAAGTGGAAACAATTATTTAAATTATCAGTTGGGAGCAAAGTGCCTATTGAAGTCAGATCTTTGCTAGGTTAGACCTTTCTGGTGGGGAGGATGCCTACAAGGACCATTGAGAGGGCTAGTGGCTTCTGAATGCCCTGGAGAGTTTACAGAATAAAATGATACCTCAGAGAACTAGAAAGCTCCAGTGCTCTAAAAGAATCTCTTCTGTAGCTGCAGAGAGAAGGTATTTACAAATCAAACCCAATGTTCAATTTTGCAGATGGCCAAATTATCACACAAATTGAATTCACCGCCTTATTAGGTCTCAAGTGTGAAAGTTTTGGGATCAATTTAAAATCCTAAGACTTGAAATGGGTACATTTTGGTAGCTTGGGTTGAATTTTATTATCTTGAACCGCCAAATCCCACTGAGTCTCCCTTGCCAGCTGAAGCAGTCCCTCTTCCTCTATCTGAGATGATAGCCATCCCTTGCTTGAAGATCCTGTAATGGCTCACTAAAGCATTAACTTTGCAATGGTATGCCAGTGTTTCTTTACCTCTAGATCAACAACCAGAGTCAGATCTCTGCATACCCCAGGAAGATAGATAAGGCATCTGACACCAGAGGAGCTTACACAGGGAAAGAATTGCAAGGTATTGCTAATATATAGTGGCATGGGAGATTTCTGTGTAGGAGTGAGTTTTAGACCAAGGAAGAAGGAATGTAATATTAATATTATTGATACATTTGTAGCACCAGGTATTCTAGATTTAGTGTATTAGCTTATTCATCCAGGAATGGCTCTAAGGATTTGCAGAGTTGGTTAACTAAAACCAGGCTCAACGATAGCCTTCATTAAATTAGATACTAGGTTAAGATACTAGAACTTTCTTGGTATAATAGAGAAGAAAGGAATCAAAGGCTTGGTAAGATAGAAATATTGTAGTGGATTCATCATGTGCAACATACTCTTCAGCCCTCTCAGTGTATACCTCAGGAGCGCAGAGGACAATCACTTCACATAAACATCGAGAAATTCAGAGAGGAGCAACAGTATTCTTGTACTTTTTGTGTTGGCACATGTAAGGTGATAGTAGAAGATGCCACTGTTGAAATGGCTTCTTGATTTCAGTGGTAGTGATGAAGTTCCAGAGTGGTAGAGGTCCGTAGCAGCATTGGAAAGAGAGAAAAGTGGGCAAGGTTGTTGTAATGGACAGCAAAGTCAGAGAGAGAACTAATCAGGTTTCATCCACAGGGATTGATCCTCACTAGCTAATGAGGAGCCTATGAAAATCTTAATCCATTGACCCAAAATTTGATTATGTCACCCAAATGGAGAGACCCAGTCTTTCAACCAGTTCTCTTACTTTAGCTGGTCCATAGACCCAGAGTCTCTCAGATGAAGGGACCTTAAGGAAGAATCCTTGAGAAGAGATCTTATGACCCTGCTATAAATATGCACACATATAAGATACCTGTGGCCATTTACCAAGTGTGATGGTTAATTTTATATTAATTTTCTGGGCCACAGTGACCAGATATGTGGTCAAACATTATTCTGGATGTTTCTGTGAGAATGATTTTGGATGAGGTTAACATTTAAATTAGCAGACTAAATAAAGCCGACTGCCCTCCATAAGGTGAGTGGACCTCATCCAGTCAGTAGAAGGCCTGAATAGAACAGAAGACTGATCTCCCCTGGGCAAGGAGGAATTCAGCAGCCTTTGGATTCAAACCGCAACACTGGCTCTTCTCTGGGTCTTCAGCCTGCTAGCTTGTTGGTGCAGATTCTCTTCCTCATTCTCTCTCTCTCTGAATATATATGAATTTCAGTAGTTTCCTCTACATCAGCAATGATCACTTAGAAAATACAATGAGAAAAAAATTGCATTCATAATTGCAACATAATGATAAAATTTCGGGAAATAATCTTAACACTAAATATTCAAGATTTATATTATAAAAACGTAAACCTTTACTAAGCGACATTAAGTAATATATTAGTAAATATTAAGACATAAGATGATCCTATAAGGAAAACCTAAATATAGTAAAAATCACTTCTACACAAAATAATGTGTAGGTTTAATTGAAGTATCATAAAAATCTAATAGTAATTTTTGGAACTTTACACAAGAGGTCGAAGTTTTATTTGAAATAATAAACAAGAATTAGAACTTTTTTTTTTAATTATAAAGATTAATGAGGATAGAACTTTAAAAATTACAACAATGTGATATACACAAGAACCCTGATTCAATTCTGGCTCAAAACACTAACTATAAAAGACAAGGCTGGGTATTACCTGACATTAAGGAATTTTGTTAATTATCTTAGTTGTCTAATGACTATGTAGGATAGTGTCCTATATAGTCTACATCTTCTATTAGAAGATATGTGTGAAGTATTTAGGGAGAGAGGTTATATCTGCAACTTATTCTGAAGGGGTACAGAAATTCAAAAGAGCCATATAAAGCAAAAATGGCAAATGGTGTATAATCAAGGCAACAGGCATTAATCATATATTTTATTATTTGTTTGTTTGGAATCTTGTAATAAAATGGGAGCAGTGGAGAGGAAGCAGTGGGACACTGGCCTAAAACACAATAGTTAGATGAATGGAACCAAGATGCCAAGATATATCCTAGTATATCTAAAAGCTTAATTAATTTAAAAAAGGAAGAATTTGAGAAAATGCTCAGGGCAGAATTTCACTTTACACCAAACTAAATTGGTTAAATAAAAGAAATACGAAAAAATAGCTACACAAACAAAGATAATATAGAGGTGGCTACTTAATCTCTAGTAGAAGAAATGCCTTGTATATGTTAAAATAATGAAAAAAAAGTAGATATATGTAATAGTAACAAATACTAGCTCTATAACATTCTAATATATAACATAATTCATTTAGCCATTTTCCTATTTGTAGATATGCATCTCTCAGATCCTTTGGTTCCAGCCTTCTTTATTTATACTTGCTGTTCTCTCTGCCTGGAATATTCTTCTCCTGATATGGCTTGTTCCCTCAATTCATTCAGCTTTAATGTCACATCATCAGGGAGACCTGTCCTTGCCACCTAATCTAAAATAGCACTAAAACAAGTCATGCTATATCCCCTTCCTTGCTTTAGTGTTCTTCATCACACTTATATATTTACTTGACATGATTTTATGTTTATTTTCCAACTGTCTCCCTTAAGCTCCACGAGGTCAGAAACAACTGCCTTTTCACTGTTGTATCCCCAAACCCTAGAATGCTTCCTGATTCCTAGTATGTACTTGACATAATACATTAAATTGTATTGTATTGTATTTATTATACTATGCTATGCTATGCTATGCTATGCTATGCTATGCTATGCTATGCTATGCTATGCTATGCTATACTATACTATACTATACAAATTCTAGTAATCAATCTAAAGGAAAAAAACAGGTGCTATGAGAGATAATAACAAGGGCAACCTAATTTAGATAGAAAATGCATAGAACGCTTTGCTAAGGAAGTGATATTTAAGCTGAAATCCAAATATCAAATCAGATGACAAGTAGGGGGAAAAGCATTTTCTGGGTAGAAGAAACAACAAGGGCAAATGTTCAATAATAAGAAAAAATGGCCCTAAATCATCAACTGAAAGACTAATATGCCTGCAGCATAGTAAGGGAGTTAGAAGAAAAGATGTTTAAAATGGTATAGAACTTTATAAAAGTTGAGTGGGATCCTTAAAATGATTTATTCAAATCTCTTGGTTTATAGAATTTACTGAAGTCAGAGTTGACTTTCAGATCATTTGTTTCAGTAGAAGCAGGGCTAGAACATAGGTCTTCTGGTCCTAATTCCAAGTCCTTCTCTATTAGAGCAGTGAGCTTGATCATTAAAATAGCTTATCTAATCTTATAAATAGAGAAGATCCTTTAATTGCTGCAATGAATATCTGAAGTTCCTATTTTAACCATTCTTCCTGTGTTCTTCTTGTAATATCACAATGGTTTCCTTTAGGAAAACATTTCTCCCACATTATCAGGCTGTGTTTGGATGAGTTGACTGCACTCCAGGCCACAGGTGTGGGTATGAGAGACAGACTCTGCAGGGAAGAGTGGTGGACCCCCTAGCCATGTTCATTGGTGTCCATTACATATCAGCTAATCAAGCCAAGCCCAGTCAGCCCAGGACTTTGACCGGAACTCCTGAGAGAATTGGGATTGCACGTCAGATAGGATTAGATTCAATGCACATGACAACCTCCCCAAAAGTGGCTTAATCACAGAGGAAAAGACTAAGAAAAAGAAATATCCAGTCCTAATGACATCATTTGAGAACCTGGACCCAGCCATACCTGAAAGCAGGATCCCTTTTAACTGTGAGCCAAACCCCCTCCCATGTCTTTCTTTCCCTCTCTCTCTCTCTCTCTCTCTCTCTCTCTCTCTCCCTCTCTCTCTCTCTCTCTCACTAAAAATGTTTCTTATGAAAAATCTCATGTATTTCATGGTCCTTTAGTATCTTCCAAACCGAATTATATGGTAGTGCTTAGACATGAAGGTATATATTAACAGTAATTCAGCATTTACATTAGGGAGGCAATAAAGCTTAGTGGTCAAATATACATTTTGGAGTCATGTGGCCCAAATTCAAATCCTGCCTCCACTGCACACTAGCTTGGTGACCTGGGATGAATTTAAACCCTAGACTCTTCAACTATAAAGTAGCATTCAGAATAATACCCAGTTCATACAATTACTGTGAGAAGTAAATGAGATACTGCAAGTGAGCAGTTGATGAAACTAATTTCTAAAATATGAGGGAGATATTCTGAGAAATGCAGAACTGCTATTATTTGGCAGTGCTTTGTGTAACTGAGTTAGGAGTAAGAGCTGGGGAGGAAAGAGCAATACGTCTCTTTTGAGCATCTCTGTGCCCATGGTCACTTTGTGATTGGGAGGAGAAACCTTGAAAGATGTGTAATCTGCACAAAAATGGGCCCTTGTCAGTCAGATCATCATTAACTGGTATATCAATCTGGGAGCATCCATGTAGAATGACAAAGGAATATACTTGAGGGGCTTAAAAAAAAGCATCTGAGAAAATGCTTTGAAATATTTCCCCCTCTCCTCCACTGCATTATGCTTTGTTAACCAACCCATAGAAATCACAAAGCAGAATAAATGAAGAGCAGCATCTTTGACGTGCCCAGCACAGAGCTTGGCACACATTCAACATTTGGTAAACATCCTTCAAGCCCTACAGTAGCTTAGACCTACAAATATGACATGCTTGGATCCATGTTCCGGATTCACTCTGCAACTAGAACTAAATGACACCCCGATTTAGCATCTAATATCTTATTTCAATGGAAACCGCAGGAACTAGTTGTATAACTTTAAGGACTCACTACCCAAATTCCTGCCTTTGTGAATATACAGACCTTATTAGTTAGGATTAGGTTAGGTTATGAGTGACAGAAAACCTGAAATAACAGTAGTATATTTCTTCTCATCCAAACGAGGTCTAGATATTGGCACTATGAATGCTAGCATTATAGTACTAGGTTTAATGTTATGCTGTGAACTCACAGGCTTTTTTACTTAAGATACAATTAAGGTATATGTGGATTCTACATTCCCAGTAAGAGCCAAGCAGGCCTGGCTCCCAGGTGATGCTTTGTTTTCTGAGAGAAGCAGAATTGTAGAGGAATTTAGATGCAAGCTTGGTACTTCAGTTTTTCTCCCCAGCTGACCAAGGGTGGAGTGGAGGAGCAGGAAGCAGAAATACCAGTGGCCTCTGTCCAAAAATATCCCTTCCCACTATATACCAATTAGAGATAAATTTGCGTTAACCACTTTCTCCTTTAAGGCAATTACTGTTCTGTCAAGCCTTATTAACAACTCAGTGTGAATTCTTTTAAACAGACAATCCACTCACCAGTAAGTTGAGGCCCTACAAATGTCTATCTATGAGTCCCTGGATTTACCAAAGAGCGAATTTGTGAAGTGGATTTATGTATCCGTTTATTATCATTGAAGAATGAAGGCAGATTCAGAAAGATGACTGTGGCAATGTATGGTAGAGAAAACACATTGGAAGAGGATCATCCTTCGAGTCTTTCTCATTGGCTAGCACAGCAGTATAGAAGGACAAAAAGCAAAAGACTAACCGATATAAATCCCAGAAAAGAAATAATTCACTTTTAAGGACAGGCAATGTGCACACAGCATTTGCTTCCAGACCTAGACCAATCTTGAATACATAATAGGATTTCAATGCAGAACTGGCCACCAGCTTGACATAAGCAGTTGGCCCCAAATGGACTCGTTCAGATTGTAAATTTCATAGCATAAATAAGTACTGCTCTTTCTATAAATCCAACAGAAAAATAGACTTTTCTTGTTCTGTTGCTTCTCTTTGAAATTAATTGTTTTTAATAAAACTTTTTTAATGCAATGTGTTTTGTAATGGAAAAAATATAACACAGGAGACAGTAGTGCTCTGGGCAATCAAGGGAGCCACCTCAAGCAAATAAATAACCATTTGCCTTGAGTGGGGAGCAGAAATTCAGCTCTCTGACATCAATCCCTGGGGCTGAGCCCTGACTCTGCCCCTTACTGGAAGTGTATGCTGTAGCAGATTTTAACCTTGCTCCGCCTCTAATTCTCATTAGTAAAATACGATCATTGTTAATTATGCATAAATGGAATTTTTGTTTTCCTTTCCTCTTCTTGTACTACCAAAGTGTTAATCTTCACAAACCTAAATATTTAAAGAGATTGCTATTTTTAGGGCTTGCATCATAATTTCCTAACTTTGGTAACTCAACATGATACAATAGGAATAAGACCCCTTGGGAGGAAATCTTGTCATACATGCCCACAGGATCCAAAATGGCAAAAGCTATATCATTCCAAAGACCTGAGAATATGATAAATTCAGAGTAATGTTAAGTACAGGATAGGATAATAGATGTCAGGGAGACATTGGTAAGATATTTGTGTGCTTTAGTCACGCACACCTCCATTCCCTAATACATGTCTCCATTGTCAAATACCACGGATGGGCAGCCTCAGAGCTGATTTGCTGATTTGCTGCCGAGTCTCTTAAGCACTGAACAAAATGTAAAGTGTCCCCCAAACTCCTCTTGCAAGATTCAGATCGGGGGCAGGCCACTCAAGTCATGGCCTGAGCACCAGTCCTAAGGAGCTGAGCCTTCAGGAATAAGCCAGCACTAGGGTACCCTCTCATACAGGTTTTCATAGGTATCACTTACATACCTGCCAAAACCCAACTGGTTCTACCCCCTTGAGAGAAAATTGAAAGAATACTAACAATAAATACTGCCTAAAAGCACTGCTGCAGCTCCCATTATATAAATGTTGAAAAAAATATCAAAAGGAACTCCAAATTATTAGCTTGAGTGAGTTGCCATCACATATCAGGCAGGTCCTGCCTGCCTAAAGTTTGAAGAACTCAGGCTGAGGCAGTGGGTACAGGGCAGCTGGTCCCAGCTACAGCGAGAAGAGTTCCAAAGTTTTAGTTCAGTTGGGACCTTTCTTTCATCCTGAAGGGACATTTTGCAAACAGTCTCTTGGTGAAAGGAAATGATCTGGAGAACAGTTGAATCTTTACAGTGATTCGAGTTGAGGGCTTCAGAGAGTGGTCTCAATGGTATGAACAAAAAGAAAGCAATCATGGCAGTGATTTTTCTGGTTGAATCGCTGAATCCTTTCTCAGAATTACGCAAGCCAGAACATTATTTGGGAACTCTATTTTTAATAATACAAAACCAGTTATATAATAATGAGCTTTACTACGGCCATACCACCCTGAACATGCCCAATTCCATCTGATCTCAGAAGCTAAGCAGGGTTGGGCCTGGTTAGTACTTGGATGGGAGACAACCTAGGAAGAAAGACCAGGTACTGTAGGTGTAAAAAATAAACATAAATCATCATCATCATCATCATGTTTGTGTCAAGTAACCCTTTGTTCACATATATTTTATGTCTGCCTTCATAATAATGGAAATATTTTTATGACGTACTTTTTCTAAGTTACTACAAACTTCTTTCCTTTGTCTTGGGTCTGACGAGAGGCTAGTCCATTTATTTCACAGTCAATACCCCTGAGTAAAACGTGGAAGAGGAGAATGAAATGAGGTGGATAATTCTTGGTCCTCATCAGTTTGTGACCCATGTACCTATATGTTGCTGCTACCACACAGTTCCTCACCCCTCCTCTTCCTGGGAAGAATGAATAGGGCAGGATGATGTTTCTATAAATGGGACACTTTTTTTTTTAGTTGAGGTAAAGTTCATATAACATGAAATTAACCATTTTAAAGTAAACAATTTGGTAACAGTACATTCACAATGTATACAAACCCTACCACCATCTAGTTCCAAAACATTTTCATAGGTCCAAAAGGAAACTTTATACCCATTAATTGGTTATTTCTCCTTCCTACCTCCCCCACAGGCCTTGGAAACCACCAACCTATTTTCTGCACCCATGGAACTCTGTTTTGTCACTTCCTCTCTACAAAATCCCTGGAGATATGCAGGTGGTAAAATCATATCTCTGGCCTGAAGAGAGATCAAAATGTAAGCCACCCTGAGAACATTGTTGAAGTGCTGTCCTCCCTGAGGAAATTATTCTGTATCTTTAATAAGAAAATATAGGTGAAACAACCTAAGTGCACATTGAAAGATGAATCGATAAAGAAAATGTTTATATGTACAATGGAACATTATGCAACTATAAATAAAGAAGAAAATCCTGCCATTTATGACAACATGGCTGAACCTTGTTGTCATTACTGAGTGAAATAAGTAAAATAAAGACAAATACTGTATGATCTCGCTTATATGTAAAATCTTTTTTTAAAAAAAAATGAACTCGTAGATAAAAAGAACAGATTGGTGGTTGCCAAAGGTAGAGGACAGGAGTAGGCAAAATGAGTATAAGTGGTCAAAAGGTACAAACTTCCAGTTATTATACAAATAAGTCCTGGGAATGTGATGCACAGCATGGTGACTATAATTAATACTGTGTTGTATATTTGAAAGTTACTAAGAGAGTAGATCTAAAAGTTGTCATCACAATAAAAAAAAAAATGTGTAACTATGTGTGGTGATGAATATGAACTAAACTTTTGTGGTGATCATTTTGCAATGTATACATATATCAAATCATTGTTATACATCTAAAACTAACAAAATGTTACATGTCAAATCTATCTCAACTTTAAAAAAAGAAAATATAAGAATTGGATTAAGAAATCAAGTCATCATATATATATATATGAAGCCTCATGTAATAGATGAATCAGCAGCAAACTTTCTTTTGAATCCCATTGGTCATAGCCACTTCTGCATGGTGGGAAGGTCCCACTTTTCTGTGTATTTGTAGATAAACTAAGGAGAAGGAAGTTGGGACACCCTTATAGTCAGAATAAGAAGCATCCCCTTCTTTCATCAGCAGACATCTCAAACTGATGACTAGAACATGTTGCATCCCTCCCCCTGCCACTCTCTCAACTGTAGCCTTTCATAACGGGCTCTAGACCTGAGGTAATTGTTCTCTCAGAGGTCACAGGGTTCTCCTCTGCACAAACTCCAGTGAATTATTTTTAGTTTCCATTTCTCCTGACCTCCCTGGGGAATCTGGGCACGGCATCCACACCTGTGTTCGACATTTTCTCCCCTCTTAGTGTCTCAGTGAGGGGTGGAAATCCCTTGGTGGCTCAAGGGAATAGTGACAAAGAGTTTTCAAAGTGGGCTGACCCTGGCCCTTGTGGCACTGGGTGATACAGTCACATGGGTAAGCTCTTCTGATGTCTTTCCATGTAGGATTTCCTGGATAGTGCTGGCCACAGGGGTGTAATCCAGCACTCCCTCACCAGGGTTTTACACCAACAGGTATCAGAGTCAATTCCAAAGTTCACTCAGTGGCTAGCTTGTGAAAAGAGCAAACAGACCATGGGTGTTTTTTCCCTCAAATCCCATTATCTCTACAAAAATGGACTCTGGAATAGCGCGTAGAACCTCCTCTGTCCATTTTGAAAAGAAAGCATATTATATATAGAGACACTGCATCAGAAAGTGAACAGCTCACCCACATGTCTGGGGAAGTTGGAGCCCCCAGGGGCTGAGCAGAACAGAGATGAAAGCACACATATGGTGAAAATCCCTGACTTTATCAAGCTGGTACTGGTTGTTGTTGTTGTTGGTGCCTCCTGGGGAGGGGATTGCAGAGCCTGCGAGATAGGAAGGGTCATGGGGCCAGTTCACAGTTCAGGGTATGGCATAAGGGTGGGAGTTGAGATCCTTCAAGAATCTGGGAAGTTCAGCCTTTGTAGGGTGGGTAGATCTTTTACTACCAGCAGCCAGAGCTTCGCCTCAAGGAACTTTTTTTTTTTAAATCTATAGTAGGCAGAGGTTCTAGCAGACAATAACTCCAAAGAAAGGTCCAGTCACTTGAATTTGAGGATAAACTTCAATACTGTAAGGACCTAGAGACATTGGAGTAATAGAAAACCCAGTTGAAATTTAAAATAATTTAAATTTAAATTTAAAATAAAATAAAATGGCAGAGTCGTTGAATGGTACAAAATGCCCGTTACTAAAAATCCAGGCAAAAATCTCAGTTATTAGGTGCAGGTGGATTACTATCCATCCCCACCCCAAGCTAAACAGAAAAACTAAGCCCCTAAGTATTTACCCTCCTTAGAGAACAGGTTAGTGGATTACTCTCAGTTTGGGGTAGGTCAAGGCCTGCAGCAAACGAAGAAGTAAGAGAGATTTGGGGCCAGAACCAGGTCAGTCATTGCCAAAGCCATGTGGGCACTGACTCAGCCTTGGGCACTAACTCCTACAGTGTTTTCCAATACCACCAAGCAATTGCAGGAGTTCAGAACGAGTCACCTCAATATGTGCCTCTGTGGTATGTGGATTATTTTGAGCTAAAGGCAACCAATGACTTGCAGGTTTAAGAGAAACTTCTGCCCACCTCTCTTTAACTACCTACATAACTTTTTTGGCCTATCTATATAGAAAAGCAAACTACTAATTACTGCCCATCTGCTCTTATTATCCTGCAATGACTCTTTGAAGTCCCAAGATACCTCACCTTACCCTTAGTTTGGAATGCTGTGTGTACCTCATATTAACTTTCCCTGACCTCTCACATATATGGGGTTCCCATGCATACATATGAAATGAAATTTGGTTATTTTCTTTTCTTAGTCTGCTTCATGTAGATTTAGTTATTAGACCAGCCAAAATAACCTTGAGGGTAGAGGAAAGAATCTTCCTCTCCCAATTTTCAGGGGACACCAACTGGGTGTTATACAATTTAACTCAAGTCTGACACTATCTACCTGGAGATAGTATCAGATCCCACATGCTAAGGACTCCCACATGACTGCCCTTCCCAATTCCCCACTCCAGATGTCAATTGCAAGTCTATGTTGTCACCTGTATATCTGAGTAATCAGCTATCAGTTGGAGGTTCCCACAATCCCCTTTCCAGGTTTGATATATTTGCTGGAGTGGCTCACAGAACTTCCTCTTGTTTACCAGTTTGTAATAAAGGTTCTTATAAAAGATTAGATAAATACAAAATAAAATGGTACATAGGGTCCTACATGCAGGAGCTTCTGTCCCAGTGGACCTGGGGTGAGCCCACCTTCCTTGCATTCACCAATCCAAAAGTTCATCAAATCTTGTTATTCAAGAGTTTTCATAGAGCTTAATCTGCAGCCACTCCCAAACCTTCCTTATCCTGGAGTCAGTGGGTAGGGTTGAAAGTTCCAGCCTTCTAATCTCTAGGTCTTTCTAGTGACCAAGCCCATTTTGAGGCATTCTAGGGGCCCCAGGCTTCATCAGAATAAATTCAAGTGGGCTCAAAAAGGGCTTCTTATGAGTTAAAAAAAAAAAAAAAAAAAGACACTGCTATCACTCAGAAACTTACAGGGTTTAGGAGCTTTGTGCCAGGAACTGGGGACAAAGACGAAATATATTTCTTATTATATCACAACTCCTCATGTGGAATCAACGTGGGCTATTCCATTGTGGCATTCTGGCTTTTTGACATCCAGCTGGGAATCCTTGGCACTCCTTGGTCGCTGATTCTGACCTCAACCCAGGATAAAGATTCTCCTCCAGTTCTAGGCAATGGGTCCCAAGGGCAGATGCAGGGTTGGAGAAGAAGTGGGTCTAGCCTGGGTTCTCTCCCTCTTAGTTCTAAGGAGTAATAAGTAGGTCGTAAGAAGAACTGACAAAGTCTCCAAAGGTAGCTCCCCGATAGTCTTCTCTCTGCAGAAACACCATGAGTGCTACCTTCTTACCTGAGGACAAGGGTGACCAGGAGCCTGCACACTGCAGATTACATCTTCCCTTTTTAATTACAATTTCCACTTCAGTGCAGACTGATTTCATTCACTTCCCTGCGGAGTCCTGCTCCTGTAACATTTTCATTGCGAATTACTTCATGACTCCCTTACCCAGAGCATACAGTCTTCCTTTTAACCAACTCTGCCCTATGTTAGTCAACCCAGCATGAAGGTAGACTGAGGGTCAAAAAGCTCATGGTCAGGAGGGGTCAGGCATTAGTCAGAGGCTGAAGACATCTCAGACACTACCAAGTACCTTTAGCAGCTTCAGCAGCCTGAGGCCAGGGCCACAAACTTATTGAAGCACATAGAGACCAAGAAAGTGTCAGCACAGCATTGCTGTTAACCTGAGCACTTGCTTTTCAGAATCTGGGCTCTACTGCTAGGATTTTCACTTTTCTCTTACCCCATTTCATCAAATGTGTGTCTGTCTGACTCTAAAGCCATGCTTAACCACTCTGTATGTGCAAGAAATATAAAGGAAGTGGCCTACACATCCACTACTATCCCCTAAGAATGGCCAATTCAACATGAATTTAGTGGGGAAGAAACCTGAGGCAAGGACCTGATATAACTGACATCTGCTCATTCACCTTACTGTCCAGTGTTTGGCATGTCATTAGCTTTAGAGTCATAAATTATGTGTTGAAGTAAAAAAGTCAAAACTATTAAAGTGTGAAGAACCAGAACTTGATGTCCCTTACCAATCTGAGTTCTGTGGATAAGATCAGAAATTGAAGGCAACAGGGAAACACAAACAGGAACTAAACTGATAGCGGGTGTTGGGTCAGGTAGAGAACTCTCCTCATTAGCTACTTTACTAGTATCTTCCACCTCTGGGCAGATTTTTAAACTCGGTCCTTTTCCCCTTTAAAGAAAAACTGTTTACACACATTCCTGTCAGTCTTATACACATTCCTCTGGCCTCTGTGTCTTTGTTCATGCTGTGCCCAGACCTCTTTTCTACTTCCATCTGGCTTATATCAAAACTCTATCATTCTGTAATGCACTTCTATTATTTGGTATCCTAAAACTTATCTGTATTTTCCTTTCACGCTGAAACAAAGAACAGTAATTTTTACCCGTCCACGATGTCTTATTCTACCCTTTTCTATATATGTACCTGTGCATAGGTTACTTACCCCCCTTAAGATTGAATTCCTCACCTGAAAATGGCAATATTAAAAACCACCTAACATAAATTAAAAATAAGTAATACATTTTCATAGGTGAAATGCTGTATGTAAAGTGCCTAGTAGGGTCCTTGCATATTGTTAGTTTTCAATAAATGTTAGTTCCCTTTCTCTCTTTCTCTTCTCATCCCAACATCAAATGATTCATACTGCCTTGGCTGTACAATAAAATTTTTGTGAGAACAAGATGAGCACATCATACGGCCCACCTTGTCCTATAGTGTTAACATGCATGTCCTCTGTCCTCTTCAGTTTATAGTGCCCTTAAAGTTCAGAGGCTTAACTTTATGTGAATTATTTTATCATCATGGCCCTAAACTGATCCACTTAGTACCTTGAACATATTACATACTTTAAAAATACTTGTTTTGTTGAAAGCATGAATGAAAATAATAATGGAGGAAAGGAAAACAGGAAGAAATTGAAAAATAATCTACCTGCTCATCCACTATGGTAAGGATGAAATCACTTTTTGTTTATTTTTTCTAATAAGTTTAATACATATATCTAGGGGGTTTGTGGGCTAGGATTTTGTTAATTTATTTACTCTTTGTTTTACTGTATTAAAGTATTTACTCTTTGTTTTACTGTATTAAAGTAATAGAACAGGGCCTGTCAAAAGTAAATACTATTATTCCCCTCCCCTCCCAACTGTACTTTTTTTAGTTTGGTCACTGGCAAATACTGTCAAACACGGTCCCCAAATTGTTGTTTGAGCTGAGACAAGCAGGAAGATCTCTGGGTTTTTGTTCTGTCAGGGAGGCGGGAAAATCCCAATTGGGCTGATTAAGAAAATCCCACCAGAATGTTGCCATCTAGTGTTTACTTCATAAAGCTAGGCTTGTCCTAACATACCAATCACATACTTCCTCTCATCAAAGACCATTTTAATACTATTTTTTTAATTGGATCCCAGGTTTGGGGAAATTTTGATAACCAAAAATATAGAGAATTTTTGGTGGTAACTGAGGAACTGGAGAGTTAATACTGTTATTCCTATCTCAAAGACAAGAAAATGGAATCCTAGACATTTTAACCTGCCTTCTTTTTTTGAGAAAAGAATCACAATTTATACTCATGTCTGTCAATGTCAAACTGTGCTTTTTCATCTATATCCCAGTACCTGCTAATTTTTGAAAATCCTAGAAATAGCCCACAAATTCTAGTTAATATCCTCATAAATTCCTACGGTGTCCCTTCTTGAGAACCACTGCACTAAATAAACACAACACCCTCTGCATATTAATGTTCTTGAAATAAATTGTACCATTAAGACCTGAATGACTACTTTCAAATATCTAAGTTAGAAACAATAGATGCTAAGTGCAAATCAACTGATTCAGCTTTGTAAGAATTGAACTAGATGATAGCGATTTAAAGAGAAATGGTCAATAAATAAAATACTAACCTTCCCCAAAGCACCCTACATCCTTGTCTTTATGAGAATTAAAACCAAATAATAGTCTACATTGTTGTAGAAATCATGGAGGTGTTATTTTTAATATCTTTTAATTAAAAAATAAATGTGTTCAATGTCGAAAGTTTTTTGAAAAAGGGGAAAGGAAACAATTAAAAAGTGAGAATGATCTCTAAAATCTAATCAAATTTTCTTAATATTTGATATATATCTAAAGTTTTAAATGTATATTTGAAAGCATGTGTATGTAATTTTTAAAGCAGCAACTAAACATGCAGTTTTTTTTTAACCAAGATATATTGGTAACAGTTTTACATTACAGAATTATTGTTCTGTAATTTTTTAATGGTTGCATTAAGTTCCATTTTATGGACAGTCATATTAACCAGACTCAACATGAACATTGTGTTTCAGATTTTTACCAATACAATATAATGCTGGGGTAAATATCTGCATACTTAAACTTAACATATATCTCTGTGTTAACATTCGAGAGAGGATAAGCAGAGAAAATGGAAAGTGACTTTAATCAAGAGTCTTGAAGAAAGCAAGGAGTACAGCCAAAGAAGTAACAGGGAAAGAACAAATGATTGATTTTATTAAGCATCAAAGCTGTCCTAGAATTAATCCTCTTGTCTTCAATGTTCCAAATGAAGTTGACAGAAATTGCCTTCTCAGAGGTGGGGCTCTGACCCTTATTGTGTACCATTATGACAAAGTTAAAAAGAATCGGAGTCTAAAGTTAAGAATGACAAACCACATGCTTATACAAAGGAAACCATTATAAGACCAAGTAATATTTCAACACTGGGCTCCCAAACACAGGCAGAGGTAAGAATATGAAATGAAGAAAAGAAACGAAACCAAAGACAGCACCTCACGAAGTCAGGGTTCTGGAGTGGGGCGAGCCAGTGTTGGAAACCCAGATCTGCCAATTACAGGAATTGTGAACCTGGGCTTGGTACTTAAACTACTTGACCCTCACTTTCCACATTTTACTCATTTTTAAGGTGGAAAAGGTGATGATGCTTCTTCCTCAAAGTTGTTAGGGTTAAATGAAATAATGCGGCTTCTATGCAAAGTAAAGTAGATGGCATAGAGTGGATGTTCAAGAATTGGTAGCTATTAATCAGGAAACAAAATCTTGTCTAATCATTGTGAGCATGCACGATGCTTTAGACTCAGAGGCCAGAGCTAGATAGAGCTCAATTCAAAGGAAGAGAAGTGTCTGGCTCCTGATGACAGTGAAGTCTGTATCATGGGAGGCTAGATCCCAGAAACCAGGGTGAAGGGCAAGGTAAGCCATGTGAGAGCACAGCTAGGGGCTGAGTCCAAGAAGTAGGTCTCCAAATAGAACTTCTCTTACTTCTCTAGTTTACCTAAGAGCCTCCAAAACTAGACAGCTTTTACTTAGCTCCTTTTACAGAAATTTCCCTCTCCCCGCTAACTCTCTGGGTTTGCCTATGTAAAGTTTCATACTGACCAAACCTTCAATGTATACCACCTCCTGAAGAGTAAAGCTTTATTTCAAAACGAGAATATAAAGCTTTGTTTTCCTGGGAGGAGAGGAACCTTAGATTTCTTCAGAAAAGCTGAGTTCTCTCAATTGACTCATTACATCTAAGCCATCTCCACATCCCAAGGTTCCTATTTCCTGAGTGTTTTGTGAATATATATACTTTTTTATGTCTCTGCTATCATACTATAGATCAAAATGCCTTCATCTTTTGTTGGACTCTTACAATCATCTCTCAAATGGAATCTTCATTTCTACTTGTTCCCACTTCCATCTTCCATTTGCAGCTAATGTGATATTCCATTATAAAAACAAAAATAAAATCTCTAACTTAAAAACTTCTAAAAATTCTCCTTAACATTAAGATGAAGTTATGATTCTTTAACGTTGCCCACAAAGCCTGTATGACCTGGGTTTTGTCTCTCTCCAGACTCATCTTGGCAACTCTCCTCTTGCCCATAATGCTGCAGTAGCAGTTTTGTTTTTTGTTTTCCAGTGCCTCCACCTCGCAGAGCTTTGTTCCCAGGACCTTTGCCCTTTGTGCATAATGTCCTCTGCCCACAAGATTTACTCTACTTTTCACCTGACCAATTCCTCCTTATCCTTCAGGTCTCTGATTAATTTGTGATTTATTCCCCGAAACCTACTCAAACTTTCCAAACTAAGTTAGGTCTTCTGTTTTATGCTTTCCTAACACCCTGTACTTTGTCATGCCTGAACTTAGCACGATTCTAATTAAATAACAGCTTTTTGGTTATTCTTGAAAATCTAGCTCTTTGGATTGGCAGTGAGCTCGATGAGATCAAGGACTTATTATCTTCTATCTTACGTTCAAAGCAATAAATCAAGCACATAGTACGTAAGTCTTCTTTATGAAAAATTGTTCTACTCACTCTTTCAATTTGTTTTTAAATTATTTTGTTTTTTAATTTCCCTGTATTTCTCCACTCCAGGAATCGGACTGCAGAGGCCTCAGAACACAGAAACGCCCACAAGATCTCTACTAGCCAGGGAATACGCGGCGTCAGCAATCTGAGCGCAGCGGGCCCCCCAAAGCCCTGTCCCCCGGAAGCAGTGTTCTGACATACCACGCGGCACTGCCCCACGGAACCGCAGCGGAGCCTATTGCATCGTAGGACACGCGTGGATACTTTCAGGGGTTAGTGCATGTGTGCAGAGGTGCCCTGGGCTCCTGTTCCTCCCTCCTGTTCTAACACCTTTACCCTCTTATCTCCGGAGAAAAAGAGGATGCGAGAAAATGGCGCCAGACTAGGTGCCACAAGGATAATGGAACCCGTCTCCGGGCCTGTAGTTTATCACAGGCTCATATGACTCACTAAGAGCTACTACAGTCTCCCGCCAGGCCCCGCCCCGAGGTGTCACGTGACTGGCGCGTCGCGCGCGACCTATCTCTTGAGGGTACTATCCTCGGTTGCGTGTGTTTTCACTGCCGCTCTACCTATCCACCCACCTTGGTCCCTGTCCCTTGGCGTATGCAAATACAGCATGTACAACACAGGACTGCATCCTGCATTAAGTCTCCCAAACCCCACTTCTATTTCTTCCTCCGGGGTGCAGAGACTCGCGCCCAGCTGTCTGCCCCTCTTGGGCTCTAAGGGAGAAGGTAATCCCGGAACTGGCGGTCAGGGGAGCCGGGACAAGTTTTCGTTCACATCTGCTGAGATTACACGTTTGCCACACAGAGGGTGGGAGGAAGGGTAGGCGCCACAGGCCGGGCGGCAGACCTGATTTAGTAATGCGTCCGAAGCTCTCGAGAGATCCGGAGGTAGAGTAGGGAGCGCGCATGCTAGTGACGCACAATGCGGCCTAGTCTTCATCACCTTCCCTCTGCCTTAGGCTCTCTTGAGCGTGAGCCTGCATCCCAGACCCCTCAGGCATTCCATGATCGTTTTCCTACCCTTAGGCAAATCATAGCCTCTCTCTCCGCTAAGGTTTTTCAGGGCCTTATGTTACTTCTTTCTGGATTTCTGTCTGGTAGCCTGTACATCCCCACCCCAGGCTTTACCTCAAAACTAATCTACCGGTACCGGACCTGCCCCATGGTCTATATGGGTATATAAAATATAAATTACCCCCAGTGTTTTAAGTTTTTAGCTACCCAATTCAAGAAATACCTTCCTCCTCGTCCCTGATTTCCATCCCCACCTCAGGGTAGTAAAACTATCCATCGCTGTTAGACGCTTTCTACTGTATCTGGCATTCCCCATCCGCTCCTCTCATTTTTGACATAATTTTCCCTGGCTACTCTTGTTGAAAAACATACTTCAAAAATCACAAAAACATTTTTCTACGGTTATTAGTTTCGCTGTTTTACTAGGACATAATTTTCTCCATGTACTACCTTGTCATTCCCAACCAAACAATTCACACCTGATCCTCCTTACAAGAACAAGAATATTTTTATTAGTGGCAAGACCATTTCAAAGTGAAGTTGTCTTCACTTCAGACATGGAACAGCGAAATTTCTGTTTTAGCAAACACAGACGAAGCTGTTTGATCATTTCAAATGTCATGAGTAAGTAATACTTTTAAGAAAATTCTTAAACAAATAGCTGCCTATTTGTCTTTTATGTAGGTTTAACTTGTTGAAAAAAAAAAAAACATTCTGTGAACCAGTCTAGCACACTCTGGAATACGTTCTTAATCAATGAATGAATGAGTGAAAGGCACCTCTATTTGAGGTTTAAAGGTCAAATACATGATTTATCTGACCAGTGAACATGTTGGTTGCCCTTTACAAATGCTGTTTGCAGTTCAAAACAGTGTTCTGCTTTCACTCTGAACCATGGAATAAAGCATTCAATGCACTTTATCACATTATCAGTTGTTATAAATGGACCTCCTGCTTTTCCTTCATAGTTAAGCAAACTTAATTCTAAGGAATTGCTCTCAAAACTTCTTCTACTAAGGGTAAGAGTTTTAGTGATTTTTAAAAAATCCAATCTATTTTAAACTGAATTTTGGTAAAAGGTTTTATATTCATATGATTCAAAACTTGAAATGTAAAAAAATATATACTGAAAAATCTGTTTCATACTCTTGCAACCTTTTTGCTTATTTCCCAATACACTCCAAAGATAACTGGTAACTAAGGAAATACAAATAGACTTATTTTCCTACTTTCTTTTTTTATACAAACAGTAACCTAATATGCACATTCTCCTTGCTTTTTTTCTTCCTAAAATATAGATTCCTCATCTCAAAAAATGAGTAAAACCTATTAACTATCCTATTAAGGTACAGGCTTTGTAAAGTACCCATCCTCCTGCCTGTCATATGGTAAGCATTCAAATACATTAGTTTGCCTCCTTTTCCTGCTTAACCCAATATAAAATGATAAAATGCCATTTGATAATATTTCATTTGTGCTGTGATACCAAAAATGTGCATGCCATAAATTGTACCTCACTCTGACATTTATATCACTGTCTTATTTCCCCTCTGAGACTGTGTTTTGACCTTATCCAAATTTGTTTTCTCATCTCTCACCCTCAGTGACAGACTGATATATGTAACAAGCTGTACACTTGGTAAATGCTTGTTGAAGGCATGAATGAAAGAAAAATAGGCAGAGAGTAGAGAGATTTTTTAAAAAGAAGAAAAAGAAAAGGGCTGAAAAAAACTTCTATTATTATGAACAGTGTAACGAGGTCTTTAGTCCCTCTGCTCTACCTTCTCCACTACAAAGATGAAATCACTTTTTATTCTTTTAGAAGGAAAGTAAAATATAATGAAGTGAAAAGCTTGCATGTTAGTTTGTTGTTATTTCTATTTTTTATTTAATCTTCTCTCTCCAAAAGCCTTTACAGATGTTTCATTTTCTAGGTTAGTAACTGCTAAACTAGAGGCAAGTGGGAGGGCCCCTGGGGAAGCAGAATGCCCTGGGTAAGAAAGATTCCACTTTTGGAAAAGACTTGGTTTGGGTTTTGTCAGGAGGGGGAGGAAAAAAGGGGTTATTGACCCAATCTTGTCAAAAATCTGCCACCTCATATTCATTTCTGGGAATACATTCTGATTTACTAATCCTGTGGTTCTCTATTTCAAGGACCAGTTTTATCGATGTTTTATTGTTAATATCAGATTTTAAGACAATTTGATTACCAAAAGAAACACAATTTCGGAATAAATTGTTTTTCACTTATTTTATCAGACATATAATACTCCCAAACAGGACTTTGAATCAGCGGATTAATATTTCTGAAGGAAATGATTCTGTACTGAACTGCTGTAAAAGCAGTTAAAAAAGTAATACCTTATTCATCTTTATTTTCAGTAAATGTTATCTGTAGTTTTTACTGGAGAGAGGGTGAGGAGAAAACCATTTATTGTGTATCATTGATATGCTGGACTCGACAAACATCTCAGTTAAGCCTTAAAACAATCCTTTGAATTAAGTACTGTTTTTCCCCCCTCAGGTTAATTGAGGAATAACTGACAATTTTTGAGTTAAGTATTCCTAACACCATTTTACAGATGAGAAATTGAGGTGAAGTAACTGGCTTTGTGTCAAAGAACAAGTTGGCTAAAGAACCCACATCTGTCATATTCAAAGTCCCTGGGCTTTCATCTGTACCATTCTTTGAAATTCAGGGGAAGACTTAAACACCGCTCTCCCGCCCCGTATGGAAACCACTGCATAAAAAGGAACCTCCAAATTCCCACATTGATCAGCAGGACCATTTCCTTAAAACAAATTGTGCTCTTGAGACCTAAACTAAAATATTCAAATTTCTAAGTTAATGACACTGAGGTGGTTTTATTCTTGAGTTTTGCTAGAATGAATTAATAAAATATATGAGATTTTTAAAGTTATACTTCAGTTGTGAAACATTTCAACTGAAACTCCATGTTTTACATTACATTTACTTAAACCTTTAGCTATTCCATATTATTTCAGCAATACAGATGCTTGCATGGAATCACAAATATGCTATGCCTACCAAATTCCAGTTTTACCTTGTGTAAAAACTGTATTCATTATTACAGAAAAAATACACACCATTATTGTTTTTAAATTAGAGCAAAATATTACATTTCCTAGGTTCATTATATAATGTATTTAATCACTTTTTGAAATTTGACAAGTACTTAACACAAAATTCCCTGATTTGGAATAAAGAAAGACAATGATTAATGAATCACTTAAGAAAAAAAAGAGGACACTTTGATTTGATACTCATCTTTTTAGAACCCAAGCTTCTTTTCTTAGGCAAAATTATTTTTCTTTAATCCTCACAATAATGCTGTAAGGTTTATAATAATTATGTGATATTCAGGTAAACTACTGTTGCAGTAATTTTAAGGGACTCAACACAATAAAGGTTTATTATTTATTGTTCATTTCACAGTCTAACATGGATTGGTGATGGCTCTGCTCCATGCATTCATTCAAGGAACCAGGCTTCTGTCTAGTGCTCTACCACCTTCAAAGCTGGTAAGATATTGAAATCCTAATATTTTCCCCTTTGGAAGTCTGGCTTTAGGGCCAAGCTTCATACCCATTCCTTGCCTGTGGTTTATTCTAATCAACCCAGAGTTAGATTTCTCTTTCTGATCCTAAGATGTACTTTTCTAAACTTGATTTTAAAATAATTTAATTCATAAAATATGCAGCATCAGACACCATACCATCAAGTTATCTTTGTGGCAACATTCCACAAATACATTCAGGCAAAATGTTCAGAAATAAATTCTTCATATTTCATACATTTTTATGAATTCAAGTTTCATGATGTTACTTTTGAAAGTGTATCTGTATATAGATGTATCTGTGTATATGTACTTAAGTTGGCAAATGGGCAATAGTTCTTGACACCTGAAACACAGATAGACATTTAATTTTTAAAAAATATTTTTAAATTAATTTATTTTTTATGATGACATTGGTTAACGAAATCTGATAAGTTTCAGCTGTACATTTTAACAGTAAGGCATACACACACACACACACACACACACACAGACACACACACATTGTGTGTTCATCTCCCATAACACATTTATTTATTTTTTTATTTTCATTTTTTTAGGCAAGGCAACCCTTGGTTGACCTCACAGATTGCAAGGACCTTGTTAGCTTACAATCTCTTATTTTTTATTTTTTACGCCTACAGCACCTGGTCTTCCTAGGTGGTCTCCAATCCGAGTACTAACCAGGCCCGACCCTGCTTGGCTTCCAAGATCAGACGGATCAGGCTTGTTCAGGGTGGCATGGCCTTAGGGTGGCATGGCCATAGACAACACATTTATTTTTAATTTAACAAACTATAATATATTTGTAGCATTTGAAACTCTTTTTAGAGGGGAATATTATTTTATCTGTAAAACAGACTACATATTAAGACAGAGCTGCTTTCAGTTATACATATTTAAATTTTAGTATTTGCTCAATGCCTCCTGCTAGACTAAGATTATTTCAAATGAAAACAAATGAAAAGCCTTTAATTTAGGCTTCTTTTGAAACGTGTGAAATTATCCTATGTTTACATATTTCTAATTATTGAAAAGTTAGATTTGGGGCAATAAAAGAGTGAAATTCATTGAAACACATCTGGGGAGCAGTCTTAAGTCAATTTAAAGTGAAGAGATGGCTCTGCTGTAGCAGAGTTATTTTGTCAAGTAGCTGAGTACTCTAAATGCATCCTTTCTATGGCGTGCCCTCCTAAAGGGTACATGCAGGCTTTTGGTGCTGGTGCATCAAGTAATTAGTCATATATAGAGCGGTATTAGGGGACGATTTCTGCCCTCAAATAGTTCCTGGCAATCCCAAAAGAAGGAAATCTGGGGGCCCCTGGCTATAATCTACTGACCTGTATTAGAGTATTACTATCAATAGAACCTAAATAGTATTAAAATCTTAATTATAACAACATAATTAGTAATTTTACTGAAGTGGGGTAAAAAAAGAATATGGAATAAAAAATAGTTTATGAATTATGTGTCTTAATTAATTTTATTACTTCTCCAACCATCACCAGAACACCTGAACAGCTGCATATTAGTTAGAATTAGCAAAAAAAAAAAAAAAAAAAAAAAAAAGACTGAGAAAGAGCAGCAAGTGAAGTAGGAGAAAACCAAGAGAACAGGTGTCCTAGAAGTCAAGTAAAGAAAGTATGCCAGGGAGAAGAAAATGATCTTATAAACTGATGGAGGGAAAAACCTAGTGAAATGGCTTTGAGGGAGAACAGGAGATGAGTCATTGAGACAGTAATTATAGACAGTTTATCCGTGCTGGATCATTATGTTTATTATTCCTTGCTCTTATTGTAATCACTCGTATCACCTTGCCTCCTAAGTAAAATTAGAAGCCTGATATTTTGCAGGCTTATTAAGAATATACCTAATTGTGTGCTTGCGTAGGGCAAATTCAAAGGTTTTGTGAGTATGTAAACAGTATTTTACCTTATAACCATGAATAAATATCATGTACATTTTATCCTCATTGTGCCCCCTCAAAACCAATAAAAGATCTGGGACTAGAGTCCACAGAGGTTTTCAAAAAAACTTAAATTAGTTTCGTAGTATTGAAATCAGGTCTTTTCACCAATGTATAATATAACCTGAAATAGGAAACAGCAATTAGAATCTGCCCAAATCCATTCACTAGCATTAAGATTGGGCTAATTTTTCTTAGTTGTAAACAATAGAAGAAAATCTCAAGGGGTGTGACAATTGAGACATTTTCAGGCAGTTAAGAAAATTCATTTTACCTTTGCTGAACATTTTGCACATTGTGCCCGCCTCTGGCGCACAAAAAGTCCTAAATTTGACACTTTGAAAGCCTGATGTTTAAGAGTAAAAACGAAGGTGCAACAACCTGACTTTGATACACTGAATGGGACCAGGATGCACCTGCATTTCCAATTTTTTCAATTTCAGCCCCAAATGGGCCTGGGCCAAGCGTTCCTCAGGAAGTTTTTGTTCCGTTTCCCCTTTTGAAGGTTTGCACTTGCGTGGACAGAACATGCCACCCTCAGGTGCCTCCAAAACACCGCACTTGTTCTCCCTGAATTTTACTACAGTTATTGCTTCACTGCCCCCTTGAAAGGGTTCCAAACAAGTATACTTAAGCCCACTCAGGACCTTCTCACTTAGTGAAGGCTACAGAGGCTCGAGGTTGAAGGAAAGCCGTTACATGACTCGACTTAGATCCAGGCCAGCCCAAGGTCGCGCCTCTGACATCACCACTCCAGAAAGCCTCGTGCTTGGGCGTGGAAACCCATTAACGAGTGGGGCACCCTGGCTCCGCAGGTCCCTCCCTAAGGAATGCCGCCAGTGACTGGGCATCAGTGCCTACTGCCTGCCCAAATATCTCCGCATTCTGTGGGGACTGGGTCAATCCAGCCTCAGAGCAGCAGGAAGCTTTAAGGCTGCGGCTTTAGCTCAGGCGCTGCGCGGAGTAGAGCCAAAAGAACCTAGGTGTCACCTGTAGTCATTTGATTCACGTGGCTCGTTAGAGTCCAGCCTACTGGTGCTCACCGGACCGGAAGAACCTAGACGTCACCCCCAGGTCATTTGATTCACGTGACTTTCTAGGGCCCAGCCTACTGGTGCTCACTGGGCCGGAAGAACCTAGATGTCACCCCGAGTCATTTGATTCATGTGACTTGCTAGTGCCCGCCTACTGGTGCTCACCGGACCGGAAGAACCTAGACGTCACTCGCAATCATTTGGTACACGTGACTTGCTAGGGCCCAGCCTACTGGTGCTCACTGGGCCGGAAGAACCTAGACGTCACCCCCGAGTCATTTGATTCACGTGACTTGCTAGTGCCCAGCCTACTGGTGCTAACCGGACCGGAAGAACCTAGGCGTCACTTGCAGTCATTTGGTGCACGTGACTTGCTAGGGCCCAGCCTACTGGTGCTCACTGGGCCGGAAGAACCTAGACGCCACCCCCAAGTCATTTGATTCACGTGACTTGCTAGTGCCCAGCCTACTGGTGCTTACTGGGCCGGAAGAACCTAGACGTCACCTCCAATCATTTGATTTACATGACTCGCTAGGGCTCAGCCTACTGGTGCTGTCTCGGGTGTGTGCAAGGCTAATGTGAGGCACCTTGACCCCAGCGGGTCACGTGAGGTTCTAAAATACAATCAGATCGTTGGCATCCATGTCTTTGTGCGCCTGCGCAGGCACTCTACTGCCAGCTAGGTGGGATAACCTTTAAAATGGCGCCCTATTACTGGGCTATCTTTGTCCCTCTACTTTCCACTCTGAAATTGGGACACATGAGCCTAAATAACCGTAATTTTCAGCGCCTAGTGCTTGCTGGTGGAGGGTCTGGGATCAGACAGCCCAAAGCTCCCAAGACCACTGGGACTAGGACGTTTTCTCACATATTCGCGTTCTTTGCGGTATACGCGCTGTCAATGTTGAGCAAGCTGCGGACAAAGAGCCCACCCGGCTCTGCTGGATTTTTGATCCCCAGTCTCACAGCTCTCTGGAGGACCAGAGTTGGCAAGCCCGCTCAGCGCAGCAGTGGTACCTGCGTAAGTCACTAGGTACCAGACTCAGCCCTGTCCCTTGACCCTAAGTACCACCCCCCCTTTTTTTTTTAAGAAATCACCATCCCCAGAGAGTTCCCCCAAGATGTTCCCTAGGCCCTGCGGTCAGCTTTTCCATTTTTAGCTCCTGGGGCCAATACTTTCTACAGTATACACAAGCCAGAATATCTCACCACCAGGAGGACCTACGCCACCAGCTGGTGGATCAGGATCTTTCCTCCTTTGTGGAAATTTATGGGCCTTTTTCCACCTCTCCTTTATGGTAGGCTCTCTCTCAGGCTTAAGGTATTACATACTCTCCTACCTGTAAAAATGAATTGTGCCTTTCTGTTCGTATTAAACTGACCCCATCTTTTTTAGACCTTTTAGTGTTCCAGCTCAGATTGTCCTTTCCTGGTAGTCCTTGATTATCAATCCTTAAGTCCAAAAGAACTAATCGACCATCTCCTTTACAAAGTAGAGGTTTGTTAGCATTCTTTCCTCAGTCTGTTTTGTTAAAATGTTCCAAAATCGGGTATAAATTTTCCTTTGCTGTTTAGATTTAGCAATTTTATGAAACAGTATTTTTCTCTTTGAGCTATCTTGGCACAATGCACTTCCGAATCAAACAAGTCATATCTGATCTTTATAGCAAAAGAATAGGTTTGGCATTAGCTGCAATTGAAGACTACCTCAAAGTTTGTTCTCTGGATGCTCCTGCTTGGATGTCAGTTATTGCTGCAAAGAAGCCCAAATAAGCCCATGTGGAGAACTGAGACCTTTGCCAACAGCCCTAGCTGATCTTCCCCAACTGTCAGCCTTGGGAGGGCTGTCATTGGGACCTTCTTTCTTCTGCACCTCAGAGAATGGAGTCCTTTTCAAGATGTAGTACATTAGTGAGGTTTGGGAAAAACAAATATTAGTTGGTATGTTGCAGTGGAGAGAGAATGAATGGTAAGCAAGAGCTGGTAGAAAGGGAAGAATGTTAATAGGATTCCTCTGAGGTAGACATTCTAGACAGCAAGAGGAGCAAAGAAGACACCTATTATGATAAAGTGACAATATAAGCATAAGTATTGAGCTGGGAAATACCAGGAAGAGTAGGTGGCTAGGTCCAAAGATTAAATAGATCTCTTGTGGCAGAAAGATGACTTTCCATCACCTGTTGTAGATGATTGGTTTTAAAAAGGCTTTTTTGCATTATCTAGATACTTGAAGAGCCATCATACAAGAGCATATAAAAAATGCTTAACACTTATTAAATTAAACTTTCATTTTTACATTAAGAAGTACACATTTCAGAAGATTTTATGATTCACCAAACAGACTCATTTACTCATGGTAATTTTTGTATTCCTGTTTTAAAGGGCTTGATAAATAATCCTAAATTTCCCCAATTGAAATCATTGGGTTACTTTAAAGATGAAACCAAGAGTATTGAAACACTGAAAAAGGACACACTAATCAATGTGTAACATAACTTAAAATAACTAAGCAATTAGTCTCAGCCCCAATCTGCTGATTAATACATGAAGTCATCTAATATTCTTAGCACGAACTACTTTAAGTTAAAGCCCCAGGGAAACAAAGCTGCAACAGTGCGAACTGTTTAAAGAAGTCTTTCAGTCCTGCTGAACTCTTCCATTCGTTTGTCAGCACCAAAGTTTAAGGTCTGTACAGGTCTTTAGGACACCTTGGATGGGTAGAGCTTAATGTTTAGCTACAATAGGTTGCTGGAAGCGGGCTTTGTTAAGTCATTTAGGAGCAGGAGGCACCCACAGATCTAGTACCGCCAATTCAGGCTGATTAGCGTCCAGTCTCTGTGTTTCTGGAAAGCTTCCAGCCCCCATTTCCCATCTGAGCCTCATCCAGATCTCCATGTAAAAGCTCCATCTACCTGAGCAGAGCATATGCTTCTGCACTACTGCGTAGGTACCACAAAAAAAAAAAAACAAGGCAATTTCTCAAACAAATGCGGCGGATGCTACAAGGCCCCTGGTAAAGGTTGGCAGAACTGAGAGGAAGCAACCCAGAGGGGTAAGACGATATCCTATAGGATGCCATAGGACAAAATGATATCCAGCATCAGACCCTGCGCCACCGCACATCAGCACTCCGCCCACCGCTTGGGCTCTTGGCGCTGCCTCTGATGTCACCACGCTACCGGACTCCCATAGGCCTGGGTAGCCACGGGGCCTTGTCAGGTCCAGCCCAACTGGCGGCTCCTCCCACAGCCCTCTTTAGTTCCATTCCTCCCTTCTCATGGCTTTTCCTCACCGTGCGAGAAATTGGACTTCCCAGGACTCAGGGCAGAAAATTATGAGAAGGTGGAGCTTGCTTAGGTGAAGTGTGAAGGATGGAGTTGGAGGGAGGAACGTTACTGGAACCCTCTACCCCATAGAGGTACAGGTGGCTCTGTGTGTCCAGGGTCTCGGTCACCGCAGCGTTTGACAGTCAAGTGATATACCCTTCTATACCTTTTGTGGCCCTCTGCAAACTCATGTGATGCACGGAAACTGCTGACTCCCAAGGGGAATTTTTTTTGTAACTGACAGCAGTCTGTCATTGCCTGTACAATGGTCCACTAACCTTTTAGCTGGGGTCCTGACCTGTCCACCCAGAAAATCGCTATTGGGGTGGGTGGAGTGGAGGCCTAAGGAAGAGCCTCGGAATAGTCTGAGCACTGCTTCTTCCACAGTGGACATTGGAGGCATCAGCAGCTAGGGAAGGCGGGGGCCAGTGGGGCGGTTTCCACCCATGTCCTCCATTCCTGTTGCAACTGTCCTTGTGGCCAAGTGAGCTGCCAGCTCACCTTTACCCTTCCTGCTATATAAGACTTTTTTGCAGTGATTCCTGGCATGTGCTACCCACCACCATCATCAGTTCAATTTGGTCTACTTTCTCTACTGTGAGAGCTTCTTGGGCCTAAACTCTTCCTCCACTTCCTTTTCTACTAGGCACTCTTCAGGCTGGTAAGAAATAGTGCAGGTCTTAAAGTCAGGTGGTGAAGGTGAAATCATAATTAAATTTGGAATATTTCAAGTGGATTAAAAAATATTTCAGCAATGCAGATAATTATGAGTGATGGTGCTGTTGGTAAGATATCTCCTGATATCCTATACAACAAACAACAAACAAATTAATGTCTGAAATGTGTTCAGTGGTTTCTGACAACTGTGCAGTCAGTTATTGGTAAGAACCATATACTCTTTGACTTTTTGATCCTGCAGAACAAGAACAATTTGATAAAACAAGCCCTCAGTTATATACAGATACAGTCTATTTTTTAGTGGTCTTCTGCCCTCATTTGAAAATGTGAAAGAAAAGTGGGTACCTGAGATGATTCACCATTGTTTGATGACAACTTGTTTGTTGAAACCAAAATTGATCTCAAAAACTTGTCAAGGACACAGTGAAACCTCTCACCCCACAGACTGCTGAAATGCTGGTCTGTGACCGGAAGGTTGTCTAATATATGGAGCATTCTGCATTCACACGGAAAAATGTAAAGAAAGTACATAGTTGACAAAGCACTATTGGCTGTCCCAGAGCCTCTAGAACTGAAGAAGAGTGCAGGTGAGTGCTGCTTTGAACATACTTCCAGAGCACTTACTGCACTATTGGGGGTGTCATCAGACTAAAAGCAATGTTGAAATCAAATTAAAAATTAAAATTCATTTTTTCTGTTCAGTGGGGGCACTGCTCCATGCCAGTTCCCTGATGACCTAACACCTTGTTACTCTGTCAGCCTTTCTTGACAAATTTGGCATCCAACCTGGAGCTGGTAAGGTTAATAAGTCTTTTTGGAAGAAAGACAGGGCCACATGCACCAGGTTAAAGGCTATGATAAGACTCCTTGGTATCTGGACTCCTGCTCTTGCCTAAGCGGTGGACAAGAGGAGGGGGTAAGGCTTCTCCTACTGTCATACCTGTTAATTGTGTGGATTAAGTGATATGAGAAGACTCCCTGGGATCTGATAGTATATGCTTCTTCTTAGTGAATATTTGGAGACCTATAGAGGTAGGATTGAAGCCAACTTCCTGAATTGTGCCTTAGTTGTTCGTTTGTTGAAACCAAACAGACAGCCACTTAAATCTGAAAGTAAGTGCAAACCTATGCTTACTGTTGTGGAGCTGCTCCCGCCATACTCCCGATCTCTTCCTTCTTCTTACCCTGACTTCTACTGCTTTCAGAAAAGAAGCTTTTCCTCTGCTACAGCTCACCTCCTCTGCCCTGCCCAGAACTCCCCGAAGAGATAACATGGTCTCTGGGCAGCTGTTGTAAGTCTTGAAGTGCCTGTGTTAAACTCCTTGGTCTGTGTTTCTTTAAAAGGTGTCTAAATTCAGCTTATAGAGTTCAAGCCAAACTTACAGTAAAGAGAGAAGAGCTAGTGAGTAAGAGCTTTGAACCAGTTAAATGTACTATTGTGAAAAATGTATAATTTAAATGATATAGTACTTTCCTATAATATGAATGCTTATAAAGTGTTAGAGAAAATTCTTTTGATGTCCATTTTCACTGTGTAAATAATGTCTGTTGGTTGACAAAAGTTGTGATGTTATCAGATGCTTTCTAGCAGGTATGACTAATGAACCCTGACAAAATTCAGAGCCTTCCTGCTAAGTAAAGTTGAAGACTTTATGGATGAATTTACCACAATGAAGCCCTCCAGCTGTCAAAGAAAAAATCATGCTTCTTACCAACTAAAGGACTATGTTCCTTACAAAGCTACCATGTCCTGATAGACTTGTTACTCCTGCAGAAAGTTGACCTGCTTATCTATAGTAAAAGAGGTCATACCATTGTGGCCCTTGAAACTTATCTGTATTATATATTATTTGGTGAGCAGTTTACATACCTAAGCAGTTGTAACTGATACCTCTGAATATACTGTGAGAACTGATGGGTATATGTAATACTTCTCTTGATTGTAAGATATGTTCCCAGTGAGATGAGTGTATAACTAGGAGCCCACTTGGATCCTTCATTCCAGTTATGTGATAGCAGTAGAACAATAGAGGAAGCCAGGTGAAGGGAGGAGAGAGGATGAAGAGATCACTATACTGATTAAAGAGCTGATAGAAAGAAGATACATAAGGAAACTATCTAAACTGCCCTCCTATTTGGACCAGTTAGTTCTAATGAGACTTTTAAGCTACAAGTGTCAGTGATTGACAGTTACGTAGACTGGAGCCTGTGGCACTAGGCAGTGGTGCCCACTAGGATTTTGGACACAGTGTTTGCTTGACATCACTGCCTGGTATACTCCATATAAGGGGCAATTATTGGCTTGTTATTGAATGCTGGACACTGATAAGCTAATTAAGTAATAGCACATGATGTTATACTCTGACATACCCATTCTGGAATGGGTCAAAAATGAAAACACTAGCAAAGTGGATATTGCCCAGCAAGCATGCATTATCAAATGGAAATGGTAAGGAAAGAAGTAACCTAGATGTATTACTTTCTTAATGTTGCTATAAAAAATCAGCACAGACTCAGTGGCTTGAAACAAAAATTTATTGTCTTACCATTCTGAAATCCAGAAGTCCAAAATGGGTTCAATAGATTGAAATCAAGGTTTTGGTAGGGCTGCACTACTTCCAGAGGTTCTAAGGGAGAATCAGGTTCCTTGCCTTTCTAGTTTCTGGAGGGGCTCCTCGTTCCTTGGTTTGTGACTACTTCCCCACATGATTCCAATCTCTTACTTCCATCATTACATCTCCTTCTATAGCCAAATCTCCCTCTGGTCTCTTTCTTATAATGATACTTGTGATTGTGTTAAAAGCCAACATGGATAATCCAGGGTAATCTCCCCACTTCGAGATCCTTAACTTAATCACATCTTCAAAGTCCCTCTTACCACATAAAGTAACATTCACAGGTGACAGGGATTAGAACCTGGAAATAGCTGAGGGCTATTTATTCAACCTACTAAACTGGGCATTAGTGGAATCTTGTAGCTATATAGTCACCACTAAGCTGTGGCTATTTCAGATGAAGGGTCTATGCCATTATCTTAGGCTTCTTGGGGGCCTGGGTACACTGAGGTTACTGAGGATTCCTGAGCCTGGTTCATGAATGTACCAGCTAAATTAAAGGCCAGTAGGGTTGTATAGGAAAGAATTAACATAGCAGGTCTGAGCTTTCTTATCCTCAGAAGTTCTCTTTACGAGGGTGGCCTTTGGTTGGTGTCTGGGAACTGCGATTTGGAAAGAGTTCTCACCATTCACAGAATTGACAAGAGTGGCTCATTGTGCCTAAACTGCACAGCCAGTGAAGTTTATGCTGAATACCTGCTTTTCTTTTGGGAGTCTGGAATTTTGGTATGTGTTAGGCAGAGAGTACCTACATGACCAGTCTCCTGTAAAAACCTTGGGCACTGAGTCTCTAATGAGCTTCCTTGGTAGACAGCATTTCCCATGTGTTGTCACAACTTGTGTCCTGTATGATTATTGGAAGAGGACTTTTGGAAGCTTTTGTCTGATTTCTTCCAGACTTCGCCCCATGTGCCCTTTTTGTCTGTTTTGTATTTTTTCAGTGTACTAAATCTTAGTTGTGAGTACGACTATATGCTGAATGTTGTCACCCTAGTGAATCATCAAACTTAGGGGCAGGTGGTGGTCTTGAGTTGGTCTCAGAAGTGTTATCTGCCAACACTCAGTTGGTGTCAGAGTGGGATTTGCTAGCCCAAATGTGACTCACTAAAATATGGCAAAAGCATTGCTTGGGAAAAGTCAGGATGAAAGAGTAAGGGATGACAAAACTTTAGTGCTTGGCTGGCTATGGAGTCATCCCTGATATGAAACAGTCTTTTATGAGAGGTAGAAGTTACCTATGGAATTTGAAAATGATAGCTCCAACTCCCAGAGAGTTGGCTTCCTGCATCTTCTGACTGTTTTTGGCTGTACCAGCTAAGGTGAGGGGGGAAAGTGCAGCCTTGTGAAGGCTTTTTGTATTGTTCTCTCCTCCAGTGAAAATAGAAAGGGCCCCAAAATCCCCAGAGGTGGACTTGGAAGGGACCAAAATATTAGAAGTTTGTATTGCTCTTTCCTCCAAGTGGAGGGAAAGAATGTTAGATCACTTCCCAGGACTGGAGCAAAGCAAACCAGAGGGAAAAAAAGCAGGGGGAAAAACCACTCCAGCCATTCTTCAGCCTAGTTGCTATCACTGCTGCAGTAGCTCTACCCCACCCACCTATATTCCAGCTGAGCATCCTCCTTGGTAGCTGTACCATTAACCTTGTAAATGTTAAATTTATTGGTAAAGGGTTGAGTGGATTTCCATTTAAAAGGCTGAGAAAGGGCAATGGGGGTTAAATAGCTTTGAGTTTTTTGACTATTCCTTTTGGATGTAGGATAAAAATTAATGTAAAATGTTATATGCTTATAACTTCATAAATGCTGAAGGGGTCATCCCAATCATGGAAAGCTGCAAAGAAAAAGTTTTAGTGGGACATACAAATAATTATTTTTTGCCACTGGTAGGTGGGTTGAAATTTAAATTTTTTGAGTGTAAAAACAAAATCTCTGTAACTTATGACATTTGTTATGCTTTTTGCCTATCGGAACCTCTGGAAAAAAGGAAACAGCACGAAAAAAGAGGTATTCTCCAGATGGAAATACACTTTTGGAGTTTTACAAAGCACACTTTAGGTGCTAATGAGCTTTTATAAAATCAGATGTCTGACCCATAAAGCCTGATGATTTTCCAGCCTGATGTGCATATATTTGAGTGGATCTATTTCAAGTCTAAGACTGACAAGATAAAAAGGGTTTAATAAAGCCTTGCTTGTCATTTGGACTTGGAACATAGCTGTCCGGCCTTGCAGCATCTGGGCTTTGCTGTTGCTGAAGAAAAGCCGCTGGTTTTTTTGGAATCCTGATCTTTACTTGCTAGTCCTGACTTAAAGCTAATACTTTCTGTTATGGGCTATTTCACCATTAACACTAGCTGTGCCAAACTAAAATCTCAAAAAACAAAACTCAGACTCTAGGACAATTGCAGAATTAGGACATCTTTCTGTGGGCCAAGTTGTGGAAACATCATGGATGCTGGCTAGACCATCTGAGTCACCAACAAATGTCCACAGAACAGAAAAGGACTAATTTTTGATGGGACCATCCGAAATTGAGCTTCTGATTGTCAGTATATTTATGATACAGAGACTGACAGTAGTCCTAACTTATGATTCCTGCGAAATTTGCAAGTTGGGGAAAGGCACATCATAGGGAGTGTGACCCCTCCAATGGGCTGCTAACAGGTCAGATGCTGGGCCCTGATTCAGGGCTGGCTCCCTACTGTTGACTTGTTGTGTCTGGTTTTCCAGTTTAGTTGCAGTTTACAATAGTGATCTGATGGCCTGACTCTTCCCCCACCTTTTTTCTGGTATACACACCTTAGTAAGGCAGTCTGATTATTAAACACAGCTGTCCTCAGAGAGGGATTAATCTTTTCTAGGCTGCTCTCTGTATAAATGATCAGGACAAAAGGGATGGGAAGTTATGTAAATCCATTAAAATTTATTTTAAAATTTCAGATTTCATTCTGACCAATTCTGAATATGATTTATCTTTCTAATTAAATTATACAAAATTTTTTTTTTCAGTGAAAATACTTTTATCCTTCTTGCATACAACCCTTTTAGACAAAAGGTCTAAATGATAGTAGGGGATGATTGAAAAAATGTTAACTTATGATTGCTGAGTGGGACACAACTGATTTTGTAATGATGGAAAAAACAAAACCCTACCACCTGAGAATAGGGGAGGGGGAAGGGCATTAATAATCTTTGATTTCAGAACTATTCCTAGAAGCCTTGCCCTCTGCCTAAAGGAAAACTCACTGTATGCCTGTTCAAGCTGTGAGCTCTTTGAATTCAAACTGGTTGCTGAGCTAGGCTTAAGCCTAACCAGCTCTGACCCTGAGATGGCAGGGGGTGACCCCAACACTAAGACTTTACAGCAGAATACCTACAGATGTCCTCCATACTTGTGAAACTGTTGAACTGATGTTATAGACAAAACTCTTTGAAACTGTCTCAGGTGGTCCCTCGGAAGCCAAGACCTGAACTACATGATTTGGACTGAGAACCTAGGGTGGGAAGCCCCAGAGTAGAAGGCCACACTGGGGGCCCTGTCAACCTGTACTGCCTGCCCAATGTATGTCTGGCTTGGTGTGCCCCAACAATTGTAAGCCCTTTGTTTCTATGGGTACCATGTATAACCTTTGGGATTGCATTTCTCATCTGTATGCCCTGACTGTGTGCCTCAGTCCTGGAAGGCTTCATGGTTAGCTTCAACTTACCTGTTGTTCCTGAATTGATGTCTTGGGTTAGGTAAACAAGCAAACAAACAAACAAACAAAACATTAATACAGAAACTTAAGAATAAAGCTACCCAACTTTTTTAGATCTGTATAGTTAATAGAATTTGTTTTAACTGACCAAGTAAAGGACCCCTAAAGGGCATAGCTGACATCAATACTGCAGAATGTTGTCAGCCTGCTGCACGAGGTACTACTGATAATGTTTTTGCTGTAAAGATGCCTTGGCCAAGGTCCAAGAGCCTGCTTATCCTTAGAAAGTTCTGCCCACAGTGTTGGCCTTTGGCTGAATTCTGGGAACTATAATTTGGGGAGCATTTCTACAATTCACAGAACTGATAAGAGTAGCTCATTATACCTAAACTGCACAACTGATGTTGTTTATTCCAAATACCTGCTTCCCTCCTGCAAGTCTGAAATTTTGGTATGTTTTAGGCAGAGGCTATCTACATGACCAGTTCCCTGTAAAAACCTTGGGCACCAAGTCTCTAATGAGCTTCCCTGGTAGACATTTTACGTGGTTTCCTCTAGATTTTGCTCTATATGCCTTTTCCCTTTGCTCACTTTGTTTTGTATCCTTTTGATGTAATTTTAGCTATGAGTGTAACTATATGCCGAATGTTGTTAGTCCTAGTAAATCACAGGATCTTGGGGGTGGTCTTGGGAAGCTACTGGGATGCTGCAGCTGTGCAACTCTAAAAAAATTGTTTAAAAATATAAACAGAAAAAAAAATTGTTTAAAAATATAAATGGGTCTACGGCCATGCTACCCTGAACATGCCTGATCCCATCTGATCTCAGAAGCTAAGCAGGATTGGGCCTAGTTAGTACTTGGATGGGAGACCACCTTAGAAGACCAGGTGCTGTAAGTGTAAAAAATAAAAAATTAAGGGATTGTAAACTGACAAGGTCCTTATGATCTGTGAGGTCAACCAAGGGTTTCCTTGCCTAAAAAATTTTAATAATCAAAAATAAATAAACATATAAACGGATAACTGCTCTTTGGCCATAGTTATGATTTGTGATGCTTGCTCTAAAAATGCCACCCCAAATACCTTGTTCCATTTTCATTAATTTGTGGCATTGGACCATGGGCTAGCAGTGTCATCTGGTGCCTGGCAGAAGATTTCACAAGACCAATGCTCTCTGTTTATGACCCATGTGGATGCCTATAGAAAAGGACTCTTGGAGGATGGACATCAATGGAATCCACAAGCTGATTTGACCTGAACTTCCCAGGTAAGGATCGTAGCCATCTGGATACACTACTGCAGGGCATAGCAATTGATCTATAAGTCAAGACTGGGCCTAAAAATAACTCTAGTGATTCTGTCACCTAAGACCAAGAGTGCTAACTACATAGACAAGTAGCAAGTGAACTCAGGGATACTTAGTTGAGGGCATTCTACCTGCTTGTCTTGGCAAATAGGTTATGTAAATGGGCAACTGGGGTTTGTAAGCAGCAATGAAGAGCCATGGGATGAGAGACTCTAACATTGTGTTTCTATTGCTGCTTAGCCAAGCTTGCTAGATTTTGGTAGTTATGGATAATGATGATAATGGTCATGGATGTGAAATGACAACTCTAAAGTGCTCTTAGTGTTGCCCACATATCAGGGGATGGGAGGTGTTCTAGGGTGGTACAGGCTTACAAGGAACGAATGTTCCACAGCCACCTACGAATGTTCTATTTCTTTAAAAACCACCGATTGGATTTTGATGGGGATTGCATTAAATCTGTATAATGCTTTAAGCAATAAGGTCGTTTTAACTATGTTCATTCTTCCAATCCAAGAACACAGAATATCTTTCCATTTCTTTGTATTTTCTTTGATTTCTTTTAATAGGGTCTTGTAGTTTTCATTATATATGTCCTTCACATGTTTTGTTAGATTTATTCCTAGGTATCTTATTCTTTTTGTTACAATTCCAAAAGGTATTATTTTTTCCACTTCTTTTTCTGACGCTTCATTGTTAGAGTATAGGAACGCTATGAATTTTGAGCATTGATTTTGTATCCAGAAACTTTACTGTATTTGCCTAGTGTTCTTGTGGAGTCGTTAGGCTTTTCTATATAGAGAATCATGTCATCCACAAATAGTAACAGTTTGACTTCTTCGTTTCCTATTTGGATGCTTTTATATCTTTCTCTTACATGACTGTACTTGCTAGGACCTCCAATGTTATATTGAATAACAGTGGTGATAGTGGACAGCCTTGCCTTGTTCTTGATCTTAGAGGGAAGGTTTTTAGTTTTTCACCATTAAGTATAATGTTGGCTGAGGGCTTGTCATATATGGCCTTTATTATATTAAGGTATTTTCCTTCTATACTGATTTTGTTAAGTGTCTTGATCATAAATGGTGGTGTATCTTGTTGAAGTCTTTTTGTGTATCTATTGATATGATTATATGATTCTTATTTTTTAATTTGTTTATCTGGTGTATCACAATAGATTTGCATATGTTGAACCATCCTTGTGCCTCTGGGATGAAGCCCACTTGATCATAGTGTATAATCTTTCTAATATGTTGCTGTGTTCAGTTCGCTGGTATCTTACTTAGGATTTTTGCATCTGTGTTCATGAGAGATATTGATCTGTAGTTTTCTTTTTTTGTGTTATCTTTACCAGGTTTTGTTATCAGAGTAATATTGGCCTCATAAAATGAGTTGGGAAGTATTGCCTCATCTTCAATTTTTGGAAGAGTTTGAGGAGAATAAGTATTAAATCGTCTTTGAATGTTTGGTAGAATTCACTGGTAAGCTATCTGGTCCTGGACATTTACTTTTTGTTAGGTTTTTGATGATTGTTTCAATTTCCATACTGCTGATCGGTATTTATGTTTTCCACTTCTTGATTCAGTCTAGGAAAATTGTATTTTTCTAAGTACTGGTCCATTTCTTCTTGGTTATTAAATTTGGTGTTATATACTTTTCCATAGTATCCTTGCATAATCCTTTGTATTTCTGCAATGTCAGTCATAATTTCCCCTCTTTCATCTCAGATTTTGTTTATTTGTGCCCTTTCTCTTTTTTCTTTAGGAGTCTAGCCAGGGGATTGTCAATTTTATTAACCTTTTCAAAGAGCTAGCTCTTTGTTGCATTTATTTTTTCTATTTTTTTTGTTTTGTTTTCAATTTCATTTATTTCTGCTCTAATTTTGATTATTTCTTTCCTTCTGCTGACTTTAGGCTTCATTTGTTCTTCCTTTTCTAGTTTTTTAAGATGAAGCATTAGGTTGTTTATTTGGGCTCGTTCTTGTTTTTGGAGATAGGCCTGTAATGATATGAACTTTCCTCTTATGATCGCTTTTGCTGTGTCTCAAAAGTTTTGATGTGTTGTACTATCATTATCATTTGTTTCTATGTATCTCTTGATCTTTCTTTTTATTTCTTCTCTGACTGAAGTTATGCTTGAGTAGTATGTTATTTAATCTCCATGCATTTGTGGTTCTTCTTGCTTTCTTTTTGCAGTAGATCTCTAGTTTCAAGCATTATGATCAGAGAATATGGTTGGTATGATTTCAACCCTCTTATATTTGTTGAGGCTGTCTCTGTGTCCTAGTATGTGATCAGTCCTTGAGAATGTTGTATGTGCACTAGAGAAGAATGTATAAGCAGCTGTTTTGGTATGAAAGGCTCTGTAAATGTCAATATGTCCAGCTGGTCTAATGTATCATTTGAGGATATTATTTCCTTATTGATTTTCTGTTTGGATGATCTGTCCATATCTGACAGCAAGGTATTTAGGTTACCTACTACGATAGTATTTTGATCTGTTTCTCCCTTTAGTTCTGTTAGTAATCGCTTTACATATTTTGGGGCTTCTTAATTGAGAACATAGATATTAATAAGTGTTATGTCTTCTTGGTGCATGATTCCCTTTATTATTATGAAGTGTTCCTCAATATCTTTCTTTACATTTTTTATTTTGAAGTCTATTTCATCTGATATTAATACCTCTACTACTGCTTTTCTATGAATGCCATTTGCTTGAAATATCATTTTTCACCCTTTTATTTTGAGTCTATATTTGTCTTTGGAACTGAGATGTGTCTCCTGGAGGCAGTATATGGTCGGGTTTTGTTTTTTTTTGATCCATTCTGCAGCTCTGTTCCTTTTTATTGATGAGTTCAGTCTATTTACATTTAGGGTGATTATTGAAATATGAGGTCTTCTTATAGCCAATTTATCTTTTGCTTTCTGGTAGCTCGGTGTTTCCATTGCTTCCTTGTCTTTGTGTTTCTGTTTTCTTTATTTTGGTTGGCTTTTCTGGGTTTTCCCTCTGGTCCTTCTTGTTTTATGTTATACACTTTGGTTCTGAATCTTTTTGTGTGGTTACCATTATGAATATGTAAAGGATATATATATATAATGACTATATATATAGTCATTCATTTTCTTCTGCGTGTACCTTATCTCCATTCCCCTTCGTGAATTTGAATCTTTGAATCCTCCCCTTTTCAGTCATTGTTATCTCAATTCAATTTGTCCCTATGTATGCTGAACATTCATTACTGTCTTGCTATAGCAAATCTCTTCTTATTTTTAAGCTTATAATGCCCTGTTCCTAGTAAGGATCGCACTCCTCTGCTTCTATCAGCCTGCTAGTCACCTTACTCCTAATTATGTAATTTTTTTAGTTATTTTGTTTTAGGTGAGCTGACCCCTTTCAGGAAATCTTAGCTGGATACATTATTCTTAGTTAGTAGTTCCTTTCATTTAATAGTTTGAATATTTGATTCCACTCCTTTCTGGCTTGTAAGGTTTGTGCTGAGGAGTCTGACAATAATCTAATGGGTTTTCTTTTATAGGTTACTGTCTTCTTTCCCTAGCTACCCTGAGAATTCTGTCTTTGTCATTGATTTTTGATAACTTTAATACAATGTGTCTTGGTGAAAGCCTTTTTGGGTTGAGATAATTGGGTGTTCTATTGACTTCTTGAATTCCAGGCTCTAGCTTATTCCTTAGATTTGGGAAATTCTCATCCACTATTTGTCTGAAAATGCTTTCTAGTCCCTGCTCCTTTTCCTCCCCTTTGAGAATGCCTATTATTCTTATGTTTCCTCTCCTGATGGTATTAGCTAGTTCTTGTATATCTCTTTAATTATTTTTCATTCTTCAGTTTCTCTCTTCTTCTGATTTATTTCTAGATTTCTGTCTTCGACATCACTGATCCTTTTCTTCATTTGGTCAACTCTGTTTCCCAAGCTTGCTATTTCAGTTTTCAATTCTTGCAATGTGTTCTTTATCTCCAGAAGGTCTATTTGATTCTTTTTGAGGGTTTTAGTCCCCTTGTTAAAGAACTCATTCTGCTCATCTAGTTGTTTTTTCAGTTCCTGAAATTGTTAATATGACTCATATCAGATCTCACTGAGTTTTTCTAGAAGTACCATCCTGAATTCTCTGTCATTTAAGTCATATATTTCTATGTCTGTAAGCTTATTTTCTGGATATTTTTCTCTTTCTTTCTGAGATGACTTGTCACCTTGGTTGTTCATAGTGTTTAATGGACTATTTCTCTGCCTGGGCATTAGTGGAAGTGTATTCTGATTGTTTCTCCAGAAAGAAAATTTATTATATTATGGTCCCTAGCCTGTTGCAAAGAAGGTGTTTTTCTTTTGGTTTCCAGTAGGTGGCATCTAAGCCTCTTGGATCTCTGCTTTATATAAAGTCTTAATAATGTCTTTTTCTTTTCTTCTAGATGTTTATTCATGCTTGCTACCCTCAGTCTCAGTTCCTGTTAGTGTTAGCGACAGTTTTGGTAGTGTTTGTTCAGATTCCCCTGGGGCTTCATGGCATTCTGTCTCAGATGGGAGGAGCGGCCCTATGGGTTGGGGAATGGGGGCTGTGGCTCAGCCTTGGTTTTGCAACCGCAGCTGGTAAAAATCAACTGTTGTTTCTCTGCCATCCTTGTTTTTCTGCCTCCTGCCCTGATGATTGGGCTCTGTCACTGGCTGCGTGGAGCTCACAGCACTCCCAGTCAGAGCTGTTTAGGGAACTCACTACACCTCCCCCTCCTCTTACAGGGAGCTCCAGCGGCTGAGAAAGGCAGCTTCTCTGTTTCTCTAAGTTCACTGCTTGACAGCTGGGGTTCTGACTGGTGGTAGCTCTTATGAGCAGATCCCATGCTCAGACGTGCTGGTGTGCAGTTTGGGTGTTTTTTGTTGAGTTTAAATGTTCAGCTTATTGTTGTTTCAAGGGGAGAGATCCAGGGACATCTCTCACTCTGCCATGTTTCTGATGTCGCTCCTGTTTTCCTGGAGTACAGCTGGGTTTGATAGAGCCTCAGCTCTCCAAGGTTATGTATCATTCGAGGTTCATTCAGGATACAGAAACCACACTCTCTGTTCCATATTTTTTTCTTATCAAAATGCATTCCTTTCAAAAACTAATAAATCTGTTGAAGTGTGAATAATAAATGCATTAATAAAATGTAGGTTCTGGTGACTCAGAAGCAAGAGCACAAAATTTGAAAGTGTCAGGATACTGCAGACTGGATTAAGTCCTGACTACTGGAGAACGGCCGTAGAGATGTGGAACTTCTGGCCAATTTAATGCAGACTGCCACCCCCAACTTGATCGCTGGCCAGTGGGGAATGTTAATCTAAGAACTCTCAGAGACCTCCCAGTAGCTGCTGACTCCAGGAATTAACAGCCTCCACTGGAGACAACAGAATGAGATCAACTTTCTGAACCTGATCTGATTTCCTTTAGCCTCATTCTATTCCCAGAGTATAGCAACTGCTCTTAATTTAAATGTTGTATCTGTGTTGCCTAGGATAAATTGAAAGGTTTTGTAGAAGTAGGATATCAAATGTGGTGACCTATGTTTCTAAAATGAGTTCTTGATTGAAGATATAAAAGGTTAGGGGCTAGAGCTGTAGGCATAATGCTTAGTGCAGGTGTCCTTGTATATATCCATACAGGCCACATAGACAAGGCTTAACCTCAGCTAATCTAAGACTGGGTAAAATGCCTGCAAATCCTCTGAGAGAAAGGAAAGCTTGTAAGGAGCTAGTACCAGGCCATTTCTCACCTTCCTCTTTATCTTCCCTGGAAGCTGTTATGAGACAATTTCTCATTGCCTCCTGGGTTCTGGTGAGGTGTAAGGCTTTCTGCCTTGAAACTCTTCTTCCCCACACTTTGGAGTATAACTGTATGGTATAAAACTGCTTAGCGTGAAATACTCAAACAGCTTAGTATGAAATTGGCCCCTCAAATTCAGAGTTCCGCATTTCCTGTGTTTTATTGTTATCTGACTTTTTTTGTTTGTTTGTTTTGGGACACAGGGAGCTAGCACCTTTGCTGATCTTGCCATTGCTGTCTATGTAGGTAAGAAACTGTCTTATCTAAAAAGGGCTACTGGTTTCTTTGCCAACTGCATCTCTCGGCCTTGCCTGATAGCAAAGACAAATGCTCTGCACCCACCCAAGGCCCATAAGTATGGCCTCCTTCCTTCTCCCAGCTCAGTTTAAATACTGATTAAATTTGAGTAAATTATGTCAGAAAAGTGATCAAAACTAGATTTTAATTTTTATTGTTACAAACATTTTTGTGTTTGAAAGTAAGACATGCTCATGATAACTTTGTAATGGATTAATTCTAGTTTCAAATTGTTGAAGCTCACGGGTTCCTGTCTAGAGAGTAATCTGAGATACCTTATTGTTGATTTTTCTTTTTTGATGGGGTCTCTGGGTTTTTTGTTGTTTTTTAATCTCAATTTTTCATTCATTAACCAGTGAATAGCCTTTGAGGGGAAGAGGGCAAATGGGTCCCACATTCCACTTCCAACATATAGTTTAGAAAAAGTAGTCCCTCCCTGATGCTCTTATGGAGGAGTACTACAAGTGCCTCATTTAATGGCATATGCTCCATTTTGAAAGTTGACTTTTTCTTCCATGCTTGAATAGGTCCAGTGTTTGATGAAACTCATGAAAGTGCATGGAACCCAACTTGCCCCTGTTCTCTAGATTGCAATGCATATGTGATTGTGACTTCTGAGGTAATTTGTTTGACAGTTCTTTCTTTCTTTGAAGTTAATGTCTAACTCTTTGTATATATCATAAAGCAAAATATTTCACCTTTTGAGATACACCAAATGAAGTGAGTTCATAATTTAAAAAGTTTTTTCTTATCAAAAAAAGTAGATGTAGCAACCATGTATATTTCCCATATATATGAACATTCATATATACATTTGTATGTATAGGTATATTAATTAAAATTCTGGAAGAACACACAGAAAATACTAGTGGTGGTGAGGCAGTTGACTGATGAGGTTGGATACATGTAAGAAGACTGAAATTCAGAGGAGACAACCAGATGGGACATTGTCCAAGTGTATCATTTTATATTTTTAATATTTTACTGTATTAACATGGTAATACCTGTTCAATTCTAAACCTAAAACTAAAATATATTATGTTACTTTTATAATTGGACAAATGTATTTCTTTTCTTAGAAAGGCTTGAGAATGATTTCTTTATGATGGTTCATCTAAATATGTTTTAGAATTCCATTCAAGTTCATTTGGAAGGTATCAGACCAATTTATAACAAGTACAAATGTGAACATGGGCTTTAACTGAATACTTTGATTGTTGGTTCAGAGAAAAAGCTTTAAAATAAATACATCTGACTGAATTACAGACCCCCAAATAGCTTATTCTATAGGCTAGGACAGAGTGAGGGAGGGGAAAAATGGTAGGTGACAAGGTCATAGACGCAATGGAGTGGCCCCTTACTTATGGCCTGTTGGAGTGAGAAGCAGTTCCTTTGAAGCACCAACTTCTGACTACAAAGTCCTACACTACAGACTCTTCCTTCTGTCTAAACTCTGTGGATATTAGCCTCTCACCCAAGAAGGAACAGGGGCCTGCACACTGTGGTTTACAATTTCCATTTGCAGATAAAATACATACTTCAGTGTGGCATGATTTTTTTTTACTCTGTGGAATTTAGCCAATGAAACAGTTTTCTCACCAATTACTTCATGCAGCAACTTCCTTATTCCGAACATATGGTCATCTTTTAACCATCAGCGCTCTTCTCTTCTATGTAAACCAAGTCATCATGGAAGAAGATCATTTGAGGAGTGTAGAAATTCAAGATCTTTGGATTGGGTACTAGTCAGAGGTCACACTGAAGAGAGCACTAAACACATCCCAAACACATGAAGGGTGATCCTTGTGGTATCAGGAGAAGACAGCCTGAGGCTATGACTCATAGTTATGAGTGACCCAAAAGCTTATGGAGACTGTGATTAGTCCAAGGTTGCTGTTTATTTATAAAACTTAATTTTTCAGATGAGAGGGACAAGGTTAGGGTTTTCACTCTTCCCTCTTTACCCTTCCCTCTACCCCTCATCATCCTCCAGTTATTGGCTACCATATGTTGAGCACTTACCAGATAGCAGATACTGTGCTAAGCACTCAACTTATCTGGTCTTATTAAATCATCACAAACCTCTATTATCATGATCCCCATTTTACAGCGAAGGAAACTGAGGCTCGTAAAAGGTCTGTGTCATCAATTTTCTATAATTCACAAGGAGTGGGACTTGGATTTGAACCCGTTTCTGTCTGACATCAAGTCTATTCCCTTAACCACTTTGCTCTACTACAAAAAATTACAAAGGAATGCCAAAAGAGCTCATAATTTGACAAGGAATTTGAGAGAGGCCCAAGTAAGACATAATTATGAGGCAGGGCCTCCATTTGACTCATGTTGGCAGTTATGACCTAGGGCAGGTTTATAGTAGTGGCTTAAAAACTATGTATTGAAATGATAGGCATTAGTGCCAGTAGCCTGAGGAACTGGTACGTTCATCTCTGTGAGTTCAGTGGATATATTATAATGCAAAGCCAGAGGGAAACCCAGAACAGAGGCTCAGCAGAAATAGGACACTAAGGTCAAATGGAGAAATCCTAGAAATAATCTCCTGCAGTTGTATTGATAAATGTTTGGTCCCTGTGCAGATTTAAATGATGTCTTTCTTTCCTCTTTTTAAAATTAAATTAAATTTTTATTTTAAAATTATAGTTGACATACAATACTATATTAGTCTCAGGTGTACAGCATAGTGATTAGACATTTATATATCTTACAAAGTAATCACTAGGATAAGGCTAGTAACCATCTGTCACTATAAATAGCTATTACCATAGTATTGACTATATTCCCTATGCCATACATGTGATTTTTAGGTCTGAGAACTTAAGATCAGCTCACAGGTAGCCCCATTCTAAAGGCATTTTTAGGTCTGAGAACTTAAGATTGTCCCACAGGTAGCCCCATTCCAGTCAGCCCGAGTTCTACCATATCTCTTCCTCCAACTTCTATGTCTGTGTTGATACTGTGCCTGGATGTCTATTTCCTGCCTTCTAATCTATTATAATTCTCCTAGCCTATAATAAACATACATAAAATATTTCTAAAAATACAATAATTCATTTGCAAAAATAAAAACAGTAACAGATGCTACCTCTTCTGCATGTAATCTTTAGAGTTAAACAGACCTAGGTTCAACCCCAGATTTTGTTGCTTCCTACCTGGAAACTCATCCAGGTTACTTATCCTCCCCAAGACTAAGTTACCTCCTCTGAAATATGAGCATTGTAATAAAGAGCAAACAGGGTTATAGTGATATTAATTTAAATCATGCATCTAGTTCAATACCTGTCATATAGTTAGTCCCCAATATGTGTTACTTTCTTCCCTTTTCACTACTCATCTCAGAATGAGATGATCCTCTCCTTTATGTCTGATGAAACTTTACTTCATAGGCGTGTCTCACTTTCTATCTGTACTAAGGTATTTCTTATTTTTCCTGTAAGACTATCTTTAAGGAGAGAGGGTTGTTTGAAATTCATGATCCACTCTCTACTCCCATACAGCCAACTCCCTCACCCCCCATTTACACACAGTTCTTTACACAAAGTATGTTCTTATTAAATACTTGTTTAAAACATGTTTAAAATAAAAGTAGAGAGCAAAGAAAAAAATGAAGAGATAAAGACTGTTGCATTAAAAAAATTTATTGATGTCATCAAAATGACTCAGAAAGATTCCCAACTGATATCTACCTTTCATGTATCCTCTCCCCCAAATTGTAATGATACAATATAGCACATAGCTTTTTTTTTCTTTTTAAGAAAGTGAAAAACACTACAGAAATGGATATGGCTATTTGAGTTTCAGTAGTTGGTATTTATTCACTCCCTTTCTTTCCACAGAAACCCTCATAGGTACTTGGCTGTTCTAATTTGGCTACCTGGCAACAAGGATTTGTAATATCTTAACTACCACCTACAAAGAGGAAATCAGGTAGAAGGCTCCACCCTCTGTATCAACTGGTTAGGCTCTAGTACTGCAGAAGAACCCTAATTAATTAGCAACCTAGAAAATCCTGTCTAAAATCTGCCATCTAGTGTGGGCTTTGTAAAATTACATACATGTTCCTGGATAGAAATCCTGTGGTTACCACTAGGACTTTCCTCATGGGCAGTAGATTTGAAAATTTTAAATTATCAAACAAAATTATCCAAAGTGCATTATATTTAGTTTCCCATTTGGTTTTAATCAAAGTTAGATATATATAGAAAGAGATACATTAGGGGTTCCCAAACCCTGGGCCACAGACTGGTACCAGTCCATGGCCTGTTAGAAACTGGGCCGCACAACAGGAGGTAAGTGGCTGGTGAGCCAGTGAAGCTTCATCAGTATTTGCAGCCATTCCCCAGCACTAGCATCGCCACCTCAGCTCCACCTCAGATTATCACTCATTAGATTCTCTTAGGAGCACTGGTCCCTGGTGCCAAAAAGGTTGGGGACCGCTGAATGCTAGCTAGCTAGGTAGATATAAATATACAGATATGCAAAAGAGAGCTTTTGGTCAGCATGGTAAGGTGGTATTAGAAACCTTTAAATATATAAAAACTATATCATAATTAATATATATAATTGGTAATAAAAACAAACACATTCTCCTTGTTTAACTTATTGGTAAATGTCATTCCTGATAGGAGGGGGTGAATAGAAAAGTATCATTTGCTGGGCAAAGTCTATGTGCCAAACTTTTTACCTACTTTAATTTCATTTAAACCTCATCTTTCAGTCTTCGAGGTAAAATGTTACAACCCCTATTTTACAGATAACAAAATTGAGACCTAAAAGGTGAAGTAATTTGCTTTATATCACACATGATTAGTGAAAGCTCCAGGATTTTCACCCATGTCTGTCAACTCCAAAGCTCATGCTCTTTCATCTACTCCCTAATTACCTACTGTGCTTTTTAAAATGCTGGAAATGGTGTGCAAACCTCCACTATGTGATGATAATCCCCTTTTTCATTTCTGATATTGGTAATTTGTGTGTTCTTTCTTTTGTTTTCTTTTTCCGTCTTGCTAGAAGTTTATCTGTGTTTATAAAATATTGTGACTTTTTCTTGCTTGCGCTCTTTCTCTAGTTCTTCTTGTGAGCTTATTCTGATAATGTCATATTGTGAGCAACACTATGGAGAGACCCATATGGCAGGGAACTGAGGATGGCCTATGGCAAGCAGTCAGGGAGGAACTGCCCGCAACTAAACAGCCTGGGAATAACTGAATCCTTCCAACAGTGAGTGAACTTGGAAGCAGATCCTTTCTCAGTTAAGCCCTCAGATGAGATCACAGCCCTGAATGACCTTTGACTACAGTCTTGAGAGAGACCCTTAAGCACAGAATCTAGCTAAGTCATGCTGAGATTCCTCACCCACAGAAACTATGAGATAATAAATGTGTGTTGTTTATAATACACTAATTTTGGGGGTATTTTGTTACACAGTAATAGATAACTAATACATCTACTTTATCCCTGTTAATTTTCTTTGGTCTGAACTCTACTTTTGATATTAAATTCCCTACTCTAGCTTCTTTTTTATTAGTGTTTACTTTTTTCTCCCACTCTTTAAATTTCAACCTACCTATATCATTATATTTGAAATGAGTTTCTAGTGACAGGATATAGTTATTTTTTTTAATCCATTTTGATAACCTCTATTCTTTAATTAGAGTGTTTAAGTATATGATTATTGATATTTAAATTTTAATTCCCTATCATTTTATTATATGTCCTCTGTTTATTTTCTATGTTTTTCATTCTTCTCATATCCCTTTATTACTACCTTTTGGGAAATGAGAATATTTTTGGTATTCCATTTTAATTTATTGATTGCATTTTTAGCGGTCTCTTTGAACAGTTTTATGTAGTGGTTGGTTGCTCCAGAGATTATGATATACACACTTAACTTTTCACAGTATGCTTAGAATCAATATTTTATCATTGCAAATGGTCTGCCATTTAGGTCCCTTTACCTTTCCTCCTTTATGTTATAATTGTTTTTGTATAGTATACCTACACACATTGAAAACTCAATAAAAAATGTTATAATTTTTGCTTTCGACCATCAAACATTTTAAAGAAGTCAAGAGAAAAAAGAATATTCTGTATTATTTACCCAGATATTTACACTTTATGCTATTCTTCCTTCCTTTCTGATGTTCCTTGTTTCTGTCTGATGTTATTTCCCTTATGTTTAAACTTCCCTTCACATTTTTTAGAGCAAGTTTTTTGCAACAAATTCTTAGTTTCCTTTTACCTGAGTGTGTCTTTATTTCATCTCGTTCCTGAAAGATAGTTTCATTAGTTATAGAATTCTGAGTTGAACATCCATTACTACATGAAATGACCAATAATGTTAACATTTTTTTTTTCTAAACTCAACCCTACATTTTTAATTGTCTGAAGCATGAAACTATCATACAAACTTCTATATTATGGAGTATCATGGGGATTTAATTTTTTTCTTATTACCAAAGTAATATATGTGGAATTCATAGCTTTTGAAAAATAGAGAAAAGCACAAATTTAAAATGAAACATAAATCTCTGTAATCCTAACACACAAAAAGGAACCACTGTTAAAATTTGGATACATATGTTTCTAAGATTTTGTTCTTTGTAAATATGTACACATTTTAAATAAAACTAGAAATATATTATAGATATTGTTTTGTTACTTTTTCATTAACATAGTGACATATTGGCCAGTGTTTTCTGTGACAATAAATATTATACACTATGGCAAACTTTTTAATGGTAGCATTGAATCCTATAATTTATTTAGTCAGAACAACATCATGAACATCTAATGTTTTGAAATTTTCGCTATCAAAATAATGGTAGGATAAGGTTTCATGCACATAACTGATTCTCACCTCTAATTTAGTCTTTGCAAAACATGCCTAAAAATAGAATTGCTGGCTTAAAGGCAGTGCACATTTTTAAGGATTTTGATTCATATATCAAAATTGCCTTCTAGAAAAGATATTTGGAATGTTAATTGATACATATTATTAGGTAGTTTTCCCCTGCTTTTATTTTGAATTCATTTTAAGCATACAGAAAAGTGGCAAGACCAGAACAAAAAACTCCCATAAACTCTTTACTTAGGTTTACCATTTTTAACATTATGCCATATTTGCCTTGTCTCTTCCCCCCATCCCTGCACACATGCACACATGCATACACATTCACACATATACATATCTATTATTTATACTTTTTGAACCATTTGAGGCTGGCTTGAACATATAATGTTTCATTTTCCCTGAAACTTTAGTGTGTATTTCCTAAGAAAAAGAATATTCTCTTATATAACTATAATACTGAAATATAATTTAGGAAATTTAACATTGATAAAATAGTGTTATCTATAGTCCATATTCCAATTTTAGCTACTCTGCAGTCTGTACTCCTAATAATTGTCCTAATAATGTCCATTATAGTGCCTATCTATCTATTTATATATCTATTGGTCCAGAACCACATATTGCATTTAGTTGTCATAGCTTTTAGTCTTTCTTTTATTTGGAACGCTTCTCCAGTCTTTTTCAGTCTTTCATGATATTAGCATTTTTGCAGAATACAAGCCAGTGGTTTTATAGAATGTTCCTCAGTTTGAGCTTGTGTGACATCCTTCAATAGTTTAAATGTTAAATCTAGAAAAAAAAAATGAAGTCAAAATAGCATCACAGATATAGCTTTTATGAAGAGAATTCTTGTAGAAAAAAGTGGTGCTGACAAAGGATTACCCAATATGAAAACAAGAGATCAAGAGGACTAACAATATAGCTGCTAGGTAATTAATCCTCTAATCTTAAGTATAGCTAATGAAATTAGGTCGACAGAAATGGTTTGTCAGCAGTGGAGGCTCTTAGCTTTTCAGTGGCATCACTGAGACACTTCATGTAGTCAAAGCCATATCTACCTAATATACAACTATTATTAGCATCTCAATAATTCAGGGCAAGAGATTGTTGAATATCCATTTACTCAGCTAATGGGTGACAAGGATTACCCAGAGTTTGCATCTTTAGTCTCATGGTTATTTTATTTTGTTATTTGCTGTTGTTAAATAACGGGAAACTAGAACAAGGAAAGTATAAGATTTTCTGCTGCCTGTGTGGAATCCATAGCTAATCTTTGTTCACTTGACTTGTAGGAGTGTGGACCTAGTAGGTTAGAGACTCATTAATATGAAGTCTTCTCCAAGTCTGACCACGTGAAAAAGTGGTTTCACCAGACAACACTATGCTACCTGTAGGGGGTGGGGTATGGTGGGGACAGTCTTTGGAAAACCCTACTTATTTCCCAATAGGAGAACTCAGGATCTAGTTCCACAAGTGACTTCCTTGGAAAACTAGTAGCACCTTAACTTCTGCCAAGCAAGAGATGAATGGAGAAAGAATCTTTGGCAAAAGATCTGGTAAACATTAAGAGGGACACAGAAAAATGGAAGTAAAGCAAGGTGTCAGTCTCTTTTGTTGTAACTATTGACAAGGAGAAAATTCTGAGATGTTCTAAATTAAATTACAGAGGCCAGAGAGTGAGAGAATGAGACAGAAATGTTTGTTAATGGATGCTGGCCAGTTAACAAAAGACTTCTCACATTGCTGTTTTGCCTGTTGGCATTTCGGATTAATTTCCAGGTGGCTATTTCCGCAGATTATTTTAGCTGGCACCATGTAACTCCAGGAGTCCCTCTTGGTTGTTTACTCTTGGGCTTTCCGGACTGCTGCCCCCAGCCAGTCTAAGGAGTGGACTTTTGTTTACGGGGACTATGCACCTATTCTACAGCTGGCCCTGCTTCAGCTTCTCCCACCCCTTGTGGGAACTCTTTTAGACTATCTCTTCCTTCCCACTTCCCGCTACTTGATGTAAAAAACACTTGCAAAACTCTTGCAAAACTCTGGGACAGTGGACATGTCTTTTCTACTTGGCCATGCTGCTGGTGGTTTGGACTCCATGCCGTAAGGCAAGTCGTCTTTTTGGCTAGCATTTTTGGTTCAATAAAACCTTACTTAAAAAAAAAAAAAAACAAACTTAAATTGTGGAAATTAAAGATCTTTAGTTTAACACCGTGGGGGAATTAGCTCATAGGAAATTGGTAAGTAGACCTAAGTCAGTAAAATAGTGGAAATATTGTGGGTTCATGTGCAATTTTTCTCTGAACATTAATATTTGGGAGAATTAAAGAAAAATAAAACACTTCCAATGCAGGAAGACCTTAAGAAAATCCTACAGAAGTCCCCTTTTGGTGAAAAAATGGCTGAGTTAGTGGTTGCAAAAACCCCATTACACTTTCCTACAATGTCAGATTATTTTGGGAAGCTGTGTATGCAGACGAAATTTGTGAAGACATTTCTCTAGGTGATAATAAAATTTAATGAAGAATGCTGTCTTTCAGATAAGATTTACATTTTTGATGAAATGTGTCTCTAATGCTTTCAAGAACCTACTTTGTCTGCAGAAGAAGCTGGTTCCTTAGGATCTAAGGCTGTCAGATCCACTGAGTGCCAGCTGCACACTCCCAGGAATTTTAACTGTGCAAGCAGCTGAATTGTTAATGTTCTGGATGCAAAAACAATTGTTAGTGCTCTGCATAAGTTTTAAATGGCCTACCACAATCCTATTTACCCCAAAAGTCTGCACTTGCAGAGAACTTGAGATTTTATGTTAGGACCATATCATTTGGAGTTACTGCAGAAACACCTGCAGTAGAAAGGCCATCTCCCTGTTTTACTAAAAATGAGTCCCCTGCCCCCAAGTAAGGCTATGTCTATTGTTGTTGAGGTAAAGTTAGGCACACAGACCCCAGGTGCCAATTTGCTCCAGAGGAAGAGATGGAAGGGAAACAGGAGAGCAGTTGGGACCCTGGGAGGGGGCTGCAGACAGTGGCAGGGCAGTGGAGATGTGGGATAGGGGGCGGGGGCCCACACTGGCAGAGCATTGCCGCCCCTCCACCTCCTCTTGGGCCTGTTCCTTGCTGGCCTTTACCCTTTGACCCTGCATGCACTCCTCCCTCAACTTGCTGGTCTCCCACACCACAGTGGCTTAGGCTGGCAGCTCATGTGGGGATGTCCCCATGGAAGGAAAGGATGCCTCAAGGAGGGACTTACTGTCGAAGGATAAGAGTTAAGGAAAATTTAGTCTTTCTTAAGGTTCTCAAACTTTTTGGTCTGAAGACCTCCTTAACACTCTTGAAAATTGTCTTTGTGGGTATACCCATCAATATTTATCATATTAGATTTTAAAACCACACTAATACAGATGCACACGTTCCATTAGCCTTCAGGCAGTGGAGAAACCAATTCTAACTGTAGTCTTAGAAAACTCTACTGTGAAAGAGTGAATGAGAGCAAAAAGGGGAAATATATAGTCTTAGTGTTTTTATAAAAATAGTTTTATTAACCTTTCCAATTCCTGTAAAAAACTTTGAGAACTACTGTTCCAAAAAACTCACAGATTACAAACAGGACTTCACTTCCTTGGACAATTTAGACTAGAGCTAGGGGATCACCAAAGTGAGAAAGAGACAGAGAAGATAGTTCTATCAGTTATCTATACTGTATAATAAACAACCCCAAAACTTAGTGGCTTAAAGCAGTAGTGATTTACTATTATTTTTTATGATTCTCTGGGTTGGGTGACAGTTTATCTGCTGTTTTGCCTGAGCTTACTCTTGCAGCTGTATTCAGCTGTAAGGTGGTTGGGCTGGAATATAAGGAGGCCTCACTCACATGTCTGGCAGTTGGTAATGGCTGTCCATTGGGGCCTTAGTTCTTTTATTTGTGACCTGTTCGCAGGGCAGCATCATAAGAGGGTGAAAGGAGAAGTGGCAGTGTCTCTTAAGACCAGATTTTGGAAGTCACACATCTCTTCTGCTGCATTCTGTTGATAAAAGCAAGATCAACAAGTCACAAGATCAGCCCAGATACAAAGGAAAGAGACAACCTCTCGAGGGGAGAAGATGCAAAGTCATATTGCACAGGATCATGGGAGGAATTTGTGGCCATATTTTGTAATTTGTCACAACAGGAAATGAAATGGATATGAGAAAGGCCCAAGCTATAGTTAAAGGAGAGAAAGCATTTACAACTTTTAGCTGAGTGGTGAAATGTCAATTATGTATAATTGGAAGAGAACCCAAGGAAGGATACATTTTCACTGTAGTCAGTGCAAGGCCCTTAATAAATGTATTATAATCAAGTTTTAAGCTGAAAATTGAACTCATTGATCAGACAATATCTTACTGGAAGAATTCGAGGAGAAAAGATGAGGAGCAGTTAGCAAAGCAAGGGGAATATTAAAACTAGTGAATTCAATGAAATAGAGGTAAACTATAGAATATGAAAATATGAGGCAATGTTTTGTTCTCCATAAGAATGCTCATGAAAATTGGATCTTTGCTTGTGATATGAAAGAGCTGTTGCTGGAGAGATGAGGAAGCCTCCTTTCTGTGACAGAAATTAATAGAGGAACAAATAAAAAGAAGGTTGGTAATACTCTAAAAACCAGGAATTGTTAAAGCAACTCCAAGAAGACATTTTGTGGTCTCTTTCCAACTAATACATCAATTTCATTTCTAGGATGCCAGGTGCTTTGTTTCCTATTGTAATAAGAGACTTGATAAAAATAGCAACACACTAATATCTTCCTCAATGAAGAAATCTTTTAAGTTTATGCCTGAGAGTGGAAAGGCATAGTACTCCTCAGTGATGAAGGATGACGTGTGAAATTATAGATACTCTATGACCATTAACAGAAGAGATCTGCTTGAACTGGAACCCTGATGCATACTAATCAACCTCCCCCCAAAATCTTCCCTTTCCACAATGGATGGCTTGGTTACTCTGGTACAAATCCCAACCCTTTTCAGCACTGCCCATCACAAAGCTCACCACTAGTAGCACTTGCACCTCCTCCTGGTCAGTGTGGAGCACCTTCCCTACCACCTCACGGGCATAAAACTTTTTTTCTACATCTTACTCCTGAAGGGCCTCCACCTCGGGCCTAAGAGAAAGCACAGCTGGCTTCTACCTGAAATAATGGCCATGTTCTATGATTACTAAATCTATAAACATTGACATCCACCTTTTATCTTTAGTAATATGTTTTTGGTAATTACAAACAATGCTGCTCTTAATATAAATATACTATTTATATCTCGATTCTAGCATTGACTGGGTTGTTTCCAGTTTGGGACTTCCCAAGTAACGCTGCCATAAACCTTCTTCTACACGTCTTTGGTGCATAGGTATTTCTATTAGTGTTCATGTTTTTCCACATCATCACCAACATTTGTCATTCTTTTTATTCTTAGCTATTTTGTGGGTGTGTATTGGTATCTCATTGTGGCTTGACTGTGTGCTCCATAAGGGCAAGGCCAAATCTGGCCTGTTCATGGCTGTATTGCTATCCAATACCTCTTCATAAAACAGTACAAATAATAACAATAAATTGGAATAATAAATAATAAAAAGGATCAATTGAAACTATACTCAAGAGTTTTTAACTTCAGCTTAGGTTCGTGGTTTTATTTTTGTTAAAATGAATGTTTAGTTTTTAAAATTGTGTTATGATGGCTCTCATAAATCATTTCCAGTATTTTTCTTGGTGTGAAAAACAAACTACCTCATCAGTTTCCCTGGTACCCCTCCCTCCCAAATGCATTCATGTACAAGTTTAGGGCAATAAACTTGTCTTCCCAAAATGGGATGACAGCAGGGAGAACTAGAAACCCTAAGAAAAACATGACATACTCTCCAAATTTTTAACTTTACTCAAATATTTTGATGGAAAAAATTAAATAATTTAACTGGTATGTAGTTTTAGGTATTCTTATATTAAAACAAACAGATATAATGATATCCATAGTGATCGAATGAGTATTTAGCTTACACAGGAGGCTTGAGTCACTTCATAGTCTGTCCCTATACCCTTGGCCATGATACTCTTCTTGGCCATTGTGACTCCTTTAGTGGAAATGACTGAAAAGTTTGATAATGATGGAAAATTAATGAATTATTTCAATTGGGTGAAATTACGATTTGGTTTTTACTTTAGGGGGATAATTTTGGCCTGCAGTACAGAAGGATGACTTGGAGGGTTAAGGGGTGGATAGAGAATGCATTGGAGGTAGGAAAATCATTAGGTGATTATAATAATCCAGGTGAGAGCTAAATTGATCTAAACTTTAGAACATAGGACACAGGGAAGAATAGGCATCAAGGTTTCTAATTTCATTAATACTCACTATCATATTCATTGCGACTTTTTAAAACATTATCTAAACATCTAGTTATTGGTTGGTGTACATTATACTCATATAAATAACATACATATGTGATAAGGATAAATATAAACATTAGTGAGTATTACTATTATTCCTTGAATTTGCAAATACATTCAAATTAACTATATTATATTCATTATATTCAAAATTACCTATATTATTTAGTAGTGTGTCAATTTTCTGCATTATACATAAGAAATTTACAAGTATTGTCTCTGAGGTGATCATATAACATATAAGCTTTAAGAGGAATCTGTGTATCCATTATATAGTCTCCACTTTATTGCAATTGAAGTTTTTAATAGGGCCCAAATAACCAACTATGTAACTAAAATGTTAATTTTCATTGCAATTCACAATATAGAGGTATTTTGATACATAAGAGACACAACACTGTTCATGACTTTTTATTCAGATGTACAAGGTTCATAGTCTAATACAGCATATAGCTTCCTAAGGGTTGTAATAGTTGTTTGACATACTTAATCTCTATACTTCAGTTTTTCACATCTGTAGCAAGGAGAGAATAATATCTATTCATTGAATGAGTATAAGGATTAATATTGCTACTATATGTGAAGTTCTTAAAACAATGTCAAGCTCACAGTAAGCCCTAAAGAAATGTTATATATTTATTGTTTTAGCATATCTAGTTGTAAGGAAGGTTGGGATCCTTACAGTATATACATTTGGAAAATTCCCAGTTGAGTGAACAAGTGAAACAAGTTTCAGACATGTATGTGGGCAGCACAGCTTTAATCTTACTTATAATTTAGTAGAGTGTGGTGGTCCAATAATCAAGGACGTGGAAAGTGAATCTGTTGAGATATTTTAAAAAGCAGAAATCAGAGGATTGTAATAGAAAACCCAGCATATTAGACAGCCCAAGTGTGCTCAGTAGTGTAACGATCTACCCAATATTTCTTAGCTGAAAAGACGTTAGGGGAAACGACACAAGAGACCCAGCTGCGAAGTCTGCCTAGTAAAAAAAAAAAAAAAAAAAAAAAAATTAGCTTTGCAAAACATCTGGTGCTCAGCCATCTGTTTTTGGCAGTACAAAGACTTAAGGTCTGTGTGGTTCCTTTCGACACCTTGGAAGGCGTAGTTACAACTCAGAAGCAACAAGTGTGGCAAGCTAATTTGAGCGTTCTCAGTTGTCCGGAGGCACCTGCACTTCCTGTTAACTACAATTCAGGCCAAACTGCTGTCATCCCGTTTTGGGAAGACCACCTTCCCCAGCCTGGATTCCTACTGGGGCCACACTCAGACGTCCCCAGCTCAAGCGCACACCTGTGTAGGGCGGGACGTGCTCCGCGAAGGTGCCTGAAATACAGGAATTTCGCTCCTCTAGGCTAACGACACGGCTTCTTGCTTGGGTTACTTGTTAAAAGGTTGGCAGGTGGACATCCTTCGCTCACTCGGGAATTCCCATTGTGTTTAGGACCCTCGGATGCCCAGGCGGTAATACGCTGTCATTGCTTCCCCGCAGCGAGCACCGGTGTTCTTGCTAGGCTCCACTGGGCATTTCGAGGCCCCACCCATGGCAACGTCACTCTGACGGCCGCGCGCCGGAGGCCGCCATAGGCCCGCGACTGGGCACAGGACGACATGTGGCGCGTGGACTCCATCAGGTCTAGCCCTGGGGGAACTCGATCGGCGCTTCCGGGCAAGGTTCTATGCACCTGTTCCTTCCTTCTGCTCAGGTGTCTTCTCGTTCTGGGAAAAAGTGGACATGACCATCCTTAGAGAACAATATGTGCGTCAGCTAACCTAGGTTAAAAACAGTGTGGAAGATTAAACCCAAAGTAAGAAGGTGCCTGGCACCTTTAAGCTGTTTGGAAGTTCACGTGACCCACTAAGTGTCGGGGCCCCGGCGGTCACGTGACGGCGCGCGCGCCCTCGCGCAGGGAGAGCCGGCTGGCGCTGTGCGCGCGCCTTCGCGGCTGCCTCCCATCCCCTCGACGGGAGGGTGAGGAGCGGCGGAGGGATCGGCGTCCGGGGCCGGGTGCGCGTGCGCACGGAACAGCTGTCACCCCAGTGCGGAACTAGTCTTCCAAATTTCCCAAATCTCCCTGGGTCAGAGGCTCCCGTCTTCCTTCTCAGGGTTGTGTCCTCGCCCCACCCGCGCGCCAGGTAACCGCTTTTCCGGAGTCCGGGGGATGGAGGCTGTGGGGGGGAGGGGCCCGGGCGGTCTTCCCGGCAGTGCCCCACTCCGCGCGGGGCAGCGGGGGGTGCCCGCGTCGGAGGAAGCGGGGACGCGGGACCCGAGACGCTCGTTCTGCGGCCGCTGTGACTGTCATGCTGGGAGGAGAGCGGCCGGCCATGGTCGCAGGGGAGGGAGGCGGGAGCCAGTGACAGCCGGCTCCGGCCCTCACCGGGGTTCGGTGCCGGCGCTCGCCGTTTTCCCGGGGGCTGGAGTCGGGATCGTGCTCATTGGAGCAGAGGAGCGTGCGGGTGGTCCAGGGATGGTGATTCCTTTCCTTTCCCCTTCCAGCCGGGTCTGTGGCGGACTCGGGGAGGCAAGGCCTGCTGCGCCCCTCGGGGCCACCTCTTCCCTGGGACTGTCATCACTGCGGAATGAGGGTGGGGGGTTCCTCTCCAGAACACTCGGTCGCAGGCAGCCAGCCTCTCTCCGGAATTCGTTCTCAGTACCCGTGGCTGCCCTTTCGGTTTTTCCGGCGTGAAGCCATCTCTTCCTGCAGTGCCCGACGCCACGATGCGGCGTAGACAGTGGGTGTTTAATAAATATGAGTTGGCTCGGGTCGCGTGGAATGCCAGGGACGTAGCGTGGCGTGGGGTGGGTAAGTGGAGGAGGGAGCCAGGCAGGCTGGGGCTCCGGGCTCGAGCTTGAGTTTTTCCTCGGGGCTCAGCCAATGAAACCAGCAGGACTCGATTCGGATGCTTTCCGGGTGAACTCGGACCAATCTCCCCCTGAGCTGCACTGTGCACGTCTGCACCGGCTGGCTTCGGTTGTGGGCGATTTCTGGGAGGGGTTTTGTTTGGTTCCTCCTCCGGGAGAAGGGAGGGCAAACTTTTTTTTTTTTTTTTTTTTTTTTAGCACTTGGTAAATTACCACGCGAGGTGATTTATCAAGCACTGCTTCGGAAATGTAGATTAGAAGTTGCAGTTGGTCCATCTTGGTGAAAGTTTCCGGTAGGCTCTGTCCACCAAACTTTGCCCTACTTCACCCATTTGAATTTGTAGTATTTTTTGTTTTTAACCTCGGGAAACTTGCCTTCATTGTTTCTATGGCAACGGCTAGTATTCTATCTTCGAAATGTGGTTGAAAATTAGTGGCTTTGATTCTTAAAGGTCCATTTTTACTTAGTAGCACTCAGTTCTCCTTCAAGATCGTTACTAAAATTCTACCTTGCTGGTCCTCTCCCATTCCCCCTGCTTTGTTTTGGAATGTATTGCATGGGGATTCGGTTTTTTTAGGTCCTCTTTCTCCCAACTTAATGTGTTATGAAAAGTTTGCACGAAATCTTTACAGCACCCCACGAACATGGTAAACGATGCAATTTAAATCCGAGACGTGTTTCACATTAACAGACTTGAATCGGTTGCTTTTCTAAAGTAAAGCATATGTTTTAAATGTTGCACGTACACAAATGCTCTTTAAAAAGTCCATTAACCATTTCATGAAAATGAATTTTTTAATAAGATGAACAGGTACTTAATTTTTCTAAAAAGATTTTTAGATTTAAATTTCTATTTAAACATTAAAATGTGGTATGTTGGGTTTTATTCAGGACACCTGAATCACCAGGGCTAGGTTAGATTAGTCTTTTTCTAAGGTTTCTTTTCTCATTGTTTTGTAATTGCCTCTTGACTTTTCTCCCCTACTAGAATGTTAGTTAGGGCTTTGAGGGCAGGTTCTGTACTTTTTTTTTTTCTTTATTGTATTTCCAGCAATTTACCACCGTGCTTGAGGTACACAATATATGTTGTCTTTTTAAATAATGGCTTTATTGAGATATAATTCATATACTATACAGCCCTCCCGTTTAAAGTGTGCAATTCAATGGTATATGCAACCATTACCAAAATTAATTTTAGAACATTTTTATCACTTCAAAGAGAAACCCTGTTCCCATTAGCAGTTTTGTCAGTTTTTCTCCAACTCCCTTCCCCTCCAGGATTAGGCAGTTTGCTTTCTTTTTAAATAGATTTGCTTATTCTGGACATTTCATATAAACAAAATCACATAATTATGTCTTCTGTGACCAGATTCTTTCACTTAGTATAATGTTGTCAGGGTTCATTCATGTCGTCACATATTATTAGCATTTCATTCCTTTTTTATGGCTGAATAATATTTCATCATATGGATATATCACATTTATCTATCAGTTGATTAGTATTTGAGTTGTTCCCACTTTTTGGTTTATGAATAATTCTGCTATGAACATTCATTAACTAGTTTTTGTGTGGGTGTATGTTTTCTCTACTATTGGGTCAATAACTAGGATGGAATTGCTGGGTTAAACACTTCCTCCTGAATGAATGAATGAATAAGGAGGGGAAAGTTAGTCTTGAGGGATACTCTCTCTAGGCCTTTGAGAGGCCTATAGACCCTTTCCTGACCCACTACCAAGTCCTTTTCTCTAGAGGCCAGAATTCTTTGTGTGGGTCTTAGTCCTTTGGATAGTGCTGTGTTTGTCTTCTTTGGACGTCATTAAGATCATCCCTTTCTGTTTGCACAGCCTTTCTTTATACAGTTAGTGATTATTCCCTTGTATTTACTCATTATATGTTATCGATATGGTGATAAAACAGGTATATTCCATACTGTCATTAAAATCAATGTCTACTGCAGGTCTTTTGAAATTTGTTTCTTTTCATTAAATGGGAATATCTAATGCTCTTCTCCCCACCCCCATTTCTAATATGAATTTCTTGGGAGTTATGCCATAGTTAAAGTCACTGTATTTTCTTTATCCCTACCAGTCTAGATGGGTTTGTGGAGCTTTTTATATTTTAGTATAAATTTAAAATATTGGATTATTGTCTTTTCCTTTTCTCCAAGCCCCAAGGATTCCATCTTTGCCCTTACCCTCCCTGCCCTTTGGGAGAAGATGTTGGTAATCTAAATCTACACTTGTACGGGAAAGGATTAGGCCCACTAAAGCAATGGGAGCAATCCCTTTAAGGAATCTATCCACCCTGCTTCTCCTTCATGCCCTGCCATCATTCTTTCCCTGAGGATTGAGTCCTAACTCTCAGCTCTTAGTAAATCTAGCCAATCTCCTCCTTTCCAACAATCTCATTTTTTCTCCTCAGTTCTCTGGCTGGGTTGGGCTTGATACCCTGCTCATATTCTTGTTCTCTCTGCCTAGACTGCTACCCCTACCTGTGCTTCTTCAGTTAATTTCACATCATCCTTCAGAAAGCTGTTATCACTTCTTCAAGTTAGTCTTTCTTTGATCCTGTACACTTGTCATAACAGCATTCTGTAATCTTCATAGTATTAAACAATTACACTATTTGTTGTGTATCATGCTTTGCTCTCCACCCCCATATATGCACAGCAAAAGGTCCACACAGAATATTGAAAGTGGTTAGTTACTTCTTGGTGATGGAATTACAGGCAATTCGTCTCTTTCATGTGTATCTGAATTGTATCAGTATGACCTTTGTGAGCACGGAAAAAAGAAAATTCATGTTTATAGTCTGGAAACAGAATTTAGAAGAAAAAAATCATCAGTAATAGCCATTTTCATTTTTGTAAATTTATTTCTAACTTATTCTGTTTTTGTTAATAACTTAGATGAGATTTTCCTATAGCTTCAATGTCAAGCTTTTATTACATTTTGACTCTTTCTCCTATCTAGGGACTTCTAGGGAATGGTGAGGATACTTCCCATTAGTTGCCAAGGGATGGAATTTCTGTTATTGAAATTAAACTGATTCTTAGGGAACAGAATCTGGCATCTGTTATTTGGATATGAGAACTAGTGTGTGCTCAATAACTCATCTCCATTTTTTCCTGTGAAATAACCTTACTAGTACATCTCAAAGTACTACAGGGTTTTTCCTTGGAATTTTGCTTGTTATTTGCATTATTTATCTTATTTTTGATGGGTGGTTTATTCTGCTGAGTAGTTGGTACATTTCTTCAAATGTTATGTGTGGAGCATACAGCAGTGAACACAGTAGACAAGTGATTCCCTATGATTTCATGAAAGAGGATTATATTGAATGTGAATGTTTAGTTACACTTTTGCTCTATATTTTCAGATATACAGTGGCTTTAGCTACTATGGTATTTGTGGTATTTATGCTGCTCCAGAGAATCTTTAAAACTTATTTTAGATTCTTTTGGGTTTGTATTATACTATACTTTTGACAGACATTTAGGGAGCAGAATAATGTGTCATCAAAACCCTTTTGGTGATGACTTCCTTTTTTATATCTTCATCCAGTTCCAGTTATTAATTTGGCATCTCTATCAGTTAACTGTTAACAGATTGAACTCCAGCTTTCTTCTCAGCTCTGCTTCTCTGGGGTTTCTCATGTATCTCATCTATTTCATTGCTCATTCTAGAGTTATCCCAGATACCTCATGGGTTCCTCAGTCCTCACACCCAAACCATCACCAATTTTTGTCACTTCTGCTTCCTAAATATGTATTGTCCACCTGGCATCATCTTAGTATCTACTGCAGCCTTCCTATCTTTGCTCCACTCAGTGAGCTTTTAAAATGCAAATCAGATCATTCTCATTGCCCTGAGGACACTTAAAATTCCTGCATTATCTTCTACCCAAATTCCTCTCAAGCCTTTTCTAGATGGTCTACTTTTCCTCTCTGCCCACTAGCTTTTCTTTTCCTCAAATTATAGGCCCTTGCTGAAGAGCTATTTGCTGCCCGGCAGACTTCTCCTTCCACTTTCTTCCTTTCTATACATCTTTCTAGTCTCTACTTGAATGTACTTCCTCAGAATCCTGACCTGTCATCATCCCCACCTCTTGGCCAATCCTAATCAGCTTCCATAATAATAATCTATCTTAATTTCCTAAAAATTTCCTTCTATAACACTTAGCAGTTATAATCTCATGTTTATGTGATTATTCAATTGTTTGTTTCTACACTGTAAGAATTCTAAACTGTAAGGGATCAAGTATTTTTATTCACTTATGTCACACCAGCACACCATTGTCTCACCAGCACTACATTATAGCTGCCCAAATTTGTTGTACAGACTCATGACTTTTACATATACGAAAAAATTAAGGAAGTTAAAATCAGGGCACACGGTAGGAAATATATTTTACCCATCCTGATCAAACACACACATGTATATATATATAACTGAAACAAAAATTTCACAAAGCAGTACTTTGCCAGCTGTGCTCTACTGTGATAATTTCTATTCTATATCACGTATACAAATGGCGTAGGACTGCAGACTGCAGTTTGAACAGCACAGCCCCTAGGCAATACAAGGAAAATGCTTCACTTCCATTAGCCCCTCCCCCCCTTTTTGAAACACAATTGCTATTTCTCAGTCTTTTCTGATGGAAAGTACAAATATAGTTTTAAATACCACCTCCTCCTCCCTACCCTTTCCCCATTAAAAGAAATGACTACTGCTGAAAGTTCTATTTAGAAATTGGGGCCTGATCTCAAAGGAGGGTTGGTTAAGGTCAGGTTGAGAAAAATCTAAACCCGACTTTCCCTTAAGTCTTATGTTGTAGGTTTCTATGGGCCACTAATAGCTGGTATTCTTCCCACCCTACTTGACAGAGCTCATTACCAGTGTGTGGTCAGTTACTAAATTTTAAGGCTGGCCTCTTATCAGTTTTGTTTTCTCAATTTATTACAAACCAAATAAAATTCCAGAAATGGAAACAAGAGGATCAAGGCAAACCAGTAAGTATATGTTAATATATGAATTAAGGAGCCTGGCTGGGTAAGGGTGACACAATCAGTGGATCACTAGAGCTGATCCTTAGAGCTGTAGTTCTTGTTTGTTCGCTTTCCAGAAGATTTAGTGCTGTTTGGTCCTGCCAGGAGATACTGATTTCTTTTAATCTATTTTGCTAACTAAATATTAGAAATAACCTGTCTAGCACAAGGGCTATTTTAACTGAACACTGTGTTGTGATATTCATAACTTGGAAGTATATTTAAAAATATTAGATAATTTAAAACCTATGTTTAATGAAAAAAAAGTATACAAAATCATATATATTGTATTATCCCAATTGTGTTTTAAGCATATTTATAAATGTGCATATGTTTAGAAAAAATACACTGGACTGTTAATTTGTAGTGGGCTTACTGGTAATTTTGATTTTCCTTCATTAAAGAATTTTTTTGAGAATCAACATCATTGCATTTATAATCAGAAAGGCTTGATTGAAAAACAAATTTCATATACATCAACATGGATATGAAAATAAGAAAAATAACATCTTTATTAAAATGATGTCTAGAGCTCGGGTTTCAGTAGCTGTTGTTCTTTGGAGACCCCTGTTCAGGTAGGATGTACATTTTACTTTTATGATATGTAAAGTTGCAGTGCACGCTAATCTATGTTTTTGCTCCAAGCCTGAATTGTTTTCCTTTCCTATCTAAGTTATTAAAGCTGACCGAGCTTCATTTTTCATCTTTTTTTTTTTTTTTTTTTTTTTTTTTTTTTGCTGAAATAGGATTTCATTTTTCCTTGCCTGGCTTAAGCACTTATGGTTGCTTATTACTTGATAATTTGGAAAGTTCTAATATCCCTCATTAAACCCACCTGTCTGGCGTGAGTTGAAAAGATGGGGAGAGGGTTTTGGGTGAATTAGGGAGTACACATGATGTCTTCTGTTAACTTTGGAAATGTCTAGTTATCGTGAGACTTACAAACAAAATTGAAGGAAACATACAGTGATAGTTCAAATGTGTAATCATCACTAAATTTTCCTAAACCAATTGAAATTGTTTAGTCTTTCAACACTTAAGCCTTAATAGATTAAATTAAATATTTGGAACTATATTTGATAGCTGTACAAAATAGGTATTCTAAATATTGATTTATTTATTAAAGAAAGAATGGGAAAACTTTAAATTAGAAATGTTAAAGACAGTTGGCTGAACAGATAGGACCTTTGCGGGGGGGGGGGGGTGTGTGTGTGTGTGTGTGTGTGTGTGTGTGTGTGTGAGAGAGAGAGAGAGAGAGAGAGTGTGTGTGTGTGTGTGTGTGTGTATGTGTGTGTGTGTGAGAGAGAGAGAGAGAGAGAGAGTGTGTGAGAGTGTGAGAGTGAGAGTGTGACAGCACTTCTAGGGGACTTCATAGCCCTGTTCTCATTTTCAGCATTGCGGGTTCTGCACTTGATCCAGAGTGTGTCAGGCATTGGATGACTAATGTCCTCAGCGTCGCTCTCTAATCTAACTCACAAGAACCCAGATCCAGAGTATTTGTGTCTGCTCTTCAGGGCTCTTTCTAGAATGTCTTGGTCCATGGGAAAGCACATGGGGGAATCACACATCCTTGGATTACAGACAGGTTTCCGCAGATGGAGATGGGCAGTGTTAAGCAGTAATCTGAGCAGGGTGGTTTCACCTGCTGGGTTTCTCTGACTCTCAAGAGTTCTGCTCATCAGAATATTCTTTTTGCACGTCCATTTCCCTCTGTTCAGTGAGATTAAAGAATGAGACACATTCATTCACTTTTGCTCTCTATCTTCATCTTCTCTTTTTTTTTTTTCCCCCACCAGACATTTGTTTAAATTCTAGTCCTGAGGACATAACGTTTGTTTGTGGTTGAATATCAGTCATGTTGCTTCTGTTCTGTTTTGGAAGTCCATCAGATACTCAGAAATATCACAGGTGTCTCTTTGAGCGCGAGACTGACGGTGTAGGCTCTTTTTTTGCAGGTAGCCCTTTTCACCATTTTGTTATTTGTTTTTACTTTCAAAAGGAACCCTTGCCTGAAATTTGGACACTTTTGCTGAGAACTCTCAGTCCACAACATTCAGGCAGCTTTCATAAGTAGAAAGAATCTGACCTTGATATAGATAAATTCATTGTTCATTCCTTTTGTTAATTTTATTTACATATTTTTGTTTTAGTTTTAAAATTTATTTATATAAATGTATGTTAAATAGCATTTTATTTATTATTTTAAATAGGTAATGCAAGGTACATGACAAGGTGTAAAATTTAGAAGGTATAAATGGGTAAAAAGTACATATTCCCACCTTTGGTCATCAGACAACCAGTTTCCTCTTTTTGGTCAACCACTGTTAAACAGTTTTTTAGGGGGTTTCAGAAAGATATTCTATATATTCTATATAAGATATCCTATATAAGCACATATATGCATATGTATACTTTTTTTACATAAATGATAGTATCTGTACTTACTGTTCTGAATATTTTTTTCATTTAACAATGTAACTTGCTTGTGATTTTTAAAATATGAGTAGATATAGAGCTCTCTTTTTAAAAAAATAATTGCAGTGTTACATTGTGTGCATGTACCATAATTTATTTAACCAGTGCAATATCGAAAATCATTTAAGTTGATTCTGTTTCAAACAACGATTTATTATTACCTCAATGTTTTAATTGTTGTAGCTTTATAACACATTTTCAGAACTTTCTGGGCTATTCTTGTTTATTTTTTTTCTCATATTTAGCTTTAGAATCAATATGTCAGGTTTCAAAACGTATTGATAGTTTCATTGGGAATAAACTTATAGAGAAATGTCTTACAGAGAATTATCAATCTTTAAGATGTTGAGTTTTCTTGCACAAAAATATGATATGTGATTTGTCTTAAGTCCTTATAAAGGGAATTTTAAAGATATCTTTACCTGGATCTTGCGCATTTTGTAATTTCTTCCTTTGTATTTATTTTTAAAATAAGTTTTTTTTTTTTTTTTTACTTTGGGACAATCTCAAACTTTTAGAAAAGTTGCATTATAGTACAAAGAATTTTTATTTGCTAGAAAAATTTGCCTTTACACCCTATCACTCCTCAATAATTTGGTCTATATTTTCTACAAAGACAGTTTAGTTTCCTATATAACCACAGCATACCCATCAAAATAAAGAAGTTAACAGTGATACATTGCTGTCATCTAATCCTTCAACCCGTTACATTTCACCATTTGCTATAGTAATGTTCTTAGTAACAAAAATATCCGGTCCAGAAGGATGCATTTCATTTTCTTGTTTTTGGGAAAGCATCTTTCAGTCTCAAATAGTCTTTAGTCTGTCTTTGATTTTCATAAGGTTGACACCTTTGAAAATTACAGGCCATTTAGTTTAGAGATTCTTCCTTAATTTTTGTTTGTATGATGTTTCCTCATGATTAGATTCTTGAGGCATCTTTGACAGTATTTTAATTACATCTTATCTGGTGGCACACAATTTCATTATGTTCTTTTACTGATAGTGTTCACTTTGCTTGGTTAAGATAGAGTCTTGCATGTTTCTCTGTTCTAAAGTTTCTTTTTGTTTTGGAAAAAAACTGTATATATCTTGTTCCTTATTAAGCTTTTAATTCTTTTATTTTCATCAATTTGGATTTATGGTTTTCTATTTTATTCAATGAGTTTTAATCTGTTAATGTTATTTATATTGATACTTAAATTGTGATAGTTTTGGCCCATGGGAATCCTTTAAACTGGATTTTGTGTCCATTTGATACATCCCATCATTCTTTGAGCACTGCCTTTCAGGCACAATGAAATATTCAGGCTCATCTTGAACTTTCCCTACCCTAAATATTTAGAAAGCAAGATCTAGATAGTTACTGATATTGGGGTGTTGCTCCCATACCCTCTTAGTGAGTAGAACTGAATATGTGTATGTTCAGATATACATTTATTTGTGTATGTTTTTAAATACTTATCCATGTATTCACACATTTACACACATGTACAAAGAATTATATAACAAATGTACTAATATTGAACCATTCTTGCATTCTTGACATAACCTTTGGTCATGGTTTATTATTTTAATGCGCTTTGGATTTTGCTTGCTCATTTTTTAGAGGAATTTTCATCATTGCCCTAAAATGAAATTGTTTGGCAGTTTTTTGGGGCCAGTTGTCAGGTTTTGTTACCCATTTTAGGCTTGCTTCTTAAAGGATTTTAAAGCTTGCTATTTTTTTTTTTTCTGCTCAGGAACAGCTTAAATAACATTGGGTTCATTTCTTAAAAATTGAGCATAATTTTGTGAAACCATCTGTGCTTGGTGCTGCAGATTTCTTCTAAATTCAGTGGGCTTTATTTTATTTTATTTTTTTATGGTAGCTGGAGAGCCTTGCAAAGAGGTTAGTTATTGGAAACCTGGGTCTAGGGAATGCTAAACATGCAGTTTATTGTACCTGTTTGCTGTCTGACTTTGGGAAAGTCATTTCCATTCCTGAGATTTAGTTTTATCATCTCTCAAATGGTAATCACAGCCTGCTAATCTCAGAAAACTTTTAAGAATGAAAACGAAGTATTGTATGTTAAAACACAGTAAAGAACCAAGCAAATGTAAGGCTTGTTTTTCTTCGAAATGTTCTTTGTATTGAGATGGTGGTAGTATTCAAAGAGTTGTTCATGAAGACAGCTCTCAGTATTATACTGTTGAAGGAGTTTATTAAACACATAGACTGGACCTTCCTGCAAAAGACCAGGCAGATGGAGAAAGACCAGGTAAATGGAGCATTTGTTTTGCTATTAAAAACAAAAACTTTTGAATCAAACAAAATGTTTCCTAGACAGTTTTTTTCTTTTTCTTTCTTTCTTTCTTTTTTTTTTTTGATGAACACTAGTGAAGATTTCTTGTATTTCTTGAAACCAGTTTTTATAATCAATGAGAAGCCTTGGACAACAGATTACGATTTCCTTTTTGCTTTTATCATGATTGTATTTGTATTTATTTTAATTTGGTTAAATATTTGAGATTTTGAGGAAAATTAAACTCGTCTAGCAGACATTGAAAATACTTTTAGATGTGATTGAATACCAAGGAAATCCTATGTTGGTATCAGGAGTCAGAATAAATGATCAGCAATTACCTGTGCAAGGTACTGTGCCAAACATTGCATGTAGGATGAAAATATAGTAAATCCCTTTCCCTCAGCCTTGGTCTTTTGGACAGGCAGTCACCAAAAATGTGCAAATTGTCACAGTTTTTAAAAATGATATTCCTTGCATTCATTAATAATGAAACAAGCAAAGACAGATTGTTGTATCTGTTTTCCAAACATGTTTTCCCCCGATATAGCTGATAGAGTATACACTATTGTGCATCTTTAGGAGTATTTTCAAAGTTTGCATATTACATTGCCTTTAAATGCATTCAAAATATTTCAAATTTGAGGCCTCTTTTTTTTCCCCCCTGTTTTAAACTAAGAATGGTAATTTATATGGCCTCCTGTGACTTCTTCCGATAGGCCTAAATAGTTTTCGTAATCTCAGATGTTATCTCAGTGGAGAGTTAATGATGATGTGGTTCTAACCCTGGCGCCAGGACACCCGCGGGTGCGCGGTGGCGCAGTCCAGAAGTCGATGAGAGGCTGGCGGGCCAGCCTATCTGCTGTATATGGCCATGGGCTGCCAGCTTGCGCGGTGGACAAAGCGGGGCCATGGTAGCCAAGAAGCCACAGCAGGTGCTCTGGGTCCGGGGCATTGGAACCTGGGAGACCTGGGAGACTCAGGTAGCTCTTGCCCGTGCCAGGAAGCATTTTCTCCTGAGAGAGAAAATCCAAGCCCAGTAAGCTTTTAGTTGGAACTCAAAATCAGGTGAAATGCAGGGTTAGGAAACCATTTAAATTACTTTCTTTGGCTACTTTGTATGTCCTTACCAACTCCACTGCATAATGATATGAATTTAGAAAGTCAGGTTTATATATTCATAGTCCTAGGAGAACAATCCTTTTTTCTATTCATGTAGAATCATTAGTTGGCATTAATTGCATTTTTCTTTTTTTTTTGTCCTCTTGGGACCCATATTTTTGTGTAATTTTGTAATTTGCCTAAAAATTGGAATTAACAATTAAGTTTTTTTAAGCTAATATTTATCGAAAACTCTTCAGAATTTTTCTTTTTAGCTCTTTTCTAAGGGTCATGAATCTCTCATAATCAGATATGTTACATTTGTATGTTTTAAAAATTATTTTTACATTTTTCATAAGTTTTAAAGCATTTTTGTTCTTGGCTTAGATGTTTTATTGATAGGCAGATTAGAGATTACTTTTGTCTTCAAATTAAAAATAGGTTTAGAAGGCAAGTCTGACAGGAAAAATATTGATCATTTTTAATTAGTTTTCTGTTCTTAAAAATTAATGTCAAGATGATGCTTTCCTTTCTTTGTCTAGTGATCATTATCTATCAGATACTTTTCTGTTTTACTTTAGAATTTATTTTTTACTTTTTTCAAAAGAGGATTTAGCACTGTCGGCATTTATACTGAGTGTTTTTATTTTTTTCTTTACTGTCTTCTCTGCATCTTTGACAAATTGAATCATAAGATGTGACATGACATTTTCCTGCATCCTATGTGAGAAATTGCTTTTAAAAAACAGTACAAACTACTTCCTAGATAAACAGATTTATTTAGATTTACTGTTATTTGTAAACTTTCTTTTTCCCTGTTGTTAATGATACATTTCTATCAAGATTTCTTCTCAGATCAAAGAGTATTGGAAGGATGCACAGTTCACATAGCTAGAAAAGATTTTTACCCTAGTGTGCAAATGTTTTTCGACACAAGTTACCTTTTAGTGTTAAAGTCATTGTTGATGTTGTAACTGATGATTACTTAAAAGCTATTTTACCAAAGGAGACTTGTTCATTTAATCTGTAAATTTGTAGTTATTTATAGGTCTTTTATTGGTTTTGTAGCAGCGTAAGATTAAGGAGAAGAGACCTAAGCACATTATTTCCATTTTAGGTACTTGAATACAAATATATAACCCAACCATAGACTTTTCAATTAAAATAATGTCACAAAATACAGTTAAAAACATTTTTAAGTCCTGTGTTGGGATGTTCATGGTATTCAGGTCTGTCCTGCTTTTGATACGTTGAATATACAAAAAGACAGAATTGCTATAATTAAAAACTGGGAGTGTTTGGTATTACAGAATGGCTTCAGCATAGAATTAAAAAAAATTTTGGTTTAATTTTGTAAAACAATTTTAAACTGTAATAAGAATAAAAATAATTTATTTATTTATTTTTTTGAGCAGGAGTAGCTGTAGCTCAGGAGACACAGATTCAGGTAGCAACCTAAATTGTGTTCCACTGAGACAAAAGAGAGGCCATTTTTTATAGAGAAAATTCCCAACCAAGTCTCCAGTTTTGTGCAGATGAGGTTTCCAAAATATATCGTCCAAATCATGGAAGTTTCCAAAATATATAGTCCAAATCGTGGTTGGTATAGATGCAAATGAGGGAACAATTTGTTTAGTTCTTATTGGACAGGGCAAGTCTCAGTACATTGGTAGAAAGATGAAACCAGGGCTGCCTTGTAGTGGTCAAATTGGATGGGTAAACAAGGAGGGAATAATGAAGGAAGCCGAATTTAGTTTGAGGTTCTTCCTGGAGTTCGTGAGGAGCCCCTGTGAGCAAACGACCCCTAGACTTCTATTTTTCATAAAATATGGGCCCTTGGTTGATCATGGGGAATCCATTTCTGCCAATAAATTCTTTCTTGGGATTCACACCAAATGAATCTTTCTTCTTAGGATCCACATTTTAAGATTTATTTTAATTTTCTAAGTATTTTAAGAAATGTATCACTTGTATTGGTTGTTTCATCATTAAAACAAAAATTTTTATGTAATGCTTGAAGCAGGCAAAAGACATGATACAGTCCCTGTGAATTCACCCAGATATAACTGATCTTCTATCCCATTTGCTTTCCCTTGGCAACCTTGATCTGATTTTTTGTTCACTTTTCCCATGCTCTAAAAAAAATGATATATTTTATATGCATTTTTCCTTAACAGATTAAATTTTATTTTTTAGATTTGTAAAAATGGACATTTGCTTTGAATATGCCAAGACTTAACTTTCTTAGGTTCATCCATATTGTTAGGAGTAGCTTTGGTTTGTTAATTTTCACTGCTGTATAATATTTTACTTGGGTGATAATATTGAAGTTTATATATTGATTCTCCCAAAGATTGACATTTGAGTTGTTTTCAGCTGTCACAAAAATGCTGCTGTGAACAGTATTGTACATGACTGTCAGTAAACATATGCTAGTTTTTCTAGGCCCTAGAGCAGTGTTTTTGAACCTCCGCATTATTGACATTTAGAGCTGGGTAATTCTCTGTTGTGGGTGCTTTCCTCTGCATTGAAGACTGTTAAGCAGCTTCCTTGGCCTATATACATTAGATGCCACTAATACTCCTTCACTTGTGAAAAACAAAAATGACTCCAGATATTGCCAGTGACCCTAAGGGAGCAAAAATCATTCCTGATTGAGAACCGTTGTTGCCTTTGACGTGTGAACAATTGAAAATTATTTAAGAATTTTTATACATAGGGGAATTTTTAATTTATCTTTTAATTTATAATTTAGAAATTTGTTTTTATAAATATATATCTCTTGTAAATAAAGCTCTTAATATTGAATTTCTCCATAATTTTTTAAAAATATAAAGGGTCCTGATACCAAAAAGTTTGATCACGCTGCTTTGATAGTTAATACTTACCTTGTAGGGCCCTTGGGAGGATTAAATGAGTTAATATTTCCTATGTTACAGTTGTTATTTGTACTCTCTATCCTTCATAGAAGGGTAGCTCACCTTTTTTTTTTTGACCTAAATCCTTTTGACCTTCAAGGTCCATCTCAAACTCACCTTTTCTCTATGCCTTCCCCCACAGTGTCCATCTGTGGTCTTTTCTTTCCTGCAGGCATTCCTATAGCATTTATGTTTGTACCTTCAAGTTGAGTTTGGAGTTACATACTGCCTTATATTGTCAATTTTGCTAAGATTCCTCATCCTTCTGGAATTTCACTTTCTGACAAAAGGATAGGAACTCCTGGTCAATTTTCCAATCTTCATTACTGATGTTTTCCTTCTAATTTTCTTCAAGTTAGGCAGTTATCCTGGGAAGAATTCTTTTTATTTTTGGCTTCTGCACCGAGGGCCAGATGGAAGCATATTTCAAGCATCTAAGCCTCCATTTCCATCTACCTGCCTATTTAGTTATCTACAGTCCCTGTTAACTCCTGTTTATCTTTTCAAGGCTGTGTGACCTTGAGTGAATTTGTTAACCTCTTGATGTTATATTATGTTAAATGTTAGCTGCCTCTGCTGTTAGTATTGCAGAGATTCTTCTTTCTGCTTTTGCTTGGACACTTTAGGGATTGATGAGCAGAGTCTTGAGATGACTTTGTGGTCTACCTCCATTATCTTTTCCATAGTGAGTGTGGCTCTTTCAATAGTCAATGCTTGTGTTTTGCATTTTTGAGATAGTTCTCTTATCTTTACCAATCTTAGATAAGAAAGTTGTATTGGGAGCACTTGAAATCTTGCTCCTAGCCTATGTCATCAGTTTGGCTCAAATTCTTATAATTAAAAAAAGGAAAATAAAAAGAAAGTTGTATATTCTTTCCTCCATGTTGTCTCCGCGTCCTTGAAGTCAAAGAATTATATTAGACAAAATTCTTTGATTAATCTTTACATTTACCTATAGAAACAGAGGGTTATGACTTGAATGAATGAATGATTTAGGAGGAATAGAAAGGTCCGAAAACATGTTTTGGAGGAAAATGATAAGACTAATTATCTGATTTGTCAAGCTGATAAATTTGAAATTAAAAGTGGTTTGCAAATGGAAGGCATTTTTACTGAGAAAGGTTTAAGAATGTTACATTTGGAAGATTCATGTATCTAGGTAGAGATTTGGGGTTTTGTAGTTAAAAGCTTGGAAACCAAGAAGATATTGGTTAAATAAGGACTTGAACTTGAGTAAGTTACTCGATTTTTGTTAATGTAAATAATCAATTCCTTCCATCCCTCTACCTAGTCTGTCTCTCTCTCTCATATACAACACTGGGGCCACGAAATACCTTAGAGGTGATTTAGTTCACTGTGTCCCAGACTCCTAGATTTGAAAAAAGTTGGACTTACATAGGCCTGTAAACTTTTAAATTACTCATTTTTTCTAAAATGAAAATCTTCAAAGAAAACTTATGTTAAGTCCACAAAACACCAACAAAACAGAAAGAGCATTCTCTGGGAATAAAAGATGGAACTTTATGAAAAATCAGAGCACTTTTATTCCTGTTTTCCAGTGAACTGGTAGAACCCTGCACCCTAGTGTTTAGGAATATTTAATTTGTTTAATTTCCTAATGGTTAAGACTTACCATTAATAAGGATGACATGCTTAGTGGGATGATACCTCTGAGTATTGATGGAGCTGTTACATCTCAGCCCACTTCTGTGGCTCTACTCCAGTGGTTCTTAACTATTTTTTGGGTCATGTGTGATGTATTTTTGAGACTGATGAGAGCTATAGATTTCTCCCTTGGGTGGGTGGGCGGGTGGGGGGGGGGAGAGAATGGACAAGAGCATTAGGATTGAAAAGAGTACTGAACTACAGATGAGACCATGAAAAACTTATGCTAATGTATTTGAATGTATAGTTTTCCAGAAAAATATAAATTTTGGAACATTCAAGAAGTAGTAGAAATATACCATTTATGAGAGTTGATTCTATAGTTACGTGTCTTACTGCAAAGAAAATACCAGGTTCGGATGGTTTTGCAGGCTAGTTCTAAAATTATTGAAATAATATTGAATTTCAACGCTCACAAACTCTAAGTTTCCCTCTTTGAGGAACACTTCTCAACTCATTTTTTTCAGGCTAGCAAGTCTTAATACTAGGACCAGATAGGACAGTATGATTGAGGAAAATTACAAGCTAACCTCACCTATGAAGATAGGCTATGAAACCTAAAATATAATACTAGCATGGATAATTCCACAATGTACAATTCTGATAATACATCATCATCAGGCTAGGCTATGAAACCTAAAATATAATACTAGCATGGATAATTCCACAATGTACAATTCTGATAATACATCATCATCAGGCTGGGTACATTCTAGAAATACAAGTTGGTTCAACATAATAATCATATTTAATCATAATAATAGATAAAGGTGAAAACTCAGATATAGAGAAAGCATTTGGTAAAATGCTACATGTATTTGTGATTTATAAGCAAAACAAACAAATAAACAGAAAGCAACAAAAATCCTCCTAGAGAAAGTAGAATAGAACTTTTCTAACTGGTACCTATATACAGTAAACAGTATTCTGATAAATAAAGGTTAGAAACATTCCCCTTATAATAAGACAGACCACTGTCGTTATATTAGCGCTAGGATGTCCTAGTCAGGTCTGTAGATGAGAAGGAGAGATAAAAATAAGTATTGTGAAGGAAACAACAAAAAAATCACTATGTTAATTTACACATAGAATTATTGAAGACTGTACACAAATTAATGGAAACAATAGATTATAGCAAGGTAGCTGGATATGAGATCAATTTAAAAATTACATTTTTATGTACCACCCATGAAAGGAAAAACACTTAGCTTAAAACATATACTAAAGTAGGAATGTTCTTTTTAAAACAAATATTCTATTTGTTAATTTTTCATTTTTCAATTACAGTTGATATTGAGTGTTATTTTATATTAGTTTCAGGTATACAATGTAGTGGTTAGACATTAATATAATTTATGAAGTGATCCCCTGATTAGTCTAGTACCTACCTGGCACCATATATAGTTATTACAATGCTATTTACTATATTCCCTGTGCTGTACTTTATATTCCCATTACTATATTGTAACTACCACTTTGTCCTTACTTCCTTCACTTTTTTCAACCACTGATCCCCTCCAAAAGAGACTTTTACGCTATCCAGCACTTCAAGATGTGCTCCCAGACACCACTGCCTTATTCACAGCATGACTGGTGTGCACTGTGTATGGACCGAGGACCCCCTCCCATCTTGCAGCCATCAGTTTGTTCTCTGTATGAGTCTGTTTCTGATTTATTCATTTATATTGTTCTTTAGATTCCACATATAAGTGAAATGATATCATATTCTGTCTTTAACTTATTTCACTTAGCATGATACCCTCTAGGTCCATCCATGTGTCGCAAATGGTAAAACTTCATTCTTTTGTGTGGCTGAATAATATTCCATTGTACCACATCTTTATCCAGCCATCTTTTGATGGACACTTAGATTGCTTCCATATCTTGTCTATTGTAAAAATGCTGAACTGAAGATAGGGATGCATATATTTTTTTGAATTAGTTTTGGATTCCTTTGGATAAACACTCAGAAGTGGAATTCCTGGGTCATAAGGTAGTTCTGTTTTTAATTTTTTGAGGAACTTTCATACTGTTTTCTATAGTGGCTGCACCACTTTATAATCCCACCAACAGAGCAAGAGTTTTTCCTTTCTCTATATCCTCTCCAGCACTTCTTGTTATTCATTTATTGATGATAGCCATTCTGAGAAGAGTGAGGTGATATCTCATTATGGTTTTAATTTACATTTCTCTTATGATTAGTGATGTTAAGTATCTTTTTATATGTATTGGCCATCTGTATGTCCTCTTTGGAGAAATGTCTATTCAGGTCTTTTGCCCATTTTGTAATTAGATTATTTTTTTGGTGTTAAGTTGTATGAATTCTTTATAAATTTTGGAAATGAACCCCTTAATGGATGGATCATCGACATGTCTCTTTACCCAGTGGGTAGGTTGTCTTTTCATTTTGATAATGGTTAGTTTCCTTTGCTGTGCAAAACTTTTTAGTTGGATGTAATCCCATTTATTTTTTCTTTTGTTTCCTTTGCCTAGGAGATGTATCCAAAAAAATTTTAATAAGAGCAATGTCTCTGAGTTTACTATCTCTATTTTCTTCCAGGAGTTTTATGGTTTTAGGTCTTAACATTTAAGTCTTTAATTCATTTTGAGTTTATTCTTGTATAGGGTGTAAAAAAGTAGACTGATTTCATTTTTTTGCATGTATCTGTCTGGTTTTCCTAACTCCATTTATTGAGAGGCTCTTTACCTATTGTATATTCTTGCTTTCTTTGTCATAGATTAATTGACCATATAGGCATGACTATGTTTGTGCTCTGTATTCTGTTTCATTGAGCTGTATATCTGTTTTTATGCCAGTACCATGCTGTTTTGATTATTGTGTAGTATAGTTTGATATCAGATTGTGTGATACCTCCAAATTTGTTCTTCTTTCTCAAGATTGCTGTGGGTATTTAGGATCTTTTGTGGTTCCATATTAATTTTAGGATTATTTGTTCTAGTTCTGTGAAAAATGCCAGTTATATTTTGATAGGGATTGCATTGAATCTGTGGATTGCTTTAGGCAGTATGGACATTTTAATGAAGTTAATTCTTATCCATGAGCATGGTATATGCTTCCATCTATTTGTATCTTTTTCAATTTCTTTCTTTTTTTTAAAGTTATTGTCCACTTTCATTGGCCAATATAGCACATAGGACATTGTCTGCAAATTGGAATGTCATCAAAGAGGAGGTGGTGGAGGCTTTTTCTTTATTATTCTCTTTTAAATTTAGATTCTTTAGTCTTTTCTTTTTTCAATGTCTTATAATTTTCTGGGTGTAGGGTCTTTTACCTCCTTGGTTAAATTTATTTCTAAGTATTTTATTTTTATTTTTTGATGCAATTTTAAATGGGATTGTTTTCTTAATTTCTCTTTCTGATAGTTCATTATTGGTGAATAAAAATGCAACCAATTTTTGTATATTAATATTGTATCCTGCTACTTTACTGAATTCATTGACCAGTTCTCATAGTTCTCTGATGGAATCTATAGGGTTCTCTCTATATAGTATCATGTCATCTGCAAATAATGACAGTTTTACGTCTTTCTTTCCAGTTTGGATGCCTGTTCTTTATACTTCTTATCTAATTGCTATGGCTAGGACTTCTAATACTATGTTGAATAAAAGTGGTGAAAGTGGATGTCCTAGTCTTATTCCAGATCTTAAGGGAAACACTTTTAGTTTTTCATGGTTGAGTATATTGTTAGCTGTGGATTTGTCATGTATGGCCCTTTTTACTTTGAGGTACGTTCCCTCTTTTCCCATTTTACTTTTTTTTTTTGTTGTTAGCATACATGCATGCTGGGTTATGCCCACTTGATCATGGTATATGATCTTTTTCATGTATTGTTGAATCCTGTTTGCTAATTTGTTGAAAATTTTTTCATGTATGTTTATCAGGGTTATTGGCCTAAAATTGTCTTTGTAATGTTTTTGTCTAGTTTTGGAATTAAGGTAATGGTGGCCTCATAAAATGAACTTGGGAGCCTTTCTTTTTCTGAATTTTTTGGAAGTTTGAGAAGGATAGGTGTTAATTTTTCTTTGAATGTTTGGTGAAAGTCACCTGTGAAACCATCTGGTCCAGAACTTTTCTTTGTTGGAAGTTATTTGGTTATTGATCAAATTTCATTAGTTGTTATTGATTTGTTCAGATTTTCTGTTTCTTCTTGATTCACTCTTGGAAGATTGTACGTTTCTAGGAATTTGTCCATTTCTTCCAGATTGCCCAGTTTGTTGGCATATAATTTTTCATAGTTTTTTTTTTTTTTAACAATTCTTTGTATTTCTGGGGTGACAGTTACTTCACTTTCAATTCTTATTTTATTCACTTGGGTCCTCTGTCTTTTTCTTGATGAGGCTGGTTAAAAGCGTATCAATTCTGTTTTTTCAAAGAATCAGCTCTGGGTTTCATTGATATTTTGTATTATTATTATTTTTTAGATTATTTTGTTTATTTCCACTCTGATTTTTATTATTTCCTTTTTTCTGCTCACTTTGGGCTTGGTTTGCTGTTCGTTTTCCAGTTCCTTTAGCTGTAAGGTTAGCTTATTTGAGACTTTTCTTGTTTCTTGAGCTTGGCCTGTATTGCTATGAACATTCCTCTTAGGACGGCTTTTGCTGTGTCCCATAGATTTTAGTCATTGTGTTTTCATTTTCATTTGTCTCAAGGTATATTTTGATGTCTTCCTTGATCTCCTTGTTAACCCATTCATTGTTTAGTAGCATGTTATTTAGAGTCCATGTATTTATATGTTTCTCATTTTTTTTTCTTGTCATTGATTTCTAGTTTCACAACATTGTGGTTGGAGAAGATGCTTGGTATGATTTCAGACTCGCTAAATTTATTGAGACTTGTTTTGTGACCTAACATGTGGTCTATAGTGGGACGTATTCCACGTGCGCTCGAAAAGAATGTATATTCTGCTGCTTTAAGGTGAAATGCTCTAAAAATATCAATTAAATTCATCTGGTCTAATGTGTCATTCAGGGCCACTGTTTTCTTGTTGATTTTCTGTCTGGATGATCTGTCCATTGATGTCAATGGAATGTTAAAGTTTCCTACAATTACTGTATTACTGTTGATCTCTCTTGTTTTGTCCATCAGTATTTGCTTTATAAATTTAGGTGTTCCTACAATGGGTGCATAAATGTTTACAAGAGTTATATCCTCTCATTGAATTGATTCCTTTTATTTAGTGTCCTTCTTTATCTCTCGTTATATAGCCTGTGTTTCAAAGTCTATTTTGTCTGATGTAAGTTGCTACTGCAGCTTTTTTTTTTTCATTTTTATTTGCATGAAATATCTTTTTTTCATTTCTTTACTTTTAGTCTTTTGTGTCTTTTGATCTGAAGTGGGTCTCTTGTAGACGGCATATGTACGGGTCTTGTTTTCTTATCCATTCAGCTACTATATATATTCATATATACATACACACACACATATGTATATGTATATATACACATATACACACACACCTATGCAGACATATATATGTATATACGTATATTTTTTTTTCTTTTTGTTTTTCTCTGTTTTATAAATATTGTACCCTACGTTTTTTTATTTGGAGCCTTAATTTATATTTAAAGTGATTATTGGTATGTTTGTAGTTGTTGTCATTTTATTATTCATATTTATGTTCTTTTTTCCCCCCTTCTTCTTAAAGAAGTCCCTTTAACTTTCTTATAATACTGATTTGGTAGTAATGAATTCTTTTAGCTTTTTCTTGTTTGAGAAGCTCTTTATCCTATTATAAATGATATCCTTGCTGCGTAGAGTAATCCTCCTCATAGGTCCTTATCACTTTGAATATTTCATGCCAGCCCCTTCAGGACTGTAAAGTTTCTGTTGAGAAAGCAGCTGACAGTCTATGGGAGCTCCCTTGTAGGTAACTAGCTTCTTTTCTCTTGCTGCTTTTAAGATTGTCTCTTTGTTTTTAACCTTTGACATTTTAATATGATATGCCTTAATGTGGGCCTTTTTGGATTCATCTTGTTTGGAATTTGGGATTTTGTGTTCTTTCTGAACTTATGTGTCTTTTTCCTTTTCCAGTTTAGGGAAGTTTTCTGTAATTATTTCCTCAAACAGGTTTTCAACTTCTTGTTTTCTTTCCTCTCCTTCTCTATCTCTATGATGCAAATGATGGTATGCTCATGTTGTCTCAGGGTCGCTTAAAGTATCTTCTTTTTTTTTTTAATTCTTTTTTCTTTTTGCTGTTCTCATTTTTCTTCTGCTACTTTGTCTTCCAAGTCGCTGATTTGATCTTCTGCTTCATCTAATCTGCCGTTGATTTCTTCTAGTGTATTCTTCATTTCAGTTATTGTATTTTTTATTTCTGACTCATTCTTTTTTATGATTTCTACGTTTTTTTTGTGTGTGTGTTTTTTTTTTTTTTTTTGGTGTGTGTGTTTACTACCTCTTTGTTGAGGTTCTCACTGAGTTTATCTATTCTTTCTGTAAGCTTGTTGAGCATCCTTTCAACCGATGTTTTGAACTTTGCATCTGGTAGATTTCTGTCTCCATTTTGCTTAGTTCTTTTTCTGGAATTTTGTCCTGTTCTTTCATTTGCGATATGTATCTTTGTCTCTTCCTCTTGGCTGCTTCTCTGTGTTTTTTTTTTTTTTTCCTATGTATTAGGTAGATCTACTACATCTCCCAGTCTTGGTCGGGTGGCCTTATGTAGTACTTACCATGTGGGAACTAGTTGCACAGTCTCCCTGGTCATCTGAGCGGGGTGCTCATGGAATGTCCTTTGTGTGGATTGTGTGTACCCTCCTGTTGTAGTTGATCCTTGATTACTATTGGCATGCCAGTGGGTGGGGTATACCTTCAAGCTGACTGGCTGTGAGGATTTGGGTTGTGGAATTAATCAGGTGGTGCTCTGTTGTGGTCTAAAGGCAGCAACTGGATGTGTTGGTTCTGGGTCCTCTTGAGAGGGGCTCCACTGCAGCCCGAGGTCAGCTGCTGCTTGTAGTTCCTGATTGGAGCTACAAAGTGATCCATAGTTGGCAGTTTCCTGTACTGTGCCAGGAGGAATATGGGAGAGGCCAAGGTGTGACTTGAGGTTAGCTGCCACCTGCGTCGAGTCAGGGGCCACTCTGCAAAAGATGCAGCTACTTTCTGCCTTGGGCCTGCAGTCTTTGGAGAGTTTTTAAGAAAGTTTGCAGCACCAGACCAGGCACAATTGCTGAAAGAGCAAAGGGCCATGGGTGAGTTGGGTGGAGTGGGGTCTCTGGAAGTCACTAAAGTGTAGTGAGTGTTGTTTACTTTGTTAATGCAGATTCAGATTTGGTGCCCGCCTGTGCCTGCAGGGTGTGTAGAAGAAGGGCTCAGGGACAGTGGCAGCCTTCACCGTTAAGTCACAGAATTCTATCTCTTCCTGTATGGCTCCAGCACCCCTTGATCCACTGTCCTCTTGCTGGATCTCAGGGTGAGTGTTTGTGAGCGAGTGAGTCTGTGTGTGGGCCCTTTAAGAAGATGTCTGGGTTCCAAGCAGCCTTCCATCTCACCAGATGGGATAGAATCCCCTGTGATTTTCACAGCCAGCTGTTGTGAGGACTCCTTTTCCTGGCATTGGAGCCTTGGGCTGAGGAGTCTAATATGGGACTGGGATCCCTAACTCTTCAGGAGGGGCCTCTGCAGCTGAGATATCTCTTGATTTTCAAATGCCACACATGGGTGTGGGACCAGCCTGTCTGGTCTTTTCACCCCTTTTACCAGTCTCCATATGGCTTTTCCTTTATATCTTTAGTTGTAGGAATTCCGTTCACCTGGTTTCCAGATGGTTTTCTAGGTTGATTATTCTATAATTTAGTTGTAATTTTAATGTGGTCATAGGAGGAAGTGAGCATAGTGTTTACCTACTCTGCTATCTTGACTGGAAACCCAATAAACTTTCTATTTAAATATTAAAACAAAATGACTATTTAAAAAAAAAATGACAATGTCATGAATGACTGAGACAGTCTCTGGACATATTCCAGATTAAAGAGTACCACAGAGACATGACAGCTACAAGAAATACCTATCCTAGACTGAATTCTCTACTGGAACTAAAAAAAATGCTTTAAAAGGATATTATTGGTTTATTTGACAATTGGAATACAGAAATTAGAACAAGATCTGTGTAAAACTTATTAGTTGAAAACTCTCCTGTACCTATGTAATGACCCCTGTTCTAAGGAAATGCACAGTAAAGTTTTTAGGGGAAAGGGCCATGATGTATGAACTTACTCTCAGATGGTTCAGAAAAAAAATTGTATACATATACACACACAGTATTCTACTCTATTTACTTTATCATGTTTGTATACATGTGTATGTCTGTAGAGAGAATACAAATTGATAATCAAATAGGGTAGAATATTAATAGATAATTCTGGGTAAAGTGTAATACAGGTTTTTTTTTCTATTCCTGAAAATTTTCTGTAAGTTTGAAATTATTTCTAAAGAAAAGGTTAAAAAATATTATTTACAGTAGCAACAGTAGAAGAATAAACCCACAGAGCTTTATGTTTTTCTTTAACTCAAGTTAGATTCCATCACTGATTTGACTTTCTCCTAAGGCAGGGGTAGAGGGCTAGGCAGTATCAAGATGAAAGAGATAGTTATGTTTAGCCATGAGGGGAGACTGTCAGTTTTTGACCTGATGTTATTTTTATGCCTGTGTTATAAGACATAGAATGGTTCCTTACAAAAGGTATTAATAGTTTTTATTTTGGTTAAAGATGTACATCACAAAGAACGATGTGTATGTCTTATTATTTCTACTTAAAATTTATACATTTATTTGTCTTTTTTGTTATATGGCAAAGCCTTTTCTTTGAGTAAAGATTAGAGTCTTAGTTTTGCATTTTTTTTTTTTTTTTTTGCATAAACCGAACTCACCATATAGCATCTACCACATTCGGTTCTTTTTTATTTTTTTTAAAGTAGAATGAGAGTTAAGACACTTCAAATCCTTCTAGATTTTACAAATAATCCCTCTATCCCCAATCTTTTACTGTTGGAATTCTGACATTTCATTTGACATCTTGTTTTTTTGATCATCTAATCTTCACTGAATCTTTCCAAAAGATTCACCTAACGAGAAAGATTCACCGTAACTGTTTTGTAGAAAAAAATAACATTGTTGTATTCATGCTTCATCTATCTGTACTTAAAGATGTTCCTCATTCCTTTTATGTTGCTGACCTGTGTCGTTGGTAGAACCAACTTGATCTAAGTAGGCCACTATTGTTGGGCACTAAGGTAGTGTAAGAGATAGAGAAAGGAAAAACCAGGAAATGACAGATAGAAATAAAATTTGACTCTGAAAAGCAAGGCCAAAGTGGACACACATAAGTAAATTAAATACTATATGTAAGATTTAGTCCTTAGAGGAAGTGGCAGGTTTGCAACTTGAAGCAGTTACCCTGTGAGCATTTCACGTAAAGAGAATTGCTTCTCTTGACCCACTGAAGTCTAGGCCTGGGTGTAGTTTGACCCAGGAAAGGATGTCATCCTGGATGAAGCCAAGAGTGAATCCTCAGGGCAATTTTGTTGGTTCCAGTGCCCTCTTCTGCATACTTACTCTGTGACGACAGCCTGAGTGACCCACGGATCTCTTAATCCTGAGATGACAGAAAAGGGCAGCCTTCAAAGTCTGATGTCCCTGTTGTAGTTCAATACATGTATAGGTGTGTTCACGGCTAATGTAAAGTTTTCAAGAACCAGTTGAGAAAGATGAAAGAATCCAATGGGAGGTCAGAGTATTATGAGTTTCACTATTGATAAAACTGGGGTTGGGGAATGTGGCACTTCTTTTCCTCCAGTCTGACCCTTGATGCCTGTGTTAATTTCTAGTGCTACCTTAATAAATTGCCACAAGGGCCGATGGCTTAAAATGAGAGAAATTTATTTTTTTGTAGTTCTGGAGGCTAGAAGGCCAAAAACAGGATGTCAGCAGGTCCATGCTTTCTGTAAAGGATCTAGGGAAAAATCTCTTTTGTACCTGTCTCTCAGCTTCTTGTGATTGCCAGTATTCCTTGTTTTGCAGCTGTATGACTTTAGTCTGCCTCCATTGTCTCATGGTGTTCTTCCCTCTGTGTCTGCCTCTTCTCTTACAAGGACACCACTAATATTGGACTAGGGTCTACCCTGTTTGAGTATGACCTCATCTTTACTTGATTACATCTGCAAAGACCCTGTTTCCAAATAGGGTACCTTCACCAGGTATTGGGGGTTAGGTCTCAGCATGTCTGTATTGGAAGACACAGTTCAACCCATAACAATGCATGACCAAGGCAGTCTGCAAAGCATACACTGGAGTAGAGTGGCTGGAGTAGAGCAGGGTAGTAGCATCTGCCTGGCCTGAGCCTTGGCTGCTAGTTCCTTTTAAAATCTCACTGCAGGGAAGGAGGAATGAGTGAGGACTGAAAAGAATGGCCTCTAGGGTTTGGGTGAGACCTCATAAGAAACCATGGAGGAGGTTGAAGTAGTGTTCTCTTCTAACTGCCTTGGTTCATTTTCTTTCTAGCCTAATGTATTATCTGCCTGCCCCGAGTGTTGTATCTCCCAGGGAGTTGTGCTCAATAGCATATCCTAAAATGTCCTCTTCAGAGGCAGTGAGCAGTGCAGACCAGTTCTGTGGCAGCCATTGTCTAAGAAACGAATACTCCCCATGATGAGAGCTATCAGTTTTTACTCTTCTCACAGAAAATATTTAAATGACAGGACACAGATCAGAAATACAGGAAATGCATAAGGAAAACAGTATAGCATATAGATTTAATTAAGCAGGAAAATATCAGCCTCAGGTTCTTTTTTAATTACCAAGTAAAGACATTATTAGAATAAGGAGAACAGATGTTTTTCTTCATGATAAGGTAAATTTTGTAGATGAGAAGCTTGGAAGAGTTACATAAGCATGAATTAGTACTGGACTTTTCTTCACTTAATGAAAAAAATCTTTAGTTTATTAAGAAAAAAATTCTTAGGGTTCTTGGTTTAAGTGTTCTCAAAAACACTGAAGCCAGCTCTATGGAAACAAAATAACAAAGTTATCATAGATATCATTGTCACTCACTTTAGGGACTCAGTCTCTAAAGAGGCGTAACATTAAAAAAATGATTATTGCATCACCTTCAGCTGAAAATCTCCAACCAGGAAACATTATTGCAAGAACATTTTATACGTACTGACCTGCTTGGCTCAGAGAAATAAAGGTAAAAGAGAAAGGAAGAAGTCTGGGTCTTTGATTATAGCAGCACGATTAAGTTTAATAATGATAAATGTAGATTAGGAAAAACTTAAAGGAGCAGAAAATTTATAAACTACCATTTAAGGGTAAAGAATGTAAGTAGGCAAAATGATATGTAAATATCCAGTAATGATCGATATCACTAATAATCAAAGAAATGAAACAACATCAGACTCTTTTGCCAATTATATTGTCAAAGATTTGGGTGGTGGGAGTAACATTAAATTTTTAGCTGCTTTAATATATTTAAAAATTTTTATACATACTTAAATTTGATGATCGTGTAATCTTTATAGAGTCAACTAAACTTTACAGATTGAAAAAGGTCTAAAACATAAGCCAGCTAGGTCTTTAGTATGTGTATCTAATTTGTAGGCAGAACTAGTTTTGTGTAATCAAGGAAATGATGATGCTAGGAAGAGGCAAAGTATATTTTACAGACCAGTTAGCAAACTAGATCAAGGGCTGAGGTTTAATTCTGATTGTTATTAATTTGCTGCATATATTAAAAGTCTCATTGCTTCAATTTCTTGTCAGAGCCAATATTTTATTTTTTAGACCACTTCTCACTTCTATCAGGAAATTTTGTTCAGACTATATCTGCAATTTGACCACTTCTCTCTGCTCACTGCTGGTCCAAGTCATCATTTTTATCTAGCCTGGATTGGTGTAAATTTTCTCTCTTCTTCCAACTTTGTCATTTTTTGATACAACAGCCAGAATGATGAGCCAGCTCACTGCTCTGCTTAAAATCCTCAAGAACTTTCCTTAGAAAGCAGTGTCATCTCCTTGAATGGACATGCATATTAAAGTGTCTAGAATGGGAATGCACAAGAAAGGAAGGGAGAACAGGATTACTTTCCTTCTCACTCAAGAATATGCAAAACGACTTTCCTCTTTTATCTTCCCTCTCACCCCTATCTCCTCTCATGCCTCCCATCTCCTCTCTCACCCTCATCTCACTAACTGTTGCCTCCTTTGCTTTATCTAGTAGTTCTTACAACACTTACTTCCTCACTTTTCCTTGAATAGCTGAATAGCTGTTGCTTCAGCCTAAACTACTCTTCTTCCAGATATTCTCATGATTTATTCCCTCCTTCAGGCCTCCAAAAATGCCTTCCCTTCCCTACCCTGTATAAAATAGCTCCACTTCCTATTTGCACTTTATATCCGCTTACTCTGATTTCTTCTTCAGAGCACTTATTTATTGTCTGTTTCATTCCACTACTGTTAGGATTTCATTTCATTCCTTATTGCCACTCTTGTTCTTTGGCTAAGGAAAAGGTAAACGCTGCCTTCCCTGTACCATATATTTCTGCAGAGATTATCTAGGGGCTTCTTTCCTTTATTCACTATGCAGAATTTTATGTTCTGTTATTCTTTACCAGTCAAGCAAAGGAATCTGTTTTCTAAGTAACATTTCTGTGTTGGGACCAGTGCTTCCCTTTTTCCTGCATTTGGTATCATTTTATGTAAATACTTTAATAACATTTTGGCATTTATTCTTTCATTCAGTTAGCAAATAGTTATTGCAGCAGATATTATGAGCAAGACTGGCTCCCAGACTGGATGTCAGGATTTAAAGAGATGGAGAGTCTGCCTTTCTTTTGAGGAACTTAGAGCTCAGTGTGTGGTCAGACGTGTCAGCTACTGGGGCAGGCAACTGCTGTAAGAGGAAAGCAGAGAGGGAGGTTGAAATACACAGGATGGTTCACCTAGGCCTGCTCCAGAGCGTTGGGAATTTTGGCAGTGGGCAGGAGTTTGCCAGGTGAGGAAATAGTAAAGGATGCTTCAGTGGGAGGGAATAATTTGGGCAAAGGCATAGGGAATTGTGTTTATTTAGAGAAACACAAATCAATGAGTATTGTTGGAGTGTAAAGTGTAGTGTAGGCTGTGGTGGTGGACAAGGGACTGACCTGGAAGCTTCGAAAGGATTATTTGTTTCTTGTATAGGGGTAAGACTTTGGTCCTGCAGCCTGTGGATTTGGCATATGTATCTGGTGGGGAGGTGGCCTGGAAGGTTTTGGCTTTTGTATTATCCCTCCCTTTGGAAGGGATAATACAGGATATTTTCTGCCATATATTAATATAACTTCATGCAGATTATTTTTTCCTTTAGATTGTAAGTTCCGAAAGGGTGGCAGGGTTTAATTTTGATATAAGTCATTTTCTTTACATGTGCTTTGTGAGATAGACACTTAAACCTTAAATGAATGATAATCACATCTTTGTCTATAGCCCTGATCTGTTTTAACATTGCATGTTTTCCCTTTACGTCATCCCTCACTTACCAGTTTTTTTTTTTTTTTGGGGGGGATCAGGCAAGTTAAATTTATTTAAAAAAATCAATAAAAGGAAAGCTTTGTTCCAAGAAGATTTGTTGTTTGAGTTGTTGGATGCCAGGCACTGTTATTGCATCTGGAAGTGAGATGGGGTGGGATGCCTTTCTGGGGCAGGCACACTAGTGCTTCTTATTCACCTTTGCAGTCCCTCTGCCTGGCACATACTAGGTGTTCAGTAAATGTTTGTTGAGGAAGCATCCTGTGCATTGCCAGCAGGATTAAGTTTGTGTTTTCATAGCATAGCCTACTAACTTTTCTACCTTGATCCTCTGTAGTCTTTTCTTTCTAAGATCCCTAGACAAACTAACTTCTTTCCATATCTGCAATACTTCCAAGTATTTCCATTGCCAGGACTGCTCTTTGTATCACCTTCTTATAAGCATTAACTCTGCCCCTTTCTGAGTAACTCAAGTGTACAGTTTTGTATTGCAGTTTGACCTCTAAAAAGTGAGTGTGGATGGTGGAGACAAACCTTACTCCTTCCTGTCTCTAATACTTTAGCCTGGCTCTTGGCAGTTTTGCTGAATAGATGATTGGAAGTTACTATAGGAGAGCACGTAATGACAAGTGGAAGCACACTTCAGTAAACTCTGTGTTGGGGATGTTGCACTGTCCATGTTCTATTCCACCTAAACTGGGCCTTAATGCAGATGCATGTATGAGAGTCTGTTTCAGAACTGGTACTGAGGAACAACACCCTTTGTAAACTTGCAAAGTCCTTCATTCTTATTAGGAAGGATTTTGAGGAGGCCGGTGATATAATTAGGTCAGTAATTAAATCCCAGGAATAGGAGCTTGGGAGGAGGGGTGGCAAGAGGCATTTCTTTTTTTTTTTTTCCCCTCCAAAAGCCCAGGGAGAGATGAGGGAATAATAGGGTGGTAGAAGGGAGTGGTAAGTAATTAAAAGATTTCCTGCTGGGGAAACTTAACGTGCCGTTTGGGAGAAATGACCACCAACCTTAACCATGTAATAATTCATTGCTCATGACCACATCATCTTCTCTGCAGAGACTACGCCAGCCATCATGGAGGTGGGGCAGACGGAGAGTCGTCTGAATCCCAGCTGTAAGATCATGACCTTCAGACCCTCCATGGAGGAGTTCCGGGAGTTCAACAAATACCTCGCATACATGGAGTCTAAAGGAGCTCATAGGGCAGGCCTTGCAAAGGTGATTATCCTCAGATCCTTTAAACCGGAATTGTTTCTTACAGAAGCTTTGTTCTTGTTAATCCATATGGAACACTTGGTTTCTTCAAAGAAGATTAATTATTGTATTTTTCTTTTAACTCTTTCTATTAGATTGTCTTCTGGGTTTTTTTTTTTTTAAACCAAAAACAGTTCATAGAAACCACAGAGACCCATATATGGATTTTAGAGATGTGAGAATACTCCTAACTTTAATCAGTTTCTCATAGAGGACAGTTAATAACCAGAAGCTTAACCACTACTTCCTTCCTTCTCTCTCTCCCTGCCTCCTCTGTTCTGTTTTTTCTCCTAATTTTTTTTTTTTAATATTGAGATAAAGTTCACACACCATGCAATTCACCCATTTAAAGTATGTAATTCACTGGTGTTGTGTGTACTCATAGACTTATGCAGTTATCACTGATATCTAATTCCAGAACTTTTCTTCACCCCAAAAAGAAACTATACCCATTAGCTGTCAGTCTTTATTCTCTACCATGCCCATAGACCTAGGCACTGACTACTTCCCTTCTCTTATAGATTTGCCTATTCTATTTTGTTTTCACTTCTTTGTTTACCAAGTGTGGAGAGTGCCTTCTATGTACCAGGCACTATACCATGTGTAGGGGGAGGTGAGGGGACAGAGCAGACAAAGCTCCTGTTCCCATGGAGCTTATGTTCTAGTGGAAGCATCTTAGGGTGGTGAGATAAGGACATGCAAGCAGGGAGCCAAAGAATGTAAAGAAACAAACCTTTCCAGATGTGGGGACAGAAAGAATAGCAAGTCCAGAGACCTGGAGGCTAACTTGAGTTTCATGTATGGGAAGAAGAGGAAGATGGTCTGTGGAGTTGGGGCTCAGTGAGCAAGCGAAGAGGATTGTAAGTGAGGTAAGAGGCCTGGAAGAAGCCAGGTGGTGTTAGGCTTGTCTTGTTATAATAAGGCTTTGGGGGTTTTATTCGAAGTACAGTGAGAAACATTGACATCTTAGAGAGGAGCGGAGGACGTGGTGGCTGTTTGTTTATTCGTCATTTTGTGACAATAATTTGAAAAGATAACTGTGGCTATGTGTGAAGAATGAATTTGTTGGGGGAGGCAGAGTGGAAGCAGGGAGTCCTGACAGAGGGGTAGTTGTGATATGCTCGGAGTCCTAGGAGTGGTCACTGAGGTGCTGAGGACTGCATTGTGGGTTTGCACCCACAGACCCAAAGTTAGAGCTTTGAAAGAGAGATCATCCTCTTTGACTTTAACCTGAGATGGACTGTGTGTTCCTTCCATACTGGAAATCTATTTCACTTTAAAATTTTCCCTCAGAAGAATATATTTTAGTGCTCCCACTTACTTCATTTTATCATTGGTCTAAATGTTAAGTTTATTGTCTGGGTTTCTGTAGACTTGTACACCACCCTATAAATTCCTGAGCCCTGGCAGAGCCTGTTCGACTGTGGCTAGGTCTTGGACTCTCCTTGGAATCCCTATCTCTGCAGAAAGGTCCAGTAGCGTTGAGAGCAGACAGTAGCAGAGGAAAGAGCTTCCAGAACTTCAAGGATTACTGTTCAAGACCTCTTCCTGTATCTGGCTGCTGCTACTTGTAAGCCAATTCATAGGTTGTTCTGGCATCTACCCCCTGAGGTCTGTCATTTTGTTATATATGGTTAAGGTGCCTCCTAGAAAAGATCTAAAATTGGGGAAATAAAAAAACAATTGGGGGAAATTAAGTTGAGTGAAAGTTTATTAGGGGTGAGTGAGAGGCAAGGAAGATAAAGGGAAAAGAAATACAAAGTAAAGGTTTATGGTGAATTTCTCAGGTGAGCGATCCTTATATTAACTACTTTATTGGGTTAGCTCTTTTAAAGATCTCATTTTTGGAACCTCAGCAATTCCACATTAACTCGGAGGAGAATAGTCAGTCTTTAGTTAAGGAGCATGATATCATTTCAGAATAATTTGACAAACAATTTTGATCATAAACTCAAAATGGGTTAGAAAGGACTTGGGCATTATTTGGGTGGAGGGGAGTTGGGGTTGTCATCCCCTCCTTTGGGTTCTGAATGCAGCCCTTTGTTCTGTTCATCTCTCCCTTTTGTTTCTTGAAAACATATATCTTACTGTGTTCCACTGAGATTAGTGACTATCCTGTAGCAGAGTGGCATGTTTAGTAACATAAGAGGTAGTGGCAAATGCCCTCATAAGGGAATGTCAGGCAGAGTGCACCTGTGCTGCTGTCGGCATTATGTAAGAGAACGAGATTAATGAGAACTACAATTAGTTTTCTGAATGTTGAACAAACCACACCTGAGCCCAGACTTTTATGTAAGACTCATTGAGTAAGTTGTAGATATTCATTTATTCAGTGTTGTGATAATTTCCTTTTACTTGTTCTAGGAATACAGTGAACTGTTGGATTTTAATTATCTTGCCATCTTTCTATCAAGTCACAGAAACTCAATTTCACCTATTTTCCCTCTTTTTCTGGAAGTTGCAGCAAGAGTAAATGTATAAAACTGCATCTAATCAAATCAGATTGTAAAAATCAAAACTATTAATGTTGCTAGTTTGCTTTGAGGGCTAGCCCTGGGGATCAGAGCCACCCATGAGATTCTTTGTTAATGCATCACTTAATGAATTGGTTTTGATTTATAATTTGAAGAAAATGGTTGAGTAGTTTCATAAGAAGCAACTTTGGCCTCAGATTATAGTCACGATTTTTCTTTAATCAACATCTTTTAAATTTAACTTTCATTTTCAGAGTGATAGATTTGACGCCCAAAGTTCTATCTACAAAGTTGGCAGTCAAGTTGGGAAGAGTGCAAAGAATGACAGCCTCCTTACATGTACAGCTTGTATTGTTTTTATGGAGGAAGATTATGATGAACCATTATTATATATGAAGTATGTGAAATTCATCCACAACAGTAACCTGGACCTACACCCTCCTGAGCCATAGGTTATGCACATTATGTAGTTTAATGAATAAACTAGAGAGTATTGATAGCGATCTATGCCTTCAAGGTGAAGGAAGATTGTAAGAAGCACTACACTTCCTCCTCCTGTTTCCTCAGTAGGTAGATGGTAGTAATAGCAGCTTATTTCAAGATAAATAGTGCAGATACAAATTTTAGTTGAAAATTTGCTAGTGGGTATAGGGCCTAGCCTGGGGTTGGGAAAGTGGTGATTTAAAATATATATATTTTTATTTTGGTATAATCTGGAAGATAACCTTTGAGAGGAGTGAGGTTCCTTTATGTAGATTCATTAAATACAGAGGTTTAATTTTGGAATTTTTAAAAATTTTAAGTATGTTGTACTTCTATTTCCTATGTAAGAACATCTGATATATTAAGATTTAAAATTAAAGTCCCAAAGTAAGATTTTGTTATAGGCCTGAATGTATAGATTTTTAAAGTTTTGTCTGACCACTTTAGTCAAAAATAAATTAACACATGCAGTAAGTACAAAGACAATATTTAGATTTTTGTAAATTCATTGTAATTTTTGCTTTTCTAACTTTTGAAAAATAAAATCACTCCAAAACTTCATATTGGGTAAACAACTGCCTTATTTTTCACAAGACAGGAAATATTTAATTCTAAACATAATATTAATTTTGATTGTAGATGTACTTATTTCCAAAAAGGAGTAAATCCTTTCTTTACTCTTAAATCTAACACTAATCATAAACCTGACCTTAGCTTTCAAACCCTAAATTTAACTCTAACCCTAACACTGAGTGAACCCTATGCTTACCGCTAATCCAAACCCTAACCTAACCTCTCACTCTAACACTAAACCTAACCCTATACCTAACTCTAACCCTAATCCTAGCCCGAGCCCAAAACCTAACCGTATCTCTAACACTAACCCTAATAGTAACTTCCTAACCTTAACCATAGCTCTAATCCTAATCCTAACTATAACCTTAACCCTAACGCTAATACCCTAACACAAACTCTAATCTTAAATCTACCCCTAACCATAATTCTAACCTTAACTTTAAAACTAACCCTGATCCTAACACTATACCTAATGTTAAACCTAATCTTAACATTTTAATCCTAAACTTTACCCTAAAACTAAACATATCCAGAACAGTAGCACTAACCATAAACCTATCCCTAATGCTAACTCAATCCCTAAACTAAACTCTAACCTATACCTAAAGTTACCATAATACCAGCTCTAATCCTAACCCCAAACATACCCTAACCTCTAAACTAACCCTAACTTAAACCTATCAACCTTAAACTCAATCTTAACTTTAACTCTAACCCTATACTAACCGCAACTCTAATTCTCACCCTAATCCTAACCCTAACCTATAATCATAGCAATAAACCTCAACCTAAGTATATACCTAATCCTAACCCTAATGCGACCATAACCTTAAATTTCTAACACTAACCTTAATTCTAACCCTAATGTTCACCCTTACTCTATTCCTAACCCAAAGCTGAACTTTACCTCTAACCCTAACCTAAACCTATTCTTAAACCTAACCCTAGTCTAGCTCTAACCTAATCCCTAACCTAACCTGACACTCACTGTAACCTTGAACCTATACCTAACCTCAATCCTAACTTTAACCTTCACCCTACACTAACCCTAACCCTAACTCTAAATACTTATTCTAATCCAGACCTATAATCATAAATTTAACCATTATACTATCTCTAAACCTACGCACATTCTTAACCCTAACCTTAACACTGTTATGGACCTTAACATTATACTAACCTTAACCCTAACATACAATTGTAGTTTTAACCCTAACTCTAATTTTAATACTAAAACTAACTCTACCTTTAACTTTCTAACCTCAACCTTAATCATAAACATAAACTTAATTATAAGTTTAGTGCTGACCCTATTCCTAACCCAAATCTTAAACTAAACTTTAAAACTAACTCTAACACCATACCTAACCCTAAACTTATCCTAAACATCACTCTAATCCTAAAACCAACTCGAACTGAATCTGTAATCATAACCCTAACCTAATTCTAAATTTAACCCTAATCATAACCCTTACCCTAATCCTAAACTTAACTGTATATTTCTAACCCTAACTTTAACTTTAACATTAACACTAACCCTGACCCTATACCCATCCTTAACCCTAAATCCATGTTTGATGTTTTTTGAATTACTTATTTCTGATGAAGAAAGTTAGTATTTATAACACTTTAAATATAACCTTCTCTTATATCAGTGTTTTCAAGACTGTGGTTTGTTTATCCATATCCATTTTGCTTGATTGTTCATATTCTTTTAAAATATCAAGTATTTGTTTTCAGTAGCATATAGTGTAGTTGTCTGTAGTCTCATTTTAAACTAATATACCTTAGAGGAAGTACTGAGTTAATACTGACATTTATCAGCTGTGTAGTGTTTCCCAAATCTCTCATCCTTTGACACCAAGTTTCTTCATCTGATGAAGTTTGACCTAAATCTTTCACAAAAGCCAGTTGCAGGTACATTGTAGATATAAAGGTGAAAGACAAAGCCTTAAAACTCTTAGAATATAAAATAGAATATCTTCATACCCTAGGGCAGGAAAAATATTTTTAAACAGAATATCAAAGTAGTACCCATAAAGACAAAAAATGAACACATTGGATTACATTAAAATTAAGAACTTATGTTTATCAAAAGATACCCTTAAGAAAGTTGGAGGGCAAGTTACGGGTAAGAGGAAGTATTTGATACAGATACGTGTAGATATTTACAGATATGCACGCACATAACACACATGTAAGCATAATCAGAATATATAAAGAATCCCTGTACATTAATAATAATAATAAAAAAAGACTGACAGTGCAATAGTAAAATGGGCAAGAGACTTAAATAAGCACTTTACGAAAGAGGATATTTATAGAATCAGTGAATATATGAAAAGGTTTCTTTAGTTATCAGGAGAATGCAAATAAAATCCACAATCGAGTATCATTACACACCTACCAGAAGGACTAAAATTTAATTGAGCAACAATACAAAGTAATGAGAATGTGGAGCATCAGAAACTCTCATGCGTTACTGGTAAGAATGTGAATTGGTCCAACCACTTTGGCAAAAGTTTGGTAATAGCTACTAATATTCTACACCCCAGTAATTTCACCATTGGAATGTTTACATATGTATGTGTATTTTAGAGAACTGTATGCAAATATGAAGCAGCTGATATATACGATAATATTAATAGCAATGTAATTGGCAATAGCCAGTAATTAGAAAAAAACGAGTGACCACCAGTGGTTACCAATTTATAAATAAATATATGAAGAATACTGAGTAGGAGTGAAATTAATAAACTTCAGCTGTACAGCCCATCATAATTGAATCTCACAAAAATATTGAGTGAAATATAAAAGATAAACCTCAAAGAATATATGTATGTATATATGGATGACTACATTTCTGTATAGTTCAAAAGCTGGTGTTAGGGGTGCATACCCAGGATCAAACTATATAGCCCAGCTAGGAAATGAGTAGCATAAATGCCATGATGGTGGTTGCCATTTGGGCAAGAAGGGATGTGTTTGGAAAAAGGCTCTTGGAGGGCCTCTGGGGTATGAGCAGTAGTAGCCTGCCTCTTAAACCTGGGCAGTGGGTGTTCTGGTGTTTGCTTTATAATAATAGTTCATAAAGCTACATATTTATGATTATGTATTTTCTGTATGTATGATATCTACATTTTACAGTTAATTGTTTAAAAAATTTATCTTGACAAATTAAAACAACTTCTAAAGGTAGATAAATTTCAGCTGTAAATCATGACTTAATTCATAACTTTGTCCCTTCTAATTTTTAATCATATGAATATGTATTTGTAGTCTTAGTGTTTCCTCATCTTTTTATTATTAATAATTGTGTAAATACTATGGGAAAACAGTGGTGGGCTGAGCCCCGTCATCATACAGGCATGTAAGAATTGGTAGTTGACATCTTTTTCCTACTCTTATGTTCAGTGACATGTTGGTAAGCTCAAATTGGCCATAGTGGGAGTAGTTACTATGGAAATAGGCAAAAGCTGCAAGTTAAGGTTTCACCCACCTTCCCAGAAAGCTGATTGTTAACATTTACTAGCATACCACTCTGCTCTTTGCCATATTTTTGTGAGAGGCATTTAAAGAAAATGATATGGACTAAACACATATTTACTTATTGTTCTCATTAATGTAAATAGTACCGGAATTTCAGAAGTTATTTTACTTCTGTGCGTCTCTCAATTTTACATTTAAAATTGAGAGGTTAACAGTATCAACTAAAAAAATGAATTTAATACAAATACAGTACTTGATATAGTGAGTACTCAGTGAATTTTGCTGTTTAAAAAAATCTTATCAGTAAGGTGAATATTTAGAAGAAAGAGAGCATTTCCCTTAATGTGAATCTTTACCATTCTTTAACACGTTTGTCATAGAAATGCTGACAAATTCTTCTCTTATATTCTGTTGGAATATGAAAGCTAAATAACTACCTGGAATATTTTCAAGATCATATTTTTTTAAATTTTATTTTTAGGTGATTCCTCCTAAGGAGTGGAAGCCAAGGCAGTGCTATGATGACATTGATAATTTGCTCATCCCAGCACCAATTCAGCAGATGGTCACAGGGCAATCAGGACTGTTCACGCAATACAACATCCAGAAAAAAGCCATGACAGTGAAGGAGTTCAGGCAGCTGGCCAACAGTGGCAAGTGAGTGGATTCACTTTGTTATTTTTATTTCTTTCATAGATATACATGGACCTGATTAGAAACCAAGTAGACAGAGGAGCTTGTAATGAAAATGAGTCTTCTGCACAATCTCTTGGAGTCTTAATTTAACTGTTTCTATTTTCTGTTCTTCAGGTGTTTGCCTACTTATATTTAGTTTACTGCTAAGAAAATTGTTCCTCGTGTAATACTATTCTGAATGTCTGTAAATGGGTTTTCTGTCTTTCTATTGTCATGAGTTTTTGATTATACTCATGATTCATCTTTCCTAGGCAAATTGTCTGCTTTATGTGACAATGTTTAAGTCTTAATTGATAAATTATACATATTAGAAGATGAGTAATTTTAAAAAGAAGATCCTCGAATGACTTGAAGGGCCACCATTATTATATTAGTTGTCAACTGTGAATTGAAAATATTCGAAAACAAAGATTGCCGCTGACATTTACTATGTAGTTAGGCCCATGATGGTTGCATTGGTACTGAACATGTACAGACTTTTTTTTCTTATTTCCTAAACAATACAGTATAACAACTATTTACATAGCACTTACATTGTATTAGGTATTATAAGTAATCCTTTTTTTTTTTTAAATAAGTAAATCTTGAAATGATTTAAAGTATATGAGAGGCTATCCCTAGGTTATATGCAAATACTACACCATTTTATATAAGGGTCTTGAGCATCTGTGGTTTTTGGTATTTGTGGGGAGTTCTGGAACCAATTCCTCGTGGATACCGAGAGACAGCTGTATAATATAATTAGTTAAGGATTTAAAAAAATATTTCGAAAGCTAATATGAATTTTTAACTAATTTTCTGCTTCTATTATTGATACTTTCAGTAAAGTATTTTCTTTATTAGTCAAAATATGAAGTTTTCGTAGTTAGTTGGGAATCTTAAGAGTATGCAAATATCTATGATAAATACATTTTATATTTACCTGTTAGATTTGACAGCATGAGTTGCCTTCACTATTTTCATTTTGATAGGCTTTTCTTTAGAAAGTGATTTAAATCAAATAGGTGGGGAAAATCTTAAAATTGTCTTACTAGTTTGTATTTTTTTTCATCTACCTTTTCCAGATATTGTACTCCAAGATACTTGGATTATGAAGACTTGGAGCGCAAGTACTGGAAGAACTTAACTTTTGTGGCACCTATCTACGGTGCAGACATTAATGGGAGCATATACGATGAGGTATATTTATATTATAATAGGCTTTGTGAAGGATCATTTCATGTTACTATTTCTGTTACCATTTTAGATAGTTAAGAAGTAGTCATTTGTGGTGCTTTGTGTAATTCATAATTTCTCACAGGACAAGAAGAAATAAAGACACATCAGTAGGATTTCTGCAGCTGGTAGTTTTCAAATTGAAGCCAGTTAATTGTACAAATACCTGATTGTTCAAAATTATTTGGCTATCTGGCTAATTTTTATATTACATTACATTTTTAAAAAAGCAAAACTCATTATAAATATTAGAAAACAGGAAATATTATCTAGCCATAATACCTATGGAAAAAGCAACATTTTAGTATATATTCTTCTAATAGTTTTCCCCTAATCCTTTCGAAAAGTTATATTTCAACAGGCTTATATTCTCCTTTTTCCCACAGACAAATTGTGAGAATTTTTTTAAAAAGTACGTATTATTAGGTTTTCTAGTTATTTTTCATGAAAGCATAATCCACTAAATACAATCTAATACTTTTTGTTTCCACCTGATACTTGTAAACCCTATTTAAAAAAAATCTTTCCTTTTTGAAATCTTTTATCTCCATCTCATTGTTTTATTTTGAAAAATTTCTCGTCTAGCAAAAGGCTGAAGTAATGCAAGGAACACTTGGATCACCTGGATACTCTTTGCTTAGTTTTACCAATTGTTAATATTTGGCAAATTTGCTTTATGTTTGTCACTCTGTCTTTGTCTCCTGTATCATTTGAAAGTAAGTTGCAGACATGACAGTTCACCCTTAATTATTTCAGCATGTGTCTTTTAATTACAAGGTAATTGAACAGTTATATAATATCATCTAATGTACAGACGATATTCATAGATCTTTAATTTTCCCAATACCGTTATTTATAATTTTTTACCATTTGAAGGATTTGGTCAAGGATATTCCTTTTTAATTAATAAGTGATCTGTAGGGTGGTACTTAGAGACTAGATGAATATCCTTTTTACCAATAGCCTTTCACCTAGTGAATTTACATCCATTGATAATCCTTGCATGGGTCAATTACTAAGTATTTTTAAAACTTTTATATTTTGAAGTACAGAACAAGCTGGAAAGTGCATAAGATGTGATCTTAGAGCTGCATGAATTATTGTAAGGTGAAAACCTGTGTGCCATCACCGACATTATCAGCACCCCAGAATTCCCCGATATGCCCTCTTTACCTATCATATTCTCCTTTTTTAAAGGATACTCTCTGTTTAGACTTTATTGGTAATCACTTCCTTTTCTTTAAAAATGCTATCCATTGTATCCTGTTTCTGAATTTTATATAAGTAAAAGAATCATTCAGTATATATTCTCTTCTGTCTGCCTTCTGTTATACCTTATTACATTTCTAAACTTTTGCTGTATCTTGTGGACCTGTATTTCATTTATTTTCATTGCCGTATATTATTCTATTGTATGAATGTGCCACAGTTTATTTGTTCTGCTACTGATGATCATTTTGGTTGCCTCAAAACTTCTTTGAACAGTTTGCACATGTTTCCCAGGTCATGGAAGCATACGTTTCCACGGGGCATGTGGCTAGGGGTAGTTTTAGGGTGTACATGTGGTTAACTTTAGAGTAAAATTATTTTCCAGTTCACACATTCCTATAGCAAGTTAGGAGTTCCCATTGCTCTACATTCTCCCTGAGACTTGTCGTCAGTCTTTTAATTTTAGTTGCTCTGTTAGGTGTGTTAGTAGTATTTTCTTGTTTTAAATTGTGTTTTTGATTCCCTTATCTCCCCCCACCCCCCAATTTTCAATGGCTGTTTGGATTTTCTCTTTATCAAAGTGCTTTATTAAGCCTCTTGTACATTTTTTTTGTGTGTGCGTGTGTCATGCTTTTCTTATTGACTTAACAATTCTTTGTACATTCTGGATATGAGGTAGTGTCATAATTTTAGATTTTCTGTATGGATTTCCAATTATTGAATACTGTTATTGGAAAGACCATTCTTATTTTTGAATATGGACTGAGTATTAGATGATAATATGGAATTACTGTTGTTCTATTAGATGGAATTATGATGGCATGGTGGCTATATCTATATTACATATGTATATAATATCAATTGAAGATGCTCACCTGAAAAAATATACAGGTGAAATAACATGGGTCTGCTATTTGTTTTTAAGATATTGCAGAAAATAAAGTGGAATGGATATAGTTGAATGAAGATTGGCCTAAATATTAGTAATTGAGGCTGGATGTTGGATTACATGGTGTCTTAAATATGTATGTGTTTGGATTAAAAATAAAAGTTCAAAAAAGAGAAAACATCTTTTCCCCATTCTTCTTTTGGATTTTTACTAGTATAAGTATAACCTCTGTATTGAGAATTTTTAGGTTATTAGTAAGGTAGTACATGCCCATGTAGAAAAATGGAAAAAGGGAAAAATATGAAGAAAAAATTTCTCATGAGCTTACCAAACAGAAATAACCTTTTAATGATATCTTTTTGGCCTTTTATGTGAGTGTATATTTGTGTATGTGTTTGCATATATGTACATTTTTCTCCACTAAAGATCTGAGGAGGTTTTAACAATATTTTGTCTTTAGAAGCATTTTCAGTATTGCTCTCCAGGGGATCATTTCATTGTATTCTACTTCTAGCCATTTTTAGACTGCCAGTTTCAAATTAAACCTTGTATTAAATCGTTGCTAGATTTTTAGGTTATTTCAATTCTAAGTATATTCTTATTGATTTATTCTTTAATGTTAACAAATCTTTTTATGTTTAACATGCTATGGTTAGTTACGTTTGGGAAAGTAAGGGCTTCTGTAAGGCTTCCTTACAGAGCATGACACCTTGTCTTATTAAACCAGTGTCTGGTTTTCCATGGGAATGGGTGAAGACACATAAATATGGCTGATATTTTACAGCTGAGGCCCAGAGAGGTTAATTTGCTTTTCCAAAGTTCCAAGGCCAGTAGAAGGGGGCTGCCAGAAGCTCTTATCCCAAACACCAGTTTTAAGGAAGCAGTTACATATAGTCAATTTCATAGTTGTGGAAATGTGTTAAACTAGGTCAATGTCAACTACAAATTTCCTCTGAGCTAATGGTTTCTTTTGTGCCTTCTCTGTGGTTTCTTCACTGTGGTATCCTGGCAAGTTTTCAGGCTTCTGAAAGGAAGACTGCTCTTAGGAAAATCATCCAGATCCTTGGCTGTGAGAGGTTGCATGTCTGAGTGCTATAAAATAAAATAAAACTTAGTGTAAGTTATTTTTTTCTAACCACCCCTTGGGATCACTGAGTTCTTTGTTCCTTTTCTCACATATAATTAAGAGTTAGAAGCAGCATATTTGGGATGATTTTCAGAACAATTGATGTAAAAATGCCCTGAACTAGCTTTCCATATTTGATAGTGAAATAACAATTGTTTCCTGCACAGATGAGGCTGATGGGCTTTGGTTTGCTATGCTTATCAATGTACTTACTGCTGGTGTTTGAAAACCAGTTACACATTGTCATTGCTACAAGGGAACATTGACTTTAAACTTCAGCTTTGAGTAACAGTTGTTATGCCAATGAACAAAATCCACTGGTTTATATATGCAGTTTTAAAACATCCTCATCATTTACAGGTTTGGGAGCCAGGAATCTGTTATTTCGATAGGACTTACAAGGCATAGTATTTCATGGAATTGCTGTAGACTCTGCGGGAGCATTTAGTAGCTCCTGAGCTGAGCTGACATTTTCAATGCTTTTGTACCATAAAGAAAGACATGAGAGAGATGTTGTAAACTGCTACTGATAAACAAAACCAATCATACTCAGGACACCTAAATTCAAACAAATGAAAAATAACTTGTATTTACCCCCTTGAAGTAGATGGAGAGTAACAAGAAAAAGAATGCATTAAAGAGAGTGATGAATGGATGAATGTAAGAATAACCTGTAACTGTCAGGAATGTCTGAAATCGTTGCAGTGAATGTGCATTGAAAAAGCCCATGTATTGTTTTGCTCTTTACTATTGTATCCTTGCATTGTTTAACTGTTCAACTCAATATTTAAATTGTGTTGGGAACTGGCTTGTATGGTTCATGGCATTATTTTGAAAGGGATTATAGTCATCAAATTGCATTTCACTTTCCCCCCTACTTTCTATTTTTGGCTATTTCCTTTCATCTTAAAAGAATGATTGAAAAACCATAGCTTTTTTTTTTTTGGTGTGGCTGGGCATTCTTGGAGAAGGTGTGGGGAGGTAAGAGAAATAGTTTGTTCAGGGTACAAAGATCGATAAGGACCCTAATTCTCAAATAATTTCCAGAGGGGCAATAAGGTATAATGAACTTGGCCATAAAGGCAAATATGACGTTCTATATGGAGCCAGGAGGAAAGGCACTTAGAGCAGGCTTAGCATTGAAGGAAGACTTTCTTGAGGAGAGGAAACATCTGAACTAGACCTAGATGAATAAGTTCAAGTCAGGTAAAGGTAGAAGACAGGAGGATGGAGCAGAAGGGCCATACTTTGTAATCTCAGTATTTTTACTGAATTTGGAGGCTTTTGCTGCATATGGGTGCAAGGAAGGGTGAGGCAGACTTGGAATAGTGGCTGTGGTGTCTGAGGGCAAGGGATTAACCTGAGGCTGGAGAGAAGGCCGTAGGCCTGGGTACCGGGCCCCGTTGTGCTATAGCTGTAGTGGCCCCTCCTGCTCAGATGTTTGTCTTGCAGCATTCGGCAAGGAGATGTCATTGTGTTGATCAACACAGGAATGGGGGGTGAAGATGTTTATGAAGGACTAGTTGAGAATAGTCTACCTTGAGAGTAAAGGGAGAAGGGCCTAGAGATCCCAGGGCATGAGTGTTAGCCTCTTGTTCATTCTGCTACTGTTTTTCAAAGGTTGATTTCCTTGGGATGTACTAAAAGTTTGTTAACATCATGGACAACTTAAGCAAATTACTATTTTTTGAACTAAAATTCCAAGACTATTAAAGGCATGCAGTGACAAAACCTAGCCTTTATATGTATGACTCAGGGCAAGACTTGGCAGTCAGATTCTGCCCCTTGCTTTTCTTTGTAAATAAAGTTTTATCAGAGCATAGCTTTATTCCTTTACATATTATAAATGGCTTTTTTTTTGTACTACAGGGGCATAGTTGAGTAATCGTGACTCAACAAAAGCTAAAATATTTACTGTCTGGCCCTTTGCAGAAAAAATTTGCCAACCCTTAATATAGAGGTATAATTATTTGTTATAATTATTTGTTCTCAGGGAAGGATGCGCAAAACCCTTTGAGATAAATGTGATAAAATTCTGAATGTTCTCGGGAGAATGAGATTCATATACACTGACTACAATGACACCTTGAGACAATGAAATTGAAGTGTTTGCTGATGTCAGGAACCTTAAAGAGGGCCCTGAACTTAGAAATAGAGCCACTTGTGTTCTTGGGTGACCCTACCTGATTCCTTGGTAGCAGTGACATTAATGTAAGAGTCCTAAGATCTGAACTTGTTTTGTTATGTTTCATCATGGGCCAGTCTATTGATAAAGTTTTAATTAGCCTTTACTAACTGTAAATTTAAAAAGTTAGCCCTCTGTTAAAAGAAGCATGGGAGTTTCTTCAGGATACAGACACACAAAAAGAAGATAAAGTAAAAAGAGGAACTGGGAGAAAAAAGTTCTATAACTGTGGGACGCTATGACTTGGCTAAGGGACATGAAATTCAACAGGTATCTGTAGGAAAGACAGAAGGTAGAACATTTATGGGTTAGCCAGTAGCCATGTGCACTTCACAGACCTTTGAAAACAGAGTTCTGTTTGTGAGACCTAAGAAGAGGCATCAACGTTACTTACCTATATTAGTACAGTGCAGTGTGAGTCATTCAGGCTTGTGTTTTATGCTATTTTGGGCTGCATTTCTACTAATACCTGTCATATAGTATAATGTTGATCCTCTTAATGGTGATAATGGTTTATTGAGTCGAGGTTTAAAATGAAGTTTCATATGCTTTGTTTAAGCTAGCTATTATCTCCTTAATCCATAACACTAGAAGGATCTGCAAGACTATTGTCTGATTTCAAAAGTGTCTTCTTTGAAGATTTTTTCTAAGTTGAGTGTTGACAGATATCCCCTCCTGTAAGCCTCACCAACCTCCTCTATCACCCAGGCTTTCTGGTTTGAATGCCTCGTATCATTACGGGCAGTGCAGTCTGCAGTGGCCCTTGTGAGCTGATGTTTTCAGAGTAGTGCGCCAGCCAGGAGCTTAGCTTATCCTCATCATTATGGTTCTCAATTAAGAGTACTGTAGCCTTCTTTGTATGCTCTATGTCCAGGTACTTATTTCTTCTGAAATAAACCTATGAGATGGTATTACGTTAAGATTGAAAATTTCCTTTGTTTATAACCATCTTTGATGATAGTTTTCTGTAGTTCACTGGAGGAAGAAAGCTGCATTTCACAGTGAGGGGAAGCTACTTCACTTGTGATCTACAACTTGTGCCATATCACTGTTCTTAAATCTCCCAGACTTGCTTTGAAACCCAGCTTCTTCACTGAATCATGTTCTTCTCCCATCGTAGCTGCCTCCACATATCTGAAAGTATTCACCACCTTCTCCTATACCAGCCTGGTACTCAGTGGTCTCCCACCCTGAGAGTAGATATTAGTCCACTGCACAAGGAATTTCTCTGGTTTTTCAAATATTGTGTTGGCTCAAGTAACAAGGTTAAGTTTTCTAGGAACAACATATGGATGGGGACATGTCAAGAACATGCCTCTTATGTTTCCCTCCCTCCAAACGCGTTGTCAGTTCTAGCGCCTTTCTAATGTGTGGCCTTTACCAGGCCTTTTATGTTTATTTACCTTTTCAGGTTTTTCCACTGTCTCATGAGACAATTTCACTAATGATGAGAAGATGATAGCAGTGATGCCTAATAAATTTAATATGGGCACAAGGCATAATCCTTTTGGGAGAACAGCTGAGATACAAGTGAACTGCTGTCTACATTCTCTTACCTCGATTTATATACAACTGAAATGATTCTGTGGGCGTGTTCACAGAATCATTTTAGAGAGTATTTGATTTGGATAGTCAATTTTGGGCGAGGAAATATTTGTTATTACAACAAATATTTGGAAAATAAGTACAGGAAATGAAGGTTACCTGTACTTATATGACTATTTCTTCTGCAGTAGACTCTGAGTCCAGGTGATGGCAGGTATCATTTCTCATAGATTCTCTAGCCCTAGCCCCTATCATAGTGTCTGTTGCAGAGAATGTACCTAAGTAATTACAGAATTGATGAGTAATTGGAAAAATAGTCCAAGGTCAGATGGTGGAGTTTCCTGAGTGTTTTTGGTTATTATTCTGTATATCATTTGATATTGTTTAATAGGAAAGTGATAGAATCAGAATTGTGCTTTAAAGAGTGTCATCAGATAATGGTCTTTGAGATGGACTGGTCACAGCAAGAGGCTTGAAAAATGCTTTGAAGAGGAGGAAGAGGGGTTAGAGTGATTTTATCTGGTATGTGTTTTTCTGAACATCAATACCCTGAGGTAGTGGTTCTCAAACTTTTTGGTCTCAGGACTCCTTTATTCTTTTAACAATTTATTGTAGACCTGAAAGAACTTTTGTTTATGTAGATTATATCTATCCTTGTATGTTGTATTAGAAATGAAAACTGAGAACGCTTAAAAGTATTTATATTTAATTTATTAAAATCTATTATATAATAACACATTTTTATTAAAAAATGACTATATTTTCCTAAACAAATTTAGTGAGAGGAGTAGCATTATTTTACCTTCCCCCTACCCCCAAATCCCTAATGTCTAGCTTAATGGAAGACCTCTGGATTCTTATATCTGCTTCTGCATTTAATCTGTTGTGATGTCATGTAGCCTTTGGAAAACTCTCCTTTACTCTCATATATGATTGAGAATGAAAAAGGTAAATGCAACCCTCAGTTGACCTCACAGATTGCAAGGACCTTGTCAGCTTACAATCCCTTATCTCTATCTATCTATCTATCTATCTATCTATCTATCTATCTATCTATCTATCACGCCTACAGCACCTGGTCTTCCTAAGTGGTCTCTAATCCAAGTACTAACCAGGCTTGACCCTGCTTAGCTTCCGAGATCAGATGAGATCGGGCTTGTTCAGGGTGGCATGGCTATAGACATGAAAACAGTTTTGATGCCATAGACCTTTTGATGGGATCTGGGTGTCTCCCAGTGGTTCCTGGACAGTACTTTGAAAACTGCTAACTTAAGGTATTTAGCAAAAAAATTTCATTCTCTCATCTCATTCTATATAGATGATGTAGGGATCTTGAGGTAAGGTGTTCCATTCTTGTTTAATGACCTTCAGATAACTGTATACTTGATATGTATCTCAAAGACCTAATCACACTGGGAGACAGTGGTTCTCAGGCCATAGCCATAGAATTCTTTAGGGAACATTGTGCCTTATATTCTGATAATGTAACTCAGGCAAAATTTTACAAGCAGAAAATGGACTTAGAATGTGAACTCAGGTCCCTGCATCAGACAATCTGTAAAATATTTTAAATTATATTTCCAAGATTTTTTTTTTTAATATTACTTTGCTAGTCTGTTGCTTTTGTCATTCGGTATTTATTAATAGATAATTGATAGAACATTCATAAAAGTTTGAAAAATACTCTGGCAAACCTTAAGACAAAAATATAATGTCTTATTCTGTATATTTTTCCTTGAGGGCTGGAGTAGAAATTTTTTTTGCTATGTATACGTACTGGCTGGATGGGCATATGTATGGGATCCTCTTTCCAGTTTCCATTTTCCAGTTTTCTTTATAGTTTGTAATTATAAAAGTATAATTTTTAAGGTAAAAATTACCTTTTTATTAATATAAATGTTAAATATAAAAATTGGTATTATATAAGAAAGGAAATTGAAATCACTTATAATCCTGGCATTCAGAGACAAAAGTTGTCAAAAATAATTTGGTGTATTTCTTCCCAGTGTATTTTCTTGATTTAACACTTGATAATTGTATTTTTTAAACAGATATGGTAACATAGTGAACATAGTTTGGTTTTGTCTTTTCCTTCTCCCATTTTAACACATTGTAAATGCTTTTCCATGATGATAGATGTTCTTCAGCAGGTGATTTAACATTTATTTTATCTGTCTCATTTTTATTAGTTAGGGTGGTTTTCTTGGGCAGAGAAAGCAGGTAAATCTAACATGAAGAGGGATGCAGGCAGTTGTGGAGGCAGAGAGGGTATGGCAGTTCCTGGTCTTTGGTGGGCCTGTGTGGGGGTAGTTCACAGTCCACAATGGGGTGTGGCCAGATCATTGATAACCTGAGAGAGTGTGACACTTTACCACATGCACTGACTGCCTCATATTCTGCCTTTTCTTCACAGCCTCTTGAAATAGAAGGCTATATTGAACAGCACAGAATATTTGACCCATTTACATATATAATCAGTGCCTCTCATCCCTAGCTGTGACTTTTAGGGAAGCTCTGTCTTTGCCTTAGAGTCGTCCTTTGTAAAGGGAAGAAGGGATTGAATTAACAACTCTCTGAGGTTCCTCTCATTTAGAAATGTTTGCTTAATGATTAGCAACATTTCTTTAAGAAGGTGAACAGAATTCTTCGATAGTGACCTTTTATGAATTCTAGATTTCATTTGTTTTGTAATTTTGTCAAGAGCCTGTTTTTAAGAAATCTGTTTGTTGAAGCGTGGGGATCTTTTCTTACAAGATTTTAGTCTTAAATGCTTTCATCCACCAGGTGGTGCTCTTGGACAACAAATTTATCCAAGCCTGTGGGTTTCCAAATGAGGTAAAGCAGTTTAAACTGTTTGAGTCACCAGGAGAGTTCCTTTTCATTTTGTATTTTTATCATATCAGGATATCATTTATCCTGGGGAAATAATTTCAAGCCAGAACACTAAGTGTATGTGTAACTTTCACATCTGAGGTAAAATGTCATTATTCTAGACATGTTTTGGTGCAAAGAGAGAGCTGTTGGCCTATAGGAACGTGGCTTTCAGATTTTAGTTCTGTGAAGTAAAGCTTCTGGTTAATCAAAACTCATTATCTGCCAGCATGTTATGACTGATCTTTATTGAATGAGTCTTAGCCTGCATGATTCCAAATTATGCCGTCCAGACAGGGGAGGTGATGGTAGTTCTTTCTATTCACATTGCGTCCAGAATGTTCCATCAGTCTGAAAGCTGCGTTTTCTGAGGAGTTGCCAGGGAATTATTGACTGAAGAGAGTTAAAGCGTAGATGCAAAGTGACATGACTACTGCCCTCAAGTGTCTTGCACGTGAGAGGGTTAGGGTGGGATCACTGTGGGAAGAATCAGTATTGTCTCTGGAAGAACTTCCTAAAGAATAACAGCTGTCCCAGAGCAGATTGGGCTGCCCTTGGGCCAGAAAGCTCCTGCCCTTGGAATGTTCATGGGGAACACTGTTTGATCTTATGTTGGAAATGATTTAAAAGAAATTTGAGATGGATAGGATTGATAATTTCTGTTTTAACTCTTCTCTTTACCTCTCAACTGCTAAACCTCACCACTGAAGTATACTTAGATGTTTAATACAGAGTTAGATTGGTAAACCAACAAATATATGTGGAGTCCTATGCTGAGTGGTTTACGGGAGTGTAAGAAGCATTAGGGATATTAGGGTGCTTAATAGTTAGCTGGAGAGTCATGAGTGGTTTCCCTATAACATGTACGGGGCAGACTAGGTACCCCATGGGTGGTAAGAGTATTGTGCTCCATAGGAGTGTGAAGAGGTTAAGCTTCTGGGGAACTGGCATAATCCCTGAGATTGTGGTGAGAATTCAGGGGTATCAGTAGGCAGCAGACTTGTGAGCCACAGTGAGGAATGAGGATGCTAAAGTGTTCTGAGAGTACTGGATGATCAGTATGCCTGGAGGGTTGGCTATCTGTGGGAAAGTGTGAGGGAAACAGCAGTGGGAATTACTGAAGGGAAAAGAATATGAAACCCAGAGGTGAAAAAACAGAGTTTTAGTGCTGAATTTGGTGGTGATCATATAATCATTGATGATTTCACCAGGAAGGAGTATTGGAGATCTGAGGTAGCTAACACACTTATAGATGAGGAACCTCAGACTGAAATATTAAGATCTACTATCCAAGATGAAACCCACTTTGTGGCAGAACTGAGAGACTGCTTTTCCCATTCTCTTTCTACTATTTTAGACTGCCCCCAGGAAGAATTATGAGAACTTTGAACTATGTTGTGTACTCTGGACCTCTTCATCTCTTGAATTACTATCTGCTAGTGTCTTCACTGGCTGCTTAATATCTTCAGAAGCATGCTTCTGTTCTCATTGCAGCCCTTGCCTTGCCTGCAGGTTTACAAAAGGACTTTGAGAAGGCATGTATATTTGAAGCGCAGTTCCTACTTTGGCCCCATCCTTCCTCATTTTTAAAAAAAGGAAGGTGAGAATAATCCAGATTTTATCTTTCCATGATATTTTAAGATATGGAGATTTTTTTTTTAAATGAGGGTATTTATAGAGTAGAAATATTCAAATAACTATTGTCAGAAAAGAACTGTTGATCCTAGCTTTCTGCTTTTCAAATCTATTTCAGAAATGATCAGAAATATGGGTCAATGGTTATACATCAAGATTATTTTCTAGTTCTTTTTAAATTAAAGCAAAGAATTTGTGACAACATATATCACAAAAGAAAATAATGATACGAATTGTTATAGACATGAAGTAAAATGTATAGTAAAATAAATGTTAGGGAAATGTTCACAATCCAATGGTGAGTGAATAAACCAAGAAAACTGTGTGTGTGTATCCCCAAGATCTTGAAATGTTCTATTATATAGTTTTTGCATTGTATTGTGTACAAGTCTTATATATAATTCTCTTTATAAATCATCCATTTGATCATAGGAAGAGAGTGGTCTGGCTGGGGAGTTTGGGGAGCTGCTTCCACACACCAGCTTCTTGACGTGGGTTCCTCAAAATAGTTCTTACTTTTCAATGGGCTTTTCAGGTCACTAGAACGGAGTTAGAGCCATGAATTCCAGGAGCCTGATTCTAATTACGTTCTAAAAAAAAAAAAAAGATTTTTTTAGGAGAAATATATCACTAAAATGATACAATGGTCTTTTTTTATTTGCAGGTTTAAAGTTTGGTTTTTAAAAAAAACTTGTTCCCAGTATTCCGCAGTAAGAAAGTACAGTTTGATATTCAGGAAAATTATTGTTAGTTTTCCCTTTTTCTTTGAAGGAATAATGTTAAGCCTATGTTTGTGATCCAAAATTTTACACTGTGAATAATGAAAATGAAACCATTGGAAATTCCTTAGGTTTTTGTTATGAAAATGAAAGGAAAACAATACTATCAGCTTTCTGCCCAATGTTATGAGCGTGCATTAAATCTAAAAGTGCCTTAAGTGAGAAATAGCAATGAGAAAAAAATGAAGCAAGGTGGAAAAAAACAAACATTTGGGAGAAACAAAAGAAAAAGTAGATGGAGTCCTATAGAGGAATTGGGAGAAACAGATATAGTCTTTAATTAAATTGGGATTTTCCTGGAATTAGTTGTTATAAAAAGGCTCAAGTCCGGCACATACTTTCGTATCATTCAATACAAGTGGCTTCCACTTTTTCTCTAGTAGGATCACAGTAGTGTCACAGATACCGATATATTACTTTCTTAATATAATCCACTAGAGAATGGGGGAGGTAAGGACCTACAGATTTGGTTACTAAGGAGGAAATGTATCAGTCTGGCATTATTTTGCTGTCAGTAATAGAGACCTTAGAATCAGTGGCTGAAACAAATTAGGTCTTAAGTTTTCATGTAGAAATTTGGTGGCAGGCATTTCAATTCCAGTGTGTCAGTTCCATGATGTCATCATAGACCCACACTCTTAGCAATTCCTTCTGCCATCTTCACAATGAGATCCTTACCCTGTGCTCTCCTGGTGGCTGCTCAAGCTCTACTAATCAAGTCTAAAAGTCTGTTGAATGGTAGCAGGAGGAAGGGGAAAGGGTACAAAGGACCTGTGCCTGCTGAGGCAGCCCCTTTGAAGCTTTCTCCTGGAAGCCCTGCACAGTGGTGACTGCTTACATTTCATTTGCCAGAACCATGTACCATGACTAGCCTTAGCTGCAGGGGAAGCTGGAAACTCAGGTTTCCACCTTAGCCACCTGCATTGTTCTTTCAGTTAAGTGGAGTTCTATTAGTAAATAAGGTGAAAATAGATACTAAGTATCTAGGCAGTCTGTCATAAATGTTTATTATGAGACAGCGATTTTGAAATAAGAGTTGGATGAGACTAGGGATTTACTAGTCTAGAGAATATGAATACATTAGTAAAGATCATTGTGTTTTTAATTTCCTCTATGTAAAAATAACGTGTTAGGGTCGCAGTATGGGGTTTTACTGTTTTATTAAATGTTGAGATAATTGATCTTCTTTAAAACAGAACAGTGCTTCACACGGTTCAGATTTCCTTTAGGAAATTCTGCAAGGGCCACATGTCGGTAGATATGTAAAATAAAGTTAACAATTATGTTTATTATTTCTGTGATTTTTTTTAATAGAATGCATGTCTGGAAGTGGATCCATGAGTCCTGCTGTTGGCTTAAGCCAGTATTTCCAAGTCATTTTTTCTTCTAATCCCTTAAGAAAACAAAGTAAAAAATCATAATTATTAAATTAGAGACCATCCCTCATTTAAAATGGTTCAGCTTACAATTTTTGGACTCTATGATGGTATGAAAATGATGCACATTCAGTAAAAACTGTTCTTCAGATTTTGAATTTTGATCTTTTCCTGGGCTAGCCATATGTGGTATGATACTCTGTTGTGATTCTGGCAGTGGCAGCGAGTCACTTGGGCAAGTGATCATGAGGGTAAACAACTGATACTCTGTAGTGTATTCATTGTGTTAGATGATTTTGCCCAACTGTAAGCTAATGGACATGTTCTGAACACAGTGAAGGGCGGCTGGACTAAGCTATGACATTTGGTAGGTTAGCTGTATAAAGGTGTATTTAGGAAGTTTTCTCTCCTCGATTATGTAAAAGTATGTAGTTCAGAGTTGACTTTCTGGTTCATTGTTCGGCCATGTATCTTCAGATCCAGTAGAGCCAGTGTGAGTTAAGGGTTTTCCCTTCTTGCCCTTGAATCTCAGCTCCACAATTATGAGCTGTGAGATCCCGGGCAAGTTATCTGATTTCTCTTTCTTGCAGTTCCCTAATCTTTAAAATGGCATCGATAATAGATAGTAACAGTGTCTATCTTATAGGATAAAATAAGAGGACATAAATAAAACACCTAGTTTGAGGCCTGTTTCCATAGTGTGTAGTGAATAAATGTTAGCTGCTGCTAGTGGTAGTATTAAAGCGAAACAAGACAAAAATCCTGAGGCTACAATGAGATATTCAGTAGTTGATTTCTGACTCAGAAAATTGTGAAGAATTCTCTTCTGCATTTGTCATTTATGTATAAGTCCAACCTGCAGCCCAGCAATTTATACTTCCTACCATCTGTCAAAGTCTGTCAGAGCCATGAAGATATTTGTGTAGGATTTACTTCTTAAGAAAATGCTCCTGTTGTTTTCAAGAAATATACCACTATCTTTTTGTCAGTAAGATAAGGTACCAGGATACAAGTGGTGCTGAGGGATGTGACATAGGAGGTAGTCTCTTTTTAATCATTTTTCCTTTATCATATTTTTGGAATGCAGTATCTGATTATATATGAGCAGTGTATTTAAGTTTTAAAGCATAGTAATTCACTGAATACCCCAAATGCACTATGAAGTCCAACCCGGCTAGATTAGCAATACTGCTCATGGGCTGCTCTTTCTATTAGTCTTTCCCTGTGACCTACCCATCACTCAGGGGTAGCCTGAATACAGGCATACCTCAGAGATATTGTAGGTTTGGTTCTGGACCACTGCAATAAAGAGACTATCACAACAAAGTCACATGATTTTTTTGGTTTTCCAGTGCATAGTAAAGTTATGTTTTACGCTATACTGTAGTCTATTAAGTGTGCAATAGCATTGTCTACAGAAACAATTTATATACCTTAATTACGAAATACTGTATTACTAAAAATTTCTATCCATCATCTGAGCCTTCTGTGAGTTGCAGTTTTTTTGCTGGTAGAGGGTCTTGCTTCGATGTCGATGGCTGCTGACTGATCATGGTGATGGTTGCTGAAGATTGGGGTGGCTGTGGCAATTTCTTAGCCCGTTTGCCTCAAGAATACTCACTGGTGGCTCTTGCAGTTGCAGCATTTACCCCAAGGTAACTTGTGGATTACAGTCCTAACCTTATAAAGTTTGCCATGAAATATCTTGCTTTTATTATTATTTTTGCATCACTCTAGTATATTGATAGTCTTTGGAAACAAATGACATAATGCTATTTATAGCATATTGTTTTTAGTAGTGGTTTTTCCATTTAGTAGTTCTCGATCGCCGACAACGTGAAATCTTAGAAAACGTGACATTCCTAGGCATGATGTTAACATTGTTCTTGAACAGTTATTAGCCAAAGATTCATTTGAGAAATACAATTTATGTGTACATTTCTGTCACATTAGAATTAGAGACAAGTTTTCTTTAGAAATAACTCCAAGAACAGTTTTTATATTTTCACATCGAAAACCAGTCATATTTGCTTCAGCCTCAAAAAGCGTGTTTATGTAAAATTAACACTAGCAGCGAGCTAAACTTTTTTTAAAATGGACAATTGGTTAAAAAAGACAACACTGAAGTTTGTTGCATCGATAGACTTCCTTTCACAGACTATTTTTCTGTATTATGCGATGCTGTTTGATAGCATTTTACCCACAATAGAACTTCTTTCAAAACTGGAGTCAGTCCTCTCAAACTCTGCTGCTGCTTTGTCAACAAAGGTTATGTAATATTCTAAATCCTTTGTTTTCATTTCAACATCCTTCACAGCATCTTCATCAGAGTAGATTCCATCTCAAAAAACCACTTTTTTTTTTGGCTCATCCGTATGAAGCAACTTCTCATCTGTTAAAAGTTTTATCTTGAGATGGCAGTAATTTAGTCATGTCTTCAGGCTCCACTTCTAATTCTAGTTCTCTTGCAATTTCCACCACATCTACAGTCACTTCCTCTGCTGAAGTTTTGAACCCTTCAGTCACCCATGAGGGTTGGAATTAACTTCTTCCAAATTTTTGCTAATGTTCATATTTTGACCTCTTTCCATGAATCACAGATGCTCTTTTTTTGTTTATTTTTTAACTTTTTAATAATATTTTTTTATTTTTTAATTATAGTTGGCATATAATATTATATTAGTTTCAGATGAGATTATTGTTCTGTAGTTTTGTTATAATTTTGGTGTGGTCGCAAGTAGAGTCGTGCACAACCTCTACCTTCTACGCCATCTTGACTGGTCCCCCATGAATTTTCTTAATGGCATCTGAAATGGTAAATCCTTGCCAGAAGGTTTTAAGTTCACACATGCAGGGTTGCCACAAACCTTCAGTTTGTAACCAATACAGTATCTTGTGACTATAAAGTATCTTATGTATAAATTTTAATTTTTCTGATTATAAATGATGTAGAATATATTTTCATGTCTTTATTAGCCATTCACGTTTCCTCTTTTGTGAAATATCCTCTGCTTATTTTTCCATTAGATTGTTTGACTTTTTCTTATTATTTAGGGTACCTTATATATTACAAAATTATGTCAGTTATATTTGTTGAATTATTTGCTTGATTTATGGCTTGTTCTTTTCATTTTTCATTTTTTTGTTTTATTTTTAGTTTTTTTTTTTTTTTTTTGCTGATAACCTATTAATTTTAATTTTAGCACCTGAAGCTATAATAAAGGGTACACTTTATATACTTTATAAACTTCACAGGACTGTTGTACACATTAAATAAAGTGACACCTGTACAATATCACTTAGTATCTCAAAATCTGGAACATACTTTTGAATTGTTTAAATACAATCTACAGAATTAAAAACAGAATCAGAAGTCATCTATAGTTATACTAATTGTCAATTAAATGTTTTACACTTAATGTCTGATATAGTAGCCAGTATCTTCTAGGGATGTTGAAAGTGATTTTAGATTCTCATCCTGTTATACTCTTTTGGGAAGGTTTCTTAAGTAAGTATGTAACTAGCCAAAGGTGGGTACCACCAGGAACAGAGCAGGAAGTAAAGTTCTACCATAGTTTTTGCTTTTCTTCATCAGTTAGAAACGAACAGTGTTAATTAAGTACTTATCTTTACATATATACAAGGTATGCTATGAAAGCATATGTTTACAAACAATTAAAATACTTGGTAATGTGTTTGATAAGGAAAAAATATATAAAGGTATATAGCAAAAACAATCATCTCTTACCCTGGAAATATCAATTCTGTATTTTAGATTACATCAAAAAGTAAACCTCCCAGTTTTTAGTTTTTCTGAATTCCTTATTCAGAAATACTTGAAAAATAAGATAGGTATAAATTATTTACTAAAGAAAAAAAGAACAAAGAAAAAATAAAAGACAACAAAAAATGCCAAAATCAAAAAAGAAACAAAAAATACAAAAACACCAAATTATTTTTATCCTTACTTCGATTATGAAAAAAGTTAAATTAACAAAAATCAAAAACTGTTGAAATGTCTCTAAGTCCAGAATGAGTTCAGATATATGGCCACATAGAATATTATAATCTTCAAGTAAGTAAGAGTAATAATGGAAGGCTTTATAAACACTTTTTAACCTATAAATACAGTAGGCATTTTGATATTTTGGCCACTGGAAAACAAAAGCTGTAGCATTAGTGAAGATCTGAGATGTCTCAGTTTTGTAAATTCAATGCAGCATATTTAAGGTTAAGTAAAGTTGACATCAATATTTTTAGAGATAGCTTTATTTAGCATCTTTTAATGAACAAAGACTTTATTTTTAATGTAATTGATTTTTATTGGTCTTTTATTAAATTTTATCTACTTATACTTTTTATTTCTCCTGGGACTCTGATTCCTTGAACCTTAGATATAGCTTATCCTGTCCAACTTTACATATCAGATTTTCCATCTTGTATTTCTGTACTGCACTGTGTGTTAATGTCTTAAATTTTATCTTCTGGTTAGCTACTCTTATTTAACCCTTTCATTGAGTTTTTTTTACTTTAATAATGATATATTGTACTCCTAGAAGTCTGCCCCTCCCCCCCAGATCTGATTGGTCATTCCAAAGTTTACTTTATTTGCTTGTCTTTGTGATTCCAGGTTTTATTTCTTTAAACATTTCATGTTCTTTAATATCTCTTTATAATTCTGATATCAACACTCCTTGTGGGGTGGGGCATTTTAAATGCCTTTTCAGTTGTTTTTGCTAGCTTTCTCCAATGTTGGCTTTCCTCCCTGGGTACATGGTGATCTCTAGTTGTATGCTTTGGCTTGATCTTAATTTGTGGAAAATTTACAGATCTCAGTGGAGGGTGCTTTTCTCCCAAGAGGACTGGAATTGTTCTTCCTGGAACCAGGGATATCATTAACCTCAAACCCTCAGTTGTCCAGACTCAAAGCAAGAGTCTCAAGCGCTCTGCAGGCATTTATTTGACTGGGCATTTCCTCCCTTTTCTTTTCCGTCTTCCTTTTCATACTCATATTTTATCTTTTAAAGATGAATAGTCTATGTATATTGTCCTTTTATTGCAGGTTTTGTTTCTTTCAAAGCTTGCTCTACATTGGTTGTTGTCTAGACCTTTAGAAAGAAAAGCAAGCACTGCTGTAAAATTGTAGGTATTTTGGTGTGTAAAATGCAAAAAAGAAGCGATCTGTTTTAAAAGTAAAAAGTTTACATACTGTGAGATATTTTTATGGAAAGGAAGAAGCAAAAGAGCTATAATGTCACACATTGTAATTAACTTTAAAGCAAAATGAATTTCACATGTGTCTGATTTTATTCTTATTGTGTAAAGATCCTAAGGAAGTTCTATTTTAAAATGTGGACCAGAGCTTTAATTTTAGTTATTGAAAGGTACAATTTTCACACATTACTGTCTGAAATGGATTGAGTTTTGAAGTCTTGAAAGAACTAACCAAGTGTTATTTTTCTTTTTCCATGTGCATTACCTTTGAAACTTCAAGGGCTTGTTACAGCCCTATGAATTAGTGACAGTAATTTATATTAGCCTAGCTTTAAGTTACCAACAAATTAGTGGAGATTGGGTGGATGGTCTTTTGTTTGGATCACAGTACTCTAAGAGGTATTAGTTGGGCTGTGATAGGGTTATGGAAAGGGATGGTAAGGGCCAAATGAGGAAAAGCAGAATCTTTAAAAAATACTTAAAAGTAGTATTTTTATTTAATTAACTTAAACAAAAACATTTTAAAAATGCTGCACAGTAATATACTAATGGGAAACACGAGGTCACAATGCTGAATTATAAAAATGAGACCAGCACCAGTATTTAGGAGATTTATTACAAAGAATTGTGATTTGCTAGAGTGACAACACATTTGCTACTGGAGAGACTGACTGCTCTGTTCTAAATTTTAAACAAGGAGGGCAGGTAAATAACTGAGCACTTTACTTCCAGCTGTTAAATGAGAGTGTTTCGCTTTTGTTTTCCTAACATGGAGATTCTCCCAGTGCTTTTGAGATCCCTGCATTAATAAAATAATTAATGAGTATCTACAGTTTCAAGACTTGTTACCAGTTTTTTGGTAGATGTTAGATTTAAAGAAAACACTACTTTCCTTTTTTTCAAAGTTTGTTTACTAATTTTTAAAAGCTATTTTTATAGGTATTGGCATTTTTCTTCACAATAACCTGTGGGAGATGCAAGTTATGTTAGTAAGTATAAGAAAAGTCCCTAGTTCTACAGTTGGTAGGCTTTGAGAAAGGCAATTTAAATGGGTAATAGCTGTGTCAGTTTTTGTAAGGACCAAGAGCACAACATCTAGTTATAACTCAGTGATAACATTTTTGTGGTAGAAGAAATACTGTAATTTGGTCCATTTATAATATTGAAGGTGCTGAGGACAATGGCAGGAGAAGGGGATGAGGGTGAAGAAACGTGGATTGGGTATTGACATTGTTGAGGATAGAATATAGAATGATGGTAAGGAAGATGTAGAAAGCCCTGAGTGAGAGTGACAGGTTAGTGGTTTAGAACTAATTTTGGAGAATAAGAGCTATATAGAGTCTTACTTTTCTACTCTGTGAAAGGTATAAAAATATAATTAGTCATAATTGAGTGTATCAATTTATCAGTTGTTTTTCTATGGCCACCCAGGCTTTTGTGTAAAGCACATAAGAAGGCAGCCCCTGAAATGTGTAAAAGAGATTGAAGAAATTCTTGACTGTTTTGAGTTTCTGTGGTCGTCCAGGGCTTTTATCATATACTAGTTGTTGATACTATAGTAATTTCTCATATTTACAGGCAAGTTATTTAAGCTATTCTGCTTTGTGGACAAAGGAGAATGTTGTGTCAGGTGGACCTTGGTGCAGTATAGCTCACAGAATTGTCACCTGTGGTTTTAGCAGACATGCATGATGTGGTTAAATTTTGCACAGCTTTCTTCAGCCCCTCATCATTCTCATCATGGCTACTGCTTCTCTGAAGAAGTCACATAGTTTGATCAGGATATGTTTTACTTAAACATGTGCTAGATCCCACTTATTCTGCATTTGGTTATTTAGTTTTCACAATTATTCAGGCTTTGCATTTTCCCAATTTTACTTCATGTCTCTCTGTTTGTGTATTTGGTTTTTACACAGTAATGGAATGGGGGTGGGAGGGACGTGTATGTAGAGAGTGAATTCCTGTCATGCCAGTTACACAATCTCACTTTAGTTACTGGACACATTTATGAAGTACCTAACAGTTATTTACTGTTGGGCAACTATATGATTAGTTTTAAAATCTGAACCATTTTCTCTGCCCCAAGCTCACAATCACTAATTTTGTATTTATAGCCTATCTCCAAAACTCCTTCCTCCTTCCTCCTTTTAAAATTATTGCAATAAGTGTGAACTCTTTAATACCTGCAACCTTTTTTGCAAATGTGGTCACGGATATATTTTGTTTGATCCACATAGTTTTAAATGTTGGTTAATGTCACATGAAATTTGGATTTTGGGCTTCACTTAAAAGATCAGCAAATCTGGCAGCATTCCTAGTGACTACAACAGACAGGAGCTGAATATTGGCTGTCCCTGTTAGACAGGATAGCTGATGGTCTCCACATAGTCTCCCTCACCCCTTTTTTGAGTTACACCTGGCTGTTTCACTTACTGGTTGGTATTACCTGCTTGGCTCTTTGGGCACCCGAGTTTATAATTCCTGCTTTATCACTCAGCTCTTCACTTCCTACTGTATCCTTTGGAACATGCTGTTGACAACCCTCTTTGAGGTGGAGTAGGCTCTAAACCCCAGGGGTTACCGCTCAAAGAAGCTGTGATGGATCCTGAAACTGCCTCTTACCTTTTTAAAAGAAAAATTTAGTTAGAAAAATTTTCAAAATATTTCCATATGTATTTTGCAATCTTCTTTTTATGCCTGTCCCTTGAGGTAGGCAAGTCTAGATTTATGTACATTGTGAAGCTTTGGGCCACCACTTCTGGCAAGGGCATCTTTTTTTATAGTAATTCCAGTAATAGTAATTACAGTAATTCCATAGTAATGGCCTTTACTATGGCCATTTCACGGTGACCACACCCTTGTCATGGCCTAGGTAGCAGGTGAACCCTGGTTACTGGTCTGCCATGAATAATCATTGAGAAACCATTAGCTCCTCTAACTGGGGAGGGGAGGAGCCAGTATTTGATTAGAAAACTTTTGACTCCTATACAGCATCCTGCTTTTGTGATATCATGTCATTCTTTCAGATAGAAATTCTTCATTTTATTTTGTTGTTTGCTGGTGCGGGCAGAAAAAGAGTATGTGTGCTAACCATGATTTTTATAAGTTTACCAATTTGTCTTCTACCTTGGAAGAACCTTTTTGTAGTTTTTTATTGGTATACTCATTTTTATATACTTTTAAAAAAAAGCCCATTCTCTGCTTGTCAGTACGTTTGGTAGTTTAAAAAGTTTGATTAGGTCTTCCTTCTTCCTAGTTTTAATCTTTTAGTCTGTCTTCATTTGGAAATCTTTTTGCGAGTTTTAATTGCTTTTATTTTTTTAAATTATTTTATTTTATTTTTATTTATTTTTTTAATGCCTACAGCACCTGGTTGTCCTAGATGGTGTCCCATCCAAGTACCAACCAGGCCCGACCCTGCTTAGCTTCCGATATCAGATGAGATCGGGCACGTTCAAGGTGGCATGACCTTAATCACTTCTAATTTACACCATCTCTGTGTATTTTTAGGTGACACAATCATATTACATATATGTATCATGAGAATGATGTGACCATATTCCATTTGGAATATGAATTCTTAAATGCCCTCTCTGCTGTGGTCAGAATTATTTTCTGTTTTACTACTGTAGTTACATTTGGGCTGAGGAATTGAGAGAACTGTTTACTGTGATGTTTCTCCTAATGTACTGCCACACAGAGTACTGTTTTACAGCATGTTAATGTATTATGTAAATAAGGTTCCATGGTCAAGTGATATTTGGGAAATGTGGAGTTAAGCAAAGCTAAACAGGTGTCCTAAGATTAGGCCCTCTCAGAACCTTTGGAGTGCCTGTGGCACTGTGACACTCTAAGAGGACTAGGAAAGGAGGCCTGTGTAGGTTTATAGGTGCCTTATTCGTGCTCTGATGCCAGTTTAGGGTACTCACTCCCTATTGCAAAGTCCAAAGCCTGCTCCTTAAACAGCTCCTGACTCTGGTTGTGCTAATGAATATCGAAGAGCTCTTATAAATGGCCATTTGATTCCTGATAGGTGGAAGATGAAGGAAAGATCCTTGATAAACTTTTCAGTTATATATATGTGCACAAATTATGGTCCAAAGGTGAATTATTTCAGAAAACCAGACAGACAGGGTAAATAGACAGAGCAGTACAAGCCTAGAATGATGAGTGGGTAATTAGGGTGAAGGGACTGGGAACACAGGAGGAAACACCTGCCCATTGGAGGTCAGGTGAGTGACAAATATTGTGCAGAAGAGTTTTATTTGAGGGGACAGAATCTTGGAAGAGGCATTTGTCTATGAACTTGGGCTGGTGTGTGGACTTTCTGCTGAGAATCTATGGCTTTAAGCTTTGAACCATTTGGCAAATTCTGACTTGTCATTATGGGGCTTGTTTGTATATGGGGTCTTTCTGGAGACTTTTACATTAAATTGGCTCTATCACTAACCCCTGGTGAAGCAGCTTTGATTATAAGCCTTGCCAGTGTTCGTGTGGAACGGCTGTGCCCCTGGGTGGGGAGGGTGCAGCAGCTCTGTTTGCCTGTCCTCAGTTTTAGCTCTTTGGATCTTTGTTGGCAATTGTTGCTGAGAAAGGAGGGTGACATATCATATTTTAAAATGATCAGAACTGGAAGCATAGAGTTTATACATGAAGACCCAGAAGTCAGATAGATTTAGGTTTATTTTTGCCACCTACTACTAGCTGGAAGTATTAGCTTTTTCATTTGTTCATTTGGGTATAACATTATCTATTTTACAGGATTGTTTTAAATAGGTGTAGTGTATATGTATGTGCAGTGCAATGAGGTAGAGTATGGTGTAACACTTCACCTAAATGGCAGACGAGGTATACTCCTTGCCTGAGTTTGTGGACACCTGGTGTTCTTTAGTGTTTGAGTAGAGCCTGTCCTTGGAGGCAGTTAGCCAATTCAGTCAATAGTACAAAACAGAAATTGGAGAAGAAATTTTAAAGCAGTAGGATTTATCCACAGTTTCTGTTATATGTTATCCTTAATATTTTAATCACCTCTTTCATTGAAATTATTTGACTTTTATTTTAGCAGAAGAAATTAAGTTTAAACATCATGGCAACCTTGGACTTGCCCATTATTTGGCCTTGCAGCAAACATGTTATTTGCTTGCTAATGAGGGGAACTTCAGAAGTAAATTTTATAGGACTTTATTATCTCTTATCACATATTTGACTGTTGTTTTTGGGGAAGCTTTTCAGTAAGATTTACTAGAGAATAGTGGAGATATTTATTCCATCAGTTCTTAGAAATAAGTTTTATTTTCTAAAGGTTTCGTGTCCTTTAGTGTGTTCAGCACTCCAAACCTCTCTGGGAGGCTGCTAGCCCTCATGTTTTCATGAAGAAAGAATGGAAGCTCAGAACATTTCAGTGATTTTTGCCCTGGTCAGTGGCAGAGCTGGGGTTATAATCTGAGTCTTCTGCCAGCACATTCTTCTTTATCCTCATCTCCTTTAGACACACAGGTATAAGGATGTAAAAAGATTTAGGTAGTGTCAGTCAGTAATAAAGACTTTTCCAAATGTAGGAATTTCAGAGGAATAGTTTGTTCCTAAATTTGCAAGCTCATTCAGTTTAAAAATGATTCCTATAATATGGCTCTCATTTATTACTTCAGCGTCATTGCCTCAGTAATGACTTTTAAATAGGACTTTATTATTAGAGTGATTGGATTGAAGTCTGATTGGACTAGGGTTAAGAGTTTGTATCACTATAAATAGAGTGAGATAAAATATTTTACATAATTTTATTGAACTTTTATGAGATCTCATAAATTGGCACCTAGGATCTTCTATAAATGGATAGTTACTTCAACCAATTTACCAATTACAACCTTCCCACTGTGGGGTTTAAGATAGAGTGGCTACTTAGGAGAATTTGGGGATTAAATTACTTCCGCTGGCACTTTCAGTTGTTACCTGGGGGCAGAGCTTCATTAACTGCTCCATCAACAATTTTTCTAACCAAAAAGCTTGAAGTAAGAATAGTACACTGATTAGAGAATCATCTATAGACCAAAACAGAAATAGAACTACCCTAAAACAAAACAAAACAAAACAAAACAAAACAAAACAAAACAAAACAACTCCCAGAACAACCTTGTAAGTTTTTAGTGTATAAGAGAAATATTAGATGTGGTTCTATGTGAGTCCATTGTCATAGTTATTGGAGAAGGCCTTTTTGGTATACATGAATTACTTTAATGCCTCTCTTTAATACCTTGAGTAGGTTGAAATGGATTGAAAGGCATTGCAGTTTGCATAGGAATGGCACAATTTCCGATATTTATATTTGATTATGATAAAGGCATATGGGAAGAATATGTGGTTTATATATATTTTAAGCAGTTGTGAGTTGCAGCGAAATATTAATTGGTAAGTTCTAATAAAACCAGTATCTTTTCCTATCACTTTAACTCATACTAGCAATTCTAACCTTTTCACTCTATCATCACCAGCCATGTTCGGTTACTGTTAGAACACTACATTATTTCATGAATTTTACTAGAGTATGGATAGTATTTTTAGTAATTATTTTGTGTTTAAAATTTCCCATCAATGTAAGAGGTTAATATTTAGTTGAAGAAGCAGTAAAAGCACAATGATCTGTGGCTTAGGATAATAATAAGAGTTTTCCCAAAAGAGTTCAATTTTTAGGAAACAAGGTATCACATGCTAAAATTAAAATGGATGGGGATGAGAGAGGGATGAAAGATGATATATTTTGCTAGGGCTATCTATAAATGATGTCAGATGTTGAATATGACTTCTAATATACCAGTAAACAAACTGAAAAACAAAAGAACTCCCAAACAAAAAGGCATGTCAAAGATAGAAAGTACACTCCAGATCACATGCTTTGGAGCAACGATTTTTTGCTAACAGCGAGTGGGGAGTGGGGGCTTAAGTTCCATTTCTATTGGGAAGCAAGCAGGGAGTTATTTGGTATACTTTTATACTAATATAGAACCTCATTATGCTCATAATAATCTTGGATAGTTAATAATGGATTATATAAATATATGTGTGTTTCTTGAATAATCATTGCTTATTTTTCATTTCTAAGAGAATTAAAATATACAGTGTAATAATTTTGGCAGATGATGGTTTGATTAGTAAATGTTATCTTTACTAGTATATTAATGTTTGTTTTTTTTTCTCTTTCTTTCCTGGTTCCAGGGTGTGGATGAATGGAACATAGCTCGCCTAAATACGGTCTTGGATGTGGTTGAGGAAGAGTGCGGTATTTCTATTGAGGGTGTAAATACCCCTTATCTCTATTTTGGCATGTGGAAAACCACATTCGCATGGCACACCGAGGATATGGATCTCTACAGCATTAATTATCTCCACTTTGGAGAGCCCAAGTCTTGGCAAGTTACATGTTTAATGTTCATTTGCTTTGGAGTTTTGAAGTTTGGGCAGTATAAACTTATTGAAGAGGTTGTTTTTTCTTTGATAGATTCAGATTTTTTATGAGCTGTTGGAAAGTTTTTGACTATAATAATTGTCTTCCACTATGCCCAGGGTTTCACTTAGTAGCATAAAACTGGTGATTACTTATCTATGGAAAGTGACCTACGGACCATTTTGTGAGTGATGGATTGATAGATATTTTAGTCTTGAATAATTTGTTAGGCATCATTAGTTATCTGAGCATTTGTTTGAAGGTCATGGGAAACTTTACTTCCTGAATGTAGAGTATCAGGTAATCTTTACGATCGTCTGATCCAGCTTTCTCTAAGTAAATGATAAGTTCCATTTAGTGTGTAGCAGCTAGAGGAGGGATGAATCAAAAGGCCTAATATCACTCTTTGGATAATAGGCATGAGTTAAAGTTAAAGAGTAAGTTAATGTTACTGTGTGTGCTTCACTTACAAATTTCTGTTTATGAGCTTCTGTATTCATCTTTCTGAGCAATGGTTTTAAGATTTACTGCTCTATAAAGTGCATCATATATAGTACATTCAGTACACATTTGTAATTATGTCTCTCAGTCGCTCTGGTATCTTTTGTGGTCAGCTAGTTTCATGTTTTAAACTTGTTTTTTGAGATTTTTGACTTGAGAGTTTAAATATCAGTTCTGTTTTCTATAATGCAATGTACATGCAGGAGAAGACACAGACAGAAGCATACGAAGTGTCAACTTGACTACCCAGGAGATATGATGTTTATGATGGTTGAGAACATGTTAGGATGTGCTTTAGGTGCTCGTGTCAGCCCAGCAGCTTTCTTTGCTCCAATGTAAAGATAATGGCCTCTTTCAAGTTCTCTTGCTGATTAGGTGTATAATTTCTTTTCCCATCTTGCTATTACTTGTCATTGAGGTTTTATCATTTGGTAAAGTGGGAAATTGTAAGCTTTCTCTAAAAAATTCAAATATAACAAAACTTCCTAATGATCAAAATGACATCTAATTGGAAGGAAAGTTTCGTGTAGAAGTGCATAGTTCTTAGGACATGCAAGAGATAGCTAGGCAGTTCCTGGTTTGCTGTAGAGTGTTGTGATCTAAAAAACCTTACTGGGAAGCTGTTTAAATTCTTTTAAAGGTGTTTTACTTATACATTTAATTTGATAAATTCTTAGCATCTTGCTCTCTTAATAGAATTAATCAAACTTAAACATTTTTATTAGGTGGTCTAGGACCTAGAGTGACAAACAGTGTGATGGGGTCATTCATTTCATACGTGTTTACTGAGGGCGAGTTGTGAGCACATACTTTAGGTCCTGTGTATCTCTATTTGTCATATTTCTTCAACATCACTCTAATGTCTTTTGGAATGTCATCCTTTAGTACTTTTGAGAATTAGCTTTGAGAGACTCAGAGAAATATTTAAATGCATAAGCTCCTGGGCAGTTTCTCAGCTGCATAGTTATATTCATGCTCTTTCTGACCCTCACTTTCAATGTGGATAAAATTAAATGAAATGGATAAATTCAACATTTTGGTGAAATCTTGTACAAAGGTAACTATATACTGTATTTCCGTTAAGAAATCTGAAAAGTTAGTAGCAAAACTTTTTTGGAGGGTTGTTAGATATTAAGGAGAATGCCTGGGACATTAATTTGAGTTTTGAATATTAGAGGAGTTTAGATGAGGTCTCTGCTTTCTTATGAAGAAAGATTTTTTTCTCCCTTGTCTTAGGAACAGGATTATGTTGTCTTCTAAAGATCACTTAGGGGAGAATATTTTGCTGAAGGGTAAGACTGACTTTAGAGTCTCACGTCTTTGAGAAGGAGCACCATGGTTTGTAACTGAGAATAATTTTGCCAGTTTCCAAAGTATGTATTTCTCCTTGCATGTATATTTTCAGTATTTAATTACTCTATTAGTTATTAAGCATATAGACTCCATTATATGCATTATGGATAAATTTATAATAACACTATTATCTTTAACCTTGACCATTATTTATAATGATAAAGTAATAAAACACAGCATTGAGTTATGACAGCTAATCTACATTCCATTTTCTAAGATAACCACTCTAGGAAATGAGTACTATAAATGACTCTAAGGATATTTCCCAGTAGATTTATGAAAGATTATATTAGCTCAGCATAAATAATTTTGAGGTAAACTCTATTATCATTAAAACTCATTTTAGTAATCATCATAATATAGTTGAAATGAGCTTTGAAAGGTGGTAGAAGCAATACAAATCTGTGTAAATATTGGGAGGCAGGCAGTGTGTGTGGCAGAGCTTAGACTCGAGGGGCCAGCAGTCAGGGCTATAGTCCTTATTCTGCTACCAACACGAGTGTATTTGTACAAATAACTGTACTACTGTGGATCCTAGTCTCCTCACTCATAAAATGGCAAGGTTAATCAGGATGATCTCCCCATGCTCTAATTCTGTGATTTGTGATCAGGATCATAGGAATATTTTTACTTACTCTACAAAATGAGAGGATGACAAGGTGATGTAAGATTCTGTGTGTGCCTGTGCATACACTGGCTTCATTTTCTGGTGTCCTCTCCTTGTTGAGTTGCATCTGGGACAGTTGCCTTTACTCTTCTCCAGGAGTGCTCTCTCCTGTGCTTGACATCTCTGTCCCAGGCGCTGTGTCTTCCTCCTTCTCTCTGGCCTTACAGGCTGGCATTGAACTTCTGCTTCTTCCTCTCCTTCGGTTCTACCCTCAGGCACCAAGTTCTGGGTATAATTATTACAGAGACTGCTGCCTAAGACCCTCTTCCTACTTCTGTGTTCACACTGTGCTCCTCTGGCACTGTATCCCTTAGATTTTGCCTGAAGGCTTTCTGGACCATGTGCTGTCCCCACTGTAGGCATGTCTTTGCACCTTTCAGGTGGTTATGACCACCAACCTCCTTTCCTGTGCCTGCTTTGAAGTTGGAGTCTGTATCTGTTTGCCTTTATTCAGTGCCTAGCTATAGGACTGATGCTCTGTAAATAATTCTTGTTTCGAATCAGAAGAGTGTTAAGTTGTTTTTGGATCGTGCTGTTTAAGGACAGAGAAGGAAATATATATAACACTTTATAGAGATTCTTATCTAAAATGTAACTGTTAAGAACATCAAGTTTCCTGAGATTCCTGAGTAGCTGCAGATATGTACAGCTCCAGGTGGAAGCCTGGAGACGTACTTTTCTGGGCACTACGTGTGGCAGATTTTGTTGAGTAAGTGTTCATGAACATAGGGTTGTACTGAAGAGAATTTAGAGGAGCTGATAATTTCTTTAAAAATTTCTGGCATAGAGGTTTAAGGGAAAAAGAATAGTTAAAGTAAGCAGATAGAAAATTGCTTTGGCAGTCAGTGGTAAAGTATTTATTTTCTTGGAATTAATATTGACCTTGGAGTAAGAAGACCTGTTTTAAAATCCCAATCTGTCACTTATCAGCTGAATGACTTAGGGCAAAACACTGTATTCCTTTCATCATAAGTTTCTTTAACTGCCAAATGGAGGCATGATTTATTCACTGTCTACTTATAGGATTGCTAGGATGGTCCAGGGACATACTCTCGGTAAAAGTGCTTTGTAAACTATAAAATACTCTACAAATATTAATAATTACTATTTCAATAACCTTATGAAAATAAATTATTTCTTGGTCATAGTAATTACTTAAAGTCTATACCTGACATATATAATGGAGTGAGAGTTTCAAGGGTAAATAAAATATAATTTTCCCTTCCAAGCGTCATGCATGACAGTAGTTAGTAGCTGTTGGGGAATATAGAATTTAGACGATGTCTCAAATCCTTTTTTTCTGAGGCTGTGTCAAAATACAATCAATAAGAGACTTTCAGATTTACTCTTTGTAGAATAAGAGAGGTGAGGTTTAAGAGGACATGTATTGACCTGTGAAAAGGTCTAAAATTAGGAAAGAAGGTTCTCCTGAATGTTTTTAGAAAAATTGAGATTAGGCTGCAGCATTGTGGACTTGGTTAAATTTTGTTGAACAAACTGAGATTTTGTTAAAATGCCATGTAGCAATAAGTGATGTCAGATTATTCAGAATAGATAAAAACTTAGTTCGATGCTTTTTCATTAGATCATTATTTAGTCTTGTGTAGTAATTAAGAGCATCAGCTTTTGCACCAGAGTCTTGTGTTTTGAGTTCTAACGTTATCTTCTAATGGTATATGATCTTGGACAATTATTATATAATCCCTATTTCTTCTTGTTAAACACATGGTTTTGGTGCCCACTTTGTAAGGTAGTTTTGTGGATTAAATAAAATACTGTGTACATAGCATATACCACAGCTCCTGATATATCTATCGTAAGTGCTCAATAGATATTAACATTTCATACATGTATTTAACAAATATGTGTTGCATGTTATATATAGGTCATATATGAGGTCATATATAAGATCTCATAGATATTACGTTAATAAGGATTCTTGGTTCTAAATGACAGAAACCTAACTTAAGCAAAAAGGTTATTTGCCAGTGTGTGTGGATGGGATAAGCTAGAAGCATGACTTAAGCCAGGAGAACAGGTACTCCCACTGGATGTCTGTCTCAGCCTCACCCTTCGTCTCTCCTGCCCTTGATTCACTCCCTCCCATCTCACCCCTACCACTTGTTTGTTTGTTTTAAACAACAGTTTTTTTTCAAAGTTCAGGAGTCCCAGAGTCCCAAATCAAAGTGTCAGCAGGGTTGGTTCCTTTTGTATGAAGGCTCTGAGGAAAAAATTGTCCCATGTGCCTCTTCGAGCTTCTGGTGAACACAGTTCTTGGTGTTCCTTGCCTCGTAGGTACATCATTCCAATCTCGGCTTCTGTCCTCACATTCCCTTCTTCACTATGTTTCTGCATCCTCTCCTCTTCTTTTAAGGACACCAGTCATTGGATTTGGGCTCCACCCTAAATCTAGGATGATCTCATCTGGAGATCCTTAACTAATTAACCCTGCAAAGACCCTATTTCCAAACGCGGTAACATTTCAGGGTTCTAGGCAGACATGAATTTTTGTGGGACACGATTCTACCCATTACAGAAGTATAACTAAAGAATATGATTGGTTGTAGTGGATTCCAGGTAGAAATGTGTAGCTTTATTTCCTTCTGTGTATATGTATCCTAGACCACCAGTATTGAACTGAGTAAAAAAGGACCAGGATCCTTAGTGTTTTCTTCATGTTATTAAAAGTTAAAGTTGTTTATCTTATAGCTTCTCCTATATGAAATGTTAAGGAATAAATTTGTACAGAATTAAGCACAATTTTCTGCTTTCAGTTCTTATTAAATACATAGATATTTGAGTTCTTTATTTAATCCAACTATTATGAGGTTTAATGTCTTAAATATAAGTATCAATAACATTCTTTCTCTTAAAAAAGTACATGTAAATTAAACCACATATTTTTCAATGTTCTAGTCTTGAAGGGTTGTCAAATCTACTTAAAAAATTTTTTTTTATTAGTTTCAAGTATGCAGTACAAGTATGCAGTATTGGTTAGACATTTATATAGTTTATGAAATGATCTGCATAATTATCTTCCCTCTGGCTCTACACATAGCCATTACATTAATGCTAACTGCATTCCCTATGCCATGCTCCCCATCTCCGTGATCCTCTATCAATGACTAATTTGTACTTCTTTAACCCTTCACCCCTTTCTCCCAATGCCCCTCCCTTCTGGCCATCACCGGATTGTTCATTTGTGAGTCTGTTTTTGATTAGTTTATTCTTTTTGTTCCTTAGATTTTGCATATAAGTGAAATCATATAGTATTTATCTTACTCTGTTGACTTATTTCACTCAGCATAATAACCTGTAGGTCCACCCATGTCATTGCAAATGGTAGAATTTCATGTTCTGTAATAATCTGTTGCATATATGAGCCATAACTTCTTTATTTAGTCGTCTATTGATGGACATTTAGGCTGCTTCCATATCTTGGCTATTGTAAATTGTGCTGCCATGAACATAGGGGCGCACAGATCTTTACGAATTATTGTTTTGGTTTTCTTTGGATAAATACCCAGAAGTGCAGTTGCTGGGTCAAAAGATATATCCATTTTAAATTTCTTGAGAAACCTCCAGGGTGTTTTCCATAGAGGCTGTACCAATTTGCAATCTCACCAACAGTGTATGAGGGTTCCTTTTTCTCCACATCCTCACCAACATTTGTTCTTTGATTTATCGATGACAGCCATTCTGACAGGTGTGAGGTGATATCTCATTGTGGTTTTTAATTTGCATTTCTCTGATGATTAGTGATCTTCAGTGTTTTTTCATATGTCTATTGGGCATCTGTATTTCCTCTTTGGAGAAATATCTATTCAGGTGTTCTGCCCATTTTTTAATTGGATTGTTTGCTTTTTTGTTGTTGAGTTGTCTAAGTTCTTTATATATTTTGTGTATTAACCTCTTATGAGATGTATCATAAGTGAATATCTTCGCCCATGTAGTCGGTTGGTTGTCATTTTCTTTTGTTGATGGTTTCCTTTGCTGTGCAAAAACTTTTTAATTTGATGTATTTATTTTTTCTTTTGTTTCTCTTTCCCTAGGAGATATGTCCGAAAAGAAATTACTAGTAGCAATATCAGAGAGATTACTATCTATGTTTTCTTCTAGAAGTTTTATAGTGTCAAGTCTTAACATTTAAGTCTTTAACCCATTTTGAGTTTATTCTTGTATATGGTGTAAGAAGGTGGAACAGTTCCTTCCTTCCTTCCTTCCTTCCTTCCTTCCTTCCTTCCTTCCTTCCTTCCTTCCTTCCTTCCTTCCGCATATATCTGTCCAATTTTCCCAACATCTTTTACTGAAGAGACTGTCTTTACTCCATTGTATATTCTTGCCCCCTTTGTCATATAAGTGAGCATATAGGCATGGATTTATTTCTGGGCCCTCTGTTCTGTTCCATTGATCAATGTATCTGTTTTTATGCCAATTTCATGATGTTTTGATTACTGTAGGACTGTAGTATATAGTTTGATATCAGGTAGTGTGATACCTCCAACTTTGTTCTTCTTTGTCCAACTGATGTGGCTATTCGGAGTCTTTTTATGGTTCCATATAAATTTTAGGATTATTTGTTCTAACTGTCTGAAAAATGCCATTGATATTTTGATAGGGATTGCATTGAATCTTTTGATTGCTTTGGGTAGTATGGACATTTTAATGATGTTAATTCTTCCTGTCCATGAACATGGTATATGCTTCCATTTATTTGTGTCTTCTTCGGTTTCTTTTTTCATTGACAGAATTTTCTGAGAACAGGCCTTTTACCTCCTTGGTTAATTTGATTCCTGGGTATTTTATTGTTTGTGATGCAGTTGTAAATGGGATTGTTTTCTTAATTTCTGTTTCTGAAAGTTCATCATTGGTGTATAAAGATGCCACTGACTTCTGAATGTTAATTTTGTATCTTGCTACTTTACTGATTTCATTGATCAGTTCTAACAATTTTTTCATGGAATCTTTAGGGTTCTCTATAGATAGTCATGTGTCATCTGCAAATAACAAGAGTTTTACTTCTTCCTTTCCAATTTGGATACCTTTTATTTCTCTTTCTTTTCTTATTACTGTGGCTAAGGCTTCCAATATAATGTTGAAGAGGAATAGTGAAAGTGGGCATACTTGTCTTGTTCCTTATCTTAAGGAAAACACTTTTAGCTTTTCACTGTTGAGTATGATGTTAGCTGTAGGTTTGTCATATATGGCCTTTATTATGTTATGTTCTGTCTAGTCCCACTTTGCTGAGAGTTTGTCTCATAAATGGATGCTGAATTTTGTCAAACACTTTTTCTATATCGATAACATATGATTTTTATCTTTCGATTTGTTAATATGTGTGGTGTATCACATTAATTGATGCAGATCTTTTACCAACCTTGCATCCCAGGAATAAAAATATCACGATGTATGATATTTTTAATGTATTGCCGAATTTGGTTTGGTAATATTTTGTTGAGGATTTTTGCATCAGTGTTTATAAGAGATGTCAGCCTATAGTTTTCTTTTTTTGTAATATCTTTGTCTGGTTTTGGAATCAAGGTAATGGTGGCCTCATAAAAGGAGTTTATGGAATTGAATTTTTTGTAATAGTTTGAGGATAGGTGTTAATTCTTCTTTGAATGTTTGGTAAAATTCACCTATGAAGCCATCTGGTCCAGGACGTTTATTTTTTTGGGAGGTTTATGATTACTGATTTGATTTCGTTGGTGGTAATTGGTTGATTCATATTTTCTCTTTCTTCTTGACTCAGTCTTGGGAGATTGTTTCTAGGAATGTATCCATTTCTTCCAGATTGTCCAATTTGTTGGCATATAATTGCTCGTAGTATTTTCTTATGCTCCTTTGTATTTCTTGTATTTCTGTATGTCTGTAGTTATTTCTCCTCTTTCATTTCTGATTTTATTTATTTGAGTCCTCTGCCTTTTTTCCTTGGTAAGTCTGGTTGCGGGGGTCTGTCAATTTTGTTTATCCTTTCAAAGAACCAGCTCTAAATAAGAATAATAGACTTTAATTAATACTTTTAAATCAGTGTTAGTAAAACTAACTGCATAAGTTATTCTGATCATTTGTAGGCCTATCTATCTATCTATCAGTCATGTTGTTAGATAATATTGTTTAAAAAGATTTAAAAAATAGGAAATATACTCCAAAAGTATGGTATTAATTTTGTCTCAGGTGCTAGTTGTATTTGTAGGAAGAAAAGAGTATAGTGATAACTGGTAGCAAAAATTTTATTGATCAAATTTTACTTAGACTCAAGCCTGACTTGGAGATAAACCACAATCACATGCACATGCCTGCATTCTAAACAGTGAATCCTGGAGACCCCAGCTCTGCACAGAATTCCCTAAAGTAAGCATCACCGAGGTCTAGTATTTGTGATTTTGAAAGTAAATCTCTCTTTTCCCTGAAATGATGAGATATGTAATGCCTTTTCACTAACTGATGGGTAACTATAATGTAAACTGGTAATGTGGTAATGTACCCTGACATTAATTAAGTACTTTTGATATCCCTGATAAGCATAGCAGGGACTTGTAAATTCCTTCAGGATGCCTAGTTCCTTGTTGCTCTTCTTTTACTTAGAGCCACCATCACTGCCTGCAAGAACAGAGAAACTTCTTCAAATAAAAAGAAATTGCTGAATCAAATCCCCACTGTTAGGCAAAAATCAGAAGGCTAATGCAAATTTATTTGCCATGTAGTTCCTAGAAAACAAGCATTAATACTGTTAGCCTTGCAGATTACTGTGACAGATGTAGTAGTTCACAAATTTCTTTTGCCTGGCTTATCTTCTCCCCCCATATTTCTCGCCCTCCTTTCAGTTTGTTTAAATAGCACTTTGTGCTGTTTAGATAGCACTTTGTAGAAGATACACATTATTTGATATTTGTTTTGCAAAAATTATTTTTTGACTTAAGCATAAAGGAAAGCAGCTTGCTTTTTTTTTTTTTTTTTTTTTTTTGGTGATTGCACTTCTATAGGTGGGCTTGCATAAATAGATTTAAATTATTTCCCCACATATGTTTATTCTTTGTAAGCTAACTTTTCAAGGAGTAGAGCTGGACTAAGGGTGGTGAAGTATGTTGTTTGTTCGGTGATGCCATTTAATTTAATGAAGTTCTTCATGTGCCAGAAACTGTGCTAATGACTTTAAGAATCCAAGTAATCTAGACCACACGTGTTTCAGGTAGGTGTTTTTCCACCTCATTTTCAGACTGAGGACTATGAGACTTAGAACCTTAATTGTGTTATCTCTTGATGAATGATTTTTGCATTTGGGATTCAAACTCTTATTTGTCAGACTCTTTTTTTAGACTCAAAGAGAAAAGGAAAGAGTAAATATGCAGGAATAGACAAGAAGAAAGTGTGCCTTTCTTTTTTACACCATCAGTGTTTTTTTAATGAGATTTTTTGCAGAACCAAAAGAGAAACATACCTCTTATTTTTTAGGACAAAACTATGGCATAAGAGCAGATTTTTGGAAGGGTAAAATATAGCTAGATTCTTATCTTGTGATAACTAATGGAGATAGAACAACCACTGGAGGTGAGAGTGGGAGTATCCACTGGCCCAACTTTATCTGCTTGGCATTTTAGGTTTGTTTTTTAGTTGTACCGCTCGGTAATCTACTTGTAGTCAGAAATAAAACCCCACATTTTAGAAAGAATGAATTTTACATTCAGGATTTTGTCTCCCTCTAGGGAGTAGGTGGCAATTTTTCATTTACACATCTGTTTAGATTCTGTCCTCTTCAGTGAAACTTTGGAAAAAACTAGTCTGTCCCTGTCAAGAGATAAGAGTGCTTTGTCAAACCTATAAGAACTGCGAGGACAGGGACAAGGGAGGCAGAGTTTGATCCCAGCTTCTGAAGGCTGTAACACAATCCTCCTCAGTCTTCAAGTATTGTGGGTCTCCCGATTTTTACTTTAAAATTAATTTTCATGCATTTCCTCATGTTATTTAGAATCTCTTTTAATCTGTTTCAGAGATGATATCTGCATTGAATTTCTCTAGATTGAGAATATTTTGTTGTGGCTTTTTGAGATGGAAACTCAGTATGAACTAGCTTAGCTCAAAAGTAGAATTTAATTGGCTCACATAGCCATGAATGGCCAGAACATCATGGAACCCTAGAAGTTGCCAGAGTGTGATTGATTCTAGGCCTCACTTTTCTTTGTGTGTTGCCTTCATTTTTCTTCCTGGCTCATGTATTTCTAGATCTGTCACCAGAGAGGATAGCTATACCATCTGGGGAGGGACCGTGGATTTTCCTGGCTTGGATTCTGTGCCAATCTCTTGGTTAAGTCACTGAAGCCAAGGGTAGGAAGTTACTAGGTTCTCCTGGCTTGAGTCATGGGTCTGCCTCTGTGATGATGGCGACAGAGGCATGAAGAATGGTGGCTCTCATTAGAATTACACATTTGTGTTTGGGGTAGATAGTTCCCCATATGAATTACCAGAATTATGCTGCACAGGGGGAATAAAACTTGATATCTCTTCTAGATCCTAGAATGCATGGAAAAGTCCCAAATAAATGTCCAAGTAATCTTAGGAAGGCTGATTGGATTACCTCAACTGCCTCAATTAATTTTCTGTAAGATTTGAAAAAATATCGTATGGGGATATTTCCTTAAGGTGGAATATATATGTATATATTTTAGGATATTAAAGTTATTAAAATGTATGTTTGCTGAACTTGTTGTAAAAGCACTTCTAGCAATTGATTGGTAACTTATACCAAATGTACATGTGGTTGGTGGAGTTTAATCTCTACACCTAACTTGAAACTAAAGCATCTATAATTTTTATTTTATTTTTTTTTACCACTTGAAGCTGCATTACTCTCTTTCTGGTGATTTATATATTATATATCTAATAGTCAATTTTACCACTTTATTATACCATATTCTTTTAGAACTCTTTCATTGGTTTGTGTGTTTTGTGGTTTTGTCTCCTGAACACAACTTTTAGCTTCTTGAGGGCAGCACCACAGCACCTCGAATCACAGCAGGCTTATAAGCTTGTTTTGTTATTGAAGCAGGCTTTTTTTTTTCTGGATCTGCTAACTTATATATCATATATATGCACAGTTTTATGCTACTTTGTCTTTATTGATCTTATACGCTTTTTGATTACTTCTGGGTAAATATTACAAAATTAACCTATAAAATAATATAGTCATGCATCCTGTTTGATGCCTTGAAAAGACTTAACCTGATGTATAGGAAAGTTTATGTTACAATATACTATTTGTTAAAAATTTTTAGACAGTCTACTATATTTTGTCAGTGATAACAGTTTTGATAGCTTGCCTAAAAGGAATCCACAAACAGTACACTACAAATTTAATATAGATAGTGTTTTTTTAAGTCCCTCTCTTCTTTCTTTCCTCCAAATGATTTGTGGGGGCTCCATAAATTTTTTTTTTTTAAATTTGAGAATTCGTGCATAAAGTTTCTGGAATGTTCTTTTACAACTTATATTTCTGAGAGAACATAGCATCCAGTTGCATGATCTCTGAAATGATTTTTCATCAGAGACAAAAAAGCCCATGTAACAATCTTCCCTGAAGAATAGGGAAAAAAAAGTTAATGATTTATGGAAGATATTATGCATTCAAAAAGGACTTGAATTAGATGTTCAAAAAAAAAAAAAAGGACTCCTATTTCTTTTTTTTCCCCCAAAAAGTACTCCTTAAGTTATCTCTCTCCCAATGAAGAAAATTAACATTATTAAGGAAGGTCAAGTGTTGGCAGAAACATATGACCATTTATTTTTTTATTATTATTTTTTAATTTAAAGCTTTGTAACTTTTGTTTTGCATGTTGCTTGAGTTATCTTTGAGTCGCTTGCTTGCTTTTTATAATGTACACTTTCGAAAGCCTCAATTCTCAGAGAGGTTTAGAATTGTAAAAAAGCTGAGTAGGTAGTTTCCCCTTGAAAATGAAACTTTAATCACAGGAATCTTCTTGAAAACACTTCCATACTTTGTTGGAGCTAATTGTGGTAGAACTCTGTAAGCCAATTGTAGTTGAACTCTCTATGTTACTTTATCTTATTCATGGATAGTATAATTATTATAATTATGATTTTAAATAAATTATCATTTGGAAGGGACATATTTTAGAAGATTTCCATATAAAGTAATATTTTTTTTGTTTGGGAAAATATTGGCTCTGGATAATTTTTGATATGGGCTTATAGCTTCTTAAAGGCATTTTTTTTTATTACCAATTTTTAGATTGTTCTCAAAATGGCATTTTCCCCTTCTTTTGTTAGTTCTTGATTCTATCATAAAACATTGTGTCTGTGTTCAGTGACTTTAGGTTTTATTTGTTTCTTTTTTGTTCGTTTGTTAAATATTTAGTGAGCACCCACCTTTCAGTTATGGGCTAGGTGTTACTGATACCATGGTGAGCAAGACAGAATGGTCTTCAGGAAACTTACAGTTTAGACATTATAGCTTTTAGCACTCCCACCTTATTTTCTAGCAGTAACAGAACCTTTGTTCTTAACAAAATTTCAGGGGAATCCAAATTTTACATGGCACCCAAATCTTAACACAGAATACTCATGCATAATCCAGAAAAAATATTTTCTGGAAAATACTGGCTTAGCACAGAGGTTTTCAAACTTTCATAAATGAAAGTTTCTTCAGAAGGTCAATATAAAACTGAAAATAAAGGCAGGGCTGACCTGGCTAAAATGTGTGTGGTGGGACTTTCTCTCTCACTAACTCCTTCCTTGTGGCACCGTCAGGAAACCCAGGTGGGACTTTCTCTCTCACTAACTCCTTCCTTGTGGCACCGTCAGGAAACCCTGGAGGGTGGTGTCATGGACAACAGAAAATTATTTATATTATCATCTGGTATTCGAAAAATCACTTTACTAGTCTATGGCCATGCTACCCTGAAAAAGCACGATCTCATCTGATCTTGGAAGCTAAGGAGGGTCAGGCCTGGTTAGTACTTGGATGGGAAACTACCTAGGAGGACCAGGTGCTGTAGGCGTAAAAAATAAAATAAAAAATAAAGGATTGTAACATTAAATTCTCTGATTGCTCAGGATATCACATGTATATGGATACTGAACAGTATTTTGAATCCCAGATTAAAAACTGCTGTTTATATTTCTAATGCTCAGTTATTCACTGAAGCACCCTTCTTAGGATTTTATTTTTCCTCTGCGGTTTCCTCACTTATGACTGCAGATACGGCTACTAGAGTTTCTCTTTTTCACCTGAGTGTTCTGTCTGGAAATGGGCCATAGATGGGGCTAAACTCTGACTGAATTCCTTTCCTCAGGGCTTTTTATTTGGTGTTCTTGTAGGGCCTCAGCTTGAGCACTTCATCCTTTAGGCCATGCTTATAGGTCCCCGGCTTATATGTGCAGGACTGATGATGCTTAAGTGACACATCCTTATAAATGCATTTACTGTAATCATTGTAACCTTGGTTGCTCAGGAAGCCTACTCTGAGCTAGAGATGTCTGGGACGATACTCCAGAAATAACATGTTAGGAGGGAGGAAAGCAGGGCTGGACAGAAGGGTAAGCTAAAGTGCAGTAGAGCCCTGGGTAGATCTCACAGGCAGTTATGGAGCTGGCAGGGCCCTTTAGAATTACTCCACATTGAGACAAGGGGACCATGCCTTTATACTCAGACACGGATCATTCATTGCATATGGGCCACCATCCCCTCCCTCTTCAGAGGCCAGAATCTTGGGGGAGTGAAGGTGACTTTGGGTGAGTATGGTGTGGGGCAAGGAGCTTACCGTAGGTGATGGCAATGAGGGCCTCATCCAGAATGGGGGCCTAGGCAACTGCCACAGCATCCGCTGTAGTCACACTTCTGTTTCTCACATTCATCTGTTTTTAAGAACTGAAAATGAAGTAAGCACTATTCTGTTTTCCACAATTAACTAATAAGACTGTAATTTAAAATATTAATGCATAAACTTTAATAAATGCACAAATATTAAAACTTGTTAACATCATCAGTAATGTGAAAATGTAACATAAGCAAACATAAAATCCACAGTTCTTCAGCTTTCTTTTTGCCACAATTAGAAATATGCCTTAATTAAAAAGTATAATGTATATTAACCACTTCAGAAATATTGAGTTTTGTGAAATATAACATAAGTATTATACTTTTTAATTCATGAAGTTTTTTATAATTAAACTTTGTAAGAAAAACTATAGTTAGTGGTTTAATGGCTCTCTACCTTTTATCTGCATTTCGTTTAAAATGCATTGTCTTTTGCTTGGTGCATAGTATAACTTTAGTTTAAAAGGCTAGTGATTTCTTTTTTTCAATTGTGTTTTGAAAGTGGGTAAAAGTAAGAAGGATAACTAGGAGAAATATTCTTTACAAATATTGGAACTTGAGTCTGCTAGCAGTCATAAAACTTTTTCTTTCAAAAAGTTGGATAACCCTTCAGAGATAGCAGAGATTATCGTAAAAGGGTGGGCATGTCCTTGGGGAGGAATGGGTCCATTGTCTCTGTCCGTTCCAGTTGGCATCTTCATGGTGATTGTTGAGGAAACAAGAATGGAATTTGGGGCTGGAGAACAAATCTTGGGCTTTGGAGTGAGATAGGTCTGGGATTGGGAGTTGGCTCTTTTATTCATCTTCATATATTGGGGTTGGGAGTTGGCTCTTTTATCCACCTTCGTATAAGTAAATTAATTCCTCTAAGCCTTGGTTTCCTCATCAGTAAAATGGAGGTACTAGTAATAAAACTTGTAGTACTGGATCTTAGCACAAAGTTTGATTATAAGTGCTCAATTAATGATAACTGTGATGAGCTCCAGTCATCATATTTATTGGTCAGTTATTCTTTTCATTGAGCTTCCAACCTGTTAGTAACCATAGAAAGCAGGTCAGACATACATGATTATGCCAGTAAAAGAGAGGAGGGTCAGTTTAGAGTTTCATCTGTCAGAAAACTGTCACCTGGAAGAATGAGCTTGACTATTTAAGGGAGATGACTGAGCAAAACAAAAGGAAGAGCTATAAACAAAGGAGGAAAGTGTTCCTTAACACAATTGGGAAAGGGAGTAGAGGACAGCCCTGTTTTTTAGGACTGACTTTCCGTAGCATGGCATGGACTTAGCAGGGGTTCTCTCTTCTTTCTGTGCCATGGGCTTGATAAGAATGCACTGGATGTCACAGGGTGGGTTGAAGCTGGGCCAGCAGGAGGTGCCAGCAGCACCTGTTAGTAATACTGACAGACCCATGCAGCCACCTATGTCAGACACCACAGTGACAAAGGTATGGGCAATGGGTGGAGCTGAGAAAATTTGTTTCTGGGCACATCATTGACAGGCCCCGGGGTTCCCAAATGAAATTAGGGAGACTTTGAGGGAGTGAGCTGAGAAATAGGAGTTACCCGTTGAGAAGTGCTGGTAAACACGTCTAATGGACTGATGGACCAAGCATATCTTGTAAATAGAAATTCAGAGACCAATTCATAGAGAGAGACTGAATCAAAGAAATATATCTAGTACATTTTGAAAATACAGCTTTACTTACTGATAGTTTGAATGTCAACCTGATAATTATTCAGTTCAAGATAGTATTTATATTACAACCACCAGGATAACACCATTTTAGGTCTATTCTTTGAGTAAACTACCCAGAGATGTGCTTAGAGGGATTATTCTGTTTTCCTCGACCTTCAAATTAGATCTTTAAAAAAAAAATTTATGAAAGACTGGTTTTAAATAAAACATGACTTTGTAAATATCTAATTAGTGTGTTCGTAGATCATTAGTGATTCATAGTTTCTTAATGTTAGTAGAACTGTTTGTAACATTCATTTTATATGAAACAAAAGCATTGTCCTAAAGGTTAAATGAACAATTATAATTTCAACAAACTGGTATATGCTAAAGGGTATACAATGGTAGATACCTTATTTGGTGGATTTCAAAGAATACAGAGAAGTACAAGACATACTCATTTTTTTCAAAGAATAAAGATTAGCTGCAAAACTTAGCAATGGTGGCACATTGTACAGTGCCCAGCTATGAACCAGGCACTCACTGTTTAAGGTAGGTTAAAAAGGATAATTCATGAGTAAATTTCTGGGTTGTGGTAGGCATTCTCTCTTTCACTGAACTCAGTACCTCTCCAGACAAAAGTAGTTTATGCACTACAAACAGCAGCTATCTCTAGAAAGTACAGGTAAGCACTACATGAATAATATATTGGAAGGGCTCTGGGAGGAAGAAAAGGGGTGAGATTGCTGAGATTTATAATGGTCTAAGAAAGCTTCAAGCAGGAGGTGGAATTTGGGCCGGGCTTGGGACATTGGGATTTCAAGCAGAATGGAGGGGGCTGTTTGAGGTGCTGAGTGAGGTCAAATCACATGTGAGTGATAGAGTAATTCATAGTTCGGCCTATTGAGAGTGGACTGTTGACATTTAAGGTGGGGGCTAAATTGGGGTGGAGTGGGTTCTTGAAAGCCAGGCAGTAAGGAATACAGATTTTTATGCTCCGATAGTGATGTGAGGACTGTAGCTGCCTAAGGAGAAACAGGCAGAGAGTTCAGTTATGATTACAGTCTTAGCTGGGGGCAGATCAAGGTTGAAATTTAGGCGATGCTTTAGGGAGATGGATATGAGGTTTTGAGGCTATGGAGTGGATGGGACTTGTGGATGGGCAAGGGGAGCAGAGAATATGAAAAATAAAGGAGAAGTGGTTTTGATAGTTCCAGTTTGGAAGGCTAGGGGGAAATGGAGTTGTGAACTGAAATGGGAATGCTAGGAGGAATAAGCTTAACTTAGAAGGGGAGATATGAATTTGATCTTGCATGTGCTGAGACTTTGAAGTGATGGGATACTTTCATAGAAACCTCTGGGAGGTGGTCAGGGCCATTAAGTAGGACTCCTGAGTGAGATCACTAACTGTAATAATCCCCTCTGCATACGGGGCCTCCAACTTGCCTTTACTTATAGTCATGTTTAATGTATGGAGAAAATACCTCCAGAGAAGTTTCACTAGAACCTTTGTATATGATGACTTTACTAAGTGTTGGCTATATGATTTTGCCACAGAATTGTTGTGAGGATTAATTGAAAGTCTGTGTCAAGGATATTCTTTATTTTTATATTTTATGTATGGTGACATCCAGCAATTTAAGGCTGTTCTGATATTCCTGTTTAGAATAGGAATCCTAAAATTGTCCCTGGTGTCTTATAGGTGCTTAGTAGGACTGTGGAATATTTTTAGACATATAAATAAGTAGTGTTACTTTTTTCAGATTTAAGATTTAATTGTTCTAGGGTTGAGATATTCTAGTTGATCTTCAGTGGTGATACCTTCAGAGGTTTTAGAAATCAAAGGTCTTCCCTGCCTCTTTTCCCCCCTCTTATTAGTTCATATTAATTGCCACATGGTAGTCAGTCAATGTCAGCAATAGCTGTATTTCTTCCCCCTTTCACTTAGGTGGAAAATGCCTTGAGTTCTTCCTGTAAAGCTTTACATGTGCGTGTAAATGCTTTACATGGCCAGTGCTCAGTAACTATCTGTTGAATTGAAGTTGATTATATCAAAGTGATTTTTTGGGGGGTATTTTGTTAGAGTAGCATGAACAGACTAAGACATGTTACTATCCTTTGTTCATAGACCTAGGGTGGACCTTGAGCTTATTTTGGGAATTCTGTAAGTTACTTGTATATGAAACATTAGACAGCTCTCTGTACGGTTTCATCTGCATTGGGCTATAAAAGATTTGAACATATGATTTAAACATTATTTTACAAAGAATAGGATCAATATCACAGAAGAGAGAACCATACAGAATATGTCACAGGTATCAACCTGCAAATGAATAAGTTCACTTTATACCAAGTAACGACTAAACCAGGGAAGAAAAGAGGGTCTGCCCCTTTAAGTTGTTTTCTCTCAGTTGTGCTTTACACAACTGCGAATGCAGTGTGGCTTTTGGTCTGAAGATTCAGTTCTGCTCAGGAAAATTTGCATGTCTTCCTGTGTAAGAGGCTGTGTGAGAGGAGGTTTTTAACCTTTGATGATTTCTGACGCTGTTAAACTATAGCAATGGTTGGTTAACCATGTGAATTTTATTAATAATCATTTATAGTCTAAAAATGAACTGGATTTTGGGGGAAGTTGTTTATTAATCCTTTTGTAATAAATCTGTGCAACCACTACTGTCAGTGCAGAATCTTTACTTTTTTTTTTTTCCTGCCAGTACCAGCAGTCTTTCTGACTTTTTTTTCATTCTGTTCTCACATTCCTTTTGGTGCTTTGTTGAAGTCTTTTCCTTCTCATATAGGCTGTACCTTGCAAGTCTGTGGGTTCATTTTTCTTTGTATGATCCAAGGAATTGTAAATCATGTCAAAGCCAGTTGCCTTGCCACCACCAAAATGGGTTCTGAATGCAAATACAAAGTTGACATTTGGTGTGGTCTTTTACATTTTGGTTAGTTTTCCCCCAATTTTTTTGTCTTAGGTACTGTTGCCTTCCCAGGGTGAAGGATGTGAATGACCATTTGTTTTCACTGTAGTAGTTGGTTGGTCCCGATAGTTACTGTGTTGTTCATGATGGCAGTTGATCTTCAGGCAGCCAGGGAGGAAAAAAGCTGGATCTTTTGTAGAATGTGAAAATAGATTGAAACATTCTTTAAATCTGTTAAGAAAATAAATAAATCATCTAGCTGTAATAGGAACAACTGTACCTGGGAAATAGTATACTTGTAGAAAAGAGTTAAGGAGATAGGCCAATAAGAGCTACCTGGGAGGAGAGGTATGATGGGATTGATTCAGATCCTAGAATGAGTAAACAGAGTGTCAGAGTTGAGGTAGAACATTTCACCTTCCCTTTGCCCCTTCCTTCTGCAGATGAACACACTACGTTTCCCGTTAACAGACAGTTGGACTTTAGATTAAGGAGCTTTACCTTTGATGTCAATTTTTCAGAAATGTGAATAAGGATATGTAAATATCTCCATCCACATCTGACCCTTTGTGGGCAGGCATATACCCCTTACACTTGTGCATGCGTGTGTGTATGTATGGTATGGGGGAGGTGACCCTGTTCTCTGGGGTGTGTGTGTGTGTGTGTGTGTGTGTGTATCTATATATATATACACGCACACAGATATATACATATACACACACACATACACAGTTACACACACACACACATATATATATAATGTTCTTCCTTTTCTGGGCATATGTGGTAATCTAAACCAGGGATTAAAAACTGGTAAGAAGAGGCCATAAATATACGTTGGGTGATTGTCATTTAGTTATGCTAAAGTTTTATCTTCTCAATTCAGTTGGAATAATTTCATTAACAGTGCCTTAAGGAACAGGATATATGGTTGAATTTTCCTTTAGAGAATTGCCTAGTTACATCGGATCCAATTAAGTTTTGCATGTGTTATCAGTGTTAAATGCAACCAAGTGTGGTGTTAAGTAAAATTAGAAAAGCTATTTTAGTAAAAAGTAACTTAAACTTAATATATATTGAGCTAGTAAATGTGGAAAATGTAGGACTTAAGAATAACATATTTTTAGGTAAAACATGAAATTATCATTTTACTTTATTTTTAATTTCCTTACTTTTCCTTATTAAAACTATCTAAAAAATTTAGTATTTGGGTAGTATATTTTGAGATTATTATTTTAAAATTCGTTAGTAGGTTCACAGTGAATAAGTTCAAGTATTTTACTTTTGAAAACATCAGGAACTAGAAATGAGTATTTCTCTTTTTCAAGGGTGAAAAATTATTTCTAAAATCAAGATTTTAGAAGTCATGTAATTGTGAAATAAATAAAAGCTGCCTTTTTATAGCTGGAGATTTTTATGTTTAACATGTTTTGGAAAAGTACAATGTTCTTACAAAGGTTTGGTAGAAATAATAATGTTGCTATAATAATTTTGTGTTCTTCTTGTCAGTAAAAACATTTTAAAAGGTTAAAAAACTCCAGCAACCCAGGGTTTTTTAAAAACAAAGGCCAACTAACGAGCCACAAAACAAAAAATATACAACCAAAAATAGCCCTGGATTGCTGGAGTGCTGAGCGTTGGGAGAGACGTTCTAGTCTCCATGCTGTGACTGGCTGCATCCTTGGCCAAGCAGCTTACTTGTTGAGCCTTTGTTCTCTAATCTTTAAAATGAACTTGGGATGGTCAGCTGGGACATTAAAATAAGTGATTTATGAGTTTATTTTTCTTCTGTCCAATGTCCAAGGGATATGACTCTATGATTGTTTGGTTTCTAATCTCAGTTCATCTAAGTAGAGTTTGGCGTTGAATTTTTTTACATGACCTTAGGAATAGACATCCTTAGGGTGCTAGCTAAACCGTTATAAAGCTAAAATATTTGTCTTTAAAATTTTAGGTATGCAATACCCCCGGAGCATGGGAAACGACTTGAAAGACTAGCTCAAGGTAAACTTGTTTTCTGTGTTTATCATCTAGATAAGTTCTTTGTTTTCAAGGTATTTTTACAGTGTAGAATGTCAGTCTGTTAATTTTATTCTATTCAAGTATTGGCTTTAAAATGTTTTTATAATTGAGCAGTTGAAGTTTTTCACATTAATGTCTGCATATTTTTCCTTGTTGCATAATCTTCTTAGTTATTTTAGTTTCGACTGCTTAGTATTTCATCAGGTGATTGCATTTAACCTATTTTGGTTATTTCCAGTTTCTTTTTCATATAATGTATTTAACGTCATTGTGTCAATAAATATTTTCCTCCTTTAACTCATATCCCTGAGATAAATTCCAAAACTCAGTGATGCTGCATCTCAGGTGCAGGTGTTTTATGAGTTCTTTTCATGTTGCTGTGTCATTTCACCAAAGGGTAAATTCTGACGCCCAGTCCTTATTTGGTCTCCTGGGCCTGGGACTGCTTTTATGGAGATATGAAAGTGAATGTCCCCAGGTTACTGAATAAGCATGAGATTGTATGTCTTAGACTGGCAAAATTAAGCGTACTTTACTGGAACTCAAAAAAAAATTTTTTTAAAGCTTTGTACATTGTTATTTCTGAGAAGTCTCTTGATGATTTCACTTGCTGCCTACTCGTGCCTACAGAGAATATCTTCCTTTTTTTCTTCTCTGTTTTAAAGATACACCAGGTTACTTTGCCCTTACCTGTTTACACAAGGGAGAAGAATCAGGGGATGTCAAGTATAGCATAGAGAATATAGTCAATAATATTGTGATAACTATGTATGGTGCCAGGTGGGGGGTGGTCACTTTGTAAATTATATAAATGTTAACCACTATGCTGTATACCTGAAACTAATATAAAATAATATTGAATGTCAACTGTAATTAAAAAATAAAAAAATAATAAAAGAAAGGAAAAAAATGAGATTCACCCTCTGCGAGCCTCATCATCTGTTTTGATCGCTATCCTTACCAAGGGAGAAGTAGGCTGTCATATTGGAAGGACACCATGACTATTATACCAAGTATGGTCCTATATTGAATGGCCAAATTATAATAAATAGCAATATAATAAAAAAGGAAGAAGTTGACTGGTAGTGACTTATTTCCAGGGCAAAGCGAGGTTTCATTCAGTGACAACTAGGAATAAGACATTTGGCCTTTATCCAGGATTGAGTCTTCAGTGAGTATTTCCCTTTTAGTCAGGTACTAATCCAAGTTTCATTGGTATGTTAGGTTTGCCTTCTAGTAAGAAAGGAGTATTGTTTCTACTTTATATATGCTTTCTTTTAATTATGAAATGGCACACTGAGAAACACCATTCTTTGACTGAACAGAAATTGTTAATAACATCTAAAGGTTACTTTCTTTCAAATTATAGAAGAGTATTAGAAGGAATAGTTACATATCACATTTGTAAGAAGCATCATTATAATTTTGGCAAGCTAATAACTATGAAGACTTAGTGTTTTTACAATGTAGTACATTATAGTAATACTAGCAATTATGTAATCTTGAATCTTGTTAGGGACTATTTTCATGAATATTAAGGTAGATGAATCCTGGTTCTGGATAATAGATTAAAGCGCAACTTAGAAAATGATTACCAAAATCCTTAAATACATAGGCAGTGATTGAACTTTGTGCTAAATCTATATGCTGAACTCTTTCTCTATAATAATTATTCTACCATTTTCTATTTACCTCATCACTAGAGAACTTTTAAAATGGAATCAATATAAACTTTATAGTATGGAGTTACGTGCTAAAATTTTAGCTAGAATCTGTGTGTAAACACTTTATGTAATCTAATTGAAAATGACATTCCAGGAAAATGGGTGCCACTTGTTTAATCAGTAAGAGGTTAATAAACTTGAAAAATGAACAAGAACTTTAAACTCAACTGCATGTTTATTATTTTTGCAGCATTATTTGAGAAATGACATACGGAAAAGACCCTATAAAGTAGTAGAGGATTCCTATCCGCTGGCCAGATGTCAGCCAAATTAATTGAATTCTGCTAAATAATTAAAATGATAAAATAACACAGTAAACGTGATGGAAGATTGTAGGATGTCTAGGTCAAGGCAGCACTTGATACATGAAATGAAAAGCAGCCTCGGATATTTTCCATTATCTTGTCTGCACATCATAATTATCGTACTTGCCTTTTATGCATGAATGCTTTCATCTTTAGTTTCTATTGAAATCTTGATTGACTGTGGCACCTACAAATATTTTATCTGAAACACATTAGGCCTGCATCTAATAAAGCCAGGAGTTTGATTTTGCCCTTCAGCTGCTTTCTCATTTATACAAGTTTTTTTCAATATTACATAGACATAAATGTAATAAAAAATCTCAAGTGAATTGTTGCAATTTTTATACTTGTTATGTTCACCTATAATGCCATTGCATTCTTTCTAATTTTTGGTTTGATATAATTGAATGGAAAGTATAAAGGAGAATAGAGGTATAATGTTAAATCATGAATGACAGTTTTGAAGATTTTCAGAATGTCTAAATCTCATCTATTTTAGAAATAAGACAATATCTTTGCTGTTCTATTAAGTTAAGCAAAATATGGATTAATGAGAGTTGGGAATGGCTAAAAACTTTTGTGAAGGACTGTATTACATTGGTTTCTGATGAATAAAATGCTTATATTTAAAAAAAATTAAAGATGATTTACTTTGGTCAAAATTTTGGTTACTGGAAAAAGAATATGTGAGTTAGGATTTTGTTCAGCTGATTTGGAAAGTATGAATGATCAGCAGGAATCTTGTTTCAAATGTCAGTGTGGTAGGGGTGAATAAATTGATTCTTTTAGATCTTTACTTGTAACAAGTGTTGTAGTTTAGACTTATTAAAAAAGCGACACTCAGCAAAAAGGAACAGAAGAATCATTATTACAAAAGATTAATTAGTTAATGGTTTTGTAAAGTTATTTTTGATGTGTGTGCACATGTATTTAAATGGCAAATAATCTTGAGTTTAAGCCTGTGGAGCAGAGTCGTAGCCTGACATGCAGGGATTGCGCTTCCAGGGTCTGTGGTGGGATACAGGCAGTGTGTGGACTTTCTGAAATCATATTCAAAATTGGGCATATATGTGTATTCCTGGGGTGCTATCATCAAATCCCTTAAGAGAGGGTTCAGTCTAAAAGAGAGTATGAACCAATGCTGTCAAGAGACTAGAAGAGCAGCAAGAAATGTCATTTTAAGTATTTGAACAGATTTTAAATTGACCTATTCTCATACCTCTGTCTTGAAATTAGGAAAATGTACTTTTACAAGGTCTCAAAATGGCAAGTGCATTATTCTCTTAAGCATTCATTTAGGTGATAGTCTGAAAATATTATGCTAAAATGTCTGTTTTGAAAGGATAATAAATGTCCCTCATTATAAACAATCAATTTTAAGAGGCCCCTTAAGCCATAAAATATGAAGAAGTTCAGTGATATATCCATTGCCTTTATGCCTAACTCATGCTTCAGGCATGGAGATCAGTGTGTGGTGTGTCGGAGTATGTTTCCTTTCATCTTACTATCAGCTAAGTTGCATGAAGAATAAATGAAACAATCCTTAAATTTAACTTCCTCATGATTTGGTGTTAGATATCAATGTCTGTTTTTAAAATTTTGACTACTTTATAGCCAGCTATGTTCCTAAATTCTGGTAGGATTTTAGACATTGGGCAATAATAAAAAATTAAAAATATTGCAAAGAAACCCAAAACACCAATTTGAAAAGATATTCTCCCCTGTGTTCATTGTAGTAGTGTTTACAATAGTTAAGGTATGGAAACAGCCTAAATGTCTATCAACAGATGAATGGCTAAAGAAGATGTGGTACATATACACAGTGGAATATTACTCAGCCATAAACAGAATGAAATCTTGCCATTTGCGACATTGTGGATGGACCTAGAGGATATTATGCTAAGTGAAATAAGTCAGAGAAATACAAATACCGTATGATTTCACGTATATGTGGAATCTAAAAAAACAAGATAAATGAACATTCAAAACAGAAACAAACTCATAGATACAGAGAATAAATTGATGGTTACCAGGTGGGAGGGTGATTGAGGGGATGGGTGAAAAATGTGATGGGATCAAGAAGTACAAATTGGCAGTTATAAAAATAGTCATAGGGATTGTGAAAAATACTACAGCATAGGGAATATGGTCAATAAAACTTAAAAATAGAACAGCAGTTCTATGATCTAGTGGTTCTACTTCTGAATCTATATCTGAAGAAAATGAAATCACTGTCTTCAAGAAATATCTGCACCCCTGTGTTCATTGAAGCATTATTTAAAATAGCCAAGACATAGAAACAACCTATCTGTCCATTGACATGGATAAAACAATATGTTATATAGATACAGTTGGATATTATTCAGCAATGAGAAAGAAGAAAATCTTACCATTTTTTTCAACATGGATGGTCTTGAGGGCATTATGCTAAGTGATATAAGCCAGAGAAAGATAAATACTCTTATGATCTATCTCACTTACATGTGGAATCTAAAAAACCCAAACTTATAGATGCAGATACTAGATTGGTGGTTGCCAGAGGCAGGGGATGGGGGAAATTGGTGAAGGTGGACAGAAAGTACAAACTTCCAGTTAGAAGATATGTAAATTATGAGGATGTACTACTATACAGTATAGTGACTATAGTTAACAATACTGTATTGAAAGTTGCTAAGCGAGTAGATTTTAAAACTTCTCACTACATACAAAAAATACTGTGAGGTTATGGATGTTATCTAAACATTATTGTGGTAATCATTTCATAATGTATACATATCCCAAATCATTACATTGCATACCTTAAACTTACATATGCTATATGTCAATTATATCTCAATAAAGCTGGAAAAAAAAGAACCCAGTGAAGACTAGTCAAAGCTATATGAGTATTGGAGTTGTGTTTGGAATATATGTATCATTAAAATATGATAACTTTTAGAAGAGACTTCTTTCAAAGAAATTATTCAAAATTAACTTCAAAGTAAGTATTAGAGTAGAAAAAAATGTGGAAATGCATATTTTAAAGAACTTGCAAAAAATTTTAACATATATTATGCTTTCTCTTTACTTCATGACTTTCAAAAAATTCTGATAGTCTTGAGTTTTTAGTTAAGTGTTATCTTTTCAATTAGAGCTATTTTGGTTATTTTTCATACAAGTGACTCCAAAGTTGTTTTCTCATTTATCATGAAAGATACTAACATTTTTTTAGTTGGCATAGTTCTGAGTTTTTAAAAATATCATTTTGTATCTAATAATCTGATTATTTAGGCTTGCTTATATGTTGAATAAAATGCTTTTCCTAGACTTTGGAATGAGGGTGAGTATGAACTATGTACTCCTGTAGGTATTTTGAAGTAAAATTCATTTTGAGACTCATGCTTTGTAGATAATTTGTGCTGCTTATAAGGTGTTTTTCAGGGCGATATAAAATATAATTCCAATAGCATGTTGTAAATATAAATTCTGAACCAATGTGAGGTTCTTAATATACTGCAAATTACCTTCCTTCAGTGGTTTTCCAATTTAAATTAACTTATGACCACTCACCACATTGTTCAGGTCTTGATTACAAATTCATATCAAAAGAAAATTAAATAGACTCCTCTTTCTTCATTGATTTTAATTTAAAATGTAATTCATTTAGTGCTGCACAAAGTTATGAATTTGAAAAGTTTGATAGATCCATTTAAATTGTATTATTAAAATGTTTCTGTGGGTTTTGTGCTTAGGGACCTCCCTGCTGTTGGTGTAGGACTTAGAACATCATATTGTGTAGATACAGTCCTTAGGTTAGTGTGGTGCTTTCTCTCCATCCACTGAAGTCTGCATTCTTTCAAAGGGTTGCTTATTTGACATAATGTTTTATTTTCTGTTTATGTATTATGAATGGTAACATAAACAGAGGGCTGCATCAGACGACCATATGGGATAAAATTATTCCTTTTATTCTATTCCCATTGGTGTTGCAGAGAATGATAGTATTTCTGGTTTTTCTGTTGTCATGTACTTTTTATATTTCTATCTATTTTTTTTTTTTTTTTTTTTGAATCCAGGTGCAGATACTTCAGCAGAATGTACTGCTTTTTGCAGGTGGTTCTTTATACCCTCATGGCTCTTTCCTGGCTGTTTGATTTATTTTCTTCTGATGATTGGTGGTATCAGTAAAGGCTTATTAACTTTAAAAATATCCCTGTAAACCCCTACTATTCTAAAAGATTAAAATGGCCATGATTAGTTAATGCTGGTAATTCTTTTTTCAAATTGGTCACATTCTTGAGCTGTTTGCGTAGTGAACCACAGAGTCAGATAAGTACCATTTTCAGTGGTTTTCATTTTAGCAGTAGAGAGGTTAAATATCATCTGTGTTTCTCACTTCACTCTTATGTATCACACATATTTTTCTGGTGAGTTCTGTTTTCCTTCTGGATTCTGTCTCTGATTGTTCTGTCTTTTCTGTGTTTCTCTTTTTTCTTCTTGCTTGCCCGCTCTCCTCAGCGTGGTAGTTTTTCTGTTTCAGACAGAACTGCAGGCTTGAAGTCAGCAATAGAGAAAAACAAACTGTTTTGATTTGTAATATACTGTAGAAAAAAAAGTTTGGTGCATGTTTAGCTTCCCCATTTAAAGGTCTCCTCAAAACATTGCTTTCCTATAGGTAGGTGAGGCAGGCAGGTTTCTAAGTATTTGACTGGTCCTGGCCGGGAAGTTGTTCAGGAAATTAATAGCAGTTAAACTTTTTAAAATTGATCAGAAAGAAACAAAGAAGGGTGGGAAACTGTTATGCTAGCCATGTTATGCTACTGTATTCCAGGCATTGGGAAAAATGCTTCTGAAATGATCACTTCTAGAAGCCTAAACAGAGATTCCTCTGTTGAACGTGTATTTACTTCTCCTAACTTCCCTTAATATTTTGTTCATGTATAAATTATTAGACAGTTGGAATTCAAATTTGTTACAAATTGAACATTTTTTTAGTAATTTTATATGTTATGAAAACAACTCTTGGTAGATCTTTTTATAAAAAAAAGGTTAACCTCTGGTGATATAAATATGTATCTCTTAATTTTTAATAATTCTGACTCTAATTTTTATTATGAGGGTTTTTTGATGGTAGAATTGGCCTATATTTGCATAAAACTGTCATTTTGTAAGAATAGTAGCACATAAGCTTAAAAAAACTACCTGAAATTTTATCTTAATTGACTCATTACTGCTTATATTTATTATTTCCATTTAGGTTTTTTCCCAAACAGTTCTCAAGGGTGCGATGCATTTCTTCGCCACAAGATGACACTGATATCTCCCTCAGTGTTGAAGAAGTATGGTATTCCCTTTGATAAGGTATAATAGTATTACTGTTTAACAAATTTGTTTTGAGTGCATAGTATTTGTATTTAAGACAGATTTAACATAAGCTAGTATGTCTGACTCAGGTAGGATTTTTAGGATGTGGAGAGGAAATTCTGATTTATGTTTTATAACATAACAGTTATTTATCTGAATACTAATTTGAAGCTACTTTTATTTCAGCATACATTTACTAGAGATTTCATACTGTTATAGATTACTTATAATTACTGAAAATAAAATACAGCACATTTGACAAAATAAGTTGTAGCACTTCTACATTGAAGTCTTTTATATGAGCAACATAATTTATGTATATGTGATCTATTTTTTAAAAAGAATTCAGAGCATTTATTATTAGCAGTTTGGTTGGTTAGCATCAATGTTTACGGTACCAGTATGTTGCTTCTAAACACATTTAAATACAATACTTACAATTGAGATTTCATTATTGATAGAATTGCCTGATAATTTAATAATCAGATCAGTTGCTTCTTTGGATTATTTCTAAAGATTAAGTTCTGTGAGACTGTACATGCTAGAGCCCTCTTTCTTTACATTCATTGGTAGTTAACTGGGTCAAAGTTCTGACAGGGCATGAGCATTTTTTTGTGAAGAAGCTGAAATGAAAAATGTTTTTGACCAGATAAATAAGAACTCTCTCTCAGTTGGAGGAGGGTTAAGTCCTTAACTACTTGCAGAAACATTAAAAAATAGCTCCACTGTCTTCTTTATTTTTTGTTTCACTTTCTTCCCATAATTCTTGCTGTTTTTTACCTTAGAAGCTTTCCACTTGTGGCTAAATCTTTACCTCTTCTTAATCTCAGGCCCTTAAGTGCCCACTTCCCCTCCTGCCAACCCTTGGCTTTGTTCAAAGTAGATTTTTTAGGAGTAAGACTCATTCTCCAACTTGTTGTGATGCCTGCTCACTCACAAACTATCTGTGTGGCAGTCATCACAAGGCATACTTGTCTTGTGTGGTGAGGATACTCTCACCATTGGTTTACTGACGTACTTTTACCCATGGCGAAAAGCATGCCTCTAAGATGTGCACTCTGGGGAATGTCCATGGGTGTGGAGAGGAGCTGATGTTGGGCTATAGCACTAATGTAGGCACGGAGGTCAGAGGCTGTGCCTCTTTCCTCCCCCTGCCTCCCCCCTGGTGGAGTTCTTGGCCACTGTGGGGCTTTGTCATACTTGCAGACACCTCTAGGAACTGCTTTTTCAGTCGTGGAAACATCATCAATGAGTGTTTCTTTTAGGTAGTTAGCAAAAGCTTGATTGGGCACTTTTATTGAAGTTGGAATATTAGAGTTCCCCAAGACAGAAAAATACCTCTGTGAGTTTAGGGCTGGTGAATGATACTGATCAAGTTCTTCTTTGGAGAGGGGCTTTTATGAGGTAGCAGGACTGAGGGGTTGGTCCATTTATCTAGGATGGAGGCCTTTTGGGTCATGTACGTCCTTTCCAGTCTTTGGGGCTAGGAGGTAGATGCCTTGTACCCCTGTTTGGGCTGTGGCTCCCCAAGTGCTCTTTGGTACATCACTAGATGTACTAGGCCTTTATCTGATATTTTAAGGATAGGACATTTTGTGGCTTCTATGGGAAGTAGCAGGATGAGTGTTCATCCTCAGATGGTGAGACACTAGTGACTAGAGGGCTGATCGATAGTTCTAATTTTTCCCATGAAATGCTGCTAATTCCCCTTCCACTTTGATGAAGGGTGTGTACTGGATGACTGTGCTCCTGAAGGAACTTATTCTTTGATCATGATAATGTAACATGGGACAGATTAGCATAGGCTTCGAAATTAAAGTTCTCAAGTTCATTCCTGATTCTGTCACCTGGGTAAATTACATAATTATTCTGAGCCTCAGTTTCTTCATCTGGAAACTGGGGGATAATAGTACCTACTTAATAGGGCTATTACAAAGATGAAAAGAGATAATCTATATGAAGGGCTTTACATAGTATATGTTATATAATAACAATGTAGTCTTCCTCTTCAATTCAACCCTCTTTCTTTAGCAATCATTTCACAGTTGGAATAACATTTTTTCCCTTCTTTCAATGTATTTGTACTTATTCATATATATAAATGAAAAAGTAGGTTTAAAAAATAGCTAATGTCTGCTTTTAAATTATGTGTACTACCCATTCCATCTTCTTCCACTATATGGAATTGTGATGATTGTTTGGTCTTATAATAAAAGGGATTCATTTTTTTTTTTCTCCTTGTACTTTTTTAAGATTATCAGTTTGTTACATATAGCAGCAATAAATTTGCCTTATATTTTGGCTAACTGGGACTGACCTGTTTCTAGACCTTTTACAGAGACATGAAATTTAGAGTCCCATTCAATGGGAGTAGGCGCTCTTTTTCAACATGGCAAGAGCAGGGTTTTCTAGGTAGAGCAGAGGAAGATTGCAGGTAAGTTTCAATGAAGCAGTGACAGTAGTTTCTTTTTCCTAGTGACAGCAGTCCTACCTTTTTGCCTCACCTTTGTAGGACTAGAAATAGTTGAGCAGGGCGAGTTTTCTTTTATCACACAGTACAAGGAAGTGCCTAGTTTCCAAACACAATACAGTTTATGAGATTCAGTGAGACCAGGAAGGAAGAGAATCAGGCTGTGTTCATGTGGCTCAGAATGGTAGATTTGGAACCATGTTGAACTAACACGCTTTCTCTGCCTGCCAGGTGGCAGCAGAGTTGCTGCTCATTGCAATAGGACACCTGTTGAGGTGCTGTGGGGGGAGGGGTTGATGAACTAAATTTCAGAATTGTTGGGAAAGAAAATACTCCCCCGCACAACCTTTTAGCATTCCTAAAATGGCAATCGAATTGCAGTATGTGCACCTGTATTTATACAGTGTATCTCCTGTATGTTTATTACACACATGTACGGACCCATATATTAATTTCGCAACATTTTAAGACTGAAATGATCATGGTGACTGAATCAATCAGTGAATAATAAACTAGTAGAGAGTAGGCAAATTAAAAAAAAAATTTGCTTCACTATTTTTCTATGACTCATTGTGTATTTTTGTGTCCTTTGCTGACTATAAAAAATAAATATTTTACATCTTAAAAATAGGAATGGAATACATACATTTCTTTCATTTTTGCTTTAGGTTCCTGACTCATTTAGCCATTATTTTAATTATATTTTAAAATGCACTCACACATACATACATACGTACCTATATATATTTATATGAATAATTTTTTAATAGAAGTTTTTGCTGTTAAGTGGAATACAGTTAGTTGAATGTTTTCTAAGTGTTATGAAAGAATAATTTGGTGATTACTACCGACTTTTTGACCAGAAGAATTCATAATAAAATCTGTTTCATATGCATTATCAGTTTTTGTAGCTTTAACTTGAAGAAATGTCACTTATGATATGTCCTATTATATAACTCCAATAATGCCAAATTTTAAAGTATTAAAATATACATAATATTGATTGCTAATATGAACAGATTTAATTGAAAAACTTAAAGACATTTTCATATAAAATGACGTCTTTGATTATAGATTAAATGATTGAACTGCATTGCCAGAAGGTCACACTCTGTTTAGAAAAGTCTGTTAAAAGTTTCCTGAAAAACTATTAAGGGATTAAGTAAAGGTTCTGGGGGGAAGGGGACTTCTTTTATACTGGTATAGCTCAGATATCATGGCATTTTTTAAAAATAGGAAATATATTTTAATATTATTCACAATTTGGGAAGTCCTATAATTGGAAAATATTATATATTTTCTACCCTGCAGATCACCCAGGAGGCTGGAGAATTTATGATTACTTTCCCATATGGCTATCATGCTGGTTTTAATCATGGTTTCAACTGTGCAGAATCTACAAATTTTGCTACTGTCAGATGGATCGACTATGGGAAGGTTGCTCAATTGGTAAGTTATATCTATGTCTCAGAAATAAAGCATAGATTAAATGTATATTCTGGTTGGTATAGTGGGAAAGCTAAGATCACATATAGCATTTAATTTTTTTCCTCATTGACATTGTGTGCCTCTCACTATGATAATTTATTTCAGACTAGATATATATATTTTACATAGGCTATTTGTATTTACATTTGTCTGTTCTGAAATTAATGTGGAACAGTTTACCTTGAGAGGTAATTTTATGCGACTAATGTTTGCTTTCTCTAAAGCCACCAGTTGTTTTTTTTGCAAGAGTTTCCTGTGGCTCCCTGTGGCTTCATGATTGAACTCTCTCCATGTTAGAGTTCAGTCTATGGCTGAGCAAACAGCTATTTACAGAAGAAAGTGTCTGGTAAAATTGTAAGAACAAGAGGTTGAGGGAGGATGGTAAGAATAATGATTAAAACTGCCCTTAAAGTGAATTTCTTGAAAGTAATAATGTAGAATAAGAAATATATCTTTATATTAAATTTGGTATAAAATTTTGCATCTCCTGCCCAGTATATTTAATTTTGTTTCAAATACTCAGTATTTTCATTCACAAGCAACAACTTCTGTTAAATTTAATTAATTTTTCCTTGCTACATTAAACAGAAGACACTGTCAAAGTGATGGCTGGCTTCTATTAGGTTACTTCCTTTCCTATGGTTTTTAAGGTGAAGGTGCAGGCTGGCAGAGGGCAGCTTCTTAATGAAACTGTGTTTTACAGAGTATGTAAAGTTGACATAGACTTATTGGAAAATGATATGTGTCCCTTATGTGGCCTCATCTTGGCACTGCATGGTACAGGCGAGTATTATTCATTATACATTGGTAAAACTTGTATGCAAAACCATTGGGTGAACTTAGATACAAATATATTCAGAAAGATGATTCTAGGTTTAATTTATATGTGTTTTTAGAAAATTGCATAATATATTAAAAATATAGCCCTTTGGCAACCTGGGAAGCATTTGAATGAACCCGTGGCATAAAATAGAGCACCTGCTATTAGAAGACTTTTTCTGTTCTGAGTTCTATTTGTGAGGGGTAATTTAGAAAGGAACAGAAGTAAACTACTTCTTCCAATTATGCATCCTTCTTATTATATATAGTAAACATAATAAAAAAAAAATAGAAAACTCGGCGTGTTATGTACCTTGGCCTGCTACTGCAGTGCTTTTGCTGAAATGTAATGCTAATATCTTCATTGAAACAGTGTCAAAGTCCCGAGGCTATCACAAGGTATGTTATTTTATGGTTTGCATCTTTAGTCAGTGATATAGTCAGCTATCACAGCTGTTCAGAGTCATCAGCAAAATTAGTTGTTTACTCTATGTTTCAGATCTAGTTCAAGGTATTGGCCAAAATAGTTTCTCCTCAAGGCCAAAATGTCCTGGGTATGTTTCCACATTTATTTCTGGATGTAGAGTGGAGCGGAGTATGACCAAGTCAGAGAGGTCGATAGTGGGCCACTCTGAAATCTCAGCTGTCAGAGCCTAGGAATCTGGGATCGTTAAGAAGGTAGTGCACTGTGATGGAGGAGGTAGGGATCTGAGGCCCAACTTTTCTTCTTCTAGCTAGACATATAACATTAATAAAGTCATTTATTCTTTTTGTTTCTTCCTATATGAAGTAGAAAAACCTCCCTTACTCCATAGATTTGTTGTGAGGGGTACGTTGATATTCTCTGTGTTGATTTATATCATTCAGTTCAGTCAAGGGATATGGTTACTTTACTAGGTACAAAATGTTCAATGGCTATAATGTAGTTTGGCCAGATATTAAAATTGTTGTAATTGCATGTGTTTGAGACATTTTAAGGTGTTGTCTTCATCTTTCTCTTATTTTGGGTGAGGTAGTGCTACTCTGAGAATGTGTTAGTTTGCTATTGCTACTGTAGCAAATTACCATAAAATTAGTAGTTTAAAACAATACCCATTTGCTATCTCATAGTTCTGTAGGTTAGAGATCTGACATTGGTCTCATCAAGCAAAACTCAAGGTGCTTATGGGGATGCATTCCTTACTGGAGACCCTAGGGAACAATTTATTTCCTCACTCAGGATGTTGGCTCAGTTTAGTTCTTTGCAGTTGTATGACCTTTCCTTGCTGCTTGTCACCCAGGTCTTTGCTCCTAGAGGCCTCTCTCAGGTTCTTTCTTGCATGTGGTCCCCTACATTTCAAGGCAAGCAATCCGTAGGATCCCTTTTGTCATGTAAGATAACATATTCATAGAATACAAGGATTAGGTCATGGATATCTTTGTTGTTAGGGGTGGGGTGGGTAGGGGCAGCTTTCTGCCTTGCAGAGTTCTAGTTAATAAGTGACATAGAGATATAATAGAAATTTACTTTGAGTCAAGTAACTAATTTTCGTTATTCTGCTTAAAAACAGGCAACTAAACTTGGATGCAATTTTGAACTTTTCACTAAAACACCCTTATGCTTTCTTAAATTATATTCCTCAATATTAATATTTTCTTGGCTAGTCTCAGTTAATAAGTTCTCTTACATTATAGTGTGCTGTGATAACATTTTTTAAGATAGATTTTTGTGTCTTTTATCATTTATTTGACACATTTTTATTGATTTCCAGGGTCCTTTCTTAGACAATCTTATGAATTTACTGTATCGTGTGTGTGTGTGTATGTGTGTGTGGTGTGTAGACACGTATAGTTTTTTTTGTTTTTACACACCTGTCGTTTTTAATCTTAGGAAAATTTGTGAGCTGGGCAATTAGTTTTAGTGTCTGCTGGGGACAAATGTAATGTACGGTGGATATGAATTGCACTTAAAGGACTTTTAACTTTGAAGATGACCAGATTTATTACTTTGTCTTAATTCTTTGCCTTCTTTAATTTATTCTAAATAATAACTATTAAAAAAGTTATTTGTCATAAGTGATGATGAGTTATACATTTGAGAGGGAATAATTTAAAAAATAATGGTATACTTTTTCATAGTTGAAGCACTTGGGAATGACATCTGCTTTACTTGTCACATGTTGATTTGAGTATATAAAAACATCTGATAAAGTATTTGTTTGTAGTGCAGCATTAATTAATTAATGTGGTGCCGAGTGTGGGATCTCTACTAATATATTTCATATGTTACAAACCAGTATTTCTGATTTCATGACTTCGAAAAGAGCTGTTACAGAGGCTGTTTTTTAATTTAAAAAAACAACACTAAGTTTTGAAAAGATAAGCTCCAGCTTTACTGATATATTGACGATCTCTGTTCAACAGCCAGCAGGCTTTGGTTAATAGGACCTTTTCAGCCCATTTAAGCAGCTGCTCTTAAACAAAACTCCATTTATTCAAAGAGTGCTTGTCTGATGTATGCCAGGCACCATGCATGTTTCTGTGAATTCATCACTTGGAGGGTAACCTATTTGATGTTTCACACAAGTGAAAGTAGAGTTGGCGCTGGTAAGGGATCAAGAAATGCTTCCTTTGTCATTAGCTGCTTGACTTCTCGGTGGCGTCTCTGGAGTAGGATAGGAGAGATTTCTGTGGGTTTATTTTGAATGTATTACTGACCTGTTAGTATGCAATATTTGTTCAAGAAACCTTCCTTTTGTCTAAGATGTGGCTAACATTGACTGGAACTCCCATTTCATTGTTTGTGCTAAGCCCAAATAGTCATCTTCCAAACTTCAGCAAATTCCTGGATATTTTATATTTTTATACTCTCAACTAAGTAACAGCAGCAACAACAACGTGAATATTCTACTGCCTGTCTGTATATTCTGGTTTTTAGCACTTAATTCTGATAGCTCCCTTCCCTTTTTGAAATCATATCTACCCAACCTGCCTCATATCTCACAGAAGACTTTTTTTTTTTGCGCATAGACTGTGGAGTAGAACTTCAGAAAATAGGCAGAGGTAAGGGACATTGACATCATAGCCTTGATAATAACAACTTCATTTTGAATATCCCTGTCTCTGAAAATCTCTGCTAATGCCCCAGGCCCTTTCTCTTCTTGTTTCTCTCCTTCTCTTCTCCTCATTGAGGACCAAACAACTCTCTTTTGCCTTTACCTGTGAAATATAGGATAGCCAAATTCTTCATGATGTTCCAGAATAGAAGGGCCTTGCCTTAGGAGGATACACCTACCTAAGAAGGCAGTTATATAATTTTACTCCATTTCATTAATCAGAGGTAAAGGTTTCACTAAAAAAAATCTAGAGGAATGTTCCAGGTAGCCAAGTGCCCATTTGCCTGCCTACTGACTTAGGCAGAGCTCAGTTTTGGCAAGTGCTCAGCGAGTTGCACCTCTGCAACAGGAATTATGCTGCATGTGTGTACAAAGAAGAAAGACATGTATTTTTGTCTTCAAGGAGCTTTCATAAACAGCAGAAAGTTTTTACTAAACCACCATTTGTAAAGTTGTGGTATGAGTGGAACATACTATCCAGTTCTTTGTTTTAGGCATTCTTATGGCTTTGAACATCAGAGTAATCTAGAGTGAAATGCTGTACATGTATTTTCTAGTAGAGATTTAAAAATATGTAACATAGCTAACAATTGAAATAAGATAGTGGTGCATATTTGAGATGAATGTTTTCCATTTGTGGAGCATTCTTTCTTTTTGTGCTGAAATGGAGTCCATGATTACTTCTGCGCAGCAGCTGTGGTGGCACTCACAGGTCTGCTTCCTGGCTGGGTTGGATCAAAGAGCTGGCCTGCAGGTTGTATTTCATTTTTCCGTTTGGTGGGATGCAGTGCAGTTGTTTTGATGTTAGGTTTGATGGATTTGTTTGCCACTGCATTCATTAGCTTCACATCAAAAAACTGACAGGCTGTTAAATGAAACTTTGGCTTAGATTTTCAGCTTGACTGTTTGGAGACGTTTGTGAAGATATTTTGTTTTTGTGTTGCAGCAGCCTCAAGCACTGTGATTGTCTTGAAGAGAAGAAAAGTTATTTACTGTACTGATTTTCTTGAGTAAAAACGAATCATTGTCTTGGGGACAGTCATCTAGCCTACACCATCAGCAGTAGTGTATTTATGACAGTGTGTGTAGTGTAAGAGACTTACCTACAGCATGATAAATAACGTTATCTTTCTCGAAGAAGAGGTAATAGTTGGTAACTCCAAAATGATATCCCTTTATTTTGCATTAATTTTGTTTTAAGTGGTACTCTATTAACATGATATGCCAGAAAGTTGACAAATTACACTGTAGAGCTGGGAATGTTCTCTTATGAACTCCAGGAGTGTTACTTCGCTATCTAATTTTAAAGCATCTTGACATTTGAATCCTCAAACGTTTGAACAAGTTTAAAAAAAGATGATAGAATTTTGAAATTGATTTCCCTTTCATCTGGAAGGGATTTCAACTATTAAATTGTCTTGCATACAAAAAGCACAGTATAGGTTCATTCTATTTTATATTTCAATTTTTCTGTAAAATTAAATTTGGTTTTTCTTTCATCAGGCAGCATCCTTTTAAAAAAACTTTAATTTTTGGCAGCCTTTATTAAAAACAATCAGGAATCATTTTAATGGTTATATTTTAATATACTTTAGATCACAAAATACTAGTATAGTGATATCTCTCTATTGTGGGTTGTGAAGGAAATAAAATGTAGACTTTTGCACATTGCTCATTAACAGCCCTTAGCATTCCAATTTTAAGTGTCTGATAATGCATATACAATATAAACTTCATGAGTATAGGATTTTATATTTTATTTTCTCTTTATACCTCTACTTGGTTTCTTGGTACAATACAACAATGCTGATGACTCGCTGTGTGGTACCTTTTGACAGCTTCAAGGGAAGAAGAGAAAATATCATGTAGAGAAAAAGGAGCACACACACTCATATTCTTAGGAGTTTGTACTCCAACTGGAGAGATAGTAGTTATATATCTAGAAGTGGTATTATGAAAGAAAGCATTCATACTTGTCCCCATTTTACTTCGATAAAGTGTTGAGTTGCAGGATTCAGAAAATCTGAGACTTCAAGTAGCATTCTAGAAAGCCAGTTGATTAGCATTTATTGTGTCTGCAGGACAGATATCTGGGCCTCAAGTCCTCAGTGAAGGAACCGGATTTCATTTATAGCTAACTTAAATTTGCTGAATTATGGGATTTAAATGGTAGTAGGTATCTGGTTTATGACATTGATGTTTATCTGAAATCAAGGTAGTATCTGTTTCTGAGGCTTTAGTTTAACTCAGTACCTTAAGGAAAAGTAATTGGCTTTTGGAGTAACTTACATACTCTGGAGAAAAATGAATTTGTCTTTAAGTCACTCTACTTTCATATAGTTTGACAGTAACAGTAGCTGACATTGATTGTTCATGTTGTGCCAGGCCTTGTTCAGGGCTCTTTGTACATGTTACTTCATGCTGTTTCTGATGATGCCAGTTCAGAGAAAATTGAATGTCTTCTTTTCTTTACGAGCCCCCTTCTCAAACTGGGGGAGTTGGGATAATGCATAAAATGAGGATAGTGAAGCTGGGCTTGGAGGCAGAAGGTTGGCCCCCAATGTCCCAAATCTCTAGGACTCATCTCCCTGGATGTGGTGGATTAAATAGGTACCAGCCTAGTATGTGATTTCTGGGATCATTTTCAAGATTCTTGGGGATTTAGAATGTTCCTGTCCTAGCTAGATTGTAGTTAAATGAACATTACCACCATGTGGCCTCAGATTTTATCTGGCATGTTTCTGTTTGGTTTGTTAAAGCCAGTGGACACTTATTTTGTATTCTGCTCTGTTGAAAAACCTACATATGAAATATTTTTCAGCTCATGGAGTAACCATCATTACTTCTGAGGCTTTGACCTTGCTCTTTGATTAAATGGTGAAAAAACACAAAGATTCTCTACTCCCTCTTTCATTTTGAGGAGCGAGGGGGATTCTGAGTCATCAGTCTGGAAAAAATGTGTGCATAGAGAATCAGAACAAAGTTGAGGATGTACCTACCTTGACGTATGTTTTTATGATTAGCAGGGACCAAATTTTATTGTAGCAGTTTTGAAGCTTTGAGAGTTTACACCATTTCTTCTGCCTTTTCCATATTTTTTCAGTGTTTATAATTGTAAACATATAGTAACAATTTCTATCAAAGGCTCTGTCCTAGATATGTGTTTGGAGAAGAGGGGAGAAGTTGGGAGTAATGGGGAGAAGTTGGGAGTGTGTGTTCTGGCCTATGGTGATCCAGAATTCTGTGAAGTAGCGGGAAGAACACCTGGCAACATTTGAGGGAAGCAAGTTGGCCAGCCCCTGGAGGGAAGAAAGGAATGATGAGAGAATCATTTGGGCTCTGGGCACCCTCAGTGTTTATAGCAGTCAGATGCTCTGGCTCCCCAGAACTTCTCATGGGTTGATAGTACTTCCCTCCCCTTGCAGCTACCACTGAGATGACAAACCTTGGTTTATCTAGTAGGGAGTTCCTCACTTGAGGGATTCAGAGCTTGGTCCTGGGTTGGTGTAGCTGCTCAGTAGTGTCATGAGGTCCCATGCTCTTCCTCTCCTTCCATTTTACTGTTTTCTGTGGGAGGGTTTTCACTAGCAGGCTTGTCACTATAACTGTTCTTACTCCAGACATATTCCCTTAAATTATAGGAGGGAAGGGGACAGTGTAAGACTGTGGTTCACCCACCTCCCTCTGTCTGGGAGGAAAATCTTTCTTTGAAGCCCACCTGAAAACTTCCTTTTATATCCCAAGGCCAACCATAAGGAAGACTGGCTAAGTAAATAGCAAGTCACTGGCATTTTTAGGCTGTATTTGGGAGAGTACCTATTATATGCTGGGCCCTGTGCTGCAGTTAAGAAAGTAAACAAGACAGATGTGGTCTTTGCCGAGTGGAGTTGTTCTCAACTCTGTGGAGTTTTAAAAGTATGGACTCTTGGCCCCACCCACATGGATAAGATAAAAGTCTCTGGTAAGGGAACACAGTATTTGTATTTAAAAAATCCGCCTAGGTGAGTTTGGTAGATACTTCCGGTTCAGACCCACAGGTCTTTAGTGAGTTAAATAGGCCTTTGTTTGGGTTGAGGTCTTTCAACTTAATATATTTTTTCTACTAAAAGATATTTCGGTATTTAAACTGTCAACTTATCTGCTTATAAATTAGAGATGTGTAATAATTTCCAAGTATGTCATTAATAGACTGTTCTTTGATAATTAATGGGCATTTGAGTACATGCAGAATTGGAAATTCCATGGATATTCTTTAAATGTACCCTTTATTATTTTTAGAAGAAAGAAGAGAGTCTGATGGAAAAGATATAACAACAATATAATAGAATAGCATTAATGTTAAAGATATGAGTGACCTGTTTATAGCTAGTTTTAAAATAAGTATGAGCTTTTGTCTAGTGTAGTGGATTTTGTGACTGCTTTTTAGAATTTTTTTTTTCTCCAGTTTTTTAATTCCTGTCCTAGTTTTTCTCCTATTCTTTTTTTTTCCATTATGCTAAATAGCATAAAATAAACTCTATCTCTTATATAATAATATAATTATATAGCACTGTATTTGGGCTATCAAAGCTGAACCTAAATTATCAAGGAGGTAAGTATCATCTCTATTTAAAATTTTTGGAAATAACTTTCTCTTATTTCCTTCCCCCTATCATCCCTACTCCCCTTTAATCTTAATTTTCTTCTTATAACTGTCTGACATACTTATTACATTCAATTTATTTTATTTGTCTATCTCCCTTCTACTAGAATGAAAGATCTGTAAAAGTAGGAATTTAAAAAAATGTTAGTTCATTTCTGTGTTCTCTATCCAGCCACATAATAGAGGCTCAAGAAATAGTTTGTTAAATGGTTAAATGACTTACCCAAGGCCATTTAGTGAAAAGTACCAGAACCAGAATTCAAATAAGAGGTTTCCTATCTTTTCATTTTCCCCTACTTTGACAATGTTGTTGTTGTTGTTTTTTTTACATTTCAACTAACATTCACTTACAACTCTGTTAAACAAAACAAAATATAAATGTAATCTCTTTATAAATGTAATGTATACATCTGCCACATTAAAACATATTTTTCTGAGAACCTAAAGTTTTCCAGTCCATACTTAAAATTCATTTTACAAGTTAAGCCATCACATCAACTCAGATGATACCTGAGATCTAATTGCAGAAAAGTGAGTGATTGCTTTGGAAGCTTTTTGGACAGCGCAAGAAAAAGAAAACATGGTTCATTTGAGTAAAGTCAGTTCTCCTTCTACCATCAATAAGCTGATTTTCTTTGGAAAAATGACTCTGCCTTGCTGCGACTATCATGTTAAAAGAGCGGTCCTGTTCCTAACTGGATTCAAAAGCTGTGTTTGGCAGTGTCCACATGTGGCCTGGGAGCTAGGGCGGTGAGGGAAGGGAAGGAACAGTTTTTGGCCAGTGGGGCTGGGTTGGAATGTAGACACCTGCTTGCTGGCCATTGATTCTCTTGCTCACAGTTTGATTCACTTGATAACTTTATGATCCGGTTGCTAATTGTTGACTATTAAGCAGTACCTCTCTCCAAAGATCTGTATAGTCTTTTGATACCATTTGGTAACTTAAAGAAAAAGTTAATGAAAGGAGGACTTGGGAAAATTCCTTAAGTGAGACCTGAACCCTTGGCCCAGCCGTACAGTGACTTTTCTTTTTCAGCAGAAGCTAAGCATAAAATAGGACTTCTTAAATAAAGCATGCCAAGTAAAGTCCCTTTCCTTCAGGATACCCCTTCTCTGCTGATGGGAAAATAGCAACACACCCAATTTGAAGCTTTGGTGTGGAAGTTTTGCTTAACTTGATCATTTGATGTGACCTCTTTCAATCAAAAGAAAGTTTTAATGGGGTTTCACTGAGGTCAGTGGCTTTAACCTGTGGATCCACGGTCTGTCCTCCCTTTGCTCTTAGCAAGGTGATAGAAAGGATGAGTGCTCCTCTTGCAGAAACTGCTTGGTAGAACTATAGCCTGGAAATTCCTCTAGGAGCCATGGCCACAGGGGCCCTGTGTGTCAGCACCAAGGTTCATTCTCAGAAGGCTAAAGTGATGAAGGTAATAACTGAATAAGGTTTTGATATTTAAATATCAAAGGGAATAAAAAATGGGTGAAGAAATCCATGATTAATCTCTCTTACTGTTTTAACAGTTCCATACCTTTGCAATTAGAAGAATCTGAATGTTAGCAAATTAAAAAAGAAGAGGTATCCCTGGTTAGGCAAACCCTAAAAAATTCTAATATAGAAGCCCAATGCTTAGTTCTTTCTCTCTTTTAGACATGCCTATTATTTTTAAGTTACTAGACTTTTATCCCCTACAAATGATAGCCAGTAATATTTTTTGCCTTTTTCTAAAATGAGGAAGGCAAAACAAAAGCATCTCTGTACACTTGGACACTCTGGAGGAATGATCTCCAACATGATAGCTTAGAACACTAATTAATTCTTTGTGGCGCTGTCTACAAAATTTAGTGCTTACAGCTAATTCTTCCAGCATTGTTTTTGTCTCCCATTTGCATTGATCAGATTGTATTTTTCTAAGTGCTATCTTTAAGTGAGGATAATAGCAATGCTTTTATGCCTTCTTGCTTACAATACTTGAGTGCAGTTTTTGTGATGGTTTTATGTGTCTCTTATTATTGTTTGATATTTTAATTTTTATCATACTTGAGTATGACCAATGAAATAGTTAAGTAAGATTATAGTTTCTTTATAGTTCTGAGAAATAAATGAAATTGTATATGTCAAGATCCTTGAAGAGTTGTGGTGGGGACTGGGTAGATACATAGTAGATTAGAATTGTGTTTCCACTGAATCTTTCTTCCAGAATTCCAGTCCGGGAAATTGACCTTGGCTCAGTGGTGGGTCTGGCTGGTGTAAGGGAAATCCCGTTTCTTGTTCCAGTGATGATGGATCAGTTCAGTGGGCCAATCCTAGGAATGAGGAGTGGGTAGAATTGTTGGAGACATAGAGGAAAATGTCAGCCTGCCCTAGGAAAGTAATGGGAGGCTCACCTCTCTTTCTAGATGAGGGTAAGGAAGCACTAAAGTCTGCCACCTACAGTCTTAAGGGGGTCAGACCTAGCTTAAAGCCCATGCTTTAGGCACCAGACTAGAGAGATTAAAAGGTTCTGTTTAAAAATCAAAGTCTGGAGAAAGCAGGCCACTGTTTTATTTTTCATAACTTTGTCAGAAATACAAATGTTCATTGCTCTATCTTTAGAGTACTTCCTTAGTAAAAGTGTTTTAATATCTAATTTGAGTGCAGATAAACAGAAAGCCAACCTAGTCACAAAGACCCGTGTTGAAATTCTGGACCCCTGTGAGGTACTTGTGTAACTTGCCTCTCTGAGCTGCAGTTTTCTTACCTGCAAAGAGAACTTTAACTGTTGCCCCACTAGGCTATGGTTAAGGTAGGGCAGTCACCTTGCACCATGCCTCTATCACTAAACACACTGGAAAAAAATGATTCATCATGGGTCATTTCTAAGGGAACTCCCTGATGCTAATTTAGGGAAGCTGGGGAGTTCAGGCCTGTGGTGCTAAGAGCAGTGCCTGTGGGGATAGTATTTGCAGGATATGTGCTAGCAGCAGGCTGGGCAGATGGATTGCTTTATACATTTCTGTTGATTTCTCACATCCATTCACTTGTACTTTCTACCAAAATCAGGGCAATATGAAAAGAAATATGACATAAGCTAACTGTTTGGGGTTCTGTGGGCCAGATTGCTGAGAGGAGGAATTTGAAGGAGCCATTCCTTTTGTCTTCAAAAACATGCTGTAGCTCTTGGGCCCTATACTAAATTTGAAAGACCAAGTGTTGTAAATTCTTGGAAAGAAAACAATCATGGTGTTAGAGATTATTGCAGTGTTTAACTCTAGTCCATACATGGCTCTTACATAATCTAGGTTTTTATCTGAATGAAGTTAAAAAAGTAGGTAGTTTGTAGCAACTTCCTAATTTTCATAAAAGATATTTTTATAAGACCTAGTAATATTTTTAAGTGGTTCTTTCCTTTAACTATTTTTTAAAAAATTGGATTGTTCTGACAATTATTGGAAAAGTATGAAAACCTGTTTTTTGCAGGTAGATAAAATTGAGAATGTGTTCAAACTTTAGTATTAATTCAGAGTAATAGTGAGGAATTTATTTTTCTTATCGTATTAGTAAATGTAAAAGGAAAATTTCCATTTGCACACGAGAATATAATTGGTAGAGTGGGCACTCTGCATTTCTGCTGGTGACAGTGTAATTGGCCTAAGCATTCCGAAAAATATGTAGGTAGTTTGTTTCAATACCCATCAGTTTCTCCATGCCCTTTGACCCATTTCTTATACTCCAAGGAAGTAATCAGAAATACAGACAAAATTCATTTACAAAGAAAGATGTTGTTGTAGTGCTGGTTTTATCAACAGAAATTAAATTATAACATCCAGTGATATGAGACTCATTGAGTAAATTATGGTGTGTATATACTAGAACCCTTTTACTTTTACAGAAAATTATTTGAAAGGAAATCACGGTGGCTCTTAACATTATCCCAATATCCATTGTTCAGAGGTATAAAAATAAAAGAAAAAATATATGCCCATGATTAAAAATATTAGAGTACAGAGAAATATTTACTGACACCCTTTCCAATTGCCTCCTTAAAAGTAAACACTGTTGAGAACTCCTTGTATATCCCTTCAAAAATATTAGTATATGCTTATATCTTTTTAAAAATCTATGCAGTTGATCAGTATTGTATTATTTTTCAATGTCTTTCCTTTTAACTTCTCATTTATGACAAATAAAGCTAACTAACTTACTTATTCATTCACTCATTCATTCATTCATTCATTCATTTATTTTTAGGCGAGGCAGCCCTTGGTTGACCTTACAGATTGCAAGGACCTTGTCAGCTTACAATCCCTTATTTTTTAATTTATTTTTTATTTTATATGCCTACAGCACCTGGTCTTCCTAGGTGGTCTTCCATCCAAGTAACTAAACCAGGCCCAGACCTGCTTAGCTTTTGAGATCAGATGGGATCGGGCTTGTTCAGGGTAGCATGGCCATAGACTAATAAGAGTATTTTATGATATGCGAAAATTATATAAAATTCAAATTCATGTCCATAAATAAAGGTTTATTGGAACCTAGCCATGCTAATTCATTTAGGTATAGCTATTTAACTGCTACAATGCCAGAGTTGAGTACTGTAGTCGATAAAGATACTGTATGGCCCACAAAGCCTAAAATATTTACTGTCTGGCCTTTTACAGAAAAGGTTTGCTCACTCCTGATCTAAACCACACTGTACTCAAAATAAACTAATATCAGAGATAAGTGCTATGAAAGCACTAAAACATGTTGCTTTGTGATAGAGAGACTTGGCAGGAGGTACTTTATAAAGGATGATGGAGAGTTCTCTCTGAAGAAGTGACATTTGTACGGAGAATGGAATGACAAGGTGAGGTAGGGAAAGGGTGTGTCAGGCAAGGGCAAATGCCCCAAAACAGATAAGAGTGTGAAACTGACAACAGATGAAAAGCCAGGTATTTGCAAGTGTAATGCAAAGGGAGTGAGGGGGAGAAGTAGAGAGTAAAGTTGATTGGCAACAGGTACCAGGTAATCCAGGCAGACATTACGGACCAGGAGAGCCCTTTGGATTTCATTCTGAGGTCATCAGGAAACTAAGAAAGTTTTAAGAATCCAGGTGCCATGTGGAAAGCGGGTTACAGAGCAATGGAGTCCACAGCAAGAATCAGGACAGAGTCGAATGGGGCCTGTGTTGAGTGGTGCCAGCATCTGAACATCATGGCATGGGCCAGAGGATGCCTGTGGAGCCAGAGGCCCAGGCTGGTTGGGCTAGGTAACAGAAGGCCAGGTCTTGTTCCACCACTGAGGAAAAATGAAAGAACAGATAAGGCTTATCACTGTCCCAGGCTGAGCAGGAGAAGAAGAGAGCCAGTAGGGAGTCAGGGGGCAGAGACAGATGGGAGGCGGGGCGTCCAGAGGTCAGCATTGGCCTGGGTGGTAGGGTACAGGCCTCGCGAAGAGGAGAGGGGTGGAGAGAAGGCAGGGGAGTGAGGAGGAAGGAGGAGGAAGGAAGAGTAACAAGAAAAACATTTTTAGAGTATAGATGTTTATTAGAAAAATCTTTTAGCTTATCCCAGTAGAGTATGACAGGTGGTTTGTGCTGAATTTTTTTCAGAGGGGCATTATAGAATCACAGTAGTGCATAAGAGTTCATTGCACAGATCTTGTTAACAAATCAGGAGTTTGAAAATGAATGCCTTAGTTCATTGCTCTCTTTTCATTCCCTTTGTGTGAGCAGATGGCTAGATGGACCTGGTGCTCTTGCACGTTTCCAGTTTTGTCTTTGTTGACGGGCCCAGCCTGCACCTGCCATCTCAGCTTATTTTCCTCCATAGTTAATACTGAAAGATGGTTAATGCCATCATAGTTTCTGTTTTACTGAATGACAGCATTTGTAACTGTGTCCTCATATTTGAAGAATTGGATTGGTCAAATAAATCTTAATAAGTTTCTTTAGAATTGCATTTCTCTGGCCTTATAAAGGATTATCCCAGTGAATTTGGTAGACATGACAGGAAAAAGTAAAGACTTCTGTCAATAGTTCTGTGAAAATGGGAAATTGAAATAGGAATGGCACAAGGGAAGATAAAACTCAGCCTGGTTTCTAAATATACACATAGTCAAGGAGGGCTACATAAAATAAGAAAATACCAACTGCAATAATCATAAAGACTACTCTAGATTTTAAACACGTATGTGATGTAAGACAATCAGGAAATTATTGCCCATTGTTACAAGATAGCAGATGGTGTTTAAAATACCTTTTAATTTTATGTCTTTCTTAAAATCAAACAACCAAAGAACATATACCATCTATATTTAAAAAGTTAAATGCAGACTTTTCCATTTTGGGGGGAATGCCAGAGCGGAGTTGAAGAACAAATGCAGCATTAATCAGCCGATAAAGACACCCATTGGAGGCTGTCCTAACAGGAGATTGAAAGGATAGATGAGGGAGAAGATTACTAAGAAAGTATTACAAACCATCCTTCACTCCTGTGTGAAACTTCTCCGTTACATAATTTCTTCCTAAGTAGCTCTAATGAGTGACTTGATGTTGAATGTTTAAGTTCTGAAATGTCTAGATTATGTCTGTAAAACCACATTCATTTTGGTACATTGTTACAATTTTTAGAAAATATAATTTCATGCTTTAGTATTACACATTTGATTAGAAGCAATGTTAGAGAGGTTTTTCTGAATTTTGGTGCTGCTTACAATCATGACCTTTAGAATTAGTGCTAAATCCTAAGCCCTAAAATGTTTAGTTTGAATAAGCACGACCAAGACTTCCTAATAAACAGCTGTTCTCAGATTTGAGAGGTTTACGCTATAGCACTGGATCTTTAAAGGTGTTTTGGTTCTGTAGGCTCCTTATGATCAATTCATGGTGTTTTTTTTTTTTTTTTTTTTTTTTTTTGGTCCAGTTACTATATAGATGTGGTTGCTGGTACTATGGAGATGGAAAGAGTCTGTGGCAAAACTAAATCGGTCAGATTTAATTCAGCCACACAGTGCTGGACTGAAAAATGTTGGTGCTAAGCTTAGATTCTTGTTCAGTTCCTGTTACTACTTTACCTTTTGTTCACACTGGTGATCCTGCCAGTCAGAGCAGCCCGAGTGAAAATGAAGAAAAGGAATTGGAGGTTCAGATCCATATTTCAGAATATCCACTCATGGAGTTGCGCAGTAGAGAATCTGACGTCTGTACTCTATTACCAAGTAACTGATGTAGTTACCAAGAGAATTAGGGTGATACAGTTTACTGTGTTTTCCAAGAAACTTTTTAAGGTTGGGAAGTTTACAAACCCAGAATTTCAATGGGTACATGTAGAGTTTAGTTTTATTAGATTGATATAATGCAGTTGTGTTAATTTCATTCTGAGAGAACCAGCCTTGCCCCCCCATTTATTTTCTCTGTTTACCTTCTAGATCTGATTGACATGATAGCATATTGAATCAGATGTATTTTCTTGGTCTTTTAAATTACTTATTTTTGAAGTAAATGGTGCTACTAATTTATGGAAAGTCCACCAGAGAAAGCCAAATAGGCACCACCGTGGAGGGAATTGTCTTCAGTGGATTGTCATGTATCCAGCTCCCAGCTACATGTTGTCTCAATCTCAGTAGGGTGTAGGGACAAAGTAGTCTTCAGTAGTTAGATTAGTGGTTCTAGGCCTTCTGCTTCAATGGGTTTGTCTCTGACAATGGGACACCTGTTACCACTAACCATTGCCTACCAAATATCTCAGACCGGCTTTTAGTTTAATTCAATATTGTCTCCTGTGCAATACCTGTGATTAGGCTTTGGGAGGAGGCCCCTGTCTCATATTCTAGTTATTCCAGATACTGTGGGAGCATAGAGAGTCAATTTGATGAGATCTTGGACCCACTTCCCTAAGCCAGGCTTTCTGTCAAGCATATAAGTTTTTTTTAATTGGATTATTATCAAATACATAAAGTGTTGTGTCCTGTTATATTATTATTTTTGAATATTTTTTCATGCCACTTTAAAGTCCTCAGAAATACTATTTTAAATAGCTGGATGTTTTATCCTATGTATGTACCCTAATTTAACTATTCTGTTGTTATGGAGTTTGGTTGTTTGCAAATTTTTGTATTACCAATTACAATGCAGTAAAGACCTTTATGCATAAATTACTGTCCAAGTTTCTTTTTTATTAAGGAATAAGATTTTAGAAGGCTAATTATTGAATCAAATAGTATTTAGATACACGTTGTCAGATTGATTCAAGAATTTGTACTCACATAAATAACATGAAAATGATTTTTGCCGACCCCAGACTGTTATTAAAACAATTTCCTTTTATTTGGGAAAAAGTTTAATCTTATCTTTTATTTTCATTTTTTTAAATCACTAGAGAATTTGAACAATTTTAATAGCCTATATTTTTCTATTCATATTTTAGTATTTTAAAGTATTTTATTGTGAATATTATTATGAATTAAGGATATGAACCTTTGGCATTATTTTCCACAAATATTATTCCCAATTTATTTTTCATTTGCATTAGAGTATTTTTGTGTTTTTATTTACAGAAGTCAGTGTTTGCTTATGGTCCTAGGATTGAGCGAGTATTCTTCTTTCTTCTTAGCTGCCACTGTGTACCCACCTGGCCTTCCTTACCTTCAGGTACTACTCAATGTGGAACAGGCAGAGCCTTCCTAATTCCCCTGCAGCAAGTTGTAGATGTCTCTTTTGTCGTAAGACTTATTCTGCAAATAACTGCAGGGAAACGGGGTGAGAGTCCTACTTTATGAGAGTTGCAGAGGTTCCAGGTAGGAGTATGTCCTGTCTGCCTCATTATGTTATAGGTTAAGGATTGTTTTTTTCCTGGTTCCTTTGTCCAGGTGGTCTTTACTGATTCCAGTCTCTTAACCTGCATTTCTATCTCCATTGCCCACTTTTTACCCTCTTAGGGTTCATCTTGGTTAGACTGCTCTGTTTCTTAAACAGGTTTACATTGTGTAGGTATTGATTACATATAAAAAGATGTCTTGAAAAAGCTTGTAGAAATTCTAGTCATCCCTCAGAGTTCAGCTTAGTGTCCTCTCTCTCCCATGAAACATTATTTAGGCCTTTGATCTTTCTTGGGCAGCTATAGTAAATTAATCATATATTTGCCCATCTCTGTCCTCTGGACCTGCCTCAGTTAAATGGATGCTTCTTATCATACTCATCTTCACAGAGCAGGACATGTCATCATGATAATAACCTAAAGGGGTCAAGAGAAGGTGTTCCTCTGCCTGCCATTCCTGGAGGCACTGACTATGAAACCAAACCCATTCCAGACACTGTTGTCTTGACTTAATCCAAAAGCTGGGAAAGCAAAGGATGAGGCAACGGCAGTCTTAAGAAAATAGAAATAGAGTGCAGAGGGAAATGGGTATTCAACAGAAAGTCAGGACACAACTATGGACTAAGTATTCATTCCTTGGCTAAGCTATACATTTAATAGAGGATGATAGACTCTTTGGGACTGGGCAGTTTGCAAGGGGGGAAAACTTATTAAAGATCAGTTCCAATCTGTGGATCTACGGTTTTACAAATCACGTGTGTGGGCTTTTGCAGACAGTAGAGTATATGCTTCAATAAATTTAACAGCAAGGAGCCTGATGACAGCTTGAGCGTTTGTGACTGTGCTGTTCATTAATAAACCCTCAGAGGAAATTTATAGCTAAGTGAAAGGAGGACAATGCTAGCCCATTTTATGCTATTTGTATGTTATAGTTTAAGCCTATAGCAGAACTAATCACTGGAGTTGTATGGATTACTGAACAAAGATGAGCAAGATTGAACTTAAAGGAAATGTGCTATTTATCGAGTTGTTTGTGTTTTCAGTTGGGGATTTTAATTGTAGTATGAAATTAGTCATACAATGAGGAAAGATCAGTGGGATCCTAAATGGTGAGAGTGTGTCATTCTTCAATTTATACACTATTTTTATGAGCTTTTGATAGCTCTTTAAGGTGATATCTTTTAAATAGTCAAAAACATGTAAGTACTCAAGGCAATGTTTTTCACAAATATGTGATGTGTATCTTCTCTCTACAGCGTTTGGTCTTTATAAAGATTTATCTTTGAGTCACTGAAAAGTGTTGGCATTACATATTTTTATATAGTTATTAAATATAATTATAGACTCAAGTGAGTTTTAAAATCAAGTTGCTTCTAAATGTTAGTTTGTCAGAAATAAAAACTGTACTGCATAGTAGTTATTTATATGAAATGTGTATTTTTTTCCATAGAAATAGTATCAGATATATGATACATATCAGGGATTCTAGAAACTATTCTTGTGGCCAATTTTAAGCAAGGGTGTTTGCAACACCCTTCCCCCACATTTTACTATTATGGAAGTGTGATTACTAGTAGGAGAGGATTGACTGAATAGAATTTTAGAACATCTCTACTATGCAGCTGTTAAAAACAACGGGTGTAAATCTATATGAACCAATGGGACACAGTCTCCAAACTATGTTAAATAAAACTCTGAAAGCTAGTTAACGAGCACCTTGTATAGTGTGAGCTATGGTTTTAAAAATCCATCTTTAAAAATATATAAATGGAATAAAAAAAGAAATGAAAGGATACACATGGTTAATTATGGTAGCCTATGGCCAGTGGATTAATTTGAGGTGTATAAAGCAGAGACTTTCACCTTTTATGCACTTTACTTCTCTATTGTTGGAATTTTTTTAAAGACCATTTTCACGTAAATATTCAATAAAATTATTTTTATAGTTTTTAATAGTATCTTTATATAGAGAGCTAGAAACTAATGTCTAAATGTGTTTTATAGGCACAAGGCAGAGATGTTGTGGAAACACTCTACTTCAGGATCTTTAGCTGAATATCCTGGGAGAGGAGGGTGATATGTACATGCTCATAGTACTTTTGAACCATTTAAAACTTTTTTCTTTATTTACTAATTGATCTCTAAGTAAGGTGACATTCCTCATTTACTCAAAAATGAAACAAACAGCATCGATACACATTATTTAAAAATTGTTGAAGAAATTAAAATGGAAATTTGCTTTGAAATTTATTTTCAGATAGAATATAATGTTCTGTATTTGTTGTAGTGAAATCTGAAATTGCATATTGGCTTTTGCTAAAACATGTATGATGTGTGTTTATCATTCCCATGCAATCAGAACTGTTAGATTTTCTAAATTGTATTGTGGACTATGGTGCTTAAATATTAATGTATTTCATTACTTTTGTTCTCAGATTAAACATTTATGGACAGTATGTATTATTCACCAGCAGAGGGCAGTGTCTCTACACATTTTTTTCCTTGAAGTCTTTTAGGAGTGGGTTTCCCTTGTAGCGTTTGACCTAATTTGACATATAGAGTTGTAGATATTTATTAATTATAAAATTGTAATTGATATGTTTTATATAGAAGAGAAGATGATAAAAATGGATGTAACTGGATGCGGTAAGGGATATTTACACTATTGTTTATATTCTTTCTAGATTAGTTGTTTCTTAAAATGCTCATTTTGTGTATAGGAGTATGTGCATTTAGCCTAAAAAATAATCGAAGTGCTTTATTTTGTGAAATGAGGTTATAATATGTTCATATCTATTACAAGCTGTTAATGGGTTTGGTTCCGACATGCTGTATAGTGTAGCTGTTGTGCAAAGAGGCAATGTGTATGTATGTGCACAAACACACACATGCAATCACACAGAACAAAAAATAAATAAATTTTATTGGGTTAAAACTTATAGGCTGACAAGTGGCAGTGTATGCAAGACTTCCCAGGTCTCATTCTCCCACAGTGAGGTGAACTTGAGTGGGGCAAAGCTGAGAAAGGGCTTCAGTGGAATGACCCCAGCCTGGACGCCATTATGTGGTCCTTTTATAAGAAAATGAAGACAGAACACATCCATGTGACTAGGTACCACAGGAGCTTACTGGTTGAGGAAGTAGTCTTAGTAGAAGTGAGAGCTTATACCAGACATTTAGGGACAGATGTTCTGAGCTATCTCAGACCTGCTGAGCCAGCTCTTTGCTGAGCTTCTGGAGGGTGGAGGTCAGGATCCTAGTTTGGGACATTAAGTAGCATTTAGTTGTAAAGAGACAATACTTAATTTAGACTCCCTGGGCTTGAATCCTGGCTGGTCATTGATTGGTAGTATTTTGGGCCAACACATTTATAAATTGGGATAATAATATCATATGGGTTAGTCGTAAGGATTAAAAGAGGTAATTAATGTAAAATACTGGAATAGTGACTGACATATGGCATGAATAAATGTCTCTTCTCTCTCACATGAACTGTTGACATTTATTAAACTTTAAAAAAGCAATTTGGGATCCCCATTGTCTCAAATTGTGCCATGGCAGTGACCATCAGCACATCCTTGCTTTTGGCTTCCCGAATCTGCCCCAGGAACTAGTTGTAAGCAAGCCAAGGCTTCCTGTTCTGTGATGACACCTTTGGTGGGTGCAGATCTAGTACCCTATCATTGTTGGACAGCTATTATTTAAACACATACATGCTAACTGTCCTTCAGAATAAGCTGTGGAGGTACTAAGCATGAAGTTGCATTTTTATGATCTGGGTTCTGAGAGATTTTTCAATAGGTCACAATATTTATCCTTTGGTGTTCATTTGGGCTGTGTCCAGAACATACTAAAGGACTGTAGTTCTGAAATAAATTTTATTCCAAAAGGGTTTGCTCTTATCTTAGTCCAGCGCTAACTTTATGGTTTTGGAAGGATGTCCTTGATTCTTTGGCTGTGGGTAAGAGAGCTATACAAATGCATACATGTAGGTAGAAGAGGGGACAGAGAGCTGCAAAGATCAGCATCTGGCCTTTTTAATGTGGGCCAAAAAGGCTTGAGAGTGTAACACGTTTCTTTACTCCTATAGATCATTAATCTGAATGTGTTAGGACTATCTGATCAAGCACATCTTGTGGTATTGATGTGTATTCGGGATAGAAATTTAATTTTATAAACTCAAGCTATTCAGCAGTGGCTGTGAAAAATCACCAGAGATGTAGATAGATCTTTGCCACTATCAGATGTTTTAAGGATTTCTTCTGTTAAATGCTATTTCTAAAATGATCGAATGCTCTTCAGTATTTTTTAATAAAAAATAAAATACCTTCCATATATACAATTTTTATTAAAAAATAAAAATGTAAATCAAAATGAGGTAAAATACCATGGGGGAATTATATAAGATATAAAATAGCAACATACATCAAATAGAAAAACAAAGAATTTTGAAATAAAATAAAATTTATTAGAAGGAAATAAAGGGGAATATATGTCTGATCCTGAAGTTGAGGAGGTCTTTCCAAGTAGAACACCATTGGTGCTGGATACTATGAAGAAAAAAATGGTGAGATTTGAAGTACACTTAAAAAATTGCAAACTAAATAAACAAATATTCTATTTTGTGGGGGGTAATGGATTCATATCCTTAATAAGGGACACTTCCAGTTAATCCACAAATGTTACTTTTAATAACAAATTAGTTCAAAAGGAAAACATATTTAGTCAGATATTGATGTAATTTGAGGCACAATGTAAAGCAAGAATATTTAATATAAAATTGGATAGTTTAACAAAATTTGGCACGTCCCAGATGCCATGAGGCGTGACTTTTATTCTTTGTCATTAGGTCTACTTCAGTGGGCACTGTTTGAGAAACAGCACTGCATTGATATATAAAAAGAACCTCTCATTCTTAATTTATTAATAATTACCATGGCTGGAATTCAGTGAGTCTTTACTTTGTGTCAGGCATAAAACTTAACTCCTCTAATTTTTACAAGTGTCCTATATGATAGGTAGTATTATTAACCCACATCTGAATAGAGAAGAAAAAGCATAGAGAGGCCCAATTGAGATTCATTCCCCATCGAAAGGTAGAAAAATTGAGTGAAAGAAAGGCAGTTCATCAAAAAAGAAATATAGTAAGCTAAGAACTACCTAACTTTAATCTCATTGATAGTCATAGAAATATAAAGAGGTGAGTACCATTTCTCGCTTCTCAAATTGGCCAAGAAGACAAAGGCTAGGACCCTGTGTTGTTAGTGCTCATGCAAATTAAGACAACCTAAAGGAGGATGTGCAGACCACAGCCTTAGAAATAAGTGTTCTGTAACCCTGCATTTCATGTCTGGGAATATGTCCTGTAGAAAAAATGAGAAAATTGCACCAGGATGTGTTTATTTTATTTGGATCACCTTCACAGTGTTGATTAAGAAACCGAAGAATTGGTACTAAGTAAATGTCCAATGATGAGGGATGGTTGAATAAATTATGGTACATCCATCAGTGATATGCTAATTCACATTAAAAATGGTGTGGATATATGTTTATTGGTTTAGACATGTTTATAATATACTATCAAGGATTAAAAGCAGATGACAAAATAGATTTTTTTTTAATGTTTGAAAGTACCCATGTATTATAAATTATAAAAAGGTATTCATTAAATTGTAACATCATTTTGGGATTGTAATTTTTTTTATATTTCTACAGCAACCAATTATTACATGTGCAATTAAAAAATTAAGTTTTTTTTTAAAAAAAGAATCTTATATTTGCATGTAAATAAAGATTTTATAGTAGTGAATTTACTTAAAATTAAGTGTGTGTATGTGCTTTTAAAATGTTGGTAAAAAGACAAGAACAGTAGTTTAGGAAAATATCGATCAGATTCTTCATCTTGGGTTTACATAAATTGCTAGATTTGAGGTTTTGAGTAAATTACTTGTTTTCAGCTTCAAACCAGTGTAAATATCAATAATCTCTGAGTGCGTATAACTGTATCTAATATTTATAGTGATGACTGTGAGCTGTTAAGCTAGTTAATGATGTTGATATATTGCGTACCATGGTTAGGAAAGTAAGCAAGTATATCAGGGAATGTTAGAGTTAATAGTGTCAAATAGTTAAAATTCATACCCACCCTTCTCATGGTACATTTCACTTACTACCTGTGCTAGATAAATCAGGCCTGTTTAATAATGTTAGCAACCGTATACAAATGTTCTTATTTCAAACAAAAGGGGAAGATTTGACTAATCTCCTGAATCTCTAAAATAATTTATCTGGAATTGTAATTAAAATCTTTTTGGTTGTGGAGTTTTTTTGAGATATTTGAAAGGTGTATTTATGAATCTGTGTGATGTAGCTGGTTGCTTCTGGTTCTGCATAGGATCATGGGGGCTGAAGGAGGGAGCTGGCAGGGGCTGGACACTGTTCCCTGAGAGAGAAGCACCCCCACACCCCTGATGAAATGAGTAAGGTAGGAGTCTAGTCCTGAACTTCTTTGCCAGCCAATCAATCTATCAAGGTTTCTCCCAGGAAGTTGCGACAGAATGGGCAGGTACAAGGTGACCTTTGGGAATATGTTTTCTCAAGGTACAGGCAGAGCCTGCACTGTGCTCTCCTGTAGATCTGTCAGTCTTAATGCTCCTTCCACTCTATCCTACCTCAACTTTTCCCTTCCTCCCATCCTGCACTTCTTTACAGATTTTTTTGGGGGAAGTGTGCTGCTCCTTCCCAGTCTATTGAAGACTATATGCTGTGGGTCTCAGCTGTGCTGTCACTTCTTGTAGGCAGCATTCCTGAGCCCCCATGAAGGTTAGTAGGACCGTATCTGTCTTCTAGGGTTATTCTGCAGATTACACAAGAAAATGTACATGCAGTACTTGCATATCCACAGAGCTCCTGTGAGCTGCCATTCTCTGAGGCAGAGTTGTAGGAGCCCACACAGTCCTGGAATTCACTGTAGAAGAAACACACATATTTCAGCCAAACACAGTGGATCAAAACAGAAATATACCGTAATAGATGTGAATGGAGTAGGTTGAAGGTACAGAAAATCATGTACACAATTTACTTTTCTATCTGAAGGGTAATGTGCTTGGGCACAATCTTTTCCATAGCATGTGGTGAGAAACAGAATGTGTATCTTGACAGCTTTGTGTGTTAACTCATTTTTGTTTTGCTGTACTACAGAGGCATTGCTGCTTAGGTGAAGAGGTATTTCTTTGCCCAGTAACTGGATTCTAAGTAGGATAGCATGTACTAGTGTCTTCTGAACTGCGAGTTGCTCTCAGAGATGTGTGTGTGTATTTCCTATGAGTTATGATGGGATTTTTTTTCCCCTTTCTGTACTAATTTTGGCATAGAAATAAGAAGGAAAGAATACATGTTTTCACCAACATTTCTGGTATTGATATTTCAAGAATTGTAATATTCTTGTTTTTTTTTTCATATAGTAACTTTTCTGTATTGTTGCAAATCTAGATATTTTCAGCATGTTGAGAAATTTAATAAAACAAAATAAAAAGCAAACAAAATACTGGCTATTTCAGTCCTTCTGAAAAGAAATGGAACGTGAAGATTGAAATGCTTGAGATATAACCTGAGTTCAGGAATGACAGTTCAGTTTTATGTTTTCAAATAAACAAATAGACAAAACAGCAACATTCATACTAGGAAAAGTAAATGATCAGATTTGTTTTTAGGTAGTATAACTCAATTGTATTCTTTTAAAATTAGCTGCCTGGGGATATGAATTGAAAAATAAAAATTCTTGCATGAAAATGTTTCCCTAGTATTAAAATTTAAATGCGATCAAATTGGTTTAAAACTTAAAAACTGTATAGGTATTCTGAAGCATGTGGTAAAACAAACATATATTTTTGGTAATGTAATACAGCAGTTATGGAATCTATTGCACTGTCTTAGGTTCAGTTTGCAAAATAGATTTCACGAAGCATATCTTTTAATTCATACCTTGGGCCAGCAGGGGAAGAATACATGTCATATTTAAAGTGCTTCTCCAGTGGGGTTGGTGAGAGGTAGGTCAAGGAATATCATTTGGCACCTCCTCTTGTTGGTGTGGGTCAGTGGATATCACTTTCGCTTATGCCCTGTGCATAGGCTTGACAGACGCCCCTTAGGGGGAGCTATATCAGCTCTGTGGGATGCCATGACAGCCCGCCTGCTTGCCTGTCGTCTGTCCGTCCTTCCTTCCTTCCTTCCTTCCTTCCTTCCTTCCTTCCTTCCTTCCTTCCTTCCTTCCTTCTTTCCTTCCTTCCTTCCTCCCTTCCCTTCCCTTCCCTTCCCTTCCCTTCCCTTCCCTTCCCTTCCCTTCCCTTCCCTTCCCTTCCCTTCCCTTCCCTTCCCTTCCCTTCCTTCCTTTTTTACTTCCGCCCTCCCTTCTTTACTCCCTCCCTCCCTCCTTCTCTTCCTCCTTTCTCTTCCTTTATTTTCTTCTTTTCCTTATGAGGGAGTTAGCTCTTTGGAAAAATTGGGCTGCTTTTACTTTATTAAGATAATACATATAAGCAGAATTTAAAACTCCCAGGTGAAAATTCATACAGTTACTATTAAAATCAAAAAGCTGTATTTGACATCCCCTAAGGCCGGCTGATGTCAGAGTTTCTGATATTTTGTGCAATTTCAATGGAAACATATTGCTGTCAATGTTGAAAAAAAAGATAGCATGACAATTGTGTACAGGTAGTAAATTAAGGGTGAGGATGCTACGAACTCTTTTAGGAGCAGCCACACTCTGCTTTTCCGTTTGAATTTTGTCCAGTTGTCCTTGTTTGAAGTTCACAGCCCACTTCTGATCTTTGTTCACAACATTCCTTATTTTCCTATTCTAAATAAGATTGTCTAAGATAATGACAAAAAAGTTGACCCTTATGCTGTGCCATGTAACTTGGGCAAAATCAGTGTTTCTAATGTTGAATGCAGAGGTATTGGACCAACTTAAGAGTGCCCTTTGACATTAAAAAAAAACATTCGAATTTTTCACATTTCTTTGTGTGTCTTTCTGACTTTGCTGCTTACCTGTTTTTGTTTGTTTTAAGAACTGTATTATATTGCTTATGGGAATGGGCCACAGATATGAAATTCTGGAGTTAATTTAACTTTGTTTTCAAAATTTACATTCTGAAAGCATCAAGAATGAGAGAATTTTTTTATGAGGTGCTTTTTAGTTTAGGAAATTTATAAACTTTATTGTTTCTAAGATACATCACATTAATTTGCTAGAATGCATCATTCCTTATTTTTTCTTGTCTTAGAAACATTCAAGAAGCACATTATCTGTTCCTGCTGTTAGATTATGCAAAATGGGTGTTCTCTCATCTGCCTATAAGCATTTGTTTTAGGGCCTTCACATTTCTATGAAGGGGTTAGGGAGTTGCATGGTAAAGGAGATTGGAAACAAAAGAAATTGACCTTCCCCTGAAGCAATCATGTTCAGTGTATTCTCTTCTAACTACCAGTGTGATGAAGAATTGGAGATGTCACTTTGAGGTTGAGGGTTAAATTCTCTTTCAGTTCAGAAGAGACAGAAAATGATCGGCACATCTAGTCATTAAGAAGACATCGTCTTCTTTGTACTTGGCTCTTTTTATGCTATTCCATTGTCAAGATTTGATGGTTTTTAACCCTTTAGAAAGAGAACAGTATGGGGGAAATCCAGTTATCTATCTCAAGAATAAAGAGACCTCTTTTCTTTTTTCTTGACTGGTGTGGCAACTTACTATCTTCCTAGTGTCTTCCTATAGTGTAAATCTTGGGAGGTACACATTGCTTTCAAGGTACAGCCCTTAAAGAACAAGGAAAGGGCCAGTAAACATGTTCACTTTACACCGTAAGCTGTCCATTATTAGAGTTAACAGTACCAGCCTGTGGTAGAGGAAGGACCTATGGGTAGTAGGAGATTCACAATGACAGGCTTTTAGAGCTTTGCAGCAACCTGGACTTTTATCTCAGATCAGTGCTGAGAAAAAGGTACAAGGTAATATGGGACTGCAGGACGGGGAGAGTTTAATTCCAACATGGCAGGGATCAGACATTTTTTGAGCAGACTCGTATTGGAGCTGGTAAAGGTTGAATGGGATTTTGCAAGTATTGGTGGTTTGGAAGTCTGTTATATCTGAAAGAGGGAATCAGCAGCTTGAGTAAGTCTAAGTCACAGAGGCAAGATGTGGTAGGATGTTTTTGACAATTGTTTCTTTGTGGCTTGATATATACATTTAGAATGGTAGGTGGAGCCAGGCTGTGAAATACCTTGAATATTATATGAAAGAATTTGGACCTTTTTATTTTGTGTGATGAGGAGCCATTGATCATTTTTGAGAAGAGGTTCAATATGAACTCTTTATAAAACATAGTGGTGAAAATATAACAGGTAAGCTTACAATTTTAATAGCATTTTTCTTTCTTGACTAGTCCTTTTGATCAAATAAATTTTGTGCCGTTTATTCAGCATATATATATAAATAGTTCCATGCAGGTTAATTTATATGTGGGAATAGAAAATGAACAAAACCAGATCTGGCCCACGAAGAGCTTTTAGCAGAATGCTTCATTTTATTTCTCTTTAAAGCATTGAATATTGCATTTCTATTAGGAGGATTGCATCTTCTAAAATAGCTTGAGTTTTTAAGAAGTTTTAATGACCTTTGAATATTTGGCCAAGTGACTGTCAAAGCAGCAGCTCCATGTTTTCCTATGCTTGGTGGATGGCCACATTCTTGAAGATTTCAGTGGAAACATCCCTGTTCCATTTATTTTTCTCTCTGATTTTTAGGAAATGAAATAAATGGGGGATTTATATTCTACTCGTTAAAGATTATTTAGGTCATCAGGCTTTTTGTTTGTTTGATTAAATACAAGAACAAAGGGGCTTAAATCATTTACATTAGTATGAATTATTTTCATTGGCAGAAGTGACTTAGAGAATGTGGAAGATTAGACATGAAATGCTGGGCTGTGGGAGAGATGTTTAGTAAGGCCTGGGAATATCATACTGGTAGAAAACTCCTGCCCTGCCCTTCTCTTTTCCAGTGATCCCATCTCTACCCTACCTTGGCCAGTCATTGTCATGGTCTTAATTTGTGCACCATCTTCATATCAGCCATCCCAATCTGCAACATCCACCTGTTGTCTTTTCTATTCATTCTTTCTACTACCTCAGCTCCAGTATACCTTTGGGCCCCAGCAGGAACTAAAATCCATTGATCATACTTTTCATGGCCACTCGCCCCTCTCACGCTCTCACTGTCTATCTGGTTAATGCTCTGTCATCCATCATTGTCATATCTCTCTTGGTTGCACACCCTTGTCCTTCTCTCACTGTGTCATACTCATCTGGCAAAACCCCCATCTTGTTCCATCCAGCTATATCTCCCTGCTCTCTGTGCTTGTTCCTGTGAAGCTGATTGTGGCTGGGGTTGCGGCCATCTCAACTGCTTTTTCCAGATCCAAGACCTCAGGTGGGCATTTCATGATGCCCAGAAGTTTAGCCACATTTTCCTAGTTCATCGGCTTTTTCCTCCTCCGTCTTTATCCTCATTCTCTGCTAATTACCATGCTTCTCATTCAATGAGAAAATGGGAAACTTCCGTAGATTCCCACCAACACATCTCTCTACCTACCAGCTCTGGTGGCCATATACTCAACCTCCCATTCTGTTATCCCAAATGAATTATTTTTTCTTCTCTCTGAGGCCACTTGTGCACTTCACCCCAGCCCCTCTTGCACCATCAAGAATATTGCCTCAGCAATTTCCTACTCTTCTTCCCACACCATCAGTTTTTTTCTTCTCCACTGGATCATTCTAATCATCCCACAAGCTGTTATTTCTCCCATCTGAAAAAGATTCTTTTAATCCCTCTTCTCATCCTACTTAATACCCCTTTTCTTTGCTTCTCTTTTTAGCAGTATTCTTTAAAGGAATTGTTTATATTTGCTCTTTAAATTTCATTTTTTCCATTCTCTCTTTAGCATACTCTTTGACCCTCTCCATGCTTTCAGAACTCCTTTTGTCAAAATCACTGGTAACCTAGTGTTGCCAGATTGTATTATTCCTTAATTATCATCTCACTTGACCTATTAGCAACATTTGATACAATTTCATTCCATTCTCCTTGAACTCTTTTCTTCCCTTGGTTTCTAAGGCTACTATGCATTTCTGATTTCCTTTCACATTACCTAGTCTTTTATTTTCAACTTCTTTTGTTGGTTCCTTCTTATCTCTCTGACATTATAACCTTAGAGAACTCTAGGGCTTAGTCCTTAGGTTTCTCTTTTCTGTCTGTACTTGCTCCCATGTGATAGAATTCAGTCTTGAAGCTTTAAATGTCATCCATGTGCTGATGACTACTGACTACTAAATTTATATCTCTAGCCTGGACTTTTCTTCTGAACTCACAAACTCTTGCCAAGTAATCTAGGCTGATTACTTGACATCTCCTCTTGAATGTCTAATAGGCTTCACAAACTTAAACAAGTTCAAAAACTGCTCTCAGAGGTTTCTCCATTTCATTTAACAGCAACTCCATTCCTCTACTTGCTCAGACCAAACACTCTGACATCTTCATTGCTGTCTCTCTCTGATTATACATCAATTCTCACTATAATTCTCTACCTTCCAAATCTACCAGGAAGTGACTACTTCTCACCATACTCACTATTACTACTCTGGTCCAACCACTGTTAACACTGGCTCGAACTCTCCAGTAGCTCCCAAAGTCCCCTGCTTCTGCCTATTCTTTATTCAGAGGCCAGAATGACTCCTTTAAAACCTTTATTCATATTATATATTTCTCTGCTCATTCTCCCCCTTCCATGGCTTCCCATTTCACTCATACTAAAATTCAAAGTTCTTACTAGGCGTACAAATGCTACATGATCACTCTTCAGCCAGTACCTACCTCTCTGACTTCCTCTGTTACCTCCCTGATCCTTGCCCATTTAGCTCTAATGCTCAGCCCACACTTCTGCCGAAAGGCCCCTGGATTCCATGATCCTTTTCCTGGAAGTCCCCCTTTACCCCCACCCCTTTTATCTACATGGCTTGTTTTTCCATGAAATATTTGCTAAGATATCACCATTTCACTGAAACTTTTTGCTCATTTAGATTGGAACCTTCTCCATGATTTCTATTTTTTTCTTCCTGTTGTTCTTTTTCTTCATAGCACCTATCATTCGGCATGCCCTTTTGCTTATTTATTTTTGTCTATCTTCCCCAACTTGAATATAAGCTCTAAGAAAGTAGGAATTTTTGTCTGATTCACACCTGTATCCCCAGTACCTAGCACTGTAACTTGTACATAGTATGTACTTAATAAGTACTTACTGGTTACAGTGACAAAATGAAGGATGTAAACTTTACTCTGCCCTAGGTTAGCCCAATTTTAACTAATGCTGCTGTTTTTGTGAATTTCTATCCAATCTCCACTTTTACATTTTGTTTTATAATGAACACTGAACACGTCTAATTTCTGTTGCCTTCAAGGAGTGCCCTTTACCAGTGGTTAGTGCTGTCATAGTTATACATGTAAGTAAAGTGACTTTTACATTATTTTCTACAATAAGTTCTATATTACCTTTATCAAAGTACAGCTCTTACTTTCCATGAAAAGAAGAGGTAGAATTCCTGGAAACAGTCAGCTAACATCTTCAACAAACAAGCTTCCAGTATTTCCAGAAGCGAAATTTGAAATGTTGGTCAGTTCCTTTCACTGGCAGTAATCATTGAACTTTGGCCTGAAATCAGAGATGGATCGCTTGGCTTTCCCTCCCTGGTTCTAGCTACTTAAACTGTGCATTAACTACAGAAATAGATGGCATATCAGATTTATTCCCAAAATGATATTTCTATATTAACTTAAAAGACAATATTGTAGGGAGATTTCTGTTTTGTGATATGCTTTAAATTCTCAGGTATAAATTTTCTTCTCTGTAAATCAATTTTTTATTTGGTAAAGCCAGTGTGATTTAATATTTTTACTTTGTTAGGTGTGTAAAGTGTTATCCTCTCCCCTTTTACTTGGTGACCAAGATTATAGTTATATGATAGCTCTTTTATCATATATAGAATATTCAAATCAGATTCTTAAAGTCTTCATAAACTTCTTCAAAAAGTGTTATACTGATGCTTCATCTGACTCTCTTTTCTGATTAATGTGACTAAGAGTTGGGCCGGTGGTGAGGTTCATACTTACGGTTTTTATCGTTTTTCCTTCATGATGTCAAATCATTGATACTGACCTTGTGCATTGTTGAATAGTTATCCTATAACAGCAGTTGGAATCTTTGTAGTCTATAGTAACTGCAGTTTAAGTTCAGTGTGCATATACAGTGCTAGTTAATTGTATTCTTGGGTTTATTTGAATTAATGAGTAAATGAATGATTCCAGTAGCAGAATGAAGGTTGTAAATTTTAACCTTCATTAAATTCCAAGAAATGTCATCCTGAGTTTATGTGATAAGGGGCTGTCAGGTGACAGAACATAGAATAGCCAGATATCATAGGCAAGTTCTGAGTTTTGTGGAGTTTGGTATTTGAACTAATTGCTTATAATCTTATAATTGGTGACTAAAGAAAAACACGTTCATATAACCACAAATGGCTGTTTTTCTTCATCGTTTGTTTCAAATACTTTCTGTGTCGATGACTTCAGAATCCAGAATTGTCTTTTGAAGGGCAGGGAATGAAAGGAGGGGTATACTTTGTCTTCAGGCACAGCAGTTTTCATCTTCATCTGCGGGAAAAAGAGCAGGAGCCTGAGGAGAGATGTTGCTGGTTGGGCATGCAACTCCCTTCCTTCAGTTGATATTTGGAAATTTCGTGGAACGAAATTTTGGGGAACATTTCTCAGTATGTGTCCTCAGGTGCCTTAGGCAAGATAGTGTTTACTTCTCTCACAAATTTCAGATATGGTAATCCAGAATCCTCTTTCAAATAGCTGCTGGCTTTCTCCCTTTTTTTGGAAAATGTCATTTTACAGTAACTGCAGAATCAGAACATATAGGAAAGAGGTGGTTAATGGTCTCATGAGCTTTTGTTTATTTTAATTCATCATGACTGAGGGTGTGGGCTGGTTTCGATTTGTGCCTTCAAGTCCACTTTGCACAGGTCTCTACCCTGCTATCTGCCCAGGGTTGCTGGTCTGTGTGGCCTACCACAACAGACACAGTAGCCCTCTGTCCTTTAGTTGATTGCAGGCAGTGGGAGCAGACAGGAGAATGAGGGCCCAGTGATACCGCCTGCCCTCAGGGTTTCCTCAGGCCATCCTTGGAGGGACGTTCTTTCTGGATTCTGGTAATTTCTTCTAACTCTAGACCTTTATACCTATTTCTCCGTTATTGAAGTCCAAATTTTGGAGGGCCACAGAGCTCTGTCCTTGGCCCTCTTCTCTAAGTTTTTTTATTGATTTGGTTGTCTTCCTCCTACTAGGATGTAAGTCCCTTGCAAGCAGGCACTTTGACCTGTCTTGTTTGTGCTTGTATCTCCTGTGCCCAGAACAGAGCTTAGATATAATATAGGAAGAGCTGACTGACTGGCTAGACCTCTCCACAATTCTCTCATTACTTGGATTTGTGTGTCCTAGTTCACTATAGTTTTAGAAAGCTTGTAGGCAGTAGTTCTGTGATCACCTTGAACATTATTTCAATATCCTGGAATATAGTTTATTACCTCACTCACCTGTGTCCTCTTCTTCCAATAATGGTACTACTTTTTAGTGGCAGATAAAAGCTGGGATCTTTTACTGTGTTGAGGATGTTTTCTTCATATTTTATCCCCCATGAGCAGTCACTTTGCTTACTGCATTGTTATCCACCCCTTTCTTTTCAAACATTCACCTTTTAACCACCTCGGAGATTGATGGTTAACACTTGGCTCTAGCCCCACCTCTTAAAATCTGTCAGATTACTCTGGGAATGCAAAACTCTGAAATTCCTTTATGACAGGATTTTGAGCTAGGAATACCAGCTGCCAGCATTCTAGATCTCTGCTTTCCTAAACACATGTTCAGAGTCCTCTATGGTTTGTCTGCAGCTTGTTTTCTGGTGTGCTAGCCCAGCAGTACCTATACTCTGTGCTTTTAGCAAAACTGGGTTACCTTGTACCCTGTACCTCCCTGTTTTGCCTTATGCTGTTAACTGGATTATGTTCTTTATCCAAACTCTACACATACATCAAGGCCATTTTAACTGCTTCCTCTTTTGTGAAGATTTATCTGCTCACCCGAAGCTCGAAGTAATCTCTACTGTGAAGTCCCTAGTTATCTTTACCTTAATTATAGTGCTTAGACTTTTCTCTCTTGTGTTTGCTTATGTCAAATATCTTGTGTAGGTCATGAAAGACAAATGCTTAGCTCCTGCCTGTTGTTCAATAAATATTGAAGGAATGAAAGAGACTTGAACTCATTTAAAGAAACTAAGTGCCCTTTTACTATTTACTTAGCTATTCTGGATGTCAGTTCTCTTTTAATTATGTTTATTCTTCCATTTCCAAGTTAATAACAGCTAATGTTTGAGTGTAATGCTTTACTTTTCACAAATCAGTGTACATTTATCATGTTTGACTTCTCCCTAACAGTTCAGTAAGAAGACAGTGCATGTAAACTATAAAATAAGGCAGAAATTGAAGCGTAGGGGCTATTTCTTTGGTTAAGTGCTACTCTGCTCCAGTCACTGGTCCAGGAACTTTATCTGTTCTATTGAGTTAACTCTTCTTAGTATCCCCACTTTATAGAGTAAGAAACTGAGGTCTATGACTTACCTGCTTGAGGTCACCAATGTGGTACTTCGGTCAGGTTCGCAACCCAGGTATATACTCTCAGACTATGTAAGAAAGAGAGTTATTTTGTGGGTGCCGAAAAAAAATGCTTGAGAAGTTCATCCTCTCTATTTTGAAGGAATTGTAGAGGTTTTCTTTTAAATGTTTTCTTTAGTTTTTAAGGATTAAAATAGTCTTGATTTCTACAACCTTCTGCCTCTTCTTTCTTTTATGGCTCATAGGAGTCTCATTTCTTAAATGTCATTAATTTTATTGGCCCCTGAAGGATGTTACTCACTCTTGATGAGTCCTGAGGGTCTTTGGGATATTAGTCTCATTTTAACTCTTCCTGGTGTAATTGGATCAATGTGATGCTTTTGACTTAATTGGTTTCAGTTTTCAGAGGAGAAAGGCACTCTCCTTGGTGCTGGACGAAAGTGTCTCTTTCCCTCAAGACTTCCTACAGAAATCACATTATTCAGAGTCAGCAGTTCTTGGGACCTCCTAGAGTTCAGATTCAGCCACTGATGGAAGGTTCTGCAGGGCAGCCCTGGGTAGGTTTTCTGGGATATGCATGTTGAGTGTTTACGTCCTTGAAATAACTTCTGTCCCATTCTGTCAATATTTACAGAATTGTCAACATTAGTTGTTTTTGTAATTTCCTTTAATCTTGTTGTATAAATGCATCAATTTTTTATTGATCACCCAATACAGAGAATGCCAAGAAAATAAAGCAGCCATAGAATTTAGTAGCATTCATTTAAAAATATAGATTGAAAGGATGTACAGAGCATAATTCCTTCATACTTTTTAAGCAATCAGTTTTCCTCTGTTATAAGAAGATGATACTCTCTAATCTAGTAGTTGTTTCACATTAGCGGACATAAGAAACCTGGAGAACTTGTGAAAGTGTAGAAGCTGGGTTCTGTTCCTCTGCGCCTGCATTTTGAAACAAGCACCACAGAGTATTCTGAGACCGTGATCCTCTGAGTACGTGTTGAGATACACTACTGCAGTCATACACTTCTTCACCTGTGACTACTGCTTCGTTTGCCAGGATCTTTCAGGACGACATTAGTATTTACATAGAGTTGCTTAACTTTTGGACTCTTGGGTGTTTGGAGGACTCTGTCTCCCCCCACCACACATACCTCAGGCCTTGATCCCCTGTAATGAGTGCAGCAGGCATTGCTGGATTCTCACCTTGTTTTTCCATCTAGCACTCCCGTCTCCAGTGTGAAAGTACTCTCACCTCACTATATAGTAGGTTTATAGTTGCTCAAAGGGATGTATACCAAACAAAACAATTTTGTGAGAAATATATTGGTTAATAATTAAACACAACAAATAGGTGTTGGACTTAAAGCTTAAAAAAAATCACAGCAATCAGTATTTTATTTAAAAATATTTTTCATTTAGTTAACAGGGACACTTTTAGGTGATCAATAAATGGCCCTCAACCTACCATTCATGCTTAATAATAATTTCCTCCATATTTGAGTGAATATTATTCTTGAATATTAGTCTTGTTGGGACTGTGGATGTCAATGGGCACTGGTCATATCTTAATGGCAGTTTTCTCGGCGAAAAATGTTTCCTGTGGAGCTGTATATTAACCTATAAGGAAATTACAATTAATTCTGTAAAGATAGCTGTCCAATTAAAAATAAATCTTAAGATATAATGTGGTCAGGGCCCTGGCTGGGCCCTCTGCAGGCTAGATAGAGATGAGTGAGGGCAGAGAAGGTGCTGGAAGTTTAGTAAGGAAATGAATTCTGAGGGGCTGTTGCCATCACTGAATCACTTGTGTCCTGAGGAATACAAGCACTATAAGAGAGATTCCACCACAGTGTTTGGGGGTTGGCTAAGAGAGAGATGATTCAGATGCCATCAGGAAAATACTTCATGAATGATCCTGGACTTTCTCAGGCGTGTAGGAACATGTGCGGCAGGGTCATGCTCCCCATTAGACAAGAGCCACTGCCAGAATGCAGTGGGGGGAAAGTATGTGATGTGTTCCAGTGACAAAGTAAATCATTTGATTCTCCGGTGCGTAGATTATGAGTAGGAAGTAGGATTTGAGATCATATTCTTGTGGCCTACAATACTGGGCTTATAGAAGGAATCTCTAAATAATCCATAAATTTAGTAATGCTCCCTTCCTCGCTTTTTAAATCCCTTAGTTTGGAGCCTTCAAGAAATTTTTTGTTGGAAAAAGTACACATTTGTGGCATAGGGAGTCTTAAGTAGAGAGAGATGCTACCATATGTAAAATAAAAACAGTCATAGCAGTTGTAGTAGTTACTATTCAGTTCTTTTCACATTAACCCTCATGAGTTATTTGAAGGAAGAGAGACAGAGAGGTGAGTCGTCTCCCCCTAGTGCATATCCAAAGGAGAGAGCCAAACTTCAATCTGTGTGTGGCCACTTCCACTAACTTACTAGTTCTGAACCCTGGGATAATGTTGTCCATAGAGATCATTTGACAGTGATTAGGGACATTTTTCAATGTCGTGAATGAGGATGTGCCACTGGCATCTAGTGCATACAGGCCATGCATGGGTGCTCTTAAACATGGTACAAGTGCACAGGACAGCACCCCACATCAAATAATTATCTGGCCCCAAAATGTCAGTTGTGCAGAGGTACTAACTGTACTAGCACACTTTGTAATCACCCTTCTTGTAGATTTTTATTAAGTTTTCCTCTTAGCTGTAGAGCTAATTTTAGGAAAAATTTTTTTATCTTATTCTTAGTGTTTTTTTTTTTTTTTTTGTATTGTACAGGGGCTCTAGTGAGTTCATTTATACCTCTTCAGTAGTAAAATCTTAAAAGTTTTTAATTAAAAAACATGTATCTCATGTACTAAGTAATGCTTTATTTAAATGGCATAAAATAGACTATCAGCATAAACTGAATCAACTTCTGTAAAGCACATTCTGGAATTTTCCTGTGGGAACAATAGGTATTAGGATGTTAACTTTAGAAAGGTTGTAGCAGATTCTGAGAGATAATTATTGCTACACGTTCCAAATCTCTTGGTTTGTTTAATTCTGCAGGTGGTGCCATTCCCCTATGGGAAAGATAATCATCAGCATTACCTGCCTCTATCTAAAGCAGATCTAGTTATCTGAGCATGCACTGCTGGGTGAGGGGCACAGCTACCAATGGCTGAAATGAAACAGATTCAGGAAAGGAATAGCTTGTTCCACATTCAGGGTCAACTTTCCTTATGAAAAAAAGTGATTCTGATTAATAATGTCCTTCCCCTGAGACCCTGATTCTGCAAATAACTTTTAGACTAAAATTTTATATACAGTTTAAAAAAGAATGATATGTTACAAATAGTAGACTTTAAAAGGGCAAATAAAAAGCTCTTCCAGTAAAATTGAACTTGATGGCAATTTGATTAATATTTACTTATGTATAATTTTAATATACACATAAGACAATATATTAAAAATAAAAGGATTAAACATTTTAGTCAAGAACATAGCAGCTTGGCAGTAACATGAAGCTATAATGTGATGGCAAGGATTTTGATATGTTTGTTTCTGGAGTGAATGATTGTTTGAATTACCATTTTCCAGTCTTCCACATTGTAAAAATCAGAGTTGGATAATGTTTTCTAAAATTAAACTTCTAAACTAGCTTATATCCTCTCATTTTTATTGAGAACTTTAATTAAATATGAGCTGATCCTTTTTTAAAACTTAAGATTTTATAACCAGGATGAGGATAAATTGTTAATATTCATGATTTTAAAAAATAATATTTCTGATGTTTAAAGTGTGCTTATATTTCTATTTTTTAAATTTCTCATAACCAATAGTTTTTATTATGAAAATAATTTAAGGCTTCATTTTTATTAGGAATTGTGGTATAAGACAAGAAATTATAAAAGGCCATTAAATTTATTGCTTTAATATATGTTTGTAGTTTGTGTTATTTCTGTTGTCACTGAATAGCATTAAGTTCTTGTAGAGAATTACTTGCTGGATAGAAAAGAAGATTTCCTGATTCCTGCCACAAGGAACGTATATTCCAGATTTAAGGCTCGAATTTTTTAAGAGACATTATGAAAAGTAGACGAATGAATAGTAAGCAGTAACAATTTTAAAATGCCAGCTTCCTGTTTAATAAAACCTACTAAATTACATTGGTAAACAAGTATAATTATATTTAAGTTTTCACATATTTCATTTGGATTTAAAAAAATAATTTCATTTAATTTCTTTTGGCGTTCAAATGAAAATTAGAATTACTTAGATTCAGAAGAAAACTCCAACACATGGAGCTTATTCAGATCCTATAGACAAGAGAAACAAACTCATAAACTAACAACTTTAAAAAAAAGATACCTTATGATTTAAAGATATCCAGATGCTTGTTTTCTTTTTTTTTTCTTTTTAAACTATATTGCTCACTAAATTGGTGTTTTCACTTGTTAAATTTTTCTTCCACATAATTAAGTAACTTTGTATCTATTTTTAAAACTACATATGCTATAGAAATTGGAAATTTGTGGGTATGTGTATACTTATAAACAGTATTACTTTACGTGCACTTGATTTGCTAAGCAAACCAGTGCATAGATACATTTATCCATAGATTAACAGTACTCAAGAAAAAAGATATTGCCATTGGACACTTAATATTTTCACTTTGCAATTCAATGAAGTCATCATCTCTTTAGACAGTCCAGTAAATGAGGTGATACCATCTTAAGATAAATTAAAGGTTTCCCAACTGAAATCATTTAGCCAATTCTCTTGAGTTTTCTTGGCTTGCTCTGGGTGCTGCAGTTAACTAGTTTAGGTTGACTACTCTAGCATTTTGGTGAGTGAGAATGACCTTTGCTTTGATTATTTACATAGTGGGAGTGTCCATTCTCTGGGATCCAGTTTGTGGAAAGGCTACATGAGCAAGCCTTATTTTGGGAGGTAGAGTTTAATGGTTACCAGCAAGGTCTTTAGAGTAATAGGGATCTGCCCTTAACTCCCATTTCTGTCACCTAATAATGTGTATGCCCTTATTCAAGGTACTACCTACCTCATGGAGTTACTGTGAGAGGTACCTTATGTAAGAATTTTAGCACGGTGCCCAGAACTTAGCACTGAAAGAATGATGATTAAATATCTGTTGTTACTGGCCTGGTTTCAGATACAGATTCTAGACCTAGATCCACAAAGTTACTTAAAATCTTTTGGCTATTTTATGATGTAGACTGTATGGAAATCATAACCACTTATATGAAAGGAAGAGACAAAGCAGAAAAGTACAACTAATTTATTATTATAGTCAGTAGGAAATAGTAGAATTAAAAGTTTATTGATAGTCTTGTTCATTGTTTTTGCAAGACTTAACGGTCTCAACTACATAGCTTTCTAGGTTTTGAAAAAGAATCATCATCATCATAAAAAATTAAAGTTATTCCTGCAAAAGTGGTAGAATCTATTGCTAGCCTCATGGTTCAAAATACCTTGTAGGGAGATAATCTTTGTAGCTCATAGCGTAAACTCCATGTCCTTTTAGGGCTTGAACATTGTTCAATAAAATCAGATTTTAAGTAGAAGACTGTAACACTGATATTGTGTTTCTGGTGTCAAAATGTATTTGTTTGACTCAGATATTCTACATTACCAATTGAATATCAGGTGTTTGTGTGTGTGTTTTTTTTGGATCTCAAAATGGGAGCTCAAATTCAGATTGCTGTCATGGAGGAGGAGTGCAAGATCCCGAGATTGTTATAGGAGATGAGGAGGAAAGACGCTCTGAAAACAGCAACAAGGACGGGATCAGAATGTATAGTTTTCTAAAGACATTAGAACTGGCAGTCTATACAAAATGAGCTTGAGTTAAAGTTTGATACTCTGAAAACAGAAAATGCAAGTCAGATATTTAAAATAGAGAGCCAGTTGTTTAATGGAAAGGTAAATAGTTAAAGATGCATATCAAATTCTCCTGTGTATTGTGCATTGCAGTATACCCCGAAGGAGGACATTTATCTTGCAGAGTGGGTGACTTGGTGTAGTAGGTTTTGTTTGGGGATAATGCCAAGTATCTAGTCTTCTTACTTGTAACATAATAGGGTTATTCTTGTGACTAAAAGCAACTTTTTTTTTTTTTTTGGTAATGTTATGTATTATTGGATATTGACCTCTCGTAGCAGAACAAGCAGTTCTTACCTATTGTGCCTGTGTAGCTCTCCCATGTTGAGAGTCTTCCCCACCAAACTAGCTATAGAATAGTATGGCGTCTCCTGAGTCCTGGGACCCCTCCCTCTCCTTTTTCCTTCTCTGCTGCAGAGTAAATGTTTTAAATTTATCATCTTAGTCAATTGCTTTCAACACTTTTACAAATTGATGACATATCTAAATGGGACGGCACGGAGTAATTTATTCTAATTATATACACAATCCAGATCACCTCTACCTTCTTCCTTCAGCCCAAGGTTTCCACGTTTGTATGAGTGATATGTATGTATGTGTGTATGTATATATAATTTAATATATATGGATAAATCACATTTACTGAATATATATCATTTATATATTTGATATATATTTAATAAATATATTTGTTTCTTTACTCCAGTGATATAACACCCGTTTTCATAGGGTTGGTTGTGATCTTTCAGAGAATACTGCAGCTGGATAAGGAAGGTGATGATTTTGCTAAATGAGTAAAACTCAGTTCTAAAACTTTTCTAGGAGAGCAAAAAGAAACAGTAAGTCTTTTGTTCTCTTCTAAAGGAAGTTAATATTTTCTTTGCTCCTCCTGTCTAAAGGTTAAAAAGGTAGCTTAACAATGTCAAACAAAGGGGAAATTGCAACCAACCACATAAAGCTGTTTTTGGAAGATACTCTAAGTGAGAACAATCTTCCAAAACTCAGCTGGCTTTTTGGTCGGCTAAGCCATCTGTTTGGTTTTTCATCTGGCACTATTTTCAGTCTCCCTGATTTTTATTGCTTCCCCATGGGAAACCACAAGATTCCAAATCATTGCAGCATTGCAGAGCATTTTGAAGAGCTGTGTGCGGCTTAGAGGTTTATTTGTCAGTCTTCTATTGTATAATTCCAAATGGATTTTACTTCTGTGGAATTTATGGTTTTATAAATTTTGGGACGAGGGAGAGTCTGGGAAGAGAAGAAAGATGATCAGTTTTTTTTTTTTTTTTATATAAGCACATATTTTCCAGGTATACCAGTAATAAAATGGTAGCACTGTCATTGAGGTTAACTTACTCGTGTTTCATTTAATGGAAATGCATAAACTTCTTACTCAAAGTTAAAATGTGTTATATTTTCAGTTCTACCATTAGTTTGTTTTATTCTTATGTCAAATTCAGTGATGTTACAGTTTTATTGCAAACACTCCTTAAAAGGTATTGATGTTAAATTTATCAGTATCTCCTTACACTGATTATAGTTTCTTAAAACTACAGAATGGATATTTTTAAATTAATGTATAGGCATAAGTCTGTTTCTAGTGAATGAGTGTTACTTGATACTTTAAAAGTTAATGATATTTGTAAGGCTACATTTGACTATTATATGATGGTCAACAAGTGACTCCCATGGGCTCCTGGCATTATATATAACTCTTGGCAGAGGAAATAATTGACAAAGAGATTTAAGCTTTATCCTGTGGGTAGGAACCACATTTCTTGTTCTTGTCATGTGTGCACTAAACCTCAATCTGAGTATCATTCGAGCTTCAAAATGTGAACAATTACTACCCCATTATTGTCACTACTTTGGAGAGTAGGATGAGAGCAACTGTTTAAAAGTTTTTGTAGAAATTGTAACAATTCTCAATTCCACTGCCACAAAAATAGGATGTAAATGCTAGAGGATTATACTTATGCAAACAAATACTTGAATTTGAAACACTTAAAATCACCCACTAGGCAGAAATATTCTTTAAAGTCATTTCAGCTCTAAAAGCTCATAATTACATTGAAATAATGGGAAAAAATATAGCTAACGTTTAAATACTTAAATTTTCATTTTTACTAGCATCATATTTGAACCAAATATTCATCTTTTACAGTCACATCACTAGATGTATAATTGTACCACTTTTCTTCTCCAGAAATCGATTGCTTTATTGTCATTTTAGTTTCTCTTTGGCTGTCTTCATTGGGTGAGCTTTATTATAATATTTATTCTTTTACTTGAACTTAAAACCACAAATTATTCGTCCTGTTCAGACAGATTCCCTCAGGCCCAACCGAAACACATGTCTTTACCAAACTGAGTCCTGTGTCCTCATTGTCTTTCCCCACACAGTTTCTTTGGCTTTCACCGCTGGAACTCCTTACTCTTTGTCCACAAGCCTGTACATGCTCAACCTCATGATGGTCCTCAGTGCTGGGGCTGTTCATGTTCATTAGCAGCGGGCTCACCAGTTTCTCTCCTCAGATGGCACTTGTTCTCTCGCCAGAGGTTCGATTGTTGCTTTGTATACATTTACTGCTCAGTATGTGATTTAAAATTTTAATTCCATGTTAAAACTTTTTTCATATTGAGTTTTTAATTATAAACTCTCTTGATGTAGTGAGGATAAAAGTGCTTTTCTCTATTGAAGAACAGTGCTCAATAACTCGTAAGATTTGATAAAAAGAATTAATCTAGTGAAGATGTGAATATCGATTTTGTTCTTTTTTCTGATGAATGGTGTCAGACAGCTGGGAGAATGAATTCATTCCTATTTTAGATGAGGCTAGTGGTTGATGAAGAGTGAAGTTAACTGTATTTCTGTGAATTTTACCTTAAAATATAAGTTGGGTATAATTTCTTGTTCTGTGAACAGATCCCTAAAGAAGGATCTTTACTCTTTTTGTTTTAAATCAGGATATGTAAAATTTTACTGTTTTGGCCCAGCGTGGGGTATGGATGTATTTTATTTATTCCATTTGCATTTTTGGCCATTTAAAATTGATTTTTTGTTTTGTTTTGTGGTAACTAATTTTGCCTCTGCTTCTCTCTGTAGGAATGTCTTTGCTGCTCTTTTCCAGAATAGTTTTCCCTGCTTCCTATGACTTAATATGCTTAAAGGTTTATTATTGTCCTAAAGCATTCATTTTTTAGAAGCAAATGTACAATAGCTCAAATTATATAAAACAAGTTTATTAAGAGATTATTAATAGAACATATTCATGGGACAATGAAACATAAAAACTCAAAAAACTATATTTTGTTTCATGGGCCAATAATCTCATTTTGTTTTCCCTTGAGTTTTATTAGGAGGGTACAGCGTGTTTGTAACTAAGAGAAAAGGAAGAGAATAAATAAAAGATGAAGTGACTGACTTATTGTCAGTTTTTTCATCAATACCCTCATGCTTATTCTCGTGGCAGCAAAGTCAGAAATGGCTGTCTACTCTTTGTCATTGTCATTCTCAGTCTGTCACCACATCAGATTCACCTGGAAGCTCAGAATCTGTACCTAGCAGTCTATCGGCCACGGTCAGTCTACAGTGTGTGCACACACAGCAGTGGCTCAGTGTTTTGGAAATGGTTGAATTACATTAATTGCCATCGTTCAAATATCAGGAGATTTTACATAAAACTCTGGAGTTGCAGGTACGATTGAAAACTAGGATGATTTGAAAACACTGTCCCGACATTCCCTCCTGGGCAACATTCGACAGGTTACCTGGGCGACATTCGGCAGGTTACCAGCAGAGGTTGGCTCTTAGACCACGTAAGCTGTCTCCGGTTCCCCCTAGTTTTCAGCTTGCCCTTCACCAGTCAGATACAGAGGTACTTTAGGCCCTGCTGCCACCTGTGCCGGCTCAGTTATTTTGGGGACACCTGGCCCACTGCATTCATTAATTAATGTTATCTGCCTGGTTCTGTGCTTATTTGAATTTGCTCACTTCCAATTTTGGTACTCCTTCAGTCAACCAGACAGTTAACTTTATTATTTTGACTGTATTATTGTAATCTAACTCTTTGAAAATTAGATTGAAAATTGATTGTGTTTGGGGCATGTGATAGTAATCGATTAAGATTAAGCTAAAAAAGCCTCTACTGAACAACTGTGTGCGTAAGATATCTCATACTATGTTCCAAGGAAATGAAGTAGTGATAAAAATTCTAAAATACTAATTATTTTCACTAAGGATTTCTAGAAGAACTTGTTATAAAAGAACCTTCTACATCACAGGCTATAGAATTGAATGTTCATGAGACTGTAGAGGAATTTATTCTCGTTGCCTCGATGTTGTGGGTGGATTTTCCTTCCTGACTCCCATGCTGAACTCTTCCTGAGCTGTGTTTGCCAGGGTGAGCTTGGCGTGAGCTTGGCGGTGTGGTACAATGCAGCTCTGAACCTCTACAGTTTAGAGTCCAGGTGACAAAGAGCCCTTTTTAAAGGGATTGTGGATGTTAATTGGCAGAGCAGTTATTCTGAATGTGTATGCTTTCATCTTCTTTAAGATAGGTTTGATCATATTGGGTTTGTAGGAAAATGTAATTACCCAAGAGTTTCAGAGAAGTAGTAGGATTAATTAAACTAAGGTGGAATTTTTTTATCCTCATATATCAAACATCCCTACATTGGATTTCCTTTTCTCTTCTTTTTTACTACGTCTGTTTTGCCATATCTGTTTTTTTCTGTTTCTAATATTCAGTTTTCTTCTTTCTATAATTACCCCAAAGTATTATGTTATTTCTTTTATATGAGATAGCACCCACTTACATTTTATGTGTCCTAAATGTCAGAGCATTTCACTTCTGCCGTTACCCTTCTGGTACCAACAAAGCATGAGCTTAGCATAAACAGTGTCATGTCTGTTTTCGACAGTTATGATATTTCTTTTTTTTAGGGTTTGTAAACTAATTCTAATTTTTCCTTTATTTTAGGCCTGTGGATTTTATTAGTAGTATGATTGTGTACTTTTTAAAATTAAGGCCTTCATCTAGTGGCCATCTACCTTTCTTTTGACCCTGGTGTTTTATATAATGAAGCAAAGCTCAAGACAGGAACATAGAAGCATAGAAAACAAATAATATTCTAAAATGCTAAGCAGGGGTTACCTCTGTGGTAGGATTTCAGGAGATATTTAATTTTGTGCTTATTTCTGTTATCCAAATTTGAAGCAGTTGAACATGATTTCCCTTAATCAGAGTAAAAGTTGTATTTTTAGAGCATAAAAATATTAAGGGAAGTAAGTTAGTTTTCTTTAGAAATTTGTAAACATTTTATAGTCATTATCATTATTCAAAAAATTATTTAAAAAATTTTCTTTTCCTTCTTTGATAAATAGGACACCATTAAAAAATGCACAAGTAATCATCTGCCCGAGTGGACACAATTTGGTCTGCTACTAAAGGGTATTTTGGTTGAGTATGTATAAGTATGACCTTCTGTTTCAGAACCAGCTGAAATGTTTGTTAAAAATACACATTTCTGGGCCTCATTTCAGGACTCACAAACCAGGGTCTTGAGACTACTTCAGAAAAATCTGTTTTTACATACTTTTAAGGTGTTTCTCATGCTTGCTCAAGTTTAGATCCACTTCCCTGTCCTTGGCTGCCAGGAGAGCAGTGTTAAGGTTCAGATTTAACTTTTACCTGGATTCTTGCTAATTTTCAGTCATTCTTGGCTAACGTGTAAAATGTTATGATATATTCTTTCAGGTTAGCTTATATTTATATGTCAGCTAAAATTGCACAGTTTTAAAGATTATTTTTGTTGAATTATGATGTTTAAGAAATCCTCTAAAGTGAAATTATCTACAAGTAGAGGGTGCTGTTGAATTGGCTCTGTATTCTGAATTTATTATTGACTGAACATCCTTACATTTGAATTTATGCCAGGTTCAGAAGGCCTAGGTATTCCAGGAAGTAGTTAATATTTTAGTGATAGTTAAGTCTTTAGGTGCTTGGAATCTACAGTGTTAAACTTTCTTCTCCAGATTGGTTTTCATTTGCAGGATTTCATGTACATCGTGATGGAATAGCAGTGTCTTTTAATAGTTTGAAATCATGATTCAGTAGATATGCAGTGTATCTTCTGATGAGTCTTAGAGTTCTGCGCATGTGCTTTTTGCTTTTTTAAAAAATCTAAATTGAGTACAATAAAATACATGAAAGCTATCAAAATACTTTAGCACTCAATTTTATTGTGAAAATTCTGTTCATTTTTTTTCTCTAAAACATATGGGATACTTTTAGATAAAAAATTAGCTTGAATGTACTTTCTGTAGATGCCCTCTGACCAAACCACCAGGAATACACTTGTAGTCAAATACAATAAAGTAGAATCTTTTTCCTTTTTGCAACAAAGGAAACAGCACAGTATGGGGAACTATGTATGTTAGGAGGGATACATTATTGGATTTGGGCCTATTTACTGAATTTGAGGAATGGGTTCAATAGAAGAGTGGTTTTGGTTTGGATTGGATGGTGGCAGAAAGTGGGAGCAATTTTGTGATCTGATATCTCAATAATTTTATCTATCAGGCAAGAGGAACACAGCAGGCTAAAGGTATAATTGGTAAAGAAGTAGCAGTTAATCATATTAGCTGGAACTGGGGATGTTAGTTTATTGTTGTGGTTTGTATAGTGTTTTAATTTTTGTCTGTGTTTTAGTACAGTTCTGATCTTGTTTTTGTCTCGCTCCATACTGATCACTCAGTGGCCTTTTCTGATCTCTAGTTTTTGCTCTACACACATGTGCGCGCACGCACACACACAGACACTTTCTTTTGTTTTAGCTTATTTAGGTGAACAATAAAAAATGAATACTATTTATCTTTTATTAGTTAGAATCAGTTCAACCTTCCTTTTAAAAATAATTAAGCAGACCATTTTTACCTGACACTCTGGCTGTAAATATTATGTGAGACAGCATAAATTCAAAGTGATTTGGGGATTGTAAACCATCTAAAAGTAGCAGTGATATATTTTATATTGATATTCATTTGCCTAAGTGTTTGTTTCTTGAACTCATGATTAAGGAACAAATGGCATAAGATTAAATTAATTAATTTTAACAAAATCATTACTTTTCAAGTAGGACTTACTTGATAATATTAATAATGTGCCTATTAAATTTATAATCTGAGAATTAATCTGAAGTTAAATGGATTTTAATACTTCTTGGAAACAATACACATAAGTTTAATTACCCTTACAGATTTTAAATATGGCTTAAACCAAATAATGTTTCATTAAATATATAGTTTTAATCTGAGCTACATAATAATATTTCTTGAAGATAGTGGCAATAAATTTTTACATGTTAAGTTTTCGAATCACAAGCAAAGTGTTCTTATATTTGCTCTCAGAGATGTTAAAGGAAAAGGAGCTTTTTCTGGTCATGTAAGAGACTGGGCTACTTAAATGTATTTAATTTCTTATAAGTCAGAAGCAGCACAATTGAAACACATGGATTTTAAGATATTTTACTTGATGTAGTTGTGTCTTTTGGTATTTATGGCAGAATTTACAACATTCGCATGTGAATTCAGTTGTGCAAAATGAACATAATTTTTAATGAATTTCTTGCTACAAATTATGTTCACTTAGTAGTCGTTTGATCAGCATGATCTTATGGTGTTGCTGATGTAACCGGAGGTGCTAGTGAATGTTAGGTGGTTGTAATTGAAACTATAGATGCAGGAATTTTAACAATCTATATTTAAAGAAATTATACTTACTGTATTTTTAAATTTAAAACAGTAGAAAATGGATTATGCAAAGTAGCATTCTATTAATAATCTATCAATACTACAATTTCATTTTTAAATTTTATTTTTTATGAACTACATAAAAGTATACATGACGCTCTTCCATAACATTTTCCCTCTTTTTGGTTGCCTGTCATTGATTTCCAGTTCCATTTCCATGGCAGTTTTGGAATATTTTCTAAAGAGAGTATAGAAATGTGATTCATTTTTTTGCTCTAACATTGCTAAATTTTTTTTTGGTTATTATGTAAAAATTTTTTAAACTTAATTTTCAAACACTTTTTTTATTGTCACAACTTGTCATATGTAATGCCATGCAAATTTTTAGGATTAATGTGAGGATTTGGGATAAACCTCTGTCAAGTTTCTTTCATATGTGAGATGTAATATTTCCGTGCTTTTCAGGGGATTTGTTTATGTGTGTATGTTTGTGTGTATGCATGTATGTATAGTGAATAATTAAATATTGAATGAATTCTTTGAATTGATGGCATTTATTACCCAGTATGTCAGTGATGTTCTCTAGCAATATCTTATGAATCGTACATAATTATTGTTGTAATGTAAGATTTACACTATTTAATGTCCCACAGCAGAATACTTGTCTTTTTCACTCTTTCTCAATAATTTAATTATCAACAACTTAAATGCATCCTAACTGAGCTGCTTCTTGGCCAGATCTCAAATATTTCAGCAGCACTCTTATGCCACCTGACATAAAGTGAAGTTGGGGAAGGAAAAATAAATGGAAGAGGTCAGTGCTTTTAACAGACTCAAATGCAGATCTTTGGCTTTTGTGATTAACAAACAAATACATAATATGTAATGCATTTTCAAGTCCTTCCTAGGACTGTCTGTGGAAGGTGCTTATATTCACTATTTTGTGCCAGATTTCTTTCAAGAATGTCAATTTATCATTTCTACAACTATATTTCTTTGCACCCTAGGTAGCTCTGGATAGGAACACTATTTTTTTCTAATTTTATTGGAAAGAATGGAAATCATTTCAATTTGCAATTCTTTCACTCCTATAAGAGATTGAACGTTTTTTATTTTTATTTATTTTATGTTTAAAAAAAATTTCTTCTCTTATTCTTCATATTCTTTTTTTCCATTAGTGTTTTCTTGCCGCATTATATGAACTGTTTAGTTTCTTTTTTATTTATTTATAAAATGTACAAAAGGTGTTTATTAATTACACATATATATGGGTTTTTTTTTTAAAGAAGGGGGGAATAGTGATGTTTCTTGATTCGTGATCTTGGGAAAAGCTGTCTACATTGTAGTACCATTTGCTTCTGGGGCCTGGGGATTGATCCTGGAAACCTTTAGTTTAAGGTGACCTATGGGGACTGTGTCCCAGTTGTCTTGAGAGTAATGATCTAGATCTGTTTTGGTGTAGCTTGCGTAGATACAGGAAGATTTTTCTTTTACTTTATAGCAGTGTAGGTGGTCAGTAGTACTTCAAAAAGTCCTTCACAGAGAGGTGACAGCACATGATTTCTTTTAAAGACTTTGATGTATAGCTAGTCTCTTGGTCAAAGGGATGGCAAGGCTTGTCAGTTGGTGAAGGCCATGCCCCTTTTATCTGTTGGCTATATGCTTCAGGTATACTAATTAGTTCTTATATTAGCTAGTCATGGCATCAAATTGTTCACTTAAATTCTCATACTGTTCACTTCTTCCTATGACGGAAGGTTTAGAGATGCCAGTAGACATTGGATGTCCAAGTATTATTTCAAAAGAGATCAATGCCCATGCTTCCTATCTGGAGTATTCTGGATCTTTATAATGGCAGAGGGCAAGGCTTCCAGCCATTTAAAAGTGCAATTTCTTGATAGATCTTTCCTAAAGTTCTTTTTATATCTATATTTTTATGTTCCACTTGCCCTGATTATTGAGGATAATATGGGGTATGAAATCTTAATGAGTATCCCAGGTTTATTTCTGCTATGAAAGAGTTCCTTGGTATGATTTTCTCCATAAAGGAATATCAGTTTTATTTTTTAACTCAGGTTCAGCATTTGGTGTTACGCTCAGAAAAGCTTCCCTTATTTACTACAGTATTATAATCATTGTCATTCAGGTTATCATTTATTAATTTTATAATTTCCTTTAACCATCCAGAATTGATTTCATTGTATGATGTGAAGCAGAGACTAAATTTAATTTTTCCTTCGTGTCTTCTTATTTCAAATTGCTTATTTGAAATTGTGTTTTAAACTCATTTCTTAACCAGTTTATCTCTGACCTATTTATAATATTCTAACATAGCAGTGTATTGGAGTCACCTAGAGAGTTTTTAATCAATACTGGGACCTAAAGTCTAAATCTCTGGGTTTGTTCAATGATATATATATATTTTTACAAGTACTGCTGTACACTTTCATAATCATTTGCATTTGTGCCTGAGTTTTCATTTTGTTTTTATTGGTCTCTTCATCCCATATTTGTTAATTATTCATAATAGATTTACTCATTGTTAAACTTCCAAATATAATTTGATTTCCTATTATTCTTGGAGAGATGGCATAGCTTCCTGTATTCAGTTGAGTTTTAACTTAACTATAAATTGAGTCCCCATATTTATGGTTACCTCTGAAAGGAAATAAAGTTACCTGATATTAATTGTAATATCAGTCTTTTGATTTTGTAATCTTAGGAGTTACTAAGTATCTGCATTAAAGAAAGTTTACTGTTTTGTTACTTATTTAAAAATTGATTTCTTTTTAATATGA
>CM053509.1:115088774-115175261 GCA_028627145.1 Eidolon dupreanum | reverse complement strand
TTGAAAAACACTACATTGAGAATTTGACTATCATTCACAGATTTTATATATTTAAGTATAAAATAAGCACTGACATAGAAAAATTCATATTTATTTATAAATAAAACAAAATCTCATATGATTTACTTCAGTTTAGTACTTAGTATGTAAATTGGGAACAAAATCATAAAAGCAGAAACTAGCAATATTATTTCAATAACTTGTATTTAATATACAGTTTATGAAAATTGAGATGTTTTATTTTAAGTGTATTTAGAAAATATTTAATTTTATTCAGTATGACACACATCGAGGGCCTACATGAGTAGGAATTCTGCAGGGTAGGGTATTATGATTTTTTAAAAATGGACTTTGCTATTATTCACAACTTGAGACATGTATTAACTGAGTTTATAAGGATGAACTTAAATTGGCTTAAGACATATTGCTGATGACAGCATAAATTCGTCCAATCTTTATGAAAGGAAATTTGAGAAAATGTTTGGAAAATGATCTGGCATTTTACTTCCAAGAATTTGATCTAAGTAAATAGACAGGATTATAGGTACATGCAAGATTTTATTTGTAAAGATGCTCAACATAGCATTATTTAAAACAGTAAAACAAGACAACCTGACAACACCACTGTGTGTAACAGTAGAGAATTAGTCACAAATTAGGGTGCAGTTACACAGAAGAATATTGTGGAACCATTTGGCAGTGTTAGGTAAATGCTTAGTGCCATGAGACTTTGTACACTGTGTGTTTTAAGGGAAACATCACATGCAATATTGTTCCAATGACATAAATGCACTTAGGTGAATGCAAGGTAACTATGTTAACTATTATGGTTCTTTCTATGTGGTTATTATTTTTTTCATGGTACCCTTTGTTGTTTTTCAACATTACTTCAATGAATAGGTCTTAATTTTGTCAGTTGGGGTGGAGGCAGGGCAAGGGCACTCAGCACACATTTTTTAAAGATTTTGCTTTCCGAGATGACTAGTACTTGCATTTTTTATGTGATGAATTTTTATAAATTGTTTAAGGCACCAGGATGAATAGGATAGTATGTAACAAAATGTAACACATTATCTGAGCCATTTTCATGATTAATTGATACTTTTCTATTTTAGATGTTAGAAAATTCCTTGCCAACTTTTCTCTGTGAAATGGCTGGAATTGGCAATAGATCTTTTTTGTTCATTTCAGCACATTTTATGAATGGATATTTATTATAAAAAGCATCAAGCATCTTCCTTTCACTAAGAGAAGACAGCCAGAGTGTTCTCACTCGATTGAGCTGATGGCACATAATAGCCTGTTTATTTAATCACTTTTGCTTCCTCAGCAATTTTAATCCATGATGAAGTAGAGGCTCTCTCTCCCTGCCTTTATTTTTTGAAAATGAAATTGAGAGATTTAAACATAATTTATTCTGCTTTGACCTATGGTTTGAATTAACTTTGCTGTTTGCATTCATTTTCAAGAGAAGCATTTAATCCTTGCAAAGCAATAATCTAATCAATCCCTTTGTTTTCCCAGTTGCTCTAGAGATAGTACAAAGCTGCCTAGACTATAAAGTTTCTTTATTATTAGAGTGTAAAATACAAAATTGATTTTGATAGCACATTTTGAAAGCAATATGTATTTAAAAGAGTTACATTTTGTTTCAAATAAAAGTCTCAGTGTATGATATATAAACGTTTCCCCAATTCATGCTGACCTTTTCTTGCTGATCCTTAGATATAATTAGTGAACTTTAAGAGAATCAAGGATCTTTTTCAAGTGCTGTTATTGAACTAGTTCTGGATGATAGTATACTGATTTACCTAATATACCACCATGTCACCTTTCTTTTCTTTTACTGAACTTCTAGAATGGGTATCTTATGCTTTCAGGTGTAGCTGTTGGGGAGACAGCACAGTGCTTCCCACAGAGGGAAGCACTTTTCTTTCACTCTATTCCTACACCTTGTTCTATATTCACATTGAACTGACCAGCAGTATCCCTTCTAACTGAACTGTCCTTTTCCTACCTTCTATCCCTTCATTTTCTATGGTTATGATCCTGTGTATCTTTCAATATCTACTTTAAATAGCATGAGCCCCCTTTCCCATGCAGTATGACTTTTTCCTGGGACTCCGTTTGAATCTCTATTTAACACTTGGTCATGTAATGCCTTGGTGGTACATTTGTTATGGGGTGGTGCTTTTATCTCTGTGCTTTCTTAGAACCCTGCAGAATTCCTGCACACATAGGCCCTCGATGTTTGTTATATTGAATAAAAGTAAACGTTTTCTGTGATAATGAACTATTCTGGTAGCCACACTTGCCAAGTAAGATAGACAAATCTTACTTGAACATTATCTTTTATTCTTCCTTACAAGAGTACTTATCCTGGGGTCCAAGGAGAGACCTTCCTGGTCTGTGAGCTCTACATAATTGTATGAAGAAATCTTATATATGGTATATGTGCATTTTTCCGGAGTTTGGGTCCGTAGCTTTTTATCAGATTGTAAACAGCAACTTTTACAAGTTTGAGAGCATCTACTTAAAACAATTTGGTATTCTAAACAGTGTCTTTTAAGTACATAAGCCCAATGAAGGAGAGTCAAAGCCAGTAACTATCGTCATATAGTTAATTTAGAATCTGTATCCTCTCCCTATTTCATGGGTTTTAGATCTTGGGAAAATCAGAAAATTGTTGTTCAGTTCAATTTTGGGTTAAGTAAATTGACCAAGAGCAGAGTATGGCAACTTGAGAACTGAAAGCTGGATTCTGGTCCTAATTACTTTACTTCCATTTCCAGTACCTCAGGGTGCATTAGGGAATTTCTGTAAGAAGTGCGAGAACTCTTAGTTTGCTAGTGTGAGCAATCACACACTCATGCAAGTTCAGTGCTAGATCACTGGGCCACCCTGTTAGAAACAGGTGAGTGTGCTGAGAGTTTAAGGACACACTGCTGTAGTTGGATAGTGGGAGCCTCTGGACTTGTAGCATAGAGCTATGTCTGGATGCCTCCCATGTTTTAGTGAAAATTTGGCTACTCTGGGGTGGGAGATGTAAACACAGAGTTTTAAGAGGATAATTTTTGGTCAGTTATATGAGACAAAGTAATCAATCGGTTGTTTAAGTGGGATAAAGCACAGAAATAGGAAAGGATTCCTGCACAACTCTATATGGCAGTAGGGTTTACATTTTTTTTTAAATTTCTGCATAGAGACAAAGCTGTCTGCCATTTTGTTCCTTGGCCTTGGTTTGCCCTCTTTTTCAGGGAGGGCAGTGGACCATGACCCCAAGCTTCCAAGAGCTGAGAGTAGATCCTTCTCCAAGAAAGAGCTGAGTAGGGGTGTCTTTGATCTGTATTCACTTAATCGTTCTTCCCATTATGTTGCTGGCAGATATGCATGGAATTTATACTATAGCCTTCATCAAGTATGTCTCCTGGAAAGGACAGTGTGACTAGCTTCTAATTAATGACATGATAGTTTTTTAAATTTGGTACTTGAAAGTGTTTAGCTTTCTTTTTCTTTTCTTTTCTTTTTTTCTTTTTTCTTTCTTTTCTTTTTTTTTTTTATAAAATAATTATAGTCTTTTGGCTTCTTTCCACATTTACCTTACCAGCAGTACCAAATCAATGAACTCAGTTTAGGGAAAAATACTCTCTTTATATAAAAGTATTTCATAATTTGATGTATTAACTTTAATTTTCATGAGAAGCCATTAACCTCAGATGGAATACAGCAACATTTTTCTCCAATACAAAATTAATCTCAATATTTATAATGTGAATAAGAGAGCACATTATAGCCATTTGCTTTTAACTTGAGTTGGAAATATATCAGAGCTACACCACCTCTGACCATGCCTCATTTCCAGACCCTCCTTAAATCCTTTTGGAAATGGTGATGTGGGTGCTGATAACTCCTGTCATTTAATTTTGTGTTGGCTGTCCATTCAAAGAGTCAAATGCCACCTTACTTGTTTTTCTGAAACTCTGTGTTTTGCTGACTCAGGTTGGCAAGCTACAACCCCCTGACATTTTTGTAAATAAGGTTGTACTGGGACACAGGCACCTCATTTGTATGAGTATTATCTGTGGCTGCTTTTGTACTACGATGGCAGACTTGAGCAGTTGTAACAAAGTTCATACGGTCCAAAGCCCATAAATATTTACTTTCTGGAGTTTTTCAGAAAAAAAGTTGCTGACACTCTTCTCTGTGAGATCTGACTGGTCACATGGACCTGGTGAAGAACCCGCTGGCCTGGTTTACACTTGTTGGTTGCAGAGAATTGTTTCATTCCTTAATCAAAGCATGAGTAGTGGTATCTCTTTCTTTGGCTTAAGAACACATCAGGAGCTCTACAATGTTCTGTGCCATTATATATCATTGTTACTGATATTCCTAGCACTACAGTCTTTTCCAGCCTCCTCATGCTTGGCTATACCTTTGAAATGGTGTCATAAGGGTCAGGCTGGTTTGAGTTGTACTCCTCACATGAGCACATGCTTCACTCTCACACTGTGTTAACACGTACAAGGGACCTGCCAGCTTTGCTAACTCGTTTCACAGTGGGGCTGATTAGCATGAGGCATAACCTCTTGTTTGATGTTTTTCAGGCGCAGCATCTAGAGGTAGAAAGCAATAACTTTGGCGTTAGCTCTTTTATTTGTAATGCCCTGCAAACACACATGCAAATTCTCCCTGGCACATAGCTGCTTAGGAAGATTATGCTGTTCATAATGCTACCTGTCATCACTTTTGATATTTATTTCTACCACAAGTCCTTTACTATGTTTTATTATAAGTATTACAGACTAAACCTACATTTTCTTTACAAAAATATTTCAGTCTTGCAGTACTCATTTTGTAAAGAAAATCAGTGTAGGTCCTACAGTGTCCAATAGCTCTCATGGAGGGTTTTGGCATTTGCCATATCATTTTTAATTGCAGCCTTTCTTATGAGATCCTACTCTTTTCAGGCAAAAGAAGGCTATGTTTTAGCCAATTTAGAGCTTGTCAAAACCAGAGTGGAATTAGAGAATTTTTTTCTCTGCAGTAATGGTTGCAGCAGCAGTGGTCACCACTATATCATTAAAGAATGTTTGTGGGTCATGATCTACCATCATCATGAGAGATGAAATGTAGATACTGCTGTTTTTCAGAAGGCCATGCCACTCTATTCCATACACAGAGCCACGGTTTCTTCCCGGAAATATCTTGTGTTTCAGATAATCCCTATTGTGTATGCCTCTGTGAATGGGGATTGGTTCCCACAAGCTTTGTGCTGTGGTGTGATGGATAATATTCTCTAGTAGAGACACAGCTTTATGGTTTATTTAATGGAACCAGGAATGGGTCTGGTGTCCATGCTACAGTGGAGTCATGTCCAGTGCGGCAGGGTGATGACGGCATGGAATATGCTCAAGTTTGGAGTCAGAGAACTCGACCCCCACACTGACTCTGCTCTTTATTGGCTAGACAGCCTTGTGCAAACCGCCTAGCCTTTCTGAACCTCACATTCCTATAAAGTAAAATGTACCCAGTTATAGTACATATTTTTATGGTGGTAATAATAAAAAGTATTATCACTAGAAACTAGAAACCATGTTTGAGGACCACAGAGATGTTGGGTGGTGAAATGGTATTACCTCCAAGTATATTACTTATCTAAGAGAAAGAACAATTGTGGACAGACAAGCATTAGTTACATTCAGCTAATCCTGATTTTACAAGCAACATTTGGGGCTTTGCTATAGCAGTTTTAAAAAAAAATTGCTTGTAGGTTTTCTTTTTGCAGCAGGGTAAAAAAAAAAGTTTTATTCACCTGGTGTTTCCAAAACGGATTCATAATGCTGTCCTTTATTTGTCAGTGTCACAATCTTGCCCAACAATTAACAACAATACCACAAACACAAAAAACCACTAAAGCTGTTCTCAGTAATAATCAATTATTGGGACAGCAGCTAAGGGCAACTAAGAGTAAGAAATCATTTTTTTGTTTAACAGTTCAGCTATGAAGTTCATGATGCATTGTTCCTTATTTTATATTTAATTTTAAGACATTATTACAGAGGAAATAACAGGGTTTTGTAGAAGGTATTGTAGAGTCCTAGAGGAAAATCATAAGACCCCTCCTATGCTTCTTTTCCAAAGCCTAGAGCCTGGAATAAAATATTTATAGTCATTTCCACACTTCCTTTTCCCTTTTTAGAGAGATCCAGGAACCCCAAAACCAAATAACTTAGTTTGGTATAGCTCTACCCCAAATACTCTGAAAAAAAGAGATAAGCAGAGGAGAGCTGGAGAGCCCCAGCTTTCTTCATGGTCTACAGTCCTTTAAAAATGTGTGATGGTCTTGCCCTGCAGTCTTGGACTGTTGCTTCTTATTTGGCGATAGACAGGGGAGAGGATGTCAGCTTCCCCTTCTCTTTTTAAAGTGTTTGTCTTTTTCTTCACATAATTGTCATTTTCTTTTGAATTTTAGACTACAGTGTCTGTAGGGGCTCTTGGAGAATATGTCTTGTATTATTATTACTGAATTTTTACCTGCCTAATAAATTCTAAGCATTCTGATTATATCCTGCTTGTGGTTATCATAGTACAATGCCACCTGATGTACAGTAGCCACATATTTACTCTGAACAGCTGGGAAAAACATTTATTGGTTTTTTGTACTGGTCACATTTACAGAGGAAGTGCACAGCTTCTGTCGTTACCTAGATTTGTTTCAATTTATGAGTTCCTATTATAGTTTATAAGACAACTTCAAGAAGTGTAAGTGACTTGTAATTTATAGCCATGGTATGTTAATTTTGCGAAATTGTAGTCTAGTTAGACTATACGAATTATGACCAAACAAGTTGAGATATATATGTCTTCCTCTGAATTGTAATGAGGAAATGCCTGTCAACTTAATTTATCATCAGACATGTGCATATTTAAAGTCCTTTATAGTGAAATAAAAGCATGACCTAAAGATTGTAGTTCCCACAGACTTGACAGCAGCTGTGACTGGAGTATAAAATACTGTTGGGGCCTCAACTGCCATAATAAAAGCTGGGTAACTCACATGAAAAGCTGTTACTTGAGGTGAATGTTCTTAGATGTGAAAACAGTTCAAGTAATCCTTCCAATCAGAGATCTGGAGGTCATCTGTTTCAAATCCCCCGAGGTTTCTGTCAGGCTAAGAACTTTTACCTTGTCACGTGGTGGAACTGAAACCTCAGTCAGTGCGCCTTCCCCCTTTACGTCTCTGCTCCAGGGCAGACCTACAGCCCAGACATTAATCACAAAGTCAAGCACTCTCTCATTCCACAACATCTCTAAGGCAGTAGAAGGAAGAATAAAAGCTGTTTGAAGAGTGTCATGTGGAGAATGATGGTTTAAAAATTCACACTGACATGAATTTTCATGGACACATACATCCATTCATCCCATATTTGGGTGCCTACCTTGTACCTGGCAGTAGGGTTGAGCAGAGTATGTAAGCAGTGGATGGTTCCTGTCTTCCAGTAGCTTAGACTAGTGCAGCATTTGTTCATCTCAGCACTATTACCATTTTTAGCAGCTTCCTGTCCTCTACCTAGCGGATGCCAGTATCAGCTCCCAGTTGTGACAACCAGTAATGTCTCCAGGCATTCTCAGATATACCCTGGAGGAGTCAGGATGGGATGCAAATGGCCTGTAGTTGAGAACTACTGGACTTGTGGAGACAGGCAAACACATAGGAAAGTAAATTCTGAATACACACCATTGGACGGACTAAAGATGAGCCACATAGAGTGCTGTAAAAAAAAATAGGGAGAGGTGGCTTCCAGAGCACTTTTAAATTCACTGTCATCTCCTAGGCTGACACCTAACCACAATGAAGTAGCTCTTGAATAGCTAAACATATTCATTTATATTACATCAAAATTATGACTTTTAAAACATTAAAACAATTTTGGTTCAATACAGTATCTAAAATCGTTTTTTCTTAAAGTTAAATATCGCTAGTACTGAATAGCTATGAAATATCAAAGTTTTATAATTATCTAGTGGCAGTTACATAGTACAGTCCCACCATCATGTTGCTACATATATGTAACACTGAATAGCAAGCAGCTGGTGAATTGAAAGTTCTGTACAAGCATAGAGAGAGGAATCAGGTTTGCTTTTTAAGTTTGGCATGTTGTGTTTATTGTTACTGACTGACTAGGTATAGCTACTGGAAGTTACCCATCTACTTTCCGTCAAAGATAGAAGTGATTGTACAAACTGTCAAAAAAAAGTTTGTAAAGTTTTATTCATGTAGAAAGTAACATTTTTAACTATTTCTAAGCAGAAAAAATATAACATTTATATGTAGCATAATTCACTGGTAATTCATAAACTGTCTTTTCATATTTTCTCATGTCTTAGACTAAGACTTAAGTTCTAAATTATTTATAGAAGTAATCTTTATTAATGAAATTCAAACTTTGTTGGTGTAAGCTGCCAAGTAAAGGTCTGTACCACTCTCAAACAAAAACAAAAATAAAAACTGCTAACCTCTTTGATGGTATTTAATGTTGTTATTTTTCTGTCCTCTGTTCATTGCCACAGCTATTTTTCCATGTTATTGCTTCTGCCACATAGAAATTGCCATCATTTTAAGCTCCTTCCTTTACTGGCCCATGGTGTTTGAAGGATGTTGTTGATGCAGTTTCTGGGCACTCCTGAACGAGTGTGTGCATTAATCAAAGACTATGAGATGCCTGCCAGTACTCTCAAGTTCATTTATAAATCGGCTCTTGGCTAGGTTATGTTTGCTAACATTCACCTTATTATATGCTATGTCAGAGTGGTGGGGAAACATGGAGTCACGGTGGGATACATGATGAACGCAGGTGGCTCCCTGGGTATGATTTGAAGAAAATGAGATAAGTTGATTGACTGGAAAAAGGAAGAATAGGACTGAAGATGCTTAGCATGTATCTTACTGTCTTGTACCTAAGAAGTGCTCAAATGAACCTGCATCAACACCCTGAAGTAGAGGTCTTTACCATATAGTATAACCTCCCTTCCTGTAGCAGTGTTTTATCTATTTAGTAGTAGTGTAAGAAAAAATTCTATATAATGCATTTGAAGACTAGATGTGTATAACCTATCCAGTTTTCTAGTGTTCAGAAATACAAACTTGAACCCTTGGGCACTGAATCCATTAATTTTCAAGTGAGTTAAAGGTAACTGAGAGTTTTTCAACTTCTGTTGTCATCACAATTAGGACATATGAAGGCAATACTTTACTTTTTTTTTTTTTAAAACAAAGTATGCACAATGATCATTTAAACTTTGATTTTATTAAAGGAAAAAAGTATTATAAATGTTTTTAGCATTTATATATTTTTACATAGTGAATCTTTTATAGTCAACATGATAGATTCAATAAACAAAATGCTTATTTCTTTGTTTCATTAAAGGAAAAAATAGACATCATCTTTAATGACTGCCTTAGTCCTGACATAGATTTATTTGTTTCTACTTCAGCAAATCCTTTGTAACATGAAAACTTTAATTTATCTGTTCCTTTTTAAAATCTCACATAATATTTTCAATTACTACGAAAAGAACTCAGAATCAAGAACCAGTTATTGACATTTTCCTTAATTTATTATATATATGTGAGAATTGCAGAGCGAAAATGTGAAATCCCAGCCCTTTAAATATTATATAAGATGCTTACTTTCATTAGTCTTATTTTGAACATTATTTTGATCGGGTTGTCTTAAAATTAGTTTGTACTGAATTGTAGAACTAAGCCGCCTGAGTTTGAATCTCGGCTCTGCCATGGGCTTTGGGTAAGCTACTTAACCATTCTCTGCATTGTTTTCCTCATTTGCTAAGTGGGGATAGTTATACCAACCTTTTATGGTAGAATTATTAAGTGTAATGTCATTAGAACAATGCCTGGCATTGAGTAAGTGTACTGTACAAGTGACAAATTAGGAAGTAAGTAAGTAAATAAATAAGTAAATAAATGCAGACAAATGCTTTCTTTAGTGTTAATAATTTGTTGAGAATGTACCCAAGGACACCTTTCTGTCATTCAATTTATTAATTCATGCAAAAAAGTATTTATTGATGACCTTGGTTGAGAGTTGTAGTGATGAGCAGGATAAGCATGATTTTTCTTCTGTCATAGGTAAGTCTTAGAAAGTGATATTTATAAAATAATCACACAACTAATTACTTAATTGTAACCACTATTTGTGCCGCATCTTCGTGGCATTTGGTTGTTTGTAGTAGAGGGAACTGACCTAGTCTGTATGCACTTAAGGTAAAATATGAAGGATGTTAGCTAGATAAATAATGCTCGATATAGCAAGAAGATGGGAATGTTTCTAGTAGAAGTAACAGTGTATATGAAGATTCATGATGTAGCAGAGGAATAACAATGGAGAAAAATAACAGCGTCTGAATGGATAGTGATGTTTCATTTCTGCTTAAATTCATGAGATCTGCTCTTTTCCCTGTGATATGCCCTGTTGTCTGGTGTCTCACACATTCTTTCAGAGAAGCATCCCTTTCCCACCTCTCAGTCTCCCTTGCTTGTCTCCAGGCTCCTAAGCAGCAATCTGTACATTCTTCTACACTATGGTGCTTTCATATTGTCCTATTGTTTTCCTGACAGATTCCTACTTGAATGTTTGGAAAATGTGTAAACAGAAGGTTCATTTGCAAACTGTTGGAGCTAATAATTTAGCCTACTAGCAAGACTCTGATGGTATTTTATTGACTAAGGAAATCTTGTTTATTTCTTACTTATGACCCAAGAAATGTTCCAGTTCAGTCTTTTTGAGGTCATTGAAGACTAACTTATTTAAGTTAACTTCTGCCTGAGTTATTCTCCTAATAATGTTTTTACTTCTGTCCACATTTTTAAATCTTTTTTTTGGTCTGTTTCTTGAATGCCAAATCTTAGAAAAATGAGAATTTATAAGAGATTTTTTTGCATTTCCTTTCTTCATTACTACATCTTGGAAGTTACAGCACTGTAATGAGAGAATAATTATTAGTAGGCAGTAAAAGAGAAAGGTGGTTCTGGCTGTGTAAGTATAGGAATCTGTGAACTTAAATTAAGGCTGCTGACAGGAAAATACCTACAACCACACATTCATTTCATGTTCTTTAATACAGATATGTTAATAGCTGAAGTATATTAAAGTGAGGGTAATCGATGACTAAGTGGCATTTATCTCCAGAACACAAGTGTATTACTCAGGTTTCTCTCAAACAGGATGTATAAACGTAGAGTTTTTTGTTGTTGTTTCTTTGTTTCTTTTTTTTTTTTAAATAATGAATTGGCTCACCCAATTATGGAGATTGAGAAGACCTATAGTCAGCAAGTTGGAGACCCAAGAATAGCTGATGTTTCCATTCTAGTTCAGAGGCAGGAAAAAACTGATGTCCCAGCTCAATAGTCAGGCAGGAAGAGTTCCTTCTTACTCCTGGGAGTGTCAAACTTATTGTCTATTCAGGACTTCATCTGATTGGATGTGTTCTGCCTGCACTAGGGAGGGCAATCTGCTTTGTCCAGTGTACCAATTCAAATGTTAATCTCACCCAGAAACATCCTCACAGACATACACACTCAGAGTAACGTTTGGCCAAATGTCTGGGCACTCCGTGGTCAAGTCAAGTTGACACAAAATTAACCATCCTAATAAGTTTGGTTTAACATTCAAAATCAGTTTAATTAATCATATTAATAGAATAAAGGAGAAATACCATATGGTCATTTTAATAAATGTAGAAGAAGCAACAATAATTTCAGATAAAAACTCTCAGAGGGAACTTTGTCGAGAAGGTTAAATATAAGAAACATGATAAATATTCTAAATGGTAAAATATTATACAATTCCTCCCTAAGATTTGGAGCAAAGAATTTTTACTCTAACCATTTCTATTTGTCATTTTACTTAAGATTCTAGCCACTGCAATAAGTCATGAAAAAGAAATATTGGACATAAAGATAAAAGAGAAGGAAACTGTCCCTTTTGTAGATAATACAATTGCTTATGAATAATATATTTACATGTAGATCTAGCTCTTCGTCAATAGAAGAGAAGAGAGAACCCAAAATAGACCCACACTTATATTTAATTTTTGTCAAAGGCACCAGGCAATCCAGTAGGGAAAAGAATCTTTAGTATTTGGGAAAAAGGTAAACCTTGAACCCCACCATTGATAACTACTAACTAAAGATGGATCCTAGACTTGAAAGAGAAAACTAAAATGTAAAGCTTTTAGGAAAAAATACAGGAGAATATCTTTATAACTTGGGGAGAGACAAAGGTTTCTGAAGCCACAGAAAGCAATAATCATAAAAGTAAAAATTGACGAGGTTAAAGTTAAAAATGTCTCATTAAAAGATATCATTAAAAAGGCCCAGATTAGGAGAAAATATTAGCAGAACACTTATTTGATAAAGGACAGGCATCTGGGATATATAAAGAATTTAAACAACTCGATAAAATGACAAAAATATCTCAGTAAAAATGAGTCAAAATTTAATAGACTCTACAAAAGAAGGTATACAAAACTGAAGCATGTTCACATCAAAACTTGTACATGAATGTACAGTTTTTCTTAGAAGTTTTGTTCATAATAAGAATTAGGCTGTGGAATTGTTGGAAGGACTGGAGAAGTAAAAGAGGATAGTGTTACCTAGAGATCAGGAGTGCCAGCGAGCCCTTTTGCTCCTGCATTCCTCAGCCCCTGGTCTGCTGTTGCTAACTTCTCAAGCAGCTTGCTGCTGAAAGTTCTGACTTTTGTCCTGCCTTCTAATTTCTGCAAGTCTTCTCAATATCAGGACCAAACCAGACACTGACAGACCCTTTTGTCATGGGACAGCCCCATGAAGGGGAAAGTTCAGGAGGACTAAGATGGTACTGATTATCAGTACTTCCTATCTTGTCAATACTTTTTGACAGTATATTGACAGTACTGTGAATATATTGCTAGTTTTTAGGAGTACTGATGTTAATGTCAAAAAAAATGTGGGCTCTAGTCTTCATTCTACCTCTTGCTTAATTTATGACCTTTGGCCAATTATTCTTTGTTTCCTATATTAGTAAAATCAGGATATTAGTTCAGTAGTTCTCCCTTATGCATGGGGAATGCATTCCAAACCCCCAGTGGATGCCTGAAACCGTGGATAGTACTAACCCTTGTTTTTTCCTATGCCTACATACACGTTATGGCTTCCCTTTGACATATCTAAATTGCCAGCATCACTGCTCTTGTGCTTTGGGGCCATTATTCAGTAAAATAAGGGTTACTTGGACATAAGCACTGTGATACCACAGCATTCAGTCTGATAACAAGATAGCTATTAAGTGAATAACAGGCAGGTTGCGTATATAGTGTGGATATGCTGGACAAAGGGATGATTCATTCCCAGACGGGACAGAGAGGGATTGTAAGATTTCTTAACACTACTCAGAATGGCCTCCAGTTTTAAACATGAATTGTTTATTTCTGGAATTTTGCATTTAATATTTCCAGATTGTAGTTGACCACGGATAACTGAAACTGTGGAAAGCAAAAACACAGATAAGAGAGGGGCTATTGTAGTTTCTCATAAGGATGTGAAGATTAACTGAGGTAATGCAAGTACTGATTCAGGGGGAAAATGCTTTACATTTATCACTGTATTTGGTACATAGTAAGCACAGTAAGTGGTAGATGTTTATTATCATAATCATCAGCTTGAATTCTGTTTAATTATAATGAAATATAATCATTTAAGACCTTATTAAAAATGAGAATTGGTATTTAAGAAAGGTTCCCTCCCTCCATCTTACACTTAAGAACTTAGGAGAGAAAACATAAATGAAAAAATACCATGAATAACTTGCTATTGAGCAAAGGAAACCATGAGTACCATTGCTGTATTTAATTGATTGTTCTTGGTGAGATAGTTCTTCATGCTGCTTCCACTGTAGGAATTTCATATTTTGCTCATTCAGACTTTCTCAGAGGCAGGACCTCTGGTCTGTGATTGACATTCTTGGATGTTGCTGCTGTCAAGTAATAATTAAGTTAAATTGATTAATAAAGAATATGAAAGGAAAAGGGTAGTTGAGAAAGAAAAGATTACACATTTACTTTATTTGAACTGCTAGGATTCTTTTTTAAAATTAGGATTCCAATAACCTTTGTAGTTCAGTGCCAATAACTTAATATTATCTTTTGATATATGTTATTTAATTTCAGGCACTTTGTAATTTTATATCTCTGTGGTTACAGGTTTTGCCATACATCTGACATTTTATTATTAAAATTATTATTTGCATCTGAATATCAAAATGAGATGGGATTTTTAGATTAGACTTTTAGAGTAATGTATTTTTATATTGGGTGTTTAAAATTTTTATATTGGTCTGGGATATTGGAATATTTAACTTCTGTTTCCTTATTTAATAATTAATTGCTATTTTGATATTTCTTTGATGATATAGAGGCAGAAATGAATTTACATATGTATAAACTTTTTTTATTGAAGGCTTTTTTGTATGTGTCATGACTGGCATTTAAAATCTTAACTGGTTTAATGGTCATGAAAATCAGGTTTCCAGATTAAGAATATGAGGTTAATTTATCCGTTTACTTTTACAACTGATATTCTAAACATGTTCATTGACCTTAATTGTTTTGAACATATGTAAAAATAGAAATTTGAAATAGCCTTCTGTTTTGGCCAATTCTTATATATAATGTTCTGTTACTGATTAATTCGTTAATTTAACTTTTATATCTGTATTTGGCTCACAATATATGACTATCTTACCTGATAACTCATTTCACCCCTGTCTAACTATAAAATCATTTTTTCATAAGTCAAATGCCAATAGTTATTCTCTGGTTTCAACTGTAGTTAGAGTTCCAGTAACAGGCTGGCAAAATACATCCGTCCCTAGATTTACATGGTATTTTTTAATGCGAGTTTTTTTATACGCAGTAAATATTCTCCCCATTTACGCGAACTTTTTATATGTGGTTTCCATTTATGCGTTCTCATTTTACACAGTTCTTTCTTTTTCATTTCCATTAATGGCAATTATTCTTTCTAAAAAACAATAGCTTAACTCAGCAATGTACAAAGAACTAATACTTACACACAATTATTAATGATCTTCCCATTCATAGGATGGCAAATAAATAATCATGAGTGACTACTGATGTTTTTCAGAATTGGTTTTACAAATCATTTTCTGTAGAAGCTGAAAATTATATGAAGGAAAATTATTTTCCTTTTAAATACTTTAGATATAATGTACCTGGTGATCCACACAATTCGGAACATCCAAATATAAAAGTTGTATATTTGACACCAGATACAACTTCTTGGATGCAACCTTTAGATCAAAGCATTAGTACACCTTTATGATTAGTTATATTAAATGATATTTTCAATAAACTTGAAGATAATCATGGTTACAGAAGCTCGGCATAAATACACAATTTTCAATTGTATCAAGAATATTGCTTTAGCTTTGGGTGATATAAAGCCGTCAGCTTTAAATGCTTGCTGGAAAGCAATATGGCCAAAAGTGGTTGTACCAGGAAATGTGGTTCCAACAATTAAAGAGAGATTAACTGGCATTATTAATTTTTTAAATAAATTTCAAGAAGAAGGCTCTGACAATTTGAATGTAGATGATATTAATGAATTACTAGTTGATCACGAATTAAGTGATAATTCATTCATTTAATAAATGAAGCCCATACACTGATGAATATGGCAGTGACCTCGAAGCAGTTTCATTCACTGCAGAAAATATTTACAAAGCTCTTCAGTTGGCCAGAAGACTGGAAATTGCAATTCTAAATATTGGTCCAAACATCCAATGAGTCTTAAAATTTTGAAAAGATTTTAAAAAATATTGCAGTGAATATCAAAGAATTTATGACAACTTAGCAAAAGATGGGGTTGGAAAACTATCATCCAAAAACATAAACATAACGAAACCGAAATAGTACTTTCAAATATTTCGAGCAATGAAGATAGTGACTTTATGCCAATTAAAAAGAGAAGGTTGATTGCTTTATATTACGGTATAGATACTGACAGTGAATAATATTTGTTTTTGGCTTTTCTGATTTTCATTAGCATTTTTTTGTGAAAATATATGAAATAAATATTACTTACGCTGGCCTATTTCTTTAGTATTTTTTTTTTCATTCTGGTGGACTCTTTTTACATGGTTTTCCTCTGTATTAAAAAAAGACACTTGGAACAGATAATCTGCATAAATTAAGGGACAGGTATAGATTTAACATTTCCTCTGAGTGTATCATATGCTTATGAAGTATGGATTAAGTGTATAGGTTCTGACTTAAGATGGTCTTAATGGTTAAACAGTCTCAAAAGTTGTAACCATTCCATCTGCTGTTGGTATGGAGAGATGTACATCTTCAGGACTCACTCTGGCTCCTTTTATAACACTTTCTTCCCTGTTGGCCTCCTTCTTAGGGAGTTGTTCCCCACGTTGCTGCAAAGATAATTGTTGGGTCATCATGCTAATAAGCTAGGACCAAGTCCTGATATTGAATCTCATTGGCTTCATTTGGGACATGTGTTCATCCTTGAACCAGTCACTGTTACCATTGGGATGGAATGTTTGATTGGTCAGTCTGGGCTCACCTAAAACATGTGGCTTGAGTTTGAGGTACTCTTTTCAGTCAGAAAATATTCTAATTAAGTCTTAAGAGAGAATTGTTCAATAAAATTAGTGAATTAATTCTGCCACATCAACTGCAGTAAAATTTTTTGAAAAATTAAATAATGAATAATAAATAATAGATAAAACCAGCCCTTTTCAAGTTCCATAAAACCCAACCAATATTGAATGTAGACAACTTTTTTCAGATTTTTGTTCTCCCTCATGTAGCTGATTATTTATGAAGTTCGATCACTGAACCTCTACTTCTTTGCTTATATTAGGCACTGAAATGTTTGTGGAATAACACTGTCATAGCTTGTTACTGTGGACATTATTGCAGCAGCAGAAGTATTGAATTGAAAATATATATAATTTAATATTTGATTTAAGAATTGGGTCTTCTTTAAGTTTTCTTTTCAATATACATTTCACAGAGTGGGGAATTAAAACCTGTGATGGGGTAGGCTTTGTGATTTTAGACCGTGAAAGGAAGGCTTGCCATTTACAGTCTTGGGCCAGAAATTATAAGGATCAGATGTGGTAATTTTGCAGAAAAATTGTTTTCCCAAACAATTAGAATAGTAACAAGTCATTTTCAACATTTTTTTTTGCTGTGTTCTTGGTCAAAGTAAGAAGTCAATGGATGAGTATACCTGGTATGTGGTAATTGTTTATTGCTGTAAAAAGTCTTCCCTGGCCCTCGCCCAGCCCCACCTTGGTACCTCAGCAATAGCTGTTGGAACAAAAATGGGACCAAAATCAAAATGGTGAACTGCCACACTAATCCTGCCATTTCCAGTGCTCTACCTTCCTCTCCTCTTTAATTGGGTCTCTCTGACTTTGTGAGGAAGAGTTTTTACATTTTGATTTAATGGATGCTGCTACAACTTCTCTTTATTCACCAGTGAAGATGGGACATTCTTGTTTTTTATTTCTTGACAGTTGGATTGTAATAAGTAGCCACATCTGAGGAAATAAATAACACTACAGCCCTGTAATAATTTCTTATTATAAATATAGATGAATAATCTATACTGTGATTATTGTATAAGTTATACAAATGTGGGGCTTTTTTTTTTTTTTTTTTTGGCACTGGAAATACTGTTGGAGGCAATTGTTTTAAAGTGGACTTACTGCTTGGAAGAACATGAGGCTGATATCAGCTGTATTTATGATTACTTTCTGGACTCAGTCCAGTTTGGATTTCAGTATAAAAGTACATGCAAATATGAGGAAATGTAGATCATTAAAAGTGCATTTTTTATGTGACTGGTTTTTACATTTGGACTGATGAATGAGTTTCTGTAGAGTAAAAATAGAACACATCTCACCAAACCACTTTTAGATTTTGACAGTAGACACATTGCCCTTGGGGGCAGTGAAGGAATTCTCTTGTCCAGACCTTGTTAATAATTCATTACAACAGTGAGAATTCTATATTTTATTTGAATTAACCTATTTCTTAGAGAGTAGATATGGAGGTAGAAATCTTAGTTGTAGTTTGTAGCTGCATTTCATTTGCTAGACAAAAAAAGTGTTCCCTAACATTTATAACATGTTTTCTATTAAGGCAGAGTCCCCATACTTGCTAATGAAATATTCTGAGATTGCATCAAAGGTTATATATAATCATCAGGCAATTCAGTTTTTAAATAAATGATGTAAATAGAAATGAGCCAAATCATTAAATAAAATAATACAAATATAGTGAGGTCAACATTAGAGTTTAATTTTCTTGTTAGTGATCTGGAGGAAAAGAACAAGATACTGGGAAATAAAACACTTTTGGTTTGAGATTAATATAGAGAGGTCAAGAGTGTAGAGAAACATTGTCACTTTACAAAGGGATTCATCTATTTATGGGTATTTCCACTCCAAGTGTGCGGCTTCAGTCCAAGTAATCTCCTGCCATGCCCACTTCTAGTTATACCTACCACCTCTGTCCCTCATTGCTCCCCTCCCTCAAAATCAGATGTAGGGAAATAGATCAGTCTCTCACGTTTGTATGTTTATTATAGGTAGATATACATACATATTACATATGTGAACGTGTATATAAGCTGCTTTCTCCACCTAATGGGAATGCTTTTCTATATCATGAATTGTTCTCCTGTAATTAAAAACAAAACAAAACAAAACAAAACAAACTATGACTTTTAAAAGGAATACCCTATAGTTTCCAGAAAATATTTTTTCCATTTTTTAGGTCTTTCGTAAATATTGCTGAGATGAACATTCTTAAAAACAGGCTGGTACATTAATTAATAATTATTTTCTCAGGATAAATTCCCAGTTGCTTTACTGGTCACAGATTCATATTTTAAAAAGCTATTACATCTTTAAAAGTTTTAAGTGTTGCCAAATTGTTGGCATAATTTATTCTTAACAAGTCATAGGTTGGTTTAATGCAGCTAGCTCCATTTTGCTGTTTGTGAGTCTGAAGTCAAGCAGCTAACAGTCCAGTCATAGAAATTAATTCTGCATGTTGGATCTCTTTTGGCCTTTAACTGACAGAAATCTTGTTCTTCCCATCTTGATTTCTTAGAATAATGATGAATCTTACAAGAACTGTTTCTCTACTTCTTTATTGATGGTGTTTTAAATTTGGCCAGAAAGAAATTGAAGAAACACTTAAAATCCATTGTGTGTTTTTCTACCTTCTCTTTGTTTTTCTTCTGATTCATGTTGAATATCATCTACATATTCTTCTGCTTTAAATCGTTTCACAAAATTACAGAGAAGAGATAATAATAGTTCCAGACGTTCTCACACTTGAGTGGGAATCCAGGAATTGCAAGATAAAATGGATATGAGATGCTGAATTATTTACTTATATCATTTACTTTAGTGCATTGACTTTCTAAGGAAGTATTGCTGAAAAAGTATATTTGTCAGTTAATTAAAAAATTTTATTTCCAACAGAATTATTTGTTTTTCTTTTATTATTTAGTGTTAAATTTCTAGCCATATTGTTAATGTCATAGCCTAAAATAAATTATACTTCTTACTAAAGACATTAATTTTTTGGTCTAGTTAGCTTTCATCGGGTTGTTTCCTGTTTTGGAAGTAATATCAGGGAGTTTTCAGGTGGCCAGAGAGATGTGATCAGAGTTCATTGAGTGTGAGATGGTGTTTATGACATGGCTGTTAAATAAAGCTGTCATTTTTTCCTGAGACTAACATTCAAAATTCAGTTTGACATATAAGGATATTAAAAATATAACCTGGAATTTATTTAAAGCTGTTACCAAGTTGTTTTTGTTTCTCTCGAGCAAGAGCACCATTAATATATATTATCCAGAGCTTTCATTCTGGGGATTGCATTATGCATATATGGTTATTTTATTAATTTTTTAATTTACTCTTTCCTCCCCTTCCTTTAACAAAATTTTTATTAATATTTTCCTATATCGATATTAGTGTTTGAACTATACAAAGAAGATGGAAAAGGATTAGAGAATGCTGCCTTTATCTCCAGTTTTGAAGATGTGAAGAAGTGAACATCTGTACCATCAGTTAGATAGTTTTTAAGGAGGCCAATATATCATGAAGCCTGAAAGTTGGCTAGCTGTGTTCAGCCTGTTGCGTTACTCAGCACCTTCCTATGTACTTAGTTGTTGCTCAGTCAGTGGGAAATGGAAATCCCAGAGAGGCTGGTTGGTAGGAAACTGAAGCTTGCATCACTTGAATCTTTTTTCTTTTTCATTTCACAGGATAGATCTTGTGACATCCATCAAGTCACTTAGCATTTTTGTGCCTCAGTTTCTCATCTGTGAGTTACATGATTGGAGTGGATGATTTACTTTCTAAGTTTTATTCTGGGTGCAGGATAAACTTTTCATTGCGCCCACTTAGTCATTGAAAAAACTTATCTGAGTGTCTCTGAAAAGTCAACATATCTAGCTAGCATCGTAGAAGGACTGTATGTTGTTTGCTTCAGTGCCATTTCTGACAGCTCTCACCGGATCTTATAGACTCTATGAGCAAATATTTATATTTATAAAACATTTAGTTCCCTAAGACTCTGTAGAGCCCTATTTTTATCTGATTTTGCCTAAATTTACCACCCATATAAAGTGTCACTTGTAATGCATGGATTCAGAACAAAATAACTTCATCTGTCCCTCCATACTAAAGAGTTCGATTTCATGCTGTTTTACATGGCACAGCAGGAGCGGATTGTTTACTATCTGTAACTCTGAACTTTCACTATCTTTTTATCAGATATACAGGTAAGTGTTGAGAAACAAATTCGAAAAAATAATTTCTACAGATTGTTTTGGAGACCCCTGGAGCAAGCTGTTTTAATCCATTCTCCTTCTTTTTGCATAGTTTTTCTGTCTTTGAGTTGTGTTCTCATGGATCACAGAAAGGTAGAGTGTCTAGTCCTATACCTTAAATTGCTTTATAATTGCCCTACTTAATAAGGGAGACATATCCTAGCATGGTGAAACCTGAAAATACTCAGAAGACATTAATCTGAATCTATTAGAAGTAGGAGGAGTAAAGGAAACATATTTTGGAAAATGGTTAGCTAGACTGGATAAACTCTATCAACACGGCATGATATCATGCATAAAAAAAATAATCAGACCCAGACATTTGTTTTCAACAACAATTTCAATTTGGTTATGGGTCATAGAAAATGAAGTTTGAGATGGAAAAATATGGCCCACATTTAAATTTAAAACCATTTAAAATGTATTGAATATGATTTTGTTTTGGAATTTCCACAGTAGAGTGGAGAAGAGTGTGGGAGTTGTTCTAGATTTATTTGACTGTTACAAAGGCTGTATTACTTGTGAGCTATGTGACCTTGGACAAATTAACTTAAAATCTCTGAGCCTCTCTGACTTCATATGTTTAATAAAAAAAAAAGTTATTTATTGAAAATATATATTTAAGCGCCTCTTAATCCTCTAGGTACCTAGAACGTACTTCTCAGTAAGATAGACTCAGTGTGTGTTTTTATGGTTTAAAATGGAATAGAAAGAGAAGGTCAGATATGGCAAAAGTATTTGAAAAAACTCACAGTAATGATTCAGTAAAATTAGAATAAGATATTTGGTTCTGGTGATCTTTTTAGCTTTTAGGCTACTTTTAAAGCTACTCTCTTTTTCGTGTCTATGAGAACAGAACATTCAGAAATTATTTTAACAGAATTAGAGTTCTGCGAGCTCTGCAGACCAGTGTGAGGGAAAACAAGGGATGTTCAGGTCTCTTACAGACCTTGCTCCATTAATGGACACAAGGACAAAGAAAATGACCTTTGTACTCTTTATAAAGTGACTGTTGATTAATACTGATCTTAGAATTGTATTTCTTTTCTCCCCTGTTCAGTCAGTTTAAATGTAATTATATAGTTTATTTTTCATGTACTCTGATGAAACAGTCTATTATTTGTCTTTGACTAACATTATATAGAATGTGACCCAGGAAATCAAAGTGCTTTTCAAATATTATTTTCAACTTAATTAGATCTAAATATTTACAGACTCCATTTCCTATATTAAAAGAATTCTTATAAATTGTCCAGGTAATTATAATAATTTTCTCCCAAACTTATTTGTGTAAGAGAGTATATGTACAAATGAGCAATGATTGAATAAGTATATAGATGGGATAAATCAGTGTTATAGTGGGTGTTACATATGCCTAAGGGGTGATGGTCCATTTGGGTATACAGCGATGGGTGTTCAGTATGTTCTGTAGATAGGACCTGACAGAAAAGGGGGCATTTTCTGTTCTACTATTACATTAATTTTTTGCAGACTTTTTAGCTTTGGTTAGCTATTTGAAGAATCCCATGGCTTTCCACCTTTGCAGACAAGTTCTATAAAATATAAGCATTTAGTATTTGAGTACAAACTGAAACTTTAAAAAATTTCTTTGCTTTACAACAGCATTTTGCATTTACTTCAGTTTTTTTGTGGAGAAGAGGGAGTTGGGGAGATTATATTTGTAATTATGTTTAAAGAGCTCAGTTGATCCAGGATATTTACCCACTTTTTGATTTTTGAACCCCTGTGACGGAGCTAGGGAAGCATTTTAATGTGAAGAAGCTGACTCAGAGCTCATGGTGTCCCCAGTTTTACCCAATAGCTAGAAGAGCTATAGACAGTTCAGAGTTCAGCAAGCAGATGGAGCAATGTGGCTACTGGTTATTAATCATATTAAGCGTAATCATATTCATTAAACTGGTGGAATAACCAGCAGCGTAGACTTTTTATATCTAGCTTCTTTAGCTCAGCATAATGTATGTTAGATTTATCTACATTCATTACACTTATTCTGAATTCCTTCTTTTCTAATGTAATTTCTAAGGAGAAGTTTCTAATTTCTTGAGCCAGCTAAGAATTACGGATCTCTTGCGGGTACTCCAAAGAGGGTGAAATTTGGTTCATATTTGGAACTGGTAAAAAAATTTTGTGATAAAGGAATGAATGGGCTATAGGAGTAGAATAGTCTACTCACATTTTGGAATTTATTTAGAGGAATTCCAATATAAATAGACCCCCCTTTTTAAAAATAATTAATCCACATATTAAATACTTTTATTATTAATTGTCCGGTGAACACATAAAGAAAAATATCTTTAGCAATTTTTATAGTATTTCATTAGGTTAGCTAATTTTATAATTAGTAGACTAATGTCCTGTCAATTAATGCTGGCTTCACTAACTGCATAATGCATCTATTTTCTAAAGTTGTTTTATTTAACAACTCTTTAAATTAGACAATGTTCCTATTAAAATAATTGATTAAATTTAATTCCATGATAATTGAGTGGCATCTTTGTTGGAACATAATGCCAGAAAATACCGATTAGAAATGCTAGTCTATAAATTAGAGTGCATATTGCAAAATACTGTTCCTCATTAATATTCATAATGAGAAATAACTAAGCGTAAGTATAGCAGAGAAATTCTTAGGATTCCTGGACAACTACAAATTTAATATGAATTAACAGTGTGGCAGTTTCCCAAAGAGCTGGGCCTTTCTCTTCCATATATTGGATATAATGCAGTGAAAACCTATGCCATTTATATTGGGTGGATTTATATAGATGTGAGATGAAGATGAAGATTGAGGAGTACTAGTGGATTAATAGTAACATATGTTGTGTTAATGCTAACAGATTACTAGCAGGTTATTCTTTACATGTATAGAGAAAGAAGTTTTTAGTGTTTGACCAAGTTGACTAAGTTGAAAACAGATAAAAGGGTTAAGGAATAGGAAGTAATGATTGTGATGGCATACCTGGATGAATTAAAGAGTAGATTTCAGATCAGTTGGTCAAAAAATCAAGTAAAAAAAAAAAAACCCATCATAGCCATATTAATTTAATAACCACATTCTGTAATTAAGATTTCTCTTGATGTTCTGCCCCTAGAATTGTCTGCATATTTTTTAGTGAAGTACCTGAACTTACTGAGTACTAAATTGTCTGTTACTATAAAAGGTAATTTGATGCTTTAGAATAAAATTATATTTTAGGCATAGTTACTCATTTTGGCTCTAAATAGTTATCACCATCAGTCATATTTTTATTTAAATAAGAGCTTGCTATGCCTAATACTTTGTAGTGTTTTTGTTACTACTTAATATAGAAATAATGAATGATTATATCTAATTATGGTAACAACACATTATTCTTAATTCTTATTGCCATGGCTAGGAAAATGGGTTGTTAGAAAACAATGAAATGGAGAATATCTGTCTTTTCCTTGTTATTTATTTATGAAATACTCTTTCAAAGGGCAACTTGTACAGATTTTTGGGTTATCAGAGCCAGTGAATGGTGAGTTGATTGAATGTTTGGCATTTTTACATATTACACACAGTTCCATATTTTCACAGTTTATATATTTGAGATGTAAGACAGTTTCACTACTGACAAGAGGAAATGGATACTTCTTTTTTACTATAGTTCTGATCTAATGTAGCAATTTGGTTGTACGATGAAGATAACTGATAACCTTCAAGAACAGTAATTTTTTGGGGTGCACTAGATTTTGATAAACAACATGGGTGTTAAAAATCAACTTTTTTGGTTATTGATTTGAATTTCTGAAAGAAATAGAAATTATGTTGCTTTTTTAATATTAGCCATTTTATTTTTAAATACAATTATGATGATTATTATAAAGTATCTTCGGTTTAAAGACACACTTAAGTATTCATGGGTCAGCAGGAGACAACAATATATACTTTATTTGGATACTCATACATCCTCAGAGCAAGTTTGCCATCATTGACCCTTACCTTCTTTCTGATTTGCCATTAGTAAATCTAATTTATTTTCTTTTTCTGATCAAAGATGGCTTCACAAGCAATTAATTTTTCTGTGATTGCTGTCTGCAGTGAATTAGCCAGAAAAAATTTAACATTGAAGTCTAGTTTCCTTTTTATAAAGAATTTCTTACACCTTATTTCTTATACCCTAAATTCCAAGATAAAAGAAAAAATTGGATTTTAGTATCTTTACCATAAAAATCTCAATTCATTTTACAAACACACAGCTGCAATGCATCAAGAATTTCCTATAGAAGAAAAACATCAAAAGGATTATCTTTAGTATTAGAGCTAGTGTGATAGTGGAAAAATCATTGACCATCATTGACCTTGGAAGGTTCTTAAGCTCTTTGAGTACCAGTTTCCTCTTCTGTTAAACTGTGTCTCATTTATAAGAATATACGACACTTGCCTTCAACAAGGCAGGTGAACAACTTGGCCCATGAAATATGAAACTTAGTTGGTGTTTACTAAACATTAGTTTCTATCCTCTTTTTTTTTTTTTTTTTTTAAATTTTACCCATCCCCCTACTCCCTCCCCTTTGGCAACCATCAACTTGTTCTCTGTATCTATGGGTCTGTTTCTGTTTTGTTTCTTTATTCATTTGTTTTGTTTTGTTTTTAGTTACCACATATAAGTGAAATCGTATGGCATTTGTCTTTCTCCATCTGACTTCTTTCACTTAGCATAACACCCTCTAGTTCCATTCATACTCTCACAAATGAAACGATTTCATTTTTCCTTATTTCTGAGTAATATTCCAGTGAGTGTATGTATGTGTGTGTGTGTATGACACATCTTCTTTATCCATTTATCTATTGATGGACAGCTAGGTTGCTTCTGTATCTTGGCTACTGTAAGTAATGCTACATCGAATATAGGGGTTCATGTCTATTTTTGAATTAGTGTTTTTGTTTTCTTTAGATAAATACCCAGAAGTGGAATTGCTGGATCGTATGGTAGTTATATTTTTAATTTTTTGAGGAACCTCCATATTGTTTCCATAGTGGCTGTACCAATTTACAACCCCACCAACAATGGATGAGGGTTCCCTTTATTCCACATCCTCATCAGTACTTGTTATTTGTTGATTTCTTAATGATAGCTATTTTTACAGGCGTGAGGTGATAACTTATTGTGGTTTTGATATTGCATTTTCCTGGTGATTAATGTGGTTGAATATATCCTACATCTGTTGGCCATATTATGTCCTCTGTAACAGCTTGAGGAGATCTGTTAGCTCAGTCCTCTTCACTGTGGCTTTGCCCTTGGGGTTATTTTTCCTTCATTTCATCCTGTCTCTGTCCCTTTGAGTCGAGGCTGGCAGCATTTCTGCTGTTATAAAATTCTCAAAAACTATGTTGGTCTTCTGTGCAACTCATTGGTGCTCAAGCCATCATTCAAAAGGGGCCTCCACACGTCTTTCCTAGGTGAACAAATCTCTTTTGTTCTTGACTTCCACCGTTCTATGAATCATATGCCTAATCTCTTAAGCAATTTTTCCAGCCAAACCGTTGGCTCAGTCTCCAGAACACACTGTAGATAGGCTAAGTGTTTTCCAAATTGGTTCCTCTTTGCTTGGCAGTTCTGTCATCAGTTTCTTTCCTTTCCTATCTTACAGTAACCCAAAAAGAAAACAAGGCTGCACTTTTAATACGTTCCTTGGACATGTTTTCAGCTGTATATCCAAGTTTATCACATGTTCCAGCTTCCACCCACAGGAGAAATTATTATGTCACTTCATAACAGGTGTTCCTGGTATCCATGGGTTCTTGCGATCTCTTAGGATAGAAACTGAGAGATCACTATAAGAAAGGTGAGGCAAGAAGCAAAGGTTCATTATGCTTATGCACAAGGGAACCAACCCTGAGAAAAAAATGGTTTGAGTGGTTCCTTGAGAGAAGTTGGGGCAAGGTATTAAAGATAGGTAGGTAGGGTAAAAGCTATGGGTAAGCATGAGAGGAGGAAGTTTCTTGGTGCCTCACAGTGTGATTACATGCTTCTTCATTTATTAATGTCTCATTAGCATGGTAAATCTACACCCCGGATGTGATTTTAGTATTTAAATTAGGGAAACGTTACTTTAGGGACACTCTTGGGCCTTACTGCCCCCATTCGGTGATAGGGAAAGTTTCTTGTTTCTGGGATGCCGCTGTTTACTTCTCAGGGCTCCTTGCTGTTGATTGATATTACTCTGGGGCGGATGTTCTTATGAAACTTATCAGGCTCCAGCAGTTGACCTTTTTGCATAACAGCAGAAAGTTGCCCTCCTGTCTCACAGGGATCACTTTTCCTCCAGTGTCCGAAATCATGCTCCTATTCACCAGAATTGTAAATAAAGTTCATATGTCTAGCAACATTCTGTACATGACTAATTATATATTGTTTATGATGATAGAAGCTTTTTTTAGTCTTCTCTTCTCCAAAGATATCTGCACATTTTTAGGTTTTTGTTACAGCCATACTGCACCTTCTAGTACCAAAAATTTGTATTATTTTTTTCAATATGCATTTTATTTTATTATTAATTCCAAGTAAAATTTGTATTAGTTTTAAAAGGCTCTATTAATTTCCTAGGACTGCTGTAACAAAGCATCAAAAATTTGGTGGCTTAAAACAACAAATTTGTGACTGTTTTGGAGACTCCAAGTCCAAAATCAAGGTGCCAGCAGGTCTGTCCACCCTTTGAGATCCTTCCTTGTCTTTTCCTGGTGGTGGAAGTTAATCCTTCACGGTCCTTGCCTGTACACATGCTACTCCATTTCGTGCTTCCATCTTTACATGGCCTTCTCACCTGTGTGTCTGTGCCGATGTCTCTTCTTTTCTGGTAAAAACACCTGTTCTGTTGGAATAGGGACCACTCTATTCTAGTGTGACCTTAAGTAATTACTCTGCCATAACCCTATTTCCAAATAAGGTCACATTCTGATTTACTGAGGGTTAGCATTTTAACACATTTTTTGAGGGAGACACTATCCAACCCATAACACCCAAATAACAACCATATAGCAGCCCGAATAGCCACATCAAGTGGTTGCTAGACAAAGTGGTTACTTTGTCTTATTTTAAGGTATTCTTTCCTTACTTAGTTCCTTCCTAGTTATTTTAATTGTTATAAATAGACTGAAAAGCAGAATAATTTCACACATTTTTGCTTACTTTTCAAAGCTTTCTTCACCTCACCAGATATTTGCATATAAAAACAGTTTTTAAAAAATATATAGTCATCCTATCTATCACAAAAAATATGTTAAAGTAATACTTTAGGTGTTTTGTTAGGTATTGCCTTCTTATTTTATTAATCATATTCCGTGGTTATATGAAATTTCCAATTCTACAGTTCAAATGCTAACTCAGTATTTTCCGTCTTAGAAAGTTGCTGATTTTTAAAAATATTTTTATCTTTAGATTGCTGGTTTTTAATATAAATAATGGAGAGTATGATTTTGACTATCTGGAAGACAGGAACAAATAATCATGATTCTGTGTAATAAGTCTTAGGGTAGCAAAATATGGAAGAATTCAATGTATACAGACTCCTGATAATTCTCTCTGTATTTGGACTTAGCATTTTTTATTAACGTGTATGTTCTTAAAAGTAGCAGCAGTAAGAATAGTCATTCATATTAGTATTTTGACTTCATACCAGAAACTTTGCTTGAAAAGTATGATCTATTATTGGATATCGCTCTTTGTACCAGCATGTCATAAGTTTCTTTATTTCTAAATGGGGGACTGTTAATGTCTTCCTTTCTGACTAGTAAAGCTATGTAGTACGTTTTCTTAAATAATCCTCTTTCATTTTCATAGAGGTTTAAATGAAGTTTATTATTTGTCATTACTAATGAAATTTTCTCTGTGCTGCTGAAGTTTACTATTTTTGACTGACATTGTTCCTTGTATTTGAGTATTTTGTGGTTCTATTTCTGAATATTTAAAATTAAAGATAATACTTATCTATTGTACTTATAGTGAGTCAAGCAGTCAATTCAGTGATAGATCTTGTTTCATCTCTATAAAATTCAAGACTTCTGGGAGAGGGGAAGGGGAAATTAAAATGTGCGAGACAGAATTCTCCTACGCCAAAGAAACTTACAGTGTCTGTTGTCCTCTCCTTCCTTAATTTTTCTTCATGAAACAAATATTAGTAACGCTGTTAAGAACATAAGAAAGTTTCTGCTGGTGAGTCTAAACTTCTATTTCTTTCTTAAATGAAAAGATTATATCTTAAACCAAATTTACGTTAATTTCTCAGAATCCTTATTTTCCATATTCCTAAGCCAAGGTAAGTTTAGCAAAATAACTTAGAACTGTCTCTGTACCTAATAATAGAAAGCAGTGCTGCAGATTAATAGCGATACAGGACAGGGCCAAGTTCCCTGACTTATGGAAGCCCAAGCCCTGCACGGAGAGAAGAGCGTCCTTTGGCAGAGAGTGTAGAAAGAATTCAATACCGGCAAAGTTAGCCAAAAGTAAAGTTTACTAGAAAAGGGGTAACACTCCACAGACAGAGCATAGTCTCCTCTCAGAGTCAGAGAGTGAGAGGGGCCCTGAGTGTTCAGAGAATTCAGTTTATATATACTTCTTTAGTTCCCATTTCCTTTGACATGGACATACAGAGAGGAAGGTGAAGAGTACTAGTGAAAGCCCTGCTGGCAGTTCCCTGCCTTTAACCCACAGGTTCCCCATGGTTTTAGCCATAGGGAATGAACGATTTTATGTGTGTAGGGTGCAATTTAAGACTCTGTTGTTCCTCTTTCCTCTTCAGAGGTGTGGGGAATGAGCTGTTAGCAATCTCAGCAGAAGTCTTTTATTCTGAAGGTGTCCTCCTGGCCTGGCTTCAGGGCTGATCAGCATATTGCGTCTCTGAATGTAGTTTGATTAACATTTCAATTCTCTTGCCTTCTCCCTACATTAGTAGTACTGCATTTAGAGGAACAATTGGCATAATTTACATTCAGTGTTTAGGAGGAATTTTCTTTGGATGGCAGAACAGGATGGCATTGTGTGGTAAGAGTGGGAGTGCTGAGGTAAGGAAGCGTATGGGGCATTTGGGCTTCAGTGACCAGATGCTTGGTTGAAGAGGAATAGTCATGTTAACTTGCAGTGGGAGAAACCTGGAAATCTCGCTGATGGAGTCAAATCTTGGTGTCCTTGAATGCCTAGCTTCAGGAGTTTAGACTTAATTCTAAAGGCAGAGCAGGGTGATTATACCTTACTAAACTCAGATATGAAAGATTACAGGATATTTGAGGGATATAAAAGTGACAGCTGTAAAAATGGCTTGGTGCTAGGAGAGACTGGAGGCAGAGAAATCAGTTAGCTTTGTTGCGCTAGGATTCAGTGTCTGACAGCGAAGCTGGAAAGATTCTGGTTTAAAGAATTTATATAGGAAACATTTTAGAGGAAAAATTAACCATAGATTATGACACACTAGATTTCTAGGAGTAGAGGTGAAGGGAGGGATTAGGAAATGTTGACTAACAATGTTTGCAGTAGAAGATGTTGGTTTAAGGCATGCTGAATGTTAGTTGTTTTCTGAACTTTCAAATCATAATGCCTGTCTGAACATTTGAATTCAATAGAGGGTAGCTGTGGGCTGGAGATTATTAAATTAATAATTAATTTGCATGGAGATGATAATTGTATCACCCAAATATTGAGCCACTTACAGTTTTAAGGCTGTTGGTGAGTCAACCAGTCTGTTGCCCAGTCAACCAGTCTGTTGCCCAATGTGTTAGGGATTGTGAAGGTATATTTATTACACCTTTGAGACTGCTTCTGCACCACTATTTGAATGACGTCCGTCTTTTCTTTCAACTTCTCACCTTAACACTATTCCTTTTTCCTAGTGAATATGTTTGTAGTGGTGATGATGGGTGTTTTATGTGATATGATATAGAAGAGTGTTCATTTACTCCTAATTGTTGGATACTTTGTGAAAGTATGTTTGTTAATAAACATAACGAGATTTAAAATATATCCTGAAAATTTATCTCAAGCCATTGGTTTAATTGTTATCATGTTCCCTGGCTATTTTTGTTCGTTTGCCAACTTAAGTTTCCTGTTTTACAGACCTTTCAGTGTTCATCTCACTGATACAGCCTTGTGATGGGAGAATAATCCTTTTGTTGCAGGCATACTTTCAAATGTGTACTCTTTCCTTTTAGTTGTTGGTAAACAGTTCCCTATGAACTCTACAATTCCTTTTAACATATCATTTTACCATTTATAAATGTGAATATACAGATTCTCACCTTCATTAAGAAGAAATTGAGTTTATCCCCGACTGAGTGTTTGAAAATGTAAAACATTATCTTCAATTACGTGATGACTAAACATTCTTGTGTGGTACATTCATAGTACAACTATGGGTGACTTTATGTAGCTAGTGAAATGTTTAAAGCATTGCAACACTATTGTGTTTCAGTGCACCTGCAGGAAAGACATGGTGAAAATTTCAATGGATATTTTTGTGAAGAAATTTCAGCCAGACAGATATCAGCTTTGGAAGCAAGGAAAGGATATATATACCATTGATCACACAAAGCCTACTCCCGAATCCACCCCTGAAGTAAAAGCATGGCTGCAGAGGAGGAGGAAAGTAAGAAAAGCATCTAAGAGGTAATGATCCTTCAGACCCCATCCCACTTCTACAATTGGTCATGAATATGATGTTATCAAAGACTATTCACTTTTTAAATATTTATTCATCATAAGTTTACTTAATATCTTACTGAAAATTTGAGGCAAATTATTTTTAATTTGAGAGAAATGTAATAAATAAATAGATTGTAGGAAGCAATGTATTTTATGTTCAGTACTATTCCTCAAGTTGTTATATATGGAAAGTAGAACAATACCAGAACTTCCTAGATATCTTACACTAGTGTATTTTAAAGTTTTGTTAGTGCTCTTGTTTCACTTCCATATTTTTATTAACTTCAGCAACTTGATTTTAATATTTTTCATTTTGCTACCAATTTTATTTGATTTTAGTAGTTTTCTTTATTTGTCAAACTTTTATTTTTTTATTTCTCATCTGGATGCCTGTATTTTGATACACTTGATTTGTTTTTGTTTTTTTTAAACAAAATGTAAAGCAGAGCATGTGGCATTTCTGTAAAATGGTTGTCCCTATGAACTTTCTTCTACATTCTGTTTTTGTGGCCAGGGCCATTTCAGAACCATTCACACTCATCGTGGGCATATCGTTATTTTAAAACTCATCGAATAGGCTATGCGTTATGCTTAGGTCCACAGGTAATTTTTTAAGGCTCGTATGTTGTCCAGGGTTATATTACAGTTTTACTCTCCAATGTTACTCATTGCTTTTCTTTCAGATTGTAAAAGTAATATTTGTGCCCTGGAGAAAATTTTTAAAATAAGGAAAAGAATAATGAAGGAATCCCAAGTCACCCATAACCTCACAATCTAGAGATAACCAGTGTTAACATTTTGTATATATCCTTTGCATATATATTGATTATATATTATATAATATATGCTTTTCTAAAGTTGGGCCATGCTTTATTAACAATTTGATGACCAGTTTTGTGGGTTTTTTTGTCTTTTTTTGATAACTGAATGATTTTCTACAAGGTAATTTTTAATGCCTACATTTATTTAACTAATCCCCTATATTTGGACTGTAGCTTGTTTCCACATTTTTGCTAACTAAATAGCACTGTAATTTTAAATCTCTGGCCACACTTCTGATGCTTATTATCCGATTCTCTAAGTATTGTAGTCCTTCCTATGTGGTAAAGGGTATTATTCATAACATGTATGAGCATGTGTGTGTGTTGTGTCACCATCTAAAATGCATAACTTACTATGGGTTTCATTCAGGAAAGTGTGGGAAACAGATTTAGAGAGTTAATGCCTTTGGTAAATGTGTTGACGCGTATTACCAAAAAAGCTAGCTATGGGAGGGAACATAGATCTATGATGTTGAACAGATTTGAAATGCTTTTCAGTATGTTAAAATAATCAGTGGATTTTACTCACCCAGTTTGAAAGCCTAATGTTAAGGGGCTTGTTGGTTATGCTCAGCTGTGTGGCTTGATCGTTGAGTTTGCTGACTCTCTTAAATAATACCCTATCTAGAAAAATGTAATGGAGGGTGATCCATTCAAATTTCAAAGAGGTGTTAGCCATCTTATTTTACGTGTACTTTCCTATTAATAGTGTGAAAATTTTCTACACTGGCCAGTGCATGGGTTTGCAATAAACATGACAATGCAATGATAGTACTAGTACTGTTTCTAAGTAGCCAAAGTAATTTACATAGATTATCCTTGGCTACCTTCTTAATCTCAGATCTCTGCCTCCCCAACTTCCTACAGTGTTTAGTGTCATGGCATGTGTGTGTGTGTGCACACGCGCACATATGTGCACGCGTGTGCACTGAAATACATGTTAGTTTGAGTTGTAATTCTTCCTAAATGAAAGTGTAAGAAATGTTGTGCCATACACAAAAAGCATCTATGACCAGCTATCAAGTGGCGTGCTGGAAAATAGAGAAGAGGAAAAAATATTGGTGTCCACTCTGAAAATAATAAGTTGATATAAGATGTTAGATACATACAGTTGGCCTTCTTGCCTCTTATTTTCTTTAGCTAATGATGACTTGGCATTTAATTTTAATAATTTTCTTGCATGCTTCAGAATTACATTAAACTTGGGGAAATGTCACTTGTTCACCTTGGAATGTAAAGAATCTACTCAGATTTTAACAACAGCTTTATGGGGTCTCATTTCCTTTTCTATTTTTCATTATATAAATAATATTTGATATATTGATTTGATTTCCCCATGTCTTAGTTTTTCACTTTATTTTTATTTTCAGACTTTTTAAAAATAATTATAAAGTTTTAACAAAAACTTTTCCCCAGTAATGTTTAATAATTTTATACAATTTTAATTTTAATTTTTAGTAAAGTTTTAATTGTTATTAAAACTTAAGATTTTTAATTTCAAATTTAATTCATTAATTGTGAAGATTATCTCTGCACAAACTATCAGCTTTTTTCTTTCAGTAATTGAAAATAACATTTGTATTGGTATATGTTTTATCCTGTCCATTGCAAACATTCTGTTCTGAACATAGCTCTCTTGTTAATAGCTTCCAGTGCACTAGTTCTCACTCTAAGAGGCCTAAGAATGAAGAGGACAAGGAAGTGTCAGCTGCAGTTGATGGGACAGAGGGCCCCACCACTGCTCCAGACCCAGATGACCTCAAGGTCAGTGAAAAGCCAGAAGCAGCAGCAAAGCTGGGGAACACAGAAGCACCTTCAAAGGAAGAGGCCTCTGATAGCAGGATGCAGCTGGATCAGAATTCATCAGATAATATCAGACTCTCAGGTGAGAAACTCGCTGATTGTTTCACAACTAGTAGGTGGTTGATGATCTGATGCCTTTGATCTGTGTTCACTAGGATACATAACTTATTTTTCCACATAGCTTACCCAGTGAGGTATCTAAAGTTATCAAGTAACTCAGTCAGGAGGCCAAGAGAATGTGATAAGTCAAGAGCACCACTGCTACATTTAGTGGAATTAGAATTGTAAGACAAACAGCCAGCAGTGCTTATGTGCTTTATAAAAAGGAAGATTCTAAAATGAAAAAAAATGTTTTGGTGCAACTCAGTATACAGTACATTTTTGGAAAGTTTCTCTTGAATTCACAGAGAAAATCAATTATAGATAATTCTTTGCAGATTCTTAGTTTTCGACTTAATTTTAAGAAGGAAATAAAGAATAAAGTTTTTAAAAAGAACAACAAAATCATTCAGTCTTGGGAAATGGTATTTATAGCTGTTTCTCTATACTAAAGCCATCATCTGTAAGTCTCAACTACTTTACTTTTTTCCCTTTTAATATCATATTTCTCATGAAACTGCTTTAATGCTTTCCTTCTTTAATATGTTGGGGCATTTGTCCTATTACTGATCAAGCTTGTTGGTAATTCCTGTCTTTTTCTCATACCCCTTATCCAATCCTTCTCTCATGGACTCTTCCAAATCTGGCCCCCTAATCTTCTTCCTCATTCAAGGCACCATTATCTCTTGCCTAGACTATTGAAGAAATGACTTCCTTTCTGTTTTGCCACGTTCCCTCTAGATAGTTCTCCATGTGGAAGTCACAGTGATCCTTTAAAATGATGTAGCATAAGTCTTGTCCCTCCTTTGTTTTTACTCATTCCATTTAGAGCAAAAAAAAAAAAAATGTCCTTATCACAGTAATAATTTATCTGATCCTTGGCCGCCTCTTCATCTTCATTACTTTTTGCTCTTGAAATAACTGTGTTAATAGAGTTTAAATCATAGATTATTCTTCAGTGAGTTCATACTTTAGTGGAGAGCTAGATAAATATAATTACAATCCAGTGGGTAAGTGCTGTAGGATGTTGCTAGTATACCAGGGACAGACCTGAAACAAGAGGCTAAACTGGTAATGTTTCTTGGAGTAGGTGATATCTGAACTGATTTGAGAAAAGTAGATAGAAGGGAGCAAGGTGGAGAAGGTAGAGAAGGGAATAGCAATAAGCAGTGCAGAGAAGACAGTTATATAATATATATGGCTGTTTCCATATAGTCCCTCACCATAGTTTAATTAACCACTTTATGAATTACTGGGTGGTTTAGGCCAAAGGCACCCAATTTTATTAGTTTTGTCACTACATAGTTCCTTGCATTTTGACCTTCAGGTTTTGAGACCTGGCAGAACACTTTAAGTAGAAGATGTGGCTAGGTTCATCTTCAGAACTAGTATACAATAGGTGAAATGATGCCTGTGTGTGTGTGTGTGCGCGCGCGCGTGCGCGCACGTGCACGCACACGTATGTGCATATGTGTGTTTGTAAGGGAAGGGGAGGGTGAAAGATGGCAATAGAAGAGAAGTGCTTATGATATTCTTCTCCTTTTATATGTTGTCATTGTGTCATGCAAGATTAGTGGAGGACATTATTTTTACTCGATCTGTATGGCCTTACATGTGTTCTTTATATACATCTTCTGAGCTGAAATGTTTCATCAGTAGCAGCTTTTAGCATCATATATTGGAATATAATTCTTATTTTTAGAAAGATTTCAAATTGCTGCTGCTTTGGATAATTATTGTAATTGCCCTGAATTTTGATATTGGTCTGTAGTGGAACCTCTTTTTAATCTCTTGTTTTGTCAATAAGTACATTCTTTTGCCAAGCTCCAAGGTCTCACCTTAACAACTACAAAGGCTGCACGGTGCTTCGATGACCTTTCCCACCCATGTCTGTGGAATTTTAGAGGGGAAGTTGGAAAATAGAAATTTAATTGAGAATAGTTTAACAATTGTATTCAGTCATAATACAATGCAAAATTTATTAACAGTCTTTTGTTTTACTCCTTAGGAAACAGCTACTTAAGCACATCTGTAACGGAGGAAGTAAAAACTGACGATGACCAAGCCTATGCCGTAATTCCACCTTCGAATCCCAGAGAGGTTGATGGTTTCATATCTAGGGGCCATGTGACATCCAAGGAATCAGACCCACCCAGGCTTCCTTGTCCAAAGTCACCTGAGTCGTGCTGCTCAGTGGCAGAGAGTAATAGTGTGTTGACAGAGGGAGAAGATAGTGATGTGGAGAGCTGCGGGAGTGGCCTAGAACCGGGGGAAGTTGCAGTGGTCTCCAGTGGAGAGAGAAATGGCTTCAAAGTCCCCACTGTAGGTGGCAGTGTCCGTTTTTACTGTATTTCTTGTGTGGTTGATGTTCTGAAAATTACTGTGTAGAAATCTTGCTGTAAGGTAGAAATAACATCTCATATTTATGGACCTTAATCGTATTTCCTTTGATGACTGGGTGGTAAGCCTTCTGTGAGCTCTGGCTTACATGGTGATAATTCTTTTGGCCACATTTTGGAGCTTAGTTTTCTTTATTTTAAACTTTTTCTAAAATTAAGCTCTTTATTTTGAGAAATATAGATTCATGTAAAATTTTAAGAAATAGTACAGGGAGATCCTATATACCCAGTGTCCTCCAGTAATTTCTTGGAAAACTGTAGTAGGATATCTCAACGATACTGACATTGATGCAGTCAAGATACAGAATGGTCCTATTACCTGCAATGTTAGTTGGACTGAAAATGATCCACCCAAATGGCTCTGACCTCCTCTTGCCAACAATTAATATCTATCTCTGGGTCTCAGGCTTTCCACAGCCTCTGTTTTAACATTAGGGCTCCCCTGGTCACTTTCCCCTGACTCTTTCTTCATGCACTCTGTTTCAAGGATCAAGCTGATCTTTCTGGCCCTGTCCACTGCTAGAAAGAGGTCCTTTGCTTCTTGGAAACTCAAAGCCCCTCTTGATTACCAGGCTCTCCATTCCATTTGTTTGCATAGGGCCTTCTTGTTTCTCTTATGTTCTTGCTAATATCATAAGCTTTCAGCATGAACTGTTGATGGAACTGTAAGATTGTGAGTGGATCAGGCAAACTCCGATTGCTCTTGATCATATTAACTCACCACAGGCCTTGTCGAATCTTTGGGTAGTAAGGGAGATTAGATGAGGAAATCCACTTATCTAATCTCCCTAGTTTAAAATGTCAAATAAAATATAGATAATTTCTTAATTTGTCCTAATAACTTATATCATTAATTTATGCATGGTTGTATAATCTACTGAACCATAAAATGTTTATCAAAAACATGAGAAATAGAAAAATGGTCTAATTTATTTGAAAAGGTGGCTAAGGGAAGTGTGAAAGTAGTATTCACATACTGTTTAGTAAACAAATTTTATATTTTAATTTCCTATAATGATTAATTTTAGTTGAACAGATATTGAGATTTTGGAATGATGAATAAGTCAAATGCCTGTTTAGTATATTTAGTCACATACTTTAAACTAGAATGTAATTGAAAGTAACTTTTCTGGCTCCTTGCTCCACTAAGTAGAGATGATTCTACCCTTAGTACCTTTTTAAACCTTCACCTTTGCCATTTCCCTGAAAAAAGATTGCCTGCATAGGAAGGCAAATAAATGCTGCTGTCGAGGGCTGGGTGACTTGGTTTGCCCCTCTTAGAAACAGCTACGTAGTATTCTTTTCTTACATCGTGGTCGGATAATGCAGTCATTCCAAGTAATACAGACCCATTTCATTTTTGTGTAGTTTTGAACAGTGTTTTTTATTATTAATTGTAATACTGTGTGTATGCCGGTAGCAGTCACCTTTAGTCAGTCTTCTCAAGAAATATTTTTTGAACATCGTCTGTCTATACTGTGCTCTGTACTCTCCCTAGAATATATCAGATGTGTTAACACTTTACATATTATTCCTGCTGCCCAAAGTACTTCTCCCCCAGAGACCTAAATGTATTGCTTCCTCATTGCACTCAAGATTCCACCCAAATGTCTCATCAGAAGGACTTTCTCTGATGACCCTGTATAAAATTAGCCCCCTTTCCATCTCTTTCCATTCCATTGTCCTACTTTATTTTTTCTTTATTGCACAGTTGATTAATAGAACCTGATAAATGTTTACTTTTTACTTGTCTATTGTCTGTGCCCTTCCCCCTCTGTAATGCACAGTCCTTGAAAGCAGGGATCTGGTGTAATTTTTCCTGCTCTTTATCAGCATGGCACATAAGTAAGAGCTTAATAAATATTTTTTATTGTTGACTAAGTTATCATTTTCCAATTACTTTTTAGTTATTATAAACCACAGATAAATTTTATCTTTTCCTCTTTCTTAGCTTTGATTAGAATGTTTTCACGTTTTCTCATCATCCTGTTTTGGTGTCAGATGCCATTGAGTTTCTCTGCTTTCGCTACTGCTTCTACAGCTTACAGGAAAATTTCTGAGACTACTCTCTCTTTTCTAGTCAACCATTGATGCATACCTACTAGTTTTAAACTCTCTCTCTAAGAATCCCCCTTCCCTTTTTTGAGGGGCTTGAGTAGGCAAGAAAGCTTGTAAGGGAGTTCTATCTGGAAGATGTCAGAGTATACATGACTTTTTCCTTTACCTTTGAAAGGTTGGGAGAGCCCAGGGCAAAATATTTTATATCAGATTAAAGTGGTTTAAAGATGACAGTAATTAACCACATTAAAAATCCTTTTGATTTCTTGTGTAACCCTCAGAGAAGTGGAAATTCATTTCTGAATGAAGGAAGTGTATGGGCTTAATTTGGCAGTATGGTTTTCCATGTGTCTAGAAAACAAAATAATGTGCCAAATAATCACGTGTGACTAGCATAGAGGTGACCAAATGCCACAGTTCTATATTGTTATAAATATAAAATCCTAAATTTAGATTAGTTTTAAGAACTTTGGAAAACTTACTAACTGCTGTTTATTGCAGGCCTAATAAGCCTACCCTGCACTACAGTTAGAATTTTAATAGGGAGTGGAAGTATAGATGATTAACCTCTTGGTAAAATAACTAATAGAGTGGATTTCTATTTCTTTTGACTTCATGGTTTAAATTTCTTTTAAAAAGGGCTAATTCCTCAGGAAGTGAAAAAGTACAAGAGTTCTTCACAATTAAATTGTCATAAATCATTGTGAACCATAGTTTTTTTTATTTAAAACAAGTCTTTGACTGTGGGTGTTTCTTCCCCATTTTTGTACTGTAACCAGAGAATAGAGGGAGAAACTAAAACTGCCAAAAGTTGGCGCCATCCACTTAGCAAGCCTCCGGCAAGATCCCCAATGACTCTGGTGAAACAGCAGGCAACAAGTGATGAAGGTAAGCTTGTGACGCTTTTCAGTATTTTTTTCTGTGTATACTGTACAGTATTCAAAATTTATGGTCAGTTTGTTGTAACAAACTTTTGTTGCTTTGTGGAGAGGTAATTTGAGCAAGTTGTAAATATAAACAACAAAGAGATCATAGGTAATAAATAATTTATAGGCAAAAGAAATTTGAATTTTAGGATTAGCAGAATTTGGATTTTGCTTTACATAATCTAGCCATGTTCCTGATAAAAGTCTCCCCATTTTATATGATGGGATAAAATTGGTCATTTCTGACATTTGTCTTAAGGTACCCCAGAAGTTGAGAATCACTTTTTTAAAGGTGTCAAATGATGGAATTAATACGTTGTAGTTTTCATTGTCTTTATTTTTAGCTTGAATCCTTTAAATTTATTAACACCATTTTGAGTAAGAAACTACATGCAATGCTTTATTATCCTGTTGTACTTGCTGTGTGGCGAAGCACAGGTGGAAGGTGGGTGATAAGAAATAAAGGAACTCCCTAGGGGATTCAGAGAGAAATGACATCCAGATCGGAAGTGGAGAGCTAATGCTGTGTCTGTTTTGGGGAAATATGCCAGGACTAGAGTAGAGGTAGGGAAGTCAGCCGAGATACAGGTTCGCTCAGACACACAAAGCTGGACTCTTACTGGCCTATACCCTTAGTTATGGGTATACTAGAGAAAAACAAAAAACTGTAACTGACTATAGGCACAGACAGAATCAGAAGACTTGCCACCTGGGTTTGGGCTTGTGTGAGAAAAGGTAGGGTGACTTTCTCTTCTGGTCCTAGGACTGTCAGCAAATTGATACTTTGTTATTCTAAGTCAGAAATTTAAAGTAAAAGTGGGGCCTGGCGGCTAAAGCTTCCAGGTCTTCTAGTAGAAGCAATTACAGATCTTTTGAATCCACTCTGAAAAAGAATCTGATTGACTAATGGACAGTAGACTCTGATGAGAGTCCTGTTTTTTTTATCCCTTATAAGTTTTTTGTCTTTCGGCAAGTCTTTTCTCAGGCTTTAGTTCCCTTTTGTGTAAACTGTGAGGACTGGTCATGAATGATCATTTTTAGCTTTTCAAATACCCTGAAATAACAGGGTAATATGTTAAGCTCATCACTGTTGGACTGCATTTTTACTTTTAACTCTTCAACTATAATTTTATTATTTCTAGAATAATTATACAAAAAAATGGAAAGATGTAGATACCCATCTGTACTGTGTTCACCCAAGTACAGAGGTGATCCTACCTACAAGTTTGAAAATTGACAAGATTGAGATTAAAGCCCTGGTTATGGCTTTGATTTTCTCTAATCTGAACTGTCTGGATAACTCTTTATAATTCAGCAAGTGCAGTACCGTGATGAGCTGTTAAGCATCTCTTTGAAATTAAACACAGCTTAGACCCTGATCCCTATCTTTATAATGTCTGCATACCTTGAGGGTTTGATTAGGAGAGTATTTCAGGCAATGTTATAGCAATTTATTTTTTTACAGTCTGTCTATATTAATATTATAATTCATTTAGTAATGGATTAAATATTTAAATACCGAGATGAAGAGATAGAAATTGCTACTTTAATTAGAGATTATTCTTGGTGTTTGACCATTATTTAACTCATTTAACCTAGGTATTCAGTTATTTTAAAGAATAAAATGTATACATTTAAGTACAATTAAGTAAGGAAAATCTCAGGAGCTCAAGTCGGACACAATTTGATTACTTTCTCAAATGATTTTCTCTGTTTCATTCACACTCCTTTTATTAAAATGCTCATGTTTATGGTACAATTGAAAACTAAACTGGATGTGAGCATATTTTCCCAGGACTAGAACTACCCACTGGTTTCATTTTATCGGAGAGTTTTGTTTTCTTTTGGGATTGCCTGATATTTCTTGTGGTATTTTCTGAAATTTTCTCTGTGCCATTCAGTTATTGTAAGTGCTACTATGCAAGTATAAGTGTACATGCTGGCTCTTGGGCACTTTGCAGTTACTCCTCTAACAAAAAGACATTTTTCAGAATTGTCCATTTCATTTTACCTTTGGTAGGTAGGTGTTTTGGGGAGAGTTATGCCCCCCTTCCCTGGCATCATGCATCTCCCTCCTTTCCAAGAGTATTGGTATAGATTTCTCAGTCTTCATTTTATTTCTTTTATTTCAAGGATTTGTTAAATGGATCTATTGACCAAATATAATAATGTCTTTTATTGATTCAAACTTTGCAATGTTATTTTAAGTATTACATTAAATAGAAATTTTATTTTAAATATTAAAAGCACCCGTTTATTTTGCCAGATAGTAATGGACACATGACTGTGTTTATGGTGAGCAACCTGAGACCTGCCTTCTAATCTCTCCTTGGCCATTAAGGGCTATATGGCTATATGGCCTTGGAGAACTAAGTCATATAATCTGTCTAAGGCTCATCATATGTTTACTCATCTGTATGATGAAATGGTTGGATTAGTGATTCCAAAATTTCATTCAAACTCTGAAGGTCTTTGATTCTGTGAAATATAATAGAAGAGGATAGTATGTATTCAGTCTCTTGTCCCAAGGTAGCCTTTCATTGAAAAGCAAAATAGTGACATACAGAAGCATCATCAGTATTTCTCTTCTGTTAAAACTTTTCTACTTTTGAAAAATAAATGCCATTTTATGACTGTTGCCTGTCATGCTCCAAATGTTATTAGTTTTTACATAATGATCTCTTTGTTCCATAAGTTCTTATTAGCTTGAGGTAATATTATATGTTCATAATAAGCATAGTTACATTTGTCTGTTTAAGCAATAAAACAGCAACTTCAGCAGATTGGCTTGGAATATTTGTTGATAGGTCACAGCCAGTGTTTTCCTGCATTATGTGGACGTTGCATTAGATGTTGATGGCACTCAGATGTAATGGATATTTTATCTAGCACTCAGCTGTGTAATAATAGGTGAGCATTCTCAGTTTAGCTTGATTTCTCTGTCAGTAAATTCCATTGGGAGCCCCAATGGCATTGACTTTTACTGCATTATGGATAATAAAAATCAAAAACACCTTGCTCTTATTATGCTAGTGGCTTTGTAAGGGTTTGATTGAATTAGAGGAAAAAAATGTTAGCTTTTTAACTTATGTCATGAGATTAGTTTCTGTACTTTTCGGAATCAATCTTGAAACTTTTCTAAATATAAATGTGCTGAAAGCATTGGGATTGTAAAATAAGAGTCAAGAATTTGATTCTTTTGAATTCCTGTGTGCATTGTTACTCTTAAAGTTTTGGAGAAAACATCTGAGGAACAGGTTTTGATGCTATGGTTCTGTGGTTCACTCCATTTAGAAAAATAAATTACTGTATTAAGCTGAAATGTATGAAACTGCTAATATTTGATTTTTTTAATCTACAAAAACCGTAATTTCATAGAGCTTAACTTAAATGTATTACTTTCCATTTTCTCAGATTTGCACACAGCCCCCTTTCTCTGGAGATAAATATGTCTTAACCCTATAGGCCTTTGAATTATCCCTTATTTTGTATTACATTTTCTGCATTTCTATTTCTACCTTTTGTTTGATTGTGAAACTAATGGTGAAGATCAAGAACAAGCGTGTAAAGTTTGCAGCATTTTTGTAGATTTTAAAATTCATTTTATGATTTCCTAATGGTCTTTAATTTCTTTGTTTTGCTTCTGACTACTGAAAATTTAGTTCTGGACTGGCAACATTCTATAGGTTGACATTTGAGCACTTTTCACTGCTTGAGAGGAGGAGTTTAAGTGAATGTGCAGGCTTTCAGATAGTGGTTAGGAAGTAGCTCATTTTATTATCATTTTAATTCTATAAAATGTTTCTTTTTTGGTGGGGTCTTAGGTTCCCAGTCTTAGGAAAATGATGAGGTGACTTTTTTTTTTAAACACATATCAAATGGTCTTCTAAATTATGTAATGATGTTTCATTGTTTTACTGTTCATTTTTAATGTGGAAAAGTGCAGAGCTTTTTGTTGTGCTAAAAGAAAAAAGTAAAAACTTAAGGAGATAATGTTTTCTGTAATATGTGAACATATCTGAGCATTACTCAAATATTTCCATTGTTGTTAAGGTCTTTTCTCGAGGGAAATATACTTCATAATGCCTTTAAGTGAGTTATGTAAGGATCTGGGGTAAGAATCTTCTTTGGAGAGAACAGTGAGTACAAAGTTCCCAAGGAGGGAGTGAATGTGGCATGTTTGAAGAACAGAAAGAAAGAAGTACATCTGACAGGACCACTGGATGGCCTTGGATGTGGAACAACAGAATGAGCCTTTGCCACCTTGTCCTCTTGTTTCTGTACATTTTCTGGAGTAATTCATGCCTTGTTTCCCCAGTAGTCAGCATCATGGCTGCCCTGCGTGAAGTTCTTCACTATCTTCTTTGCAGCTGTTTTGTGTGATTTGCCAGGTGGTATCCCTTTTAGTTTTTAGGTCAAAATGTCTAAGGATCCTATTTTCCTTTACATAGATGACTAGAGCTGACTTTTAGCTAGGGGGAGCTTCCCCCCCCCCCACCCCAGGTGAATTGCAACATGGTAGTGGTTCTTTCTTTGCTTAGAGATCTTGTTCACCCATTGTTTGACTTTGTATTATAGATGCTGTTAATGAAATAGTTTAAGAAACTGGAGGTTTCTCCCATGGGCAATTTTGAAGTTTTTGAAGGCAAGGGACTTTAATTTGTTATTTCCACCATCTGCCATATTGTGTAGAACACAGTGAGTTTCATATGCTCATTCTTTTACCTATCTTTGATTTGATTCTCAGAACAAGTTTCTTTTGGTGCCATGTTGACATTGATTTTTCCAGAGATATTCTAGCTTTATTTTCTCCATCTCCACCAAGATATAAGAATTCACTATGCTGCTTTCTTCCCATTATTAGCAATTGTTATTTACAGTTTTTTAAATATAGATAATGTTATCATTTTTACTTGTTGAGGAAACTGAAGCTCAGAGACATTAATTCAGTTGTGCAAGGTCATAAGGCTGGTAGTTGGTAGATAAAAGACTTTAAATTCTGATTCCCAAGTTTGCACTCTTTCTACTTTACTACTAGCACCCCATAGGAATAGCCTTAGTACTGATAAAAGAAGCCTAAGTGATCACATATAAATGTCTGATAAGAACCAGCTATCTTTGTTGATAGAATAAATCACTTGCAGTATTCCTCGTTTTGTCCACATGTATTGTAAGAATATATACGTTAGTGAAATATTAGTTAATGTTCTTTTAAAAGTGTAGACAACATCCATAATGCCGAAGTTCTTCCTTCATGAAACCCACCTTTTTAGAGGTACCATAAGTGTCAGGGCATTTTCGTTATGGGAATTTTGAAGGAGTGTGTTTTGGAATGTTTGTTTAAAGTAGTTTATTGAGTCAGTTGGAATGTATCTTTTTGAAATGTTTTTGATGTCATTATTGTGAAGTTATGCATAAAGAATAAAACTATGACCATTTAACTTCTTAAATATTTTAGACCTCAAACAACGGACTTCTCTGTTATCCATTATTACATTAGCATTTTAGGGGTACTGTAATGCAGAATTTAATTTTTTCTTAATGTTATCACTTCCAAATAATATTATACTTAAAAAAATCTTGTAATTTTTTTCTCTTTTGCACTTAAATTTTTTTTCTTTTTTTGTACTTTTGACTACACCTTTACAAACCTTTGAAATTCAAGTTTCATAAAATCGTTAAAATACAGTTTGCGTACTGATTATATAATAGTGTGTATGGGAACAGTAACATTCTCAATTTTGAATTTCTTTGCTCTTTTGAATAACTCATTCTTGTCCTCCCTACCCCGGCCGTCCCCTCCCCGCTTCCTCTAGGACATTTGAAACCATATATATATAATGCCTCCCAGGGCTGAAATTTTGCTCAAGTACCTAAAAGATAACAGATGCTGCTGTGCTCTTCATAGCAGAAAATAGTGCTATACCAGCCAAAACACATCAGTGGAATGTAACCTCAGTAGTGAAATCCTTGTGGTGATTGGTAAAGGGAAATTGTACTGTAGTAGAGTCAATGGCTTTTCCCATCTGGCAGGTTTCATTAGGAAGTCCTGGCAGCAGTCCTTCCACAAGGGCCCACATGTTTTTCTGTTGAGAAATCCACTTATATTTAGTGAGTAAAATTTGTTCAAAAAAGACTTTACTTAGGAGTGAATAAGTCTGACATATGTCTGCTTTTAAACAAAGGTTTCTACCAATTCATAGGACCTACCTATTATTGTTCTGACCACAGTATTTTTTTTTAGTTTTAAAGATTATATATATTTATAATTATAAAAAGTTACAACCCCCCTGTTCTTTATTCTAGACTTTTCAATATATTTTTATAGAATTGTCACCATTTGTTTATATACAGTTTTGTGTTCTGATTTTTCATCTATTAAGAGAATATTCATATTCATTTAATATGATGTGTTATAATGTATATATTTATGTTCTATTATACTTCATTGGTATTCTTTAAAAGCAACCTTTCTAATGTGGCATAATATGGCCATTTTATAATTTACTTATATATTTTTAAATGGGCACTTTTGGGGGATACTTTTGTAGAGGACATTAATCTTTTTAATATCATGAATAATATTTAGTATTATTTTTGAAGGCGAGAGTAAAGACAATAGTTTTCTTCCCACCTTTTTAAGTTCTTCTGGCTGGGCTAATAAATTAATATGGGACAGATTAGCAAATAAATAATCAAATTTAATATGTACATACACACGGGGGTTTCATAAGAATATGAGACCCAATGACAAATTGGGAAGTTGAGGCTTATATGACATTTTGAGCTAAAGAGAAAGGATTGTGGTTTGGAACTTCAAAGGGCAGGAAGGCAGTTCACATGAAGATGGAAGCAAATATTTGGTAAATATTGTTTGCTGGGCCATCTTTAACGATGGGACACAGAGAGGACTTTGATCAAAAGGGCCTTGCTAGATTCTTTCCTTTCTATCACATACTAGTTCATATTAAATTATAGCTATCTAGGATGATGTCTCCCTTTCTGGAGGAGATCCTCTATCTAAATTTCTTTTAGGGGTGTTAAGGGGAAGGTTAAAGTTTTTCCCTGAGCCTTTCATTTCTAAAAATAACCAGCATTCTAAAAGACATATTTTGGGATGGCATACTCTGCTTTTCTTCAGAAGGAACCACCGTCTATTGAAGCCCTAGGTCTTGCATAGAGATGAGTAGCAGCTTTATGGCTGGTATTACATATGACCTGTTGGAAAACCCTGTAATTTAGATAATCTTATATTTGTTTCACAGATGATGAAGAACTGAGGTTTAGAATTATAACCAAACTTTAAGACAGCACAGATTACATGAATAAAACACTATTTGAATTTATTCTAATAGAGTTGGATCAGAGCTCTGTTCCTGTAGCTATCTATGCTGTGTCAGAGTAGTTGAATAACCATTGTTCTGGAGCACGAAGTCAGGGCCTTTACCTAATTTATTACATTAACTATATGATGTTAATCTTAGATTGGTCATAGATTTAATCTTATGATCATTTGAACTAATATTTTAAAATATTCTTTAATTTTATTTATATAGGTTTTAAAAATCTATATATATTTTTCATATGAAAAGCAGTATAAATTGCTTTATATAGAAAGCAACCAAAATAAATACTTAATCATTAAAATCAAAAGCGTATGTCTATAATAATCCCTAAGATCCCTTCTTAGTGGAGCCACCACTACATCTTGGGAAGTTTTATTAATTTGAGGGAAAACATTGCTCTCCAAGTAATGGGATATACAGTATACCTCAAATTAGTGTAAGTAGTAATCTTAAGAAGATTTCGTGAATATCTTAAGATTCTCAAGTGAATTGCCGCAAGCCTGACTTTGTTTTCAGAACCTTAAGTTTTAGGATTCCTTGAGCTCCCAACTTTCTGTGGGCTTCCTTTTCTTCCTCCTTAAAAATTCTGTAGGATTGAATCTCTCATGCAATCTTTGTGGCTGCAGCGGAGACATTGAGTCAGTGTCAGATGTGCTACTGACTCTCAGATTATATAATGTTAGGTATTAACAAGACAAGACACATTTCTAGTTATCTCTTGAGCCTGGATTCAGTCTTTTGAAAAACAGAATTGTTTATGGTTTCAAGGAGAAGGTGGGTACTACAAGTGAGAATACTTTTGTCAGCAAATGTGTGGGTTATTTTCTCCAAATCAACCAGTTCTCCAACTCTCTAGACACCACTCGGGTACCCTACAAATTAACTCATTCCTGACACTAACAACTTGGAGCTAGCATAGCCCCCACAGGTTAAGGACTCAGTTCCATAAGATGCCTCCACTCCAGACACCAATTGCAAGTCCTTACTCCTAACTTATGGCCTATAAAGTTGTTGGATTTCCTACAACTCCCTTATCAGGTTAGATAATTTGCTAGAATGGCTCACAGAACTCAGGAAAAAACTACTTACATTTACTGGTTTACAAATCAAAAAGAAGGGATGTCCAGGACAAGGTATGGGTTGGGGAGGTGTGTGCAGAACTTTCATGCCCTCTCCAGGTTCCTTATCCTCCAAGCACTTTGGTGTATTCACTAGTCTTGAAGCCCTCTGAACCTTGTGTTTGATTAAATCATTGTTTATTGGCAATTAATTCAGTCCACAGCCCCCCTCTCCTCCCCTGAAGGTTGGCTGAGGTGCTAACCCTTTAATCATGACTTCGTCTTTCTGGCGACCAGTCCCCCATCCTGGAGCTCTCTAGGGAGGCAAGTCACCAGTCATCTCATGAGCATTAAAAAGACATTCTTATTAATTCTGAGATTCCAGTGGTCTTAGAAGTTCATGTGAGGAACTAGTATTAAGTCCAAATATTTTAACCAATGATATTCCTCTCAATTATATCACTCAGGAAATTCCAAGAGTTTTAGAAGATCTGTGCCAGGTACCAGGACAAACACCAAATATATCCTTTTTATATTACAGTATCACAGTAAGTGTGATTTGAGTAGTAAGCAGGGGGAGAGAGGATCATTTTAGAGAGATATATATAAGACACATTGGGGAAGCATAGAAGGGAGTTGTAAGCAGGCTGCCTGTGAGGGGCTACTTACTGTGATTTTTTTTTTTTTTACAAGTAATTGCAGAGGCAGAAATTATGGTGGGCCTCTTAGTACCTAGCTGTCACATATATAAAGCAATATTGTTGATTTAACTCATTTCTTCTTGAGCACTGTTCTGGGGTTCTGTTTACATATCTATTTTTACTACCTTTCTCCACTAGTTTTTATTTTTGCCAGAAATATTCAGAGTCAGAGGCACAGTTTGGTTTCCTAGGTATAACTCAGAAAGAATATTTTTTAATACTACTAAAAAACAACAGTTTTAGTGTATTATGTGCATGATCCAGGAGCTTGGTGATTGGTCTATAGGCAAATGCTTTTAAAAAATGAAACACTTATTGTTTGTTTTAGTGATATGACTACTGAAAAATTTCAAAGCAGCTGTTAGAGGTGCTGCTGGTATGGCTGCAGCATTTTCAACCGGTTACTTACGTATTTTTACCAAAATAGTATGTTTTGCCCATTCCCCCATCACAGCAGTGCTTGTTAGGGGTCTGGACATCCTTCATAGGAGGCTGCTTAAGGCATTGTTTATGTTTCCTTATTCAGGACAAAGTTCCTGCGAACATGATTTCTGGAGCTGTGTTATGACTGACTTAAGTAAATTTAGTAGAACTGTGTAAAATGAAAGGAACTGCTGTGTGTTTAGGCTCATGCTCTTCTTATGTACTTTACTTGCTCTAGAGTAATGGGAATGTTTTTGTAAATATAACAGTCTAGGAGTCTAGATTTCTGCCATGAAATTAGAGGCTCACTAAGAAAAAGGAAAATTAAGTGCTTTTGGCATAGATTTCTTTTCAACTGTCGCTGGCAAACCTTATAGACCTTAATGAAAGAACTGAGAGGGAAGGAGGGTTTCTTGCAGTATTGACTTGTTTTCTTTCTGATTAAAGCATCACACAGATTGAGGAAAGCAGTTAATGGAATTCTTGCCTGTCAGAACATGGTCTACACCAGTTTTATTAGGACCATGTTGTTCAACAGTGACTCTGTGATACAAATACTTTTGGATGAAAATGTGTGTGTGTGTGTGTGTGTGTGTGTACACATACACAGAGTTATTCTCAAAATTTTTGGTCTTAGGACATCTTATGCTTTAAACGTTTTGAGGACCCCAGTGAGGTTTTGTACAGCCTCATCATTTCCCTTCTCATTCCTTTTTCTCTTCTCTTCCTTTCCCTTGGGTTTATCTTATCAATACTTATTTGCTGGAAGTTAAAACACAGAAAAATTTAAATGTATTAATTCATATTAAAATAGCAATGATAAATGCATAAACTGTTAAATTTATTTTCATCAAAAATAACAAGTTCCAGAAATCATAAAAAAATAAAAGAGTGGCATTGTTTTATGTTTTTTCAAAGATCTTTAATATTGAGTTTCATAAAAAGAATGGATTCTCTATATATGCTTCTGCATTCAATGTGTTCCACTATCACATTCTGATTGAAGTATATGAAGAAAGTCCAGCTTCACACTTGTTGTCTTGGGGAAAAGCATTTGTGCAATTGATGCTGCCTTTGAACTAAGATATGTGGTCAGAATGGGTGCAGCATTTTAATAGCCTTTTCAGATAATTATTAATATTCTTCTTAGACACTACACCAAAACTTGACAAATAATAGTTTTTTAAAGACTAGCTGCAATGTGGAATCTGAAATCATATCAATGAACTTTTTGACTCTATTGAATGAAAGATTCGTTGGTGTATCTTGTACTTTGGTTCTTTTATGCATACATGATTTTGTAGCATCATGCATTGGTAAACAAAGATCTGAGTTATACAGATCTCTTTGTGTGATATTTAAAAATCATATTTCATATTATCGCTATCAATCCCATCAGAAACAGCATTAAATTTGGGGAAGCTGTCAAGCTCACGTTAGTGTATATAAGTTTTCCAAGATTCTCATTTTGACTCATAAACTTGAATATTTGTCAACAAATATTCTCAATAGTTTTTTATTAAAATGACAGGCTTTCTTTGTTCATCTTCATGAAAATTCCTGCTAGACACCGAAATCTGAATCATTTGTCTATTAATCATTCTTTCAAGTAAAAATGATGTTCCATAAAAAAGGCAGCTCATTCAACTTGTGATTCAACTAATTGCACAAATGCTTTTCCCCAAGGCAACGATTGAATTTTAATGTACAACAGAAGTACTTTATACATCCCATTTTATCACAAATTTAATAAAATTGATAATTTTTTTGGCTTCATAAAAACATTGTTAAACAAAAATGCCCCCCTTCCTTACCACACACAATAAATACAAGGCAGTCCAGAATATAATGACTGTATTGTTGCCATTGCCTTGATTCAAGTTAAGGCCCCAGCACTTTTACTCTCTATTGCTTTTGTATCACTATTACAATTGTCAATAGAGTAACATAGGCAAATAATATCTTCATGTTATGGAAGTATTTTCAACCATACACACCCTGAGAAATTTTGTGTTTTTCCTGGAGTCCACAGACCTTACTTTGAGAACTACCATTACACTGTTAGCTCTTTTTTTGTTCTTGTTGAGAATACATTTAGAAAAAGGGAATTCTATACTAGTAATGTTTTCACAGATTTCCCAGACTTTGCTGCAGTCCACCAAGGATCTTTCCTTTGCTTCGCTCCCTCTATTCTATAGCAAACTCTGGTGTTCAGGGTGAGACTCAGAGCTGTGCACAGTCTTCTGATTGTTGCTATGCTGGTATATAGAAAAGACATAGTTATAGTAATAAAAGTATTAGTATTCATTGAATGCCTACAGTGGCTATGTCTTTGTATGTTTAATAATATCTGCTCCTGCCTTCTTTCATGAGGATGTTGTGAGAACTAATTTGATATTTTAAAAATCTCAAAAATCTATAAAACAGTATGGTCTATTTTCATTGCACAACATGTTACAAAATACATCATGTGGTGAGGTAATTATATACAAATGAGATTATGGTGAAACATTTAGAGATTCATTAGTCAACTGTAGTTGAATAAAGAGAGGAGGAGAGGAAATTCCTAGGCAGAGTGATGTCTAATCATCAAAATATTTAAAATCTACAGTGGAAAAACATTTTTCCTCTTCTGTATATTGGAAGAAGAAAGTATATTTTTGAAAAGTTAAGTGGATGAAAGTATACTAGAAAGAAGCCAGGAACAGAAGTAGAGGAAGGTGTTAGAGGCTGAAAGGGAGAGTTTTAATTTGGAATTATGTCATAATGAGAATATTTAGATATCTTGAAGAGACTTTTTCCCTCAGAACATTCTTGGTTCTCTAAATGATTGAGACTTGTAGTTACATAAATATCATAAATCTGGGAAAGGCAGTAGCCAGGGTTAGTCTATGCATGAACAGTGTCATGGTTCAAGGGTAAGCACGAGTTCTTGGAGATAGAGGACGGAGGACTAATTTGATGGGGATATTTCAGGAAATCAAAATATTTATCTTCAAAAATGTGCCAGTATCTTTGACTTTTAAAGCTAAATTGAAATCTGAATAGTCATCGTCATATACCTACAGTTAAATGCAATCTCTCTTTTTTCCCTTCATAAAATATTGTAGCATCGAATTGACAAACAGATCAAATGAAAATAAGATGTTGATTTGATGGATTTTATATAATAATATATACATTTATATGTAATTTTAGAATTTTCAAAGAACTTGAGCACTTTAGAGTTTAAAAAGAAGTTTTACATTTACTATTTCATTTTAATATTAAAAAGAAAAAAATAATAACCCTGACGTAAGTGAGAAAAGAATTCTCATCATGTGAGAAAGCAACAGTACTTCTCAATCAGTGGGTTTGAATTTAAAGCTTGGTTTCTGGGCCGACAGCTCCTGGTACTTGGTGTGCTGCACAGTGTGCCTGCCATGCTACTTTAAATTTACAGGATTACCTAGTTACAGTGTTTAGAGCATACTCTGGCCTGGAGAGCATCCAAACAGAAGTCAAATGCTCTTTAGACCAGAATAGACCTCATCTTTGGGGAAGGACAGCTATAGACCATAGGCCTCTACCAGCTCAGTGTTGAGAGGATTTGAGGACAAGTTCAAATTCCATACTCCGTCCTAGGTCAAGTCTTGCCATAGCCCTTGCCCACACCTCCTGGTCCAGTGTCAGGAATTGTTTTTTTCCCTTTACTTCTTTTTCATTATCACTAGGCTTATAGGAATTAATTAATATCTCCTCCATCCCTAAAAATATTTTCAGAACTCCTAACATTAACTTATAACCAGCTAAAAAGATAAAGGCATCATATATCTGTATGTTTCAATCTTTTATAATAAAGCAAGTGATATGATAAATTTATTGTACACCAGTAAGTAGCAAAAGCTACTCAAACCGAAGGAATTCTTTTTAGAGAGATTAGCCTGAGTTAATGGTATTTCAGGTTCCTGGTTAACTTTTCACTCCATCTGTCATTTATCAAACCTCAGTCTTTACAGTTAGTATTCTGTTGTTTATTATTGGGGAACTGAGATGGAAACAGTTTATGTTTAGAGTCAGATTATATCATTGCAACTATATATGGAAAAAGGTTCTTATCTTTTGCTTTCAAATACTGTCCCTGGCTGAGTACTAAGCATTTTCCATTGTAAATAATTAATAATTAATAATAATAAAACCAGCACTAACATGGAAGCAAGTATGTTTCCTATTGCTTGAGTTGGCATTGGATGTCTTTTGAGTTATTTTCAGCCATACTCAGCCCTTCCTACTTTTTCACTGAGCAAATATATTTTGACTTTTTCTAAAACAAGTAAGTCAGCAATTCAAGGGCTGGAGCACACTGGAACACCCATGCTTGGGAGTTGAGGACATTGCTCCATAGTATTTATTCATAACTCTGTAACAGCTACTGGTGACGAATTTTAGCATGTTTCACAGCTCTGAATATTAAGTACTAGATGTAGGTGTGGTTGCTGCCATGTGCCCTGATATACTGTCCTCTACTCTTGGCATGAGGAATTTTTTTCTCTTAGCCTGTTATATCTTCCTGTGTTTTTCTCCCTTCTATAAAATGGAATTTTTGTGGAGTAAATTTCTGCCCTTTTTATGTTAACAGATATACATGCTTAAAGAAATTTGATCCTCTGGAGGCATCATATTGAACAAATAAGATTTGTCATAGAGATTGTCTTTTATATACATATAATGGCATTATATTACTTGGCATGTGATAGATGTTCTATAGATGTTATTTTTTAATTCTTGACCCCAAAGTTTATTAAATTAAGTCCAATTAGTAAATTTTTATTGAATTGTGTACTATATTAGGTGAGGAAACTAAAAATACTGTTAAGACAGTTACTGGGCTAGGAAATTCTCTGCTAGCTGGAAGATAATCTCATGTATATAAACTACTTTACCGTGGAAGTTTATGGTAGCAGTTGACAGTTTAGGCATTCCTGGCAAGGAACGGGAGAAGCTGTCAAAAGGAGGGTGATTGTCTGGCCATCAGATCTGATTTAGTCCTTGAAGATGAAGAGAATGAAAGGAAAACTTTTGTTCCACTTCTCTCAGAATGTATTTGAAAGATAACATAGGTTTCCTGTCTGACATTAATATCACAGATATTTTCGAATGTTTGCTTCTTTTATAACCAGGGTTGTGTTTCCATGGGTCGCATGCTCACTGTGTTTTCATGCCTTGCTTCTTCAGAATTGCCCGAGGTTCCATTGATTGAGGAGGAAGTAGAAGAAACGGAGTCTTGGGCGAAGCCTCTGGTCCACCTTTGGCAGACAAAGTCCCCAAACTTTGTGGCTGAGCAAGAGTATAATGCAGCCATGGCCAGAATAGAACCACACTGTGCCATCTGTGCTCTCCTCATGCCATACTACAAGGTAATGAGGATGGAGGGGGTCACTGTCAAGGTTTCCTTTCACTGCTGCATTTCCTGTATGACTATAAAAATAGGTGAATCATTGTAAGGTAAGTATTCACATTAAAAGGAAGACATTAATACTTATATAGCTAATGGCCACAATAGAGCAGCAAACAGAAATTCTAAGTGCTAGTTGAGAGACATTTCTCCGACACTGTTTTATCATTTTTGAATAAGTGATTGGTTTATATTTTGACCTTGGTTTATTTTAGTCAAAGGCAATTCATGTCTTTCTACCTCTTTCACCAAGAAACACAAAACTTAAAGCTTAACAATAGTAGAATCTTGCAAGAGAGAACTTAGACCTAGTTTCTGTTTCGTATTTGAAAATGTCACTCTCAATAATACAATGTCAGCTCTTGGACCATATGTAAAATGTCTCTTTTCCCAAATGGAACATGCAAAGATAGCAGGACTCAATTTAAACTAAATTGTCCAGTTCACCCTCATTAGCCAGCTGTGCATGATGCTAGCTATGCATGATGTTGTTTTCAATATCATCCTATATCTGTTATACTGGTAGCATTTTAGCTCACTGAGGGCCACATTCTCCACCTCTAACACACAAAATGGTCTATTTTAAGGTACAATAAAGTGTATTGATGAGAACATTGTGTTCTGGGTTATATTTTTACTAGTCGAATCAGTTCTATGAAAAGTTAACACTTTTCTGTTCAGGTGTTTTAAAGCATGAAAATGTGTAATATACCACATTTTTTGACCTTTCTAAATAGAGGAAGTAGTTTACTTACTTGTCTTTGAATGTGGCCCTGGTAAGTGACAAACATTTTTGTTTTCCTTTTAATCATTTAACTTCTGTGTTTTCTTGGAAAAACTTAATTTTTTATTGATTCTTATTTCTGTCATAATCTGCCTGTATATTTCCCTAATTAAAAAATTTTACACTAAAATTATAAGATTTAGGGAAAATTTTTAATATAACATAAGATAGTTATTAAATAGTTTCAAATAAACACTAAACATTTTTCATATATTTTTGTGCGAGATGACAGTTTTGTTTTGCACATTTTATTTTTTATTTAGTGACATTTACCAGACCTTTTTATCTCGATGTTTTCAAACTTTGTGATGAGGCAAAAGCCTTCAAAAACTGTCTAAATACTGTTGCACAGATTAAAACTGAGTTCTTTAAAACAACACTCCTGGTATATCCAAGTAAAATTCTTCAGTAAAAGAAACCAGGTCTGTTAACCTACTTCAAATAAAGAAGCAAGGAAAAAAAATCGTCAGGGAAGTTAATGCTTCCATGAACTGTTAATATAAGAACACAGTTTTAGTAGTTGACCACTTTCTCATACAAACAGATGTACAGAATATCCTCTTGTTCCTAAGTTCAGCACCTGGATAGGAGCCTTAGGAGAAGCATTGATAAAAAGCTAATAGTTGGGTCAAGGAGAACAAGAAGAACAAAAGCTGAAAGTTAGTGGATAGAGCAGCTGTTAATAGATTTGCATAATCAGAACAAATGATAAGTTCTTTTCCATGTTTTTTGCTCACATGGAATTAAATTATATTTTTCAGCCAGATAGCAGCAATGAAGAAAATGATTCTAGATGGGAGACAAAATTAGACGAAGTGGTTCCTTCAGGAGGAAAGACTAAGCCCCTCATTCCAGAGATGTGTTTTATTTATAGCGAAGAAAATATAGAATATTCTCCTCCTAATGCCTTCCTGGAAGAGGATGGAACAAGCCTTCTCATTTCCTGTGCGAAGTGCTGCGTACGGGTTCATGCAAGTAAATGAATCTCTCATTCATCAGTCTCTGGCTTTTCAGTATTTTTGTCTTTATTTCTCATCACTCCTTTGTAAACTGCCAGACGTATTACGTTGAACTACTGACATTCTTAATGGTTAAATCATTCTTTCTCACATTTCTTCTAATGAAAGTATGCATAGGTATAATCATCTCTTTTTTCTCCAGTTTCATGCAATATCAGTGGAAAGCAGATCTGGCTTTTTGTATGTTTGTTTATTTGAGTTTCAAATGTGGGATCACGCTGGACTTTCTTTCACATGCTTGAATTTATTTACTTTAAGATATAGTTTGTAAAAACTTAATTTTTATCTCTGATGGTAATTCTTGACTATTTTCCTTTGTGGCTTTTTAATATTTCTTTGGTAATTTTGGTAATTGTTGAATTCAATTATTAAGTTAAATTTTTATTCTTTGTAAGGGTAGGGAGATCTCTGTTGCTGTTCAGGGGAGAACAGTATTTCAGTTGTCTTCTCTTCAGGACTGAAATGGTTAGCCTCCATACTTGTCTCAGTTTGGTCTTTTTATGTAATTAGATAAGTGGTAAATACATTTTTAATTGGCCTGCCATGCAAAAGCTCTAAAATAATGCTATGTGAAAGAAATCTATTACATATTATAACTCTATTCAAAAGCATTTTAATATTCCACATCTTAGCAAATCACATGTCCTGTTAACATATTTATGTAGGGTTTATCTCTTGCCAGTGTAGCATGAATTTTTTATAAAATAGGTATTACCATCTTTATTTACCCCAGAGTAATACCAATCTTATATTAGGGTTGAAATACCCTTGCTCTTTGTCATTTATTTATTAATTAGATACTATCCCCTTCCCTAGGGAATTTGATCATAATCTGCTTGAAATATAATTATAGCAACCTGATTATATCAATTTGTAAAAGACACGCACATATATGTACAGTCCTACATTATTATATGGATGTAAGACGCAAAGCACCATTTCATACAAAAGATTAGGGTTTTAATCTTGACTTCCACATGCAATTTAACCATTATATTTTATAAACACGTGCTTAAACTGAACATTTTATGGTCTCGTTTAATTATGATAGTTTTTTGGGGGGAGGTAATTATATTTGTTATCTTCTCTTCCCATCTCAAATGTTATAGAAGTTTGATATTAGAAATTACTCATTCAAATCTTTTAAAACTCTCTTATTTCAAGAAGTCAGAGTAACACATTTGTTGGTACCATATAATTGCTACATGTAGTTGCATCATCAGCTATCTCCTTACTTAGTTATTTTGAGTCAGGCATGTACAGAATTGACAAGTAGAAGAATTGAAGACATCTCTCATCACTAATCATAAATTGTGCTTCCTTTGTCCCTATCATTGAAATTAAAGCTGTTAAACATAATTTTTGAACGGTAATTTTAAATTACATTAATTAAAAAAATACTGTGTCAAAGTTTATTTATTGCTTTAAAACTTTCCTACACTTTGCTTCATGAATTGTAGCTTATTTTGAAATATGTTTTTCATGAGTAAAATAGTAGACCTGACAGGTTAGAAATGTTATTATTGCTTATTCAAGAATTATCATCCATATTCTCTCTGATACCTATTGTGAACATCAGTTACTATTAAGACCCACACTCTCATGTTTTCTGACATCTTATTAGCTATGAGGCATGATAACCAAACTTATCTTTGAGACAGCTCTCTTTTGTTTTGTTCGAAGAATCAAAAATTGTATGGCAGGCAGTTCTGATTTTATTCGTTCAGTGTTAAGATATGTAATAGTATCACAATGCGAAAGACCTAATTCATGAATCTATACCATTATTTTATAGGTTGTTATGGTATTCCTTCTCAAGAGATCTCTGATGGATGGTTATGTGCCCGGTGCAAAAGAAATGCATGGACAGCAGTAAGTAGCTTATTTTTGTTTCTCTTAATCCCTCTTCTCACTCAATCCTGTGGGCACAATTATATCTACTGTTAAGTAAGAGTCTACACATGCTTTTGTGTGCAGTTCCACACTTAACTATATTTCTAGTCTTTTTCTAAATCATCCTATATGTGTCTCTATATTCATTGTAGAAATATTAAATAAATTTTTATGTGTCACTCCTCATCTCAGGAACCTATAGAGATTGCCAGTTTATCAGAGCAGGGCCAAAATATTGCTCTTTTTTTGCGATTCTTGAAAATAAGTACTTGAAGTAACAGTCAAGGTGGGAATCTTCATTGACCCCTGAGGAAACCATGCTCATACATAAATCTTCAACTAGCATAAGATCTTTTCCCATTTATTCATACATTCATACTTCAACAAATTTGAGAGGCTCTACTCTGTGCTAGGCATTGCTATAAACTTGAGACAGAACTTTCAACAATAAATGATCCTCAACTTGGGAGGACACAGATTCCTCTTTATCAAAATTGTTTTTTGTAGAGACCCTGTTGAAACTTTAGCTTCTATCCAAGCATTGATTCCTCTTCTTTAATGCACGATGTCACCAATTTTGTCATTTAATTATGTGCTACTTTAATTTATCATTAAAAAAAATTCTCTTTCAAGAGATATCAGAACATTCTTGAAAGTGAGAACCTGTCAGATCTCAGCACAGTATCCCTCACTCTTGATTTTAGAGCATATGTTCAGCTTCGTGATTTAGATTGTTATGGTAGCAATTGTTTTAGTTCTCGGTGACAATGAATTATACTTTCTTGCAACCAAAGTTAAAAACTGAAGGGCAGTATAAGGAAAATGCCTTGCATGGTGAAAATTTATGTCATGATTATGTATGTTTAGCTTTCACTGTTGAAATAGACATATGGCAACTAAATTAAAGGCGTCCATGGAGATGTTTTTCTGAACTTTTTTTTTTTGCTGGCATTCACTTTGGCTAGTGAGGGGAAAATGGATGAAAATGTGGACACTCTTTATAGTTCAAGTACTCTGTTCTATTTGATGCTAGAGGTTATATTTCCAACTTAAGTCTTTTCATTAGCAGGCCCAGAAAATATTTTTGTATTTCCCTTGGTGTGATCATTATATTAACAAAAACTATGTAGATTTAGAGCATTTGTAAATCCTTCAGGAAATCCTGCTATAATAAATATATTAAACTCTTGTTTGACATGCAGGTCTTATTCTCATCATAGGAGCCAAAGTAAAGCCTTGTAGAATCAGTTTGACCAGGAGCGTCCTCTCATTCACCCTGAAGTATAGATTTAGAGATTAGAGATATACTAATCCAGTTTCACCAAAGTGTGAAGAGTTCTCTGTTCCATTCACAGTTACTACTTGGCTCCTGTGCTCACACACTGAGCGACCCTGTTATTTATCCAAGGTACCACTGCTCTTTGCATGGCAGAGGCAGGGCCAGGCCTAGGCCACCCAGCCTGATTCTAAGGCTGCTTCTGATTAATTATGCTGTTTTCCTTTAGCATGTCTTAAGATGGAAATGCTTAGATTAATCACTCTCTGAAATTGATTGAAAGCAGCTTTCTATTAATCTTAACCCCTCGCACCCTCAGAATATACAATAAGCCTTTTGTATTTTAATACTGGTACCGTGTAAATCTCTTTCAATTTGCAAAGAAATAGAATTCTTGGATGAAACTTTACAATGACTTTTTAGACCCACTTAATTCCTTATTTCTAAGTGAAAATAATTCAGATTCACAGTGAACCAGTTGTTTTTTTCCTTTATCCATTTCGAGTGAACTTCCTTAAGCTCTATTTCTCAATTTTTCTCCTGAGAAATAGTTGAATTGCAGTTTAAGCATTGTAGAGAAGTAACTGATAATACTGATATTTTGGCTTTAACATCCTTACTTTAGTGTGGCAATGAGTGTTGCAATTTTAATGTTTACTAAACACTTAAGTGTGATTCTTTGGATTTTGTGGCTAGAATGAGTACATTTAAAAAGTATCCTTAGACCTGACTTCTTCAGGAATCAACCTTACATTTTAGTTTCCGGAGGAGATTCTAAAGGAGGTAATGGAAATCTAACAGTTCTGAGGAAGTCAGATTATATGTGAATCAAATCACTTTTGACCTAAATTACTGTAGTTTGTGTCTAATCTGTTTATTGATATACATGGCATAATGACTACAAGTTACTACTAATTAAAAATGTAATGCTAATATTTTCACTGTAAAAACACAGAATTTATGTTGCTTTCTTTCATGTTTTTCCCAACCATTTTCTTTTTTATCTCTACATTGAAGAATTTTTGTTTGAGTCTGGGTACTTCTGTGAAATATCTGAGCTACACTTCTGATTAGAAAGAAAAAGATTTGTTAGTGTCTGGTATGGGCTGGTAACCTAAATACTTTTATTCTAAAAATTAATAGCCCATGTGCTTAATACTATATAGAGTATTTAAGAGGTAGTATGTTAATAAAAAATAGGAGGGTTTTTTATATCTTGTGAAGAATTTATAATATAGAATTCAGAAGAGTGAATAAATATAAGCAGATTAAAGAGGTTAAAAAGGAATATGGATAACATTTTCTCTTTGTAAAATTTAAGGATTTTGTATCTCTTTGGTGGTAGTTTCTTCCCAGGAAATTTGGTTGTTTCTTCAGTGACTTTTTAGGGGACGGGGTCTGTGAGGATTTTAGTGCCATAAATGGGAGTGAAAACTGCATATGTAGACTGTTAACTTATGATGGAAAGTCACATAATACTCAGATTTTTGACTTTGACAAGTCTCGAGGTGCCAGTTGTAGTTTTTCATTGTTAGTGTGAAAAATTCCAAAGAAAAATGCCATTGTGCTGTGTCTTGCTAGGGATCTTTTTTATTACCTTAATTAATTTTTTGGGGGATGGACAGGGTACACACAGTAGCTCACATACCTGTAATCTAAACAAAATCTAAATTAAAGGAAGATTTAAAAGCAACATAATGAGAAGTTTCAACTAGAGATGTATATCTAAGGTCTCTTCTGGCCCTAAAATCCCTTGACTCTCTGTTGCTTTGTATTTCCATTTTGCTTTAATTAGTTTTCCTTAAGAATTGGGGACCTTCAAGAAAATTAAATTTATTTATGTGCTTCTTAACCTCGTCAGAGATAATGAATAACAGAAAAGTATAGGACTAGAAGTGACACTGGTAATTATTGGTCAGATCAGTGCAGTTTTTATGAGCTAAAGGAAACTTTTCAAAAAAAAAAAAAAAAAACAATGACCTCAAGGGCTTATTATAGCTATATCTACCTGCTGTTTGGAAATGCATAGCAATAGGCATTATCCTTTAAAGTCCTTTTTGTTTCAATATATCCCATTACAGTTAATTCAGGAGAATTTGTTTGTTATTTTCATTTAAAAGTAATGCAGTTAAAAAAAAAACAATTATATATAATATTTTTGGATGAATATTGGCATGCTATGAAAAAGTAGATTTTGTAATGAGAAATTGGAAAAAACACTTTATATGCAAGTATTTTTATTCTGTAGAATGAAATGCATAAACTAGGTAACTGCGTGCATTTATTGTCTTTAAAAGAACATTTATTGTACTTTGTAGAATAATAAAGTTTGTGTGTGTGTGTGTGTGTGTATTTTATATATATATATATATATATATATATATATATATATATATATATATGAACAAACATAGCATTCTAGTTTTTTCCCCAAATGGTTTTAAGAAGTCAAAACCCAGGCAGGAAATAGGCTTTCACCTTGGCCATACATTTATTCATTGTGCTCTTTATTTTGCTTATTTGTTTTTAAAAAATAGAGTAACAAGTAGATACAAGCAAGCTTTACTTTGATGATCATTTGGAATTAACATTTTCTTTCCTCTTAGAGTGGAATATGCAATTGTGATGATTAAAAACAAGCACTTTGGTGTCTATTTACTTATTCATTTTTTGCTGTTTGATTGTAAATAAATGGTATCTACAGCTTGGATAATGATTGCCATTCATCCTTTCAAGGCTGCACATAGATATTTTATTTGGCTTCTGAAAGAAAGTGAAATCTTTTCTTTGCATTAATCATAGTCATGAAGTTAAAATCTAGAAGTACCCAAGGTAGTGGGCTTTTACAAAACCCACCCCCGGGTTGCTAAAGCTTGTGGGCTAAGTCATTTGTTGAAATATATTTATCTGAATTCATGATCTTTGGAGTGACCTTAGTTTTAACTCTCAATTTTTAAGTCTTGGGTAAATAGGATTAACTTCTTGGAAAGTTAGTAACTCTTGACATTTTGGGGAACTACAGAGCCCCAACCACCTCCATAACTCTCCATTTATTCTACCTAATAATGGAGGAAGGTGCTCTATTAAGGGAGAGTCTTTGACTCCCACATTGCATTGAGGCTGAGTTTTTTTATGGAGATGCATCTGATACGAGGCAATCCTAACTACGCTCAGTTGAAACTAAAGACATTGTTTTTTCTCCTCTCTCTCCAAATGAGGAGTTCTCCCAGGATGGAGATTATTAAAGAAAATTTGTGTGGTTAAGGATTATGTTACCCTTCCTCTGTAATGCAACCTTTCTATCTCCTCTCCAACTCTCCAAATAAAAATAATGGTAGTGATAATAGATGTTAGAAATTGCCAATCATTTGGCTCTTGGAGGTCTTCTGTTACAAAAAGAGTAAAATTTCATTTTTTAACTTTTGACCTACAAACAGAATAATCATTGATTTAAATATAAACTAATATCAGGAGCAGGATTATAATTTTCCTAATTTCCATAAAATTTAATACTGACAAAGACTAAAGAATCTGTATCTTAGAAATCTCATTTTACAGATAAGGAACATGGGGTTTGAGAGAGTAAGTCCTTTACTCAGCTCACTCCATTATATGGTAAGAAAGCTCAGATTCATGTCCTTATTCAGGCATCCAAATTCCCAGGCCCAGACTGTTTTTTCCTTTTCCTTTAGTTATTTATTTTTAGAGTGGGAAGAAGGCCAAACAACTGGCCTAATTCTGAACAACATTTTTGAATGATTTTTGTTAGTTAACAGTGAAAATGAAGCCAGTACTAATTTGTAGTGTAATTGGTTATCTACTTAATTTGGAATAATTAGCTTTATTCATATGTACTCTAGTTTCTTCCTAGAGGATGGTACCCAGAACTGGGTAATCTGAATCCAATTTCCCAACTGACAACAGTATTGACCTTTTTCTTTTATAAAGATCTCTGAAGTGGCTTTGTAGATAAGAACCATTAATTTTTAGATAAAATTGGCTTATGACCTTGAGAAGTTATGGTGGCACTGCCACTCCCTGTGATTTGTTTTATGCTTTATTTTATTATTTTATTATTTTTTTATTCCATGGAATGCTATCAAGACCTAAAAGGCTGACTTTGATCCTCATGCATAGTAAAACTAGTAGAAAAAAGAAAGGCTCCATTCTTGTTAAAGACAGGGCATTCACAGGTGAGCTGTGACTGTTGATAGCCATGAGGTTGTGGACGCCATTGCTTCTCTCCATTGAGGTGTCCCGTAAGGCTCTAGCCTGGACCACTTTCTCCCATTTGAGATAATGCATTTGAGTTCAAAATTACCTCTTACCTCCTGAGGAGGCAGACTATTCTGCACAGCTGCAGACTTAAACCTTGGCTCAAGATGGCCAGGATAGTAATAATTATTTTACTTTAACCAAACAGAATAGTACGTTTGAGGATATTAATTATCCTGAGAGCATAGCTATGATGTTGAGGCCATTCTGTTAGGGAACCGCTTCTAGGCTAAAAAATCACAAATCATTTTTTTCTGTTCTTCTCCCTTTTGCTCAAGAAACATCATCTCCCCCACCCCAACCCTTTTGGCAATGGAGAGAAAGAAAGAAAAGTCTACAAAGTTTATTGTAAGTGAAACTATATTCATAAATAGCTTCTTGATTGAGAACAAATGCCTCATTAATCTTAAGTACTTCAACCAGAGAGCACAAGTAAAGTCAGGAAGAATAATGACTGACATTATGGGAGCATAACATACTGAACTATACACTAGGATGTGTGTGCCTGGAGGTCACTGGGCTACAAGGCTTAGCTCCTTTGCAGTGAAGAAAGAGATTCTCTAGGAAGAATGGAGGGGGGCAAAGTATAGTGCAGATGTCTCTCATGAATGGCAAAAGTAGTCCACTGGCAGGATGAAGAAATCATATACTTTGCTATTTGTTATTGAAGGTCATGCTGGGAAGAAAGAATAAACCAGATGAGTTTTTATTTGAAAGTTGAATGTTGTACAATTTTAACAAAGTGAGATGTACGTTCAACTTGAAGTACTTTGCTCAGGATCCTGGAAATACTATTAAGTAAATGCAGTAAGGTCCATGTAGATTATCTCTGACCAGTCTTCAGTTACAGAGGTGCTTTTTCTTGCCATCAAGCATGTGTCTGGCTTGCTACCAGACAAGTTCTCTGCAGACCTCAAATTAATTTTTATATTGGTGTAAGCAATGCCATTAGAAAGATACATCCAGGGGGAAAAATCCAATTTGATACAAATACTTTCTATGACTTTCTATTCTTCTGTTATCTTCTTCCATATAAATGGTTGTATGACGATATTTAAATAGTTAAAATAGTAAGAGTACCCCGCTCCGCCAGATGTCCACTTCATAATCCCTGGAACCTGTATGTTATGTTGCATGAATAAGGGAATTATGGTAGCAGATGACATTCAGGTTGCTAATCAGCTGAATTTATGAGTGGGAGATTATTTTGGTTACCTCGGTGTACTCAGTGCAATCACAGAGTTCTTAAATGTGGAAGAGGTAGGCAGAAAAGGAGGTGAGAGTGATGTGATATGAGTGATGTGATACTTGACCTGCTGTTGTGGCTTTGAAAATGGAAGAACAGGGCCATTAGCCAAGATGTGGCGGCCCCGAAAAAGCTGGAGAGGGCAAAGAAGTGGGTTTTCCCCGAGAACCTCCAGAAAGGAATGACCCTGCTGACACCTTGATTTTAGCCCAATGAGACCCATTATGAACTTGCGGCCCATTGGACTATTTATATTTGTGTTGGTTAAAGCCATTAAGTTTGAGGTGATTTATTGTTGCAGTGATAGAGAAGTAATACAATCTTCAGTAGAAAAACAGCCTTTTGAAAGGGTGGTTAGTTTTCCACTAGATGTGTTGCATTTTCAGTGCCATCTTTCAATTTAAGGCGTTTTTTTCTGATGACCTTCTTCTGTCTTCCTATCCCATAGCCTCTAGTTCCTGGACTCCAGCAATCCTTTAACTTCACTGTGACATATGATTCAGTAATGCTCCCAACATTTCAGTCTCTTCTTCCCCTCCTGTCCTTAACTTTTGTTTTTAGCCACTACATTTCCTTGCATACACTGTCAGCTTTGTTATTCTTCCCTGGTGGAACTCAACCCTGGTAAATCCAACTATGTATACTCTATGCCTACACCCTGTAGCTAAATGTGGCTGTGTAGAAACACCCAATATACAGATTGCTCTTGTTTTCAATTTGTAACTATAGATGAGTCCTCAGTGGTGCCAGTAATTCATACTGCATTCCCATCATCCATTCACTCTACCACTCTCCTGGTTGACTGTTTCATACCTTCAATCACGAAGCTTCCCTGTCTCCTCCTCAATCCCCACTCTCACTTCATGAACTCACTTTATATTTCATTAAGAAATGGGAAACCATCACAAGAGATCTGCGAGTTTCCACATCCATCACATCTATAATATCTTTGTTCCTACCTAAGGCCATCTCCTCTCTTACACACAGGATCATAGTTCCAGGAAGTCATCTCTTTCTCCCACGTCACCAATGCTCCCCTCTCTAGATGATTCTCATTACCATCTACCCAAGCTGCTATTTTTTCCATTTTCAAATCAACAAAAAAACCTCTTTTGACCTTTCTTCTCCACCAGCTCCCATGATAAAGTTGATCACCGCCTCCTGTTGGAAACATCATTTTCATTTTGCTTCTAGGTTTTCCCACTCTACTGCTTTCCAATTCCTTCTTTACTGGCTACTTCCTTTCACTCCCCAGCCTTTATTATATAGGTCTCTTCTCTATACCCATTTGGTAATCTCATCCTGTCTTATATATCTTTAATGGTTTTACACGACGTCTATTCATTGATGGCTTGTACTTTTCTCTGTCTAGCTCAGCATCTACCCTGAGGTGCATATCTATATGGCCACCGTGCTGAGCATCATGAATCTCAGATTTACCCTGTTTCAGACTGAATTCCGTATCTTCTCCTGCAGGCTTCCTTATTTCCAGATCTTCCAGCTGCCAATGCCAAAAATTTTAGAGTTAGATTGGATGCTTTTCTTTTTCTCATATCCCATATCCGTCTGACAGTAAATGTCTTGTTGACTTCTAAAATGAATCTAGACTCCTGGTCACTTCTTAATCACTTCTGCTGATGTTACCCAGACTAATCTACTTATTACCTCTTTCCAGGATTAAAGCAGTACCTCCTATCTTCTCACTTCTGCCCTTGACTCTCTATCCTCTGCTTTCAACACAGCAGTTGGAATGATCAGTCAAAATGTTAGTCAGATTATGTCCTTGCTGTGCTCAACCCTTACAGTGCCTTCCCATCTCAGAATAAAGTCGTTGCCTTTTTTCATGGCCTGTGAAGCCTTGTTAGATATTTTACCACTTACTTTCTGACTGCCAGGAGCTGCCAGCATCACCTTTCCCTAGATAACTCCATTGTCCTCTCCCATAATGCTTAACATCCTCTACCATCTCAGTAACCTACTGATTTATTTTGTTTGCTGTCTCAACCAGAATGTAAGTTCACTGAGTGTAGATTTTTTTATCATTCACTGATGTTGCCCAGTGTCTAGAGCATGATGATTAACCAATATTTGTTGAATGAATGTATGTTTTCAATTATAATACGAATTAGATGTGGGCATCTAAATTAGAGAGCTCACTTGCTAGTGTCAAATTCGTTGGACCCTGTTCAATTTCCATTCAGAACATAACTGCAGGAAACTTGTCATTCAATTTCTTAATCACTCAGAATTCATGCCAGCTCTGTCCTTATGTGAGATCCTGCCCTCTCTCCAACCTTGACAAATGAGCCACATTCTCTAGTAGTGGTTCTTCCATGTTTTGTTGATCAGCATTTTGTAGGCTAGCTTTCTGTTAATGTGATTAATTACTCTTTGTTTTCCTAGCTCAGACAACCCTATTTTACGGTTTTGCATTTTTGTTATGAGCATGTCAGATAAATAAGAGTGTGGGGAGGTACTTTAATCTCATAATTTTTCTATAGCACTAAAAATTGGCTTTAGTGGTACTTACAGATATGTCAGCTAAGATGAGGGCTTCTTACGAGGCAACTTGAGAATGCTGGTTATTGACATTTCTTTAACTGATGTTTTATAGAAGAGCCATTGGAACATGATTTCCCTCTAGTACAAATAATGAACAACTGTGATAGCTGTATTATAACAATGTCCTTCTCACCATTGTTGTTAATATTGTGTCAGCACTTTGATTATAAACACTCTTTTTCATGGTTTAATAACTGAGCCATAAAGAAATCATTCCATGTTGTAAATTGGTGTACTAGCTGTTCATCTCAGTGGTGATTTTTTATGAAAGCAAAGTTTAAAAAATACTTGTTTTCATGAATGTTATTAGATGAGGGAAAGGGACCCAAGCAGGAAAGTATACAGTGTCCAGAATATGTTCCGAATTTATACTTTTTCATTCAGCTTTTAGCTGCCCTGGGGTGGATGGAGGGAAGAGGATACAACAAAATGGTTCTTTTAATGCTCTAATCGAGAGAGAGGAATAACAGCTGCCTTATAGAGGAATCATGTTGTAACACTCATTTCAGTACATTTTTTGTTTTGTTTCAGGAAACATTGGTTGACTAGCAATATATCTAAATCTTTATAATAGTGAGCCATTTTATACTGTGTGTTATTGTTCCTGGAAAGGCATGCTCATTAAACATAAGATAAAACAAAGCTGGTAATGAGCACTGATTGTTTAATTTTATTTATTTACTTTGTTCTGCAAGCCTGAATAATTTTGGTGTCTCCATAGGTTAGATTGGAAAGAAGTTTTGGTGCACTGAAAGATTCTAGCAGAAATCATAAGTGTCCATTTAAATTTTTCATATAAGTAAAAAAGTAGAAAAAAATAGGATAAACCTTCACAGTTATATTAATTTTAAATTACACATATTTAATGGAAAAAAGTTTTAATTTCTTTTTTTATTTATGGCATTGAAAAAATAGAGTACTACTGCATATTGTTAGGAAAGTCTCCCATTCTCAACACTGAGATTCTCAAATCTCATTTTTTACAGAAAACTACCGATACTGTTTTCTCAGTTGACTTTTCAGGTCTTTTCTGTGTATAAACTGACATTATATATTGCTATACTTGGGGGACCTGAATGGTATCAGTTTATTTAATATGACAAAATGTTTTCTTAATCTTATATTGTGTAACAGTAATTCAGTATTAATAAATTTACCATATTTTTTTCATTCCTTTTTTTAAATTTAAAGCTTGAATCTCTTCTTATTGAAAAATTCAGATATTACGAATAAAAGCTAAGCAACTGATAATTCCGGTTCCTCCCAGAAGGAACTGTTTTCTCTATTGTTAACAGAAATGAAATGATAGTTGTTGTACACCTTCTACATAGATATAAACAATCATCTAAAGTGGATTCAAAGAAATTGAATTGTTGAGTCATAATTTATGTGCATTTAAAATTTTGATTGATAATGCCAAATGCCTCTCCAAAACTACCGTAACAACTCACATACCACAGAACTATATATTTTGTGATTTAAAATCTGAAGTTATATACCATTTTTTTTAATGTTGTTTATTCTTGAAGTTAGATATCTTCCATGTGTTTATTGGCAATGAAGAATTTTTGAATCTTTTTGCCTATTTTTCATAAGTGTGATATTTAAAAAAGTGTTTTGGAAATATATTCTTGTTTTATCATTTTGTGTTAATTTATATAGTATTTTATTCATTAGAATTTTAAAATTTTGTTATAGTCGAAATATATTAATCTTTTCAATATGCCTTTTGTTTTTTAAATGTTACATATTTAAAAATAAGTCATATTTATCCAAAACTCGATATATTTGTCTAAAATTTAATATTGTTATAGTTCTCCTTTGTTTTGGAGGTTAGATCTGTAAATCCATTGGAATTTTTGTGAACCAGAGTGTGAGTGTGTGTATGTGTACACTTCTTTCTCTCCCTCCCTCCCTTCCTCTCTCCCCATTCAGCTGACTTCATTATTGAAGAATCTGTGGTATTAATTTTTGGCTATTTATTTGGCTCTTTCTCTTTTCTAATTCTCTCATCTACCTAAGCGTAGTCTGCTATTTAACATATACCAGAAGTTTTTAATTCCAGTGTTTTTGTTAGAGAATTTCTATATCATTTAAAAAAAATAAAATTTGTCATTTATTTATAGTCTCTTACTTACATTCTTAATACCCACATTTAATTTTTAGACATGTTAAAATGCTTATTTTACATTTAATTCTACCATTTTTTTTTTCTGCTCCTGGAACCCATATTTTCTTGTCTGTTTTTTGAGTTTTGATTGAGAGCCTGTATTCCATAAAACACTATTTGGGAATTTCTTGAGGTGTTTGTTATAGGTAGTTGCTGAAAATTATAATTTTTACTTTTAAATCATCACAATTCACCTCATAATGCTGTCCTACTTCATGAACAATGTAAGAAGTTCACAATGTAATTTTATTAACGCCCTTTCTTTTTGTTGTCTTAGCTTACATTTTATTTCTGTATACAGTATACTCCACAGTATTGTCATTTTTGTTTGAAACAGTCAAGTCTTGTAATGAAACTTAACAGTCTCTCTCTGTTGTTCTCTTTGTCTCTCTCAATCTCCCTCATGCATATGTATTTTGAATATACTAAAAATTTATTTTCTGTTTACCCACATATTTACCCATTTCGGTGTTCTTCATTCCTTCCTGCCATGGTTCAAGCTGGTATAATTTTTCTTCATTTGGAAGTAGTGGGGTTTTCTTTTGGTCATTTGTTATAGCATGGATCTCTTGAAGACAAATTCTTGTTGATTTTTGTGTCTGTGAGGTTGGTTTTTATTTTATCTTCATTTTCAAAGGATATTTTCTCTAGAAGTAGAATTCCAGGTTGCCAGCTTCTTTCCTTCAGTATTTTATAGATATTATTCCTTTGCCATTTGCCTCCACTGTTTTCATTAGATTTCTGGTGTAATTCATCTAGTTGTTTACTGAATGTACCTTTTTTCTCTGCTTTTAAAATATGTTTATTGTATTTGGTTTTCAGAATTCTGACTATGTATTTAAGTGTGTTTTCTTTGTATTTATCTACTTGAGGTTTGCTGGGCGTCTTAGATTTGTGGGTTGATGTCTTTTATCATTTTGGTAATTTCTCTGTCATTATCTCTTCAAAAATTCTTACCCATTCTGTCTTCTTCTTGGACTCCAATTATATATAAACTGAATAGGCCATTATTTTCCCTTAGATCTCTGTTAAAGCCATTGAACTTTAACTCTGCCAATTCCAATTTCCTTTGAAATCTAATTAATACACCATTTATGATGTCATTTTTTATTCATTTCTACTATTTTAATTTGTTTTCTAAATAGTTTCCATGACTTTGCTGAAGTTTTCCTATCTCTTCATATATATCATCTGTCTTTCTCATTAGGTCCTTTAGCACTTTGGACATACTAATTTAAAACTCCTGATCATTCCAATATCTAGTCCATCTTTGTATCTGATTTTATTATTTCCTTTCTTGGTCATAAATCATATTTTCTTGCTTTTTAGTGCACCTTGGACATTTTGTGTGCTAGACATTTTGTCTGTAGCAAATGAAGTTAATATTATTATTTCCAGAAAGAGCATGCCCCTTCATCTGTCAGGTTTCTAGAGTAGGAGTGAAGTCAGTCTGATTTGTATTTAGCTGTGTCTTGGCTTTGTTGCGGTTTTAGTTTGATTCAGTCTACTCTGGTTTCAGATATTTTAAGGATGGTATCAGGGTTTTCCCTTCAGCAGTGTAGTGTCTGTTCTCTGAGCACTGTGGAGACACTGGTGTCTGTCTTCTTTCTGCAGATGATTTGGCAGCTTTTAGAACTATGGAAGATCTTTCCTTGCTTTAGAGAGCCTAGATGCCTGAATTTTGGGTTCGTGTTGAGGTTTTTGTTTTGTTTTGTTTTGTTTTTAAGTTCTGATTGTTTGTTGTACTTCAAGAGAATTATTAGTGACAGATTCATATTTTGTTTCCTCTGTTAACCAAAGAAGAGGTTCAGACTATAATAAAGAACAAAAGAAATTTATTTGAACAAAAGGGATTGCAACCTTGGAGGCACAAATTCAGGTAGCAACCTAAATTGGGCTCCAAAGAGAACAAAGAAAGGCAGAGTATTACAGAGGCAAAATTTATAAGTATGGTTCCTATTTTGGTCCTCCATGCAAATGGAAGATTCTGGTAAAGTTAACAGGGATTGGTTAGTTCCTAATATGCAAATGAAGGAGGCAAAAACTACTAGGAGGAAGTTAAGTCTACATACGTCCATGCAGCATTTGTTGTTCCAGGATGTTTATATCTCAGCCTTGAAACTGAGGTTAGTAACATAATAGTTCTGAGAACCTGAGGCACAAGATTTACTTACATAGGCCCCACTTCCTCAGTGGTCTCCTGACTCTGTTTTAAGTGACTCTCTTAGCAATGCTTATTTCATTTTATTTTCTCCATTATCACCTGCTAAACCACTAAGCCCAGACTATCTACTGGCCCTATTATATGTAAATTGTCTAGAGCCACAATTAAACTTTCACATGTTTAACCACTGTTCTTGTATTTATAAAATGCTTTACATTTATTAACTAATTTAAGGAAATAGTATTTTTTCCCCTTTTACAGGTAAGATATCTGAGGCACAGAGGGTGAATAACTGGCCCAAACTCCTACCACTAGTAAATAGCACAACCGTGATTTGAATCTTGGCCATCTGCACTTTGTTAAATACCATAATATAGCTTGGCTCTCTAGTTTTACAGTTTATCCTCTCAGTTAAATTGGATTCATTTCGCCTGAGGTTAGATTGCACGGATTGACTAAAATGCTCCTTTTGCCTGAAATGATATCATTTTTTTGAAGGACGAAGTGGAGATAAATTTAATGATCTTATACCAATGAGTTTTGTTAGCTAGATTAAGGAAATAAAAGGGAATGCAGATTGTTATATAATATATGCTGCTTGGTAACAATTTTTTTATAATTTGGGTTCTTTTGAGGGGATTAATTTTAAAAATGAATTCTTATTTATTTATAGAAATGAGGAAATAGGGATTTGGTTATGCCCTTTATCATTATGTTCTTCACACTGTGGTTAAACACAAACATGTCTTTTCCCCTTCTCAATTGTGAACATCCTAGAGCAGACATAGTCTACTGTTTATTTTGGCACTGTACTTTGATATCTTGTGCCTCACCTTGTACCTAGAGGCACAGGATGCTTGGAAAAAGGAGCATGAACATGTGGTCAGTCATACCTGAGCTGGAACCTCAGTTGCTTACTTTGTTGGTTGGTTAGGGGTTGGAAAACTCCAGTCTGTGAGTCAAATCCAGCTCACTGACTATTTTTATAAGTAACATTGTTGTTGGAATACAGCCTCATCCATTTATTTACATATTGTCCTACAATGTCAGAGTTGATTAGTTGCAACCACTCCGTAGTTGTGCAAAGCCTAAATTAATAAATATCTGGCAATTTACAAAAAAAGTTTGGTGACCACTGGATTAGATGATTTTTGGCAAATTAAGCTCTTGAATCTTAGTTTCCCCATCTGTGAAGTGGGATGTTAATTACTTAAGAAGTTTGTGTTCAGGAAGGGGAGTAAAATAATATGATACTTTTGGCATGGTATCTGGAATGAATTATGCCTTTAATATAGTCTCTGTTCTTCTGATAAAAGAATTTTAATTATTGACAACCGGTATAATGAATCAGTTACCCTGAGGGATACTCTTATCACCTCCTACTTTCTCAGTTTTTCACTGAATTTAAAGATGAGCGATAAACTAATACAATTAGTATATTTGGAAGGTGCCAACCTTTATATGTGTCAGGCATTGCATAGATTCTTAAGAATACTTGGACTGCTTTCCAAGTAAGAGTTAACCTATTAAGTTTTAGAATTATCAATTTTGTTCTCTGCTAATAAAGTACTATTTAAACAAAGGAGAAAAGGCCTGAAATTATCTTTCCTGATATTGCCTTCTACTGTACTACGAACATAGGCATTTAGTCAAATTGTTTACAAATGAATGAATTGACAGATGGACATCTTTGTGTTTTCTGTCAGATCAGCTAGTATGACCCATTTGAGGGATGGTGATTCAAAAAAAAGTGACGTAACTGGACATGAATTTTTTTCTTTTCTACTTATTTTTTTCAAAATTGAGTGAACTGAACAGAAGCCATGATATAATATAATATTATGTAAGTCACATAAATATGTTGACCTGGTCATGTCTTTTACTAACAAATGTGATTTTTCAAGTAAATAGTGGCAAGAATAACTCCATGTCAAATTATTGTTTTTTAACTCCATGTTAAGTCACCGAAGCCTGCAGCTTCCTTTCCTGAGTGTCCCAGTATATAAAAATGGTCTTGGCAATTTTTTAATCTTTTCTAAGATTTTTACTCTGCCCTATTTTGCCATATTTTCTCATTCATTTTACAAATTCCTGTGGATACCTCTCTATTAGGTATCATAATATAGAAAGAGTAACCTGATGAAGCTCATAGCACTCATTGAGCTTACAGTGTAGTGAGGATAGCAGAAGGATTTCAGCAGATAATTAAGAAGAGTAATGAGAGAGAAATAACTGAGCCAGGGGATTAGGAAAGCCTTCTCTGAGGAGTCAGCATTTAGGCTGTGATATCAAGGATTTGCTCAGTTCAGTTAATGAAGAATGGAGTACGGTGTGTCTGATGTGTTTAGGGGAAGAGACAACCTCATGGTAGGTCCCTGGGGTGTCTAAGCATGGAGAGGATGCAAAGTGAAGGGCAACAAGGTTAAGGCCTGATGATCTAGTAAATACTGAGAAGCATTAAAACCCACTCTGGTTGATTCTACATTGACTATGGGGTGGCATTTGCAGTAGTTCCGATTTGGTGAAGGATTCTGGCCATATCAAGTAGGATGACAGCTCTGATAATGGAGAGAAGAGGTTGGATTTGGAGGTGGAATTGACAGAACTTAATTGACTAGATTTAACATGAAGAGAAAATTATGTTTTCAAGCATGAGCTAGAATGGGTGGTTGATAATCCTTATGGGAAATAGTGAGGGAATACAGGCTGGGGAAGAAGATGTGAATTCAGTTTTGCACATGTGTTTGAGATGCCTGTGGAGCTGTCTGTCAGACATCCTAGGAGGTAAATGTTTGAGTCATTGGCCTTTTGAAAATCAGGGTAGTGGATCAGATGCCCAGCAAGCACGCGTGAATGGAGAAGTGAATAGGGTTTATTATAGAAATCACAGCGTTTAAGGAGCATGAAAGAGAAGCCTGTCAAAGGAAGCTGAGGATCAACTAGAGATAGAGTAGAACAATGAGGAGGGTGTTGGGTCACAGAAACCACAAGGAGAAACTGTTTCAGGCATGATCGACGATGTCAAATGCTGCTAAGAGGTCAGGTGAACCAAGGACTTGGAATTATCCATTAGATTTGGTGACATGGATGTCACTGATGATCCTAGAAAGAACAAGTTTTGTACAGTGGTAGGTGGGAGTCTTTTCAGCTCCACTTAAAATCTTAACTCTCAAATCCAGTGTAGAGGACTTTTTTCTCCTGTTGTAGTAGCACTCTGCAACATGTGTACCTTTTAATGATCCTAATCAGGTGCTTTAAAGCAGCTTCCACGCTGCTTTGCCATGTTTTAACTCTGCTAACTTGTCCCTTTAGGCGTCTTCTCACTACTAGTTTCATTCATCAGACATCTAATTCTTTTAGTGTCTGGGCTCCTCACAGTTCACAACTTTCCTTTTCTGCATTCCCACTTTGACACTGACATCTTTTTATATACAATTTTGACCTCCTGTTTTGTTTTCATTTTCATCCCCCCCATAGAGGTATGTTAAATTACTGAAAAAATACTAAAAATCGGTAATTTTTAATGAAATGATTATTGAATAATTTGAATATTATTGAATAATTTGAATTACTGTAATTTTCTTTTTCACTATTTGGATTCTGAAAATCTTTCATTATATGCTTCATCAAAACAAGTTATTTTAAAGGCCTCTAGAATATGGCTTTGTGGTGTAGATAGAGAACATTCTCTATCAAGTTATCTCCTTGACCTGGATTTATTATTGATTTAAATGTATATATACAGGGCAGCTTTTGCTACTCTGAACCATTTATAATCACTTAGGAATTTTCAAATAGATGTGCAGAGACTTTCCAGACATATAAAACCATTGAATAGCTCTGGTTGTTTACCTTTTTTGCTCCCTATTAGGAGTTATACAGATATGTTCATTCTCTTCAGTTATTTGTTACTGTTCTCAGAAAAATAAAAGTTGTGGAATTCGAGTCTCCATTATTAATAGCTGATACGTTAGATGGAGTCCCTGTTAAGCTAGGCAAAACTATAAGAATTACTTAAGGGAGATCACCTTGGAGAACAGATAAAGAAGTTTTATATATACAACTTAAGGGGGGAAATCCCAAAATAGCCTATAACTATTTTAAAAAAATATATTAACACAGTAAATTGGGAGGACAAGGCTGAAGTTGAAAATAAAAAAATTACTTAAGTATTTAATAAAAAGTTCTAGGTCAACAAAAGACATTATATTGCTTTTTGGCCTTATTTTCTCATGGACATTTTCACAGGATTATAGTGAGAAATGATGATTAAAGTCTATATTTGTAGTAAGGGGAGTCATCTTGGAGTAAAAAAGTCTATGCCAATCTAAGACACATAAAAGTGCCAGAAATGTGTGGGGAGAATAAAGAAAAACATTTTATGGCACTGTTTTCTGGGACTAGATAGCCTTGGTTTATCAGAACAATTTTCCAACACCATTTGCCCACAGAAAGACCCAAATGATATTTTTCGTGATCTCTAGTTGATCCTCAGTTTTCTTAAACAAGCATCCCTTTTGTGCTCCTTAAACACTGTAATTTCTGCCCTAGATCCTGTTCATGTCTATCCACATCTTTTAAAAGAGCTTCCTGCTTATCCTTATATCTGAACAAAGTCTGTCAGTTTTCTCTTTTTTAGCCATCTTGTACACATGACTGGATTCCCAGAGCACAAGAGAACCCAGTCGTATTCTCTGTACTAGAATTCTGGTTCATACCTCTCTAGGCTGCCAAGTTCTGTGTGTCACAGCTTTCCTCCAAAGATGGCAGTTGAACATGATACCAGGATAATGATGGTTTCCTCTAGGAGATATATGTCTCTCAAGATCATTTCTGGGTGTACCCTCACCTTCCCCCCTTTTTTTTCCCTTTCCCTTCTCAAACTGCTCAGAGATAGGCCTTCATAAAGTTCTGGATAGTTTCAGTTTTAAAATAAAAAATTAGAATTTACAGGAATATTTAGATAAACAGTAAATGGCTGTTATTATATGGGTCTGATAATTGTGTGTGGTATTTTTCCTCCTCTAGGAGTGCTGTCTCTGCAATTTGAGAGGAGGTGCTCTTAAGGAAACGAAAAATAATAAGTAAGTAATGCATTAATGTGTTGAATTTTATTGTTTCCTTCTCCTCTCTAGAATGGTTCAACCTCTGGGTGGCAGTTTGCTTTACCTCTTGTTATTGTATGCATTGTTCCAGGGCTTATGCTATCCAGATTTTATGTTGGGATTCTGGGCATGTCTTCAGAAACCATTACTGACAGCGGTCCCCAACCTTTTTGGCACCAGGGACCAGTGCTCTCATAAAGTGGAGCTGAGGCGGTGATGCTAGTGCTGGGGAGCGGCAGCAAATACAGAGGACGCTTTGCTCGCTTCCCCACTGCTCATCTCCTGCCGTGTGGCCCGGTTCCTAACAGGAGAAGAATTGGTACTGGTCCACGGCTCAGGGGTTGGGGACTCCTGGTTTCTGATACCACATTGACCTTTGCTGAACAAAAGTATTGTAAGTCTTGCTCTGTTCTGTCTTTGACACCATCAAGAATAACCCCTCTTTTACTAATAGTTTTTTCAAGTGAAGGCATCCCATGTCATGTAGATGCCATTGGAATTTTAGTATTTAATAGGCTGAACCCTATTAGTCTAATAAAAACGGTGTGTGCCTGAAAACAGTGAAGTCTGTTATCTTCAGATAAATAAGATCAATTATGGTCATAACACTAAAACAAAATCATTTACTTTAACACCAGCAAATTAACAAGAAAGTGGTATGTACTAAAATAGAAAACAGGGAGAAAATGTTGATTTTAAGATTTAAAGGGGACAATTTGAGAATATGAGGAAACTTGAAAGTCATAAGTGAACATAAAAGAAAGTAATCTGGTTTTTATAGCAATTGTTGAAATATATTTTTATGTGAATTTTATTTTCACAACCTAATTTTAATATTTAAAATGGAGCCAAAATATTTTATAGGCTCCTTTGGAACTGGAAACATATAGAAATGGTTTAAGCAGAGGTATTAAGTGGCACTTGAATGCCAAATTCAGCCCCCAAGATATGTTTTTACTTGATCAACAAATATTTTATAAATTTGATCCACATTTTAAAGGTTGAGAGATTTTTTTTTTTAAATCCAGATTTTCATCTTTACTTGAAAAAAGATTGTGCATCTCAATAACAGTATGACAATAACAAGGTGCGATGAGAACCTGGCATAAATGGGCATGCGCTCCCCGGGTTACCATGGTATACTAGTTCACATTTCCTTGTTCACACATTTCTTTTTTCACATTCTGCCTAGCCCCATGGGCACTGGACTTCGGACCATGGACATAATGTTAATGATGGAGTTTGTGTAATTATGTGCACGTGCGCGTTTCTGATTGCTTATAAGTAAGAATAAAGGCATTTATCATTCCTGTATTGATAAAGTTTAGTCTAATAAACTATTTTTGCTTAATTTTGGATCCTCATTTTCCACAGTCTTGGTTAATGTGATTAGCACTATGCTAAAAAGTGTTGACTAATTCTAGGATGTTGCACAGGTCATGCAGACTGTGAGATAATTTTAGGTGGTTCTTGTAAAGACAAATGGTAAGAACTTCTATTTCTATTCTTGGGCTAGTACAAAAAGGAGTAGTTTTCACTATAGAACTGTAGTATTCATTTAGATATGAAAGAATGCCCTGATGAGGTTGACACTTGTCCTTTCTTCCTGTGGTCTTTAAAGGCAGGATGGAGTCTTTTATTCTTTGAGTGAAATAAATATTCTTTGATTTGAAAATAGATTGGTGGATTTGATATTGTTTCAAGATCTTTTTAAATCTCGAGTCTTTTATTTATTTGGGGCTGAATATTTATGAGAAACTTAATAGTATTAATGAGGGTAGTGTCATTTTTTTCTGGAGTAGTTCAGAATATGAAAGGAAACAAGGAAACAAGCTAAATTTCATTTCTCTTTATGTCTAGGTTCCTTTGATTATAGTAGGATTGCAATGAGAAACAATTTACTTAGTATAGTTCTTTCAGAAAACTTTTGCTATTTGTTCTAGTTTGCTTTATGATAGTTATATTATGTAAAAAGATTATATGCTATACCCAGTTCTTACCTTTTATTAATTGGACTAATCTTTTCTCACGTATTAATTAGCTTCAGTATATTAAACATCTCTGTATTTCAGCATCAAACGGAATAGCAGGTCTGTATTTCAGTGTTTTGCAGATCAAGTGTAGAAAACTATATGTGTATTGATAGAATTGAGTCCTTGGTCTTCACCTACTTTTTCATATCACAGTGGTGGGCAGGTGTGGTACTGAATTCATCCAGATATCATCTAATGGGTTTAAAATTCAAAGAGTAGTTTTTTCGTTATGGATTTAGGCATTTGGCTTTCTTTCTCATCTATGTGTTTCGCACCATTAAGAATTGCATCGCCTGGTTGAAGTATAAGGTATGTAAGTTTAGGGAACATATGTTTATGTTTAATGTCTCCTTTCCTATAGGTGGGCCCATGTCATGTGCGCCGTCGCGGTCCCAGAAGTTCGATTCACTAATGTCCCAGAAAGGACACAGATAGATGTAGGCAGAATACCTTTACAGAGGTTAAAATTGGTGAGTGGCAAAGCTTCTTTTTTACCTCATAAATTAGTGTTAATTTACGTTCTGAATATTTCTATTAATACACACATTCCCAAGATAATTTTTTCTCTTAGCTTCATTTCTATCCTTTTTTTCCTTTAGCCTAAGTTGACTTATCTGTAAACATACTCTTTTTCTGTTGTGTTGTATTGTAAGTATGCTTAAAACCTTCCTCAAATTCTGTTTGAAATAAGGCAAAAGAATACTACATTTCCTGGATTAGTGTGGATTTTCAAACTGTAGGCTATTTGGTGAGTTTTGTTAGAAATGGATCTGAGCTATGCAACTATCTCTTTTTAATTTGTTTGATTTCTCTCTCTCTCTTGATCTTGACTTAACAAAAGGCATCTAACCTGATTTCATCATCTCTTCACCAAGAAGAGAGTTGTAAAGAAATACAAAAACTTTTATTATTACCAAAGGATTTTCTTATTTACGAATAGATGCCAAACTCTCTGGTTGATTTTCTTCTGACCTATTTTCTGTTTGAGAAACTTACATGAAAATCTTCCCGCTGGTTCTCTTTGTTAAGAGTATTTTTCCTTGAGAAGACAGGCCTTTAATGTCCCCAACATTGAAGTAACCTTGGAGTTTTGTTAAATTGTGAGCCAACAGACCATTTGCTTAGGCTCTTATGGTTCATATTTAATGAGAATTTTCCCTAAAGTTAAATTGCATAACCTTAAAATATTGAAGCATGTCTTACATGTGGACTTAATTCCCTAGAATTTCTTCAGTTTTTGTTATTCTTAACTTGAGATCTTTCTACTATAGAATGTTTCAGGCATTGCAGCTATAACTCTCTACCTGACTGTTACTTGTTTTGTTGCTAGTCTCTTACCCACCGAGAAGGGGAGCTGGACGTACCGTCTCTGGACTTTTTTCATAGGTTCTTAGAATCTAGTCTATCTTCTTTCGTTCTCAAAGAAGAGAAAGTGAACACCGTTATTTCTCATTATAGCTCTGTCAAGAATTTCACACTGCTAAAAAATAGTGACTCTTTATGGAGCTGATGATTGCTGTTGGCAGAAATGAGTGGTGGGACCAGGATGCTCAGGATATCGTAATGGGAGTTTTGTGAATGATGTGGAAATGAATGGGTCATTTAAAACTCACAGTGACTATCAGAAGAGAGTAAAATTCTTCGGCTCCTGGACTTCCATGGGAAAGTTTGAAATCTTACATCTTGCTCACCAATTAAAACACCAATAGGAAATAAACAAAAACCATTTGCTAGAATTAGTACTGTTAGGCAGGATATTTAAAAAAATGTCAAGTTCACCACATGTCACAGAATTTAATGCTCAGTGTGATAAATACTAACAGATATCTTACATTTTAATTTTTTTCTGATTTACAAGTAATAAGTATTTGCAAAAATTCAAACACTACATTTAATAATCACCTTTTGTTCTCTCTCCTGAAAGATGACTTCTGTTACACATTTTAATGCTTCTCAGAATTAGTGGTCACTGCTTTTTTTAAAATTTCTTTTTATTTTCTTTTTTATTTTTCAATTACAGTTTCCATTTAATATTATATTAGTTTCAGGTGTACACCATAGTAGTTAGACATTTATATTATTTACAGAGTGATCCCCCAATTCATCTAATACCCACATGACACTATACATATTTATTGCAATATTATTGAGTATATTCCCTTTGCTGTATTATTTTGCAAACACCAACACTATTTCTTAATTAATAGTATTTCTTTTTTAAAAATTTTTTATTATGGTGACACTGGTTATCGAAATCCAATGTTTCAGGTGTACAGTTCAACAGTAAGGCATATATATATATATATTGCATTGTGTGTTCACTACCCATAGTTATATTGAGTGGTCACTGCTCTTGATACTTCCCTTTAAGGACCTATATCTTGGCTACTGTTGTCCATGAATGTTTCCTTAATGATGTATTGTTATCCACACCAGTCCCAGAGGAGTTTTAAGGGAACAGCAGGGAAGGGCAGCATGGGAAAGTGGCAAAGCTTATTTCTTTTCTACAATGCTTTGCCTCATCTTGATTGTGTATATCACATATTCCTTATGGAATGTTTTCCATCCCCAAACAATTGGCACCTTTATAATATGCCTTGACTGAATTTAAAATCTCCTAAAGTCTATTTTAAATGACAGTGTAGAGCTGTCCATTGCACAGATTGAGTGAAAATAGATTGTAGATCAGATCTTTTTCTGTTAATTTTTAAATTTTATATGCAAAAATAATTTTTTTATTTTTCTAACTTTTTATTTTGAAATAATTTTAGATTTACAGAGTTACTGTATATACTTCATCCAGCTTCCATTAATGTTATAATGTTAGCACTTTACATAAGCATAGTACGTTTGTCAAAACTAAGAAATCAACGTTGGTAATTCCTACTAATTAAACTACAGAATTTATTTGACTTTCTTTAATTTTTCCACTAATATCTTTTTCTGTGTTCCAGGGTCTAATCTAGCATACCACATTGGGTTTGGTTGTCATATTTCTTTAGAATCCTCAAATCTGTGAGTTTTTCAGTCTTTGCTTATTTTCCGTGATCTTTACAATTTTGGTAGGTATTTTGTGTAATAACCATCAGTTTGCATTGTCTGACATTTTGTCACATTTAGACTGGGGCATGGGTTTTAGGAGGAATGCCACAGAGATGAAGTGCCCTTCTCATCATATTAAGAGGAATGTGATGTAAATATGACTTATTACTGATGATATTGTATACTCGGATCAGGAGGAGTCTGCCAGGTTACTATTTTTCTTTTTCTTTTTTAATTTTTTTCAGTTACAGTTGACATAATATTTGTTAGTTTCAGGTGTACAACATAGTGATTAGACAGTTATATATAAAACTTATGATCACCCTGATTAGTCTAGTACCCATCTCACACTATACATAGTTATTACAGTATTATTGACCATATTTCCTATGCTGTACTTTATATCTGGTGACTGTTTTTATAACTGGCAATTTGTATATCTTAATCCCCCTTTTACACTGCGATAAGAATTACTTAGAATGCTGTTTAGCAAAATGTTCGCAGTGGTTATCTTAAGTGGAAAAATAAAAGGAGAAACTTCATTCAGATGGAGGAATTACTCAAAAATGCTGTAATTGTTTGACAGGGGGCAATAGCCGGAAGTCTAGATAACTTTTCACCAAGAATCCTCAAGAAAACACTTTCACTCTGGCGAATCATCTACAATGCTATCTATGCCCTGGTTTTAATCAGTGTCCCTTGGTGATCAGACTCAGACAGAATGGCTTTGAATAAAAAGTTTACAAATGATCACTTGTGTGTGGAGTGAAATACACCCTTCCAGAGAATAGAATGCTCTGCCTTTTATGTACAGTCAAGGTTGTGCTTTTCTGACATTAGGATTCTTTTGAAGTTTGAGTAATCTAAACAAGTAAGTGCATGGCCAGCCAGAAGTCAGAGCAGTAGTTTTGTGTGGTATTTCACTCAGGCCTGTGTATATCTAGGCAAATTAGTTTTATCTTTCTATCTAGTAAACTAGCAAGTGTCAGTTTCAGTCTTTCTCTGGAGCTGTAGCCAACCTTTTTCTGGACTCCATACTGTCCACTTACTTTCTTATTCACACAGATGAGGGATATTAAGAATTAGTGTCAGTTTGTTTTGCCAAACAATCATCACCTTACCTTGCTGAATACTGTGTATGTTTTTGAATAAGACATTGTTCTTGTCTTCTAGCCCCCTATAGTCTAGATTGGGCTTTTCGCAACTTTGGCTTTATTGGCCTTTTAGACAAGATTGTTCTTTGTTGTGGATGACTGTCATGTGCATCTTAGATTGCAGCACCCTTGAACAAACAGACAATGTCAGATATCGCTTGGGAGGCAAAATCACTCCCATTTGAGAGTACACTGGTTTACTGTGAAGACATTCACATAAAGAGAAAAATTTCATTATGATCACTTTTTGAAGAAGTAAGTTGGAGACTGAGAGAATGGAACTTCTTAATTATTTTTAAAAACATCCTAGAGATGTTTTGGGGCAAATTATTTGAATTTTTTTATTGGTCAATAAAATAATATAGGATATGGCAACATATGTGCATATTCGCTGCTGTATTATATAATCTGATTTAGTATTTTAACATTACCTTTTTTTATGGAAATTACACAACTTTGAATGGTAACGAAGTTTCATAAAGATTAAAATTCTGGTGCGTGTGTATGCACACGTGCGTGTGCATGTGTACATGCACATGTTAGCTACTGAGTAAACATAGAATAAATAAAAGGCAACAAATTGTTCATTATTTATGTTTCTGGCTTAAAATTATTATGGCTGGAGGGTTTGATCAGATGATATCAAGTAGCTTGTTCCTGTATAAGGTTTCCCATTTAAAAGTTGTCATGGTAAATTCACACACACCTTTGTGCTTGCTCCTCTAAAAGCAAGGCATTGATTTCTTTATTGGTGTCACAGGGTACGTGAGATTAGGTCATAAAGTGTAGCAGTACTTTGGAGAGCCTATAGAACATTCACGCAGCACTTGCCTTGTTATCTGAGATTTCTGATCTTGGAACCTCTGGTCTGTTGGGGACTGAAAACTGGAGTGACCCGATGTAGGTAGAACAAATTACTCATCTGTGAAGCAGCTGGAAGAGGGGGCCTCTGAGCCTCTTTCAAGTGACCACTAGGTGGTGCTGCTGTACCATTTTCTCATGCCTTGCCCTTAAATCACCTCTCAGCAAATGCCTAATCAGAGCCCTATCCACCCTTTGAAAGAGAGAGAGAGAGAGAGAGAGAGAGAGAGAGAGAGAGAGAGAGAGAGAGAGAGAGAGAGAGAGAGAGAGAGAGAGAGACAGACAGAGAGAGAGACAGAGAGACAGAGAGAGACAGAGAGAGACAGAGAGAGAGACAGAGAGAGACGCACAGAGAGAGAGACAGAGAGATGTGTGGTGCATGTTGGGACGCTCTAGTACAACTGTAACAGCAGGGCAGGGAAGTGCTACTGGCTGTGAATTCAAAGTGCTTAAATTCCAGAGGGCAAGTTTTTAGTTCAGTTTTTCATTTAGTTATATGAGAAGAACTGGCTTCCCTTGGGGCAAGTTAGTGTTTTTCTATAAAGGTACTAAGCAACACTTGTAAAAAGCTAGTAACTACAAGAGGTTTAAGAATGGCTGATGTTAAATGTGTGTTTAAAATGTCTTCTTTAGTATGAAAACTTTATATTTTAAAAAAATGCTTATTATTATTGGCAATCTTTCTAGAATATGGAATATTGGAATTTCTGCAGAGGTATTTGAATATTTTGATAATACGGTTGTTAGCCTTTGTTTATTCATAAGTTCAACTTGCAGCTTTTGAGATACCTTTCTGTACAGTTATTTGTATAGGAAGATTTTTGTTGAGGATGTAAGAAAGGATTTGTTGACTTTAGTAGATTTTTCTTACTTATAATGACCATTAAAAAAGAAGAGACAGCAAATGGAAAACAATAGTTTTGGTGCTCTTCATGGATTACGTTGACCCTAAAATGGTATGTGTTTTAAGAAGAACCTTTATCTCATCCAGCCACCTTGTTTGGTGGTATTACAAGCGTGGCCTCCACTCATCAGATAACTAAATGAACAACAATGATGAGGCTAGACTTATTTTAAAGACATTGTATTTTTATTTTATTTATGTTGCCGACAATTTGAAATACTTTAATAAAATACATTATTTTTTTATTAAAATTTCAGTGCAAAAATATATTTGGTTTGTTCTTTCCTTTTTTTCTTCAAGAATGTTTAGCTTCTGCATAGAGTAGTTATCTCAAGGATTACTAAAGAAATTGCTGCTTCATCTAAAAAATGCTACAGGTTGCTATATAAAACATCAGCTTATTAAGTAGAGCCATTCTCTTATAGGAAAGAAATGACTGAGAGTTACCTAATAGGCTGTATCCAAAGTCACATTCAAAAGGGAGAAACATTTTCTCTGTCAGCTTAAGCTCTCTTTTGATTATTAATGCAGATGCTAGACTACTTAGTATTTTTCTTATGTACTCATTTAGAGCGAACTCCTTTACTTCTGAATGACTTTTCAATATAGAACAAGTTGCCCTTGAGGCAAGGGCTCTCATTCCCAACCCCTTGCTCATATCCTTTGATTATCTTTCTTGCTTATTCAGAAAACATCAGAGTATTGGAACCTGGTAGGATATCAAGGACATTTCCTACTCCCCACTTGAATGGTGTGCTCAGGGGTAGCCATGACAGTTCAGAGGTTGGTTTGGAGTCATGGATCGTTAGTATGCTACAGAACAAAAAGAAAAACAATTGCCACCACATGATATAGATTTTAGAGTTTACTCAGTCATTTCCTTTTCTTATGTCTTTTTCTTATGTCCTTCTGTCTTGTTTTCTCTACTAATATGATGGATTGGCCATAGTCATAACAATTTCTGGAAGAGGAGCCTAATTGTGCAAAGATGGGAACACCAAAAACGGAAGTAGAGAGTAATACAACACACACAAAGTTAAGATGCCATTTATTTATTTATTTATTTATTTATTTATTTATTTATTTATGTTTTCACAATAGAAAAATATATAGGTAAAAATTGTCAGGAAGAATTAAGGACAGGAATTTAGAGAGGGCAAATGTGATAAAACAGAAGACAGCAGTATTGTCTGCTGGAACGATCTACAGTATCAGTGTTGTCTTTTGGAAGCATATCACCAAAAAAATCTTTAGATCTGATTATAAAATTTAAGGGAAAAACATTAAAAAACCAAGCCA
>CM053509.1:114883478-115088274 GCA_028627145.1 Eidolon dupreanum | reverse complement strand
GCAGTTTAAAAAATGCAGATACTTTTGAAGCATTCCAGGTACTACATTAAATTTAGCATTAACATTTCACCTCTCAACCCTTCACAATTTTAATCATTTGAGGGTAACCCTAAAATGCCAGATCATTGCAGTTCATAGTTTTATAGAGCCTTTTGTGGCTACTAAATAAGGCATTAGTGAGTGAGCCTAGCTGACCATCCAGCGTTGACAAGTGAACACAACGTTGTTGCCTCTGTATATGAGAATACATGTTTTACATGAAAAGGTATGTGCTCTGTGGGTTGTCATGAATTTGGGAGTTTACAGAGGTCTCAAGACATCTGCTGAAACCTTCTGCTACATATGGGGAGTAGATGATTTTCATCCTTGAGAATGATGGTCCCCTTCCTTTGTATGTGTGAGACAGTGAACAGAATCCTGCTTTTTTGAGAGAAAGAAGGAATATGAAACAATTTTCGCCCCACATAGACCCTGGAGGAAAGCACCCCCGCCGTGATGGTGGGCACCATATGTAATGAGTAGATTGTCACCTAAGCAGTTATGCATTCAAGGGTTTTGCCAGTGTCCTCCAGAACAGATCTCAGAGCTTAATATCTTTGCATTCAGCAAATTAGCTATGATTCTTTCTGACTATCCTGAGTTTTTTAAATTCTTTAAAAAATTCAGCTGACCTATTTAGTCAGTTTGACCTTCCTTATCAGGAAGAATTAGCTAGCTAGTGGAAAAAAGAGAGAGACCTCTTCTCTTGGATATTTTATTTAGTCATTTTGAAAGATTTTTATTTGGGAGATAAATTAATTTTTGGTTGCAATGATTGTATTCTTAAAACAAGTCAACCTTCACTTGTTTCACTCATGGAAAGGAGCAGTAGCAACACACCTTGTAGGCTAGAACTAACATTTATCGCATGTGTGCCCTGCAGTGGATGCTGTACACAGTCCCATCACATATGTCACCCTTGTGGTCCTCAGTCTGTATACATTCAGTCTTTCAGTCCCCTCTTTGCCAGGCCCTGTTGTAGGTACCTTCCTGTAATGAAACAACAGTAAAAACAAACAAAAAGACCCCCAAACTTCTTATTCTTGTGATGTTTTATGCTAGGCATTATTTCAACCCATTTTTACTGGACACTCAGATGACTTTTAAGGAAATTAAGACAAATAAACTTCATTTAAGGCATATATATATATATGGAAAGTGGTTGGCTGGGATTAAATTGATCTGTATTGAGCTAAAATTTGCTATTTTGGATTGTTGCAAGTTTTGATACATTATATATTTCAAGAGAGACTGGGAATCCAGACACAGAACCACAATAACATTGAAAGCTCACTGTGAATTGAAAACCGAAATTCAGTGGGAACCGGAAAGTTGCATTGGCACCTCCCCACCCCGCCGACCTTCATTCTTATTTAAGATGCTGTTTGTCATCCTAGATTGGAACAGCCAGCATCATCGCTGGGATGGCGACACAGCAGCCTGAGCTCTTGCTTGAGTCATTCCATAGATTTTTGCTAAAATATATCACCTGTCATTTTCCCCTGGAACCTTAGGACATTATACTTTGTTTTGTTTGTCCACCTAATATTTGGAGAAAGCTACTTCTTTTGAATAGTGTACTTTCCCTATCCTGGAACCTCTCTTTGCTTTTGTAATTGAGTCCAACATATATTCTTTTACAGCCTCAAAATTAGTGACTGGAATCAAAATTTTTCCAAGGTGCATTGAGTTAATGATTTTGGTACATCCTGGGGTCACCTCCTGTGACATGAGGCATTTAACTAGGAACCTCACAAGTAAAACTGTTAATGATGATGCGGGCACATCACAGGCCTGGAGGCTTATTTCATGGAGAAACCACTTTGTATCTCTCAGCCTGAAGCCTGCCCTCCTGCAGCACATCAAAGTGACTCAACATATTTTGAGTTTTGGTGAAACTATCCGTCATTCATCAAAGTTCTGTCTGGGCGATAATTTTTGTTTTTGAAAACAGATGTGGTAACTGAGCTGACAGATGTTGAGAATCGACCTGTTGTTGAAGCACATGTTGTCATACATGCCGTAGGAAGACAGGTCGTTAGCATTCAGAATGGAACACTTACAGTCTGGTGAATTAAAGATGCTGTTTGCATGTCTCTTGGTTTACTCTGTGTGGTTTGATTTGCATTGCTCTGGAGGTACTTAAAAGTTGTCCCCACCCCCACCTGACTCATGCTAAAAAAAAATAAACATGAAGTAGGGTACCTTATTATATTTTAACGGTTAGCAAGATGTACTCATTTTTTTGTTGTTGTTGAATATTCTTTTTTGTTTTGCCTTCTCCGTGTCAGGCATTGTACAGGTAATCCTCCAATCACCCTTTGAGGGTGATATCATTATTCCAATTTTACATTTCACAAAACCAACACTAAGAAGAGTTAAGTAATTTGAGCTCATACAGGCACTAAGCTTACTCTCAACCATTGTGCTGCCTGTACTGCTTCAGGATTGTGGTTGCATCAAGCACAAAATGGAGAAATGAAGGCTCTGTGACCACAGGGATACCTTTAACCTGCCTCATAACTGCTGAGTCTCTCATCACAGTACTGTGTGCCCACCGTATGAGAAGTCAGCCCATCAAGGCAACACAGTGCGTGGTCCGCTTTAGCCTTCCAGACCAGTGACCCTTAGGAGAAAGGCATCTGTGCTCACTGTCCACTTCTGTATTTTGGTCAGATATCAGCCTGCGCCATGGCAGGAAGCAAAGAGCTGTGCTCTCACCTTGGGTATTGTAGATTTATTGGCTGGCAGGTACTCGGGTCCCTTGCTCTGAGACTCCACTTTCCACCTGTATCTTTGTATCTTTAGTACAAAGGAGAAAAGAAGTTCTTCAACATGTCTTTTTAATACATGTCATTAAGAATTCTTTATAAACCATGTTTTGATGAGAAAAAATTTAAGATAAATTATACATACAGAATGTTCCCAATTGTTTTTAACAAATAGGGAAAAGACTTGAAATGTCATATTGTGGTTGCCTCTGGATAGCAAGATATTGGGTGATTAAAACAAAATTTATATATACTATTATGTAAGTTGCAGCACTTCTATAAGGAGCTTTGTATTACTTGTGAAATCAAAGGAAAAAAGTAAAAGTATAAAATGGGGACATTTTATTTAAATACTTTGGTCTTTATATGACTTTTTTGTCTAGTGACTTTAGTAGGAGGAATATGGGACAAGCTTATAAGGAGAGAGTGACCTGGGTTTCCTCTCTTTGTCTTTAGTACAAACACCCTGAGCTTTAAGAGTCCATCTTTTCTTTTTTCTTCTTTCAATTCTGGACACATTTTTTTCTTAATGTTCACAATGCCATAGTCATCTTCTTAATGGTTCTTTTCAGTACGGAGGGTTCCCTTATGATGTCTTTGGTAGTAATTTTTAAGGAATCTTTGTTTTACTTGCTAGCTATGACCAAAATCTGCATTTTTTTATGTTTTTCATTATCATCTGTCATTTTGAAAGTGTGTAGCTTGATTAAATTGAATGTAAATTGCCTTCACCCTTTTCTAGAGGTTTCATATAAAAAAAAACCCTTATATTCAAAATGTACTAAAATTTCTATCTTTACTTTCTATGTTTTTAATATCCTAAATTCAATTTAGTTTTTTCTGTCAAATGTATTTTACCTGTGTTTTGGGGGTCTCCAAAGCACCCTCGGATTTGAGGATTCACTAGGAGGACTCATGGGACTCAGCATATAGTGGTACTCATAGCTTTGTTTACAGCAAAAGAGTACAAAGCAAAATCAGCAAAGGAAAAGGACACATCAGGATGAAGTCTGGAGGAAACCAGGTGCAAGCTTCCAGAGTCTTCTCCGAGTTGAGTCACATTGGATTCCTTTATTTCCCCTGGAACACTTGTGACAGCACCTGTGAAATGTTGCCAACCAGAGAAGCTCATTAGAGAATCAACACTCAGAGTTTTTTGGGGGCACTTTCTGCCTAGCATGTACCAAAGTTCCAGACTCCCAGAAGGGAAGCAAGTGTTCAGCGTAAACCACAAGGACTACATGCCAACAGGTGAGCCATTCTTATCAGGAAATGGAGGGAACCATCCCAAAATCCAGGCTCCCAGACATCTGCCAGAGACCAACCTTATAAGCAGGACTTTCAAAGGTTAGCCTTCTCAGGCCTTTCTATACAATGTGCAATAAAAGCTACAAATCATTATTTACACCAAAGGCAAAAATGAGTTTGCTGGAGTAAACAATGGCCCCATTATGTGCATTGACCTCTATAAGATTGGCTTTGGACATTCTTCGCTCTAGCTCAGTTTTCATGTCTGTAAAATTCACTAGTACTTTGCACTTTAGAATTCTGTGATTCTGTATGTTCTTTAATACTTTGTTAGTTATTCTCAAACTGGGGTCTCTGTAACCGAGGGTTATATGAAGAGTGTCTTAGGGAACAGACCCTCAACTTTCATACGTTGTCTTTCTTGATGTTGATCCAGATGAGAACAGACCTTGGATGGGCCTGCTGGTTCTCCTTTCCCACTACCCCTTTTCCTTGCAGAACAAATGCATTATTCTCCGATAGATAAACAAAGGACAGATTCTGAGGGCAAGTCTGAAGAGAGCAAAGTGAAAATAGATTAGGCAATAAATACTGTCAAACAGCAGGTTCTTTCATGTAGGCCATACATTTATTGCGCAAGTTGTGACCTTATCCATTAGCTGCTCACCAGAATCCACAGTCTTCTCTTCCTTGGTCCATGGCTAGTCCACATCACCCAGCTTCCCTTGCAGATAGGAGCTCAGCCAAATGTATCAGAGCAAAGGGTGATGGATGTCACTCCCAGGCTTGGCTCCTATATACTCTCACATCCCCTCCTCCTCAGTGTTTTCAGAATGAAGTTGACCCAGAGACCTCAGTACCCAAATGTTGAGATGGCAGCACTTCTGTCTCTTGATGACTATGGAGGAGTGCTAACCGATGAACTGACTGCCAGCCTAATACTGTTATGTGAATCAGAAATGAATTTCAATTGCATTTCAGCCATTATATAGTTGGTGGCCTATATATTACTCTGATACACTCTTGATTATCTCTTAGAATTAGAATTCAGAAATGGGATTGCTTGATATGGGGATGCATATTAATATGTTTATTTTAAAAAATGAATTCAGACTTTTTCTGGTAGGAAATAAATCTGTTTTAGCAGATTGGTTTGATAATGAGACTGCCTTTGTCTATTGGGTCATCTATATGGCAGACATTTCACATAAACTGGGCTTAATCTATAGTCCCAAAGTTTGACAAATATTTTATCAAAAAGTTTGACAAAAAATTATTTAAAGCACACCTATAATTATGTTCTGGAATTCTATGCTGGAAAATAATATCCTTTATTTTCTTTTCATTTTAAAATAAACAATTTTTAAGGGCTAATTTTAACATATGTAAGGAGAGATACAATTTTCTAAAACTCTTTTGGGCACTATTAAGCAAAAACATTTAAAGAACACTAGTAAATAAGAGAGGACTATTAGTAAGTAGTTTAAATGAGTCTTGGTTTACCTGAATGATAAATAGGCAGTTAGTTTATTCATTTGCATAAATGAGCTAAGATTTTCAGGGCAAACCTAAAGCAAATTATAGAGACTAATGCTATAGCTTGAACAACTTCTGCTGTTGTAAGTCTTCCAAATTACCCTCTTAAAGTATGTGTAGATCTCATCAGGCAGGTGAATGGAAAGGTTGACTAAGTGATCTTCCTGAAAGAAAAGTGTACGTGTAGGGGGATTACTTCACTTGGTGCTGCCAGGAAACCTGAAATTTTATTGTTCCTTCTCCTTTCCTGAATCTCTTTTATGTGCAGAGGAGACACATAGATATGGGATGGACCTCAGGACCTGGGCCAAGTGTTTGTAGGAGAGAAATTAAAGAATAACTAGGTGAATAACATGCTAAGGGAAGGACTTAGTCTAACGGAAGGTAATTTCTTAAATTTATGATTTGGCAAACCTGATATCCATAGGGTTTTAAATAACTTGAAGGAAACATTTCTACTTGTGCCCTGTACCAGCATTCCAAACTCACTGCAACAAGAAACAGCAGAGGGAAGCCTGAGCATCTTTCTTCCATGCAGCTATGTAAAAGATCAGAGAAAACCATCAGACCTCACAGTTGGTACTGCCCCATTGATTAAAAGTGTCCCCAGGAGTGTGTCCTGGCATTCATTCACTTCGAAGATGTTGACAACCATAAACGCCAGAATCACACCTGACATTTCTGTTGAAAAACATCGAACACCCCATGGACCCAGAGCCTGCAGGGATAATGGGGGAAATACAGAAAGTAGAATAACTGCTCTACATGAAAGAGTATGAAGACAGACTTCTTCCTGTTGATGGAAGCAATCCTTTGGGTTTCCAGAGTCTATAAGAGAAGTGTCTAAAGCCCTGGAGATGAGTTCACAGGGGCCAACAGTAGAAGGCAGATGAGGTTCTGTTGAGGAACGACACATATTACCTCAGAAACTCAAGGGACAGGATGAACATCTGGAATTTCTTGCACTTCTTTAGAAATTGTTTGACAGCAGAATTCTAAAGAGCTAATTGCTGGCTAGAGGATGTTTTAGGAAAGTATTTAGGTGGATAGACATCAGGTGCCTTCTACTTGGCCTGGCCTGTGTCCCTGTGAATGGCGTCATGGTGGCTCTGACAATGGAGCCATCAAAGAAGTACTCCTGAGGCCCCCTTCCCTGGAGATTTTGTCATTCCTCCAGGGCAGAGACCATTCTCTTTTCATCTTTGCATCACTAGAGCCTAAGGTGGGGCCTGAGCCCTTACTCTGAGAGGGTTTAAATGATGGATGAATATATCAGTTAAAAGGTTCCATCCAATCTTGCCCAGTAGAAGACACTGAGGGACTCAGACCAGCATTCCATTAGGGATACTATGTGCCTACCCAGCTTTCATTTCGGGATCTCTAGCAGGTGAGATTCAGGAGGAATGAGGAGAACCCAGTCAGGCATTGTCACTGTTATACTGTCATCGAGATAAGACACAACAGGCAAAGGCATCTCATTTAGAGTAACTCCGCAGTCCCTCACCGGATCTTCCAGAATCTTGCAGTTCCAGCCCTCTCTGAGGGTGGTGATGGAAGAGAGAGTGCTTCTTGTGTAGCCATTTGCAGAAGGAGAGCTGTGACTGCTTTCTGCCTGTGAGTCCCAGGGTGCTTCCAGAGGACTGCAGGCGGTACTTTTCCTGTGAGAATCTGCTTTGCTCCTGCAGCCAGCATTGTCTGCTGACTTGACACTTCATCTCAAGACTACTGGGTTGTCATGCTCGGCTCCAGATCTCACACTGCTTTGGAATTACTTCCTTGAGGGCAGGAAGATCTACAGGGAATAAAAAAATGAAACGGGCAATTTTGTCAAGCATGTGCAGTAGCAAAACAGAGAGCTGACAATAGAACTTATGTGTATTGCTCAACAGAATGAATGATCAAGTAAGATGCAATAAAAGGAAATTGTCAGATTTAGGAGAAATGATAAAATATAGCACCAAACATTAAGGACCTTTATTTAATGTTTATGTTTCTAGATATTGTTAGGATTCAGTCCTAAGCAGGGATAAGACCTGCAGTTCTCGGTTGTCTGTTTGTATGAAGAAGTGTGCACAGTATTTAAGTATTTATCACATAAATAGTGTTCTCTCCGTTCACAAGCCTGCATGTACTCAATATTTCAGGACCCCTCACCCCATTCTAAGTCAGTGTTTTGTGTGTGTGTATTTATATAAAACACACATATAAAATATACATATTTAGTATGTGTAGATGTATGTATTTTTGTATGTCGGGGGAGAGGGGTTGATGATAATGTATTTTGGCTAAATCTTAACGTTAGCTCACGATCATCAGAGAGCTGAGGTTAGTATTTCTTTGCAAAGGACAGAACACCAGAAGGGATCTTGTCCCAGTTCTGCTGCTGGCTATGAAACTTTAAGCCAGGAATTTAGTCTCTAGATATCTAATACTATTGCTACCTGTAAAATGAGATAATCATATCTAACATCTAGAGCCATAAGGAGTCATGAATCATTGTGCGTAACGTGCCTGAGGCAAATGGAAGTTAAGTTCTTTATGAGGCAAGGTGGTATAATTTAAATAGTAAAATTGTGGAACAGATTATGTTCCTTCCATATCATTCCTTCCCTCAAAGGAAAGATAGGAGAGTTCTATTCACTGTACCTCTACAAGAATTTGAGTCCAGTTCCTCAAGGGGTTTTTCATTTGGGAGAAAATCAAAAGCATTACATAGAGGCAGGACTAAAAAGCTGTGGAGAATTGTAGTGGCAAAGAGTGACTCAAGTTATTACCTTTAGATCCCTATAATCAAGTGCCTAGAGAAAACAAGACGCTAAGTACCCAAGTACTTGCTGCCGTAGAACATTTTAGTGAAACTAAGAAGTTTACTGGAGTTACTTGGTTGCTTCTAATCCACTGAGGAACTTGGGAAAGAAAATAATGAGTTTGGGGCTTTTAATTTAATGTGAGCGGTAATGACCTGTGCTGCCACTAAACCAAAGCTTTAGGAGCCACTGCATGGTGCCACCATCTTTCTGTTTTCCCATCTGTGAGAATGGCATGGTTCAGAGAGGGCTGCTGCCTCAGCCTGAGTCCCAGATTAAAGAACACCTAGAGCAAAGTCACAACTAGCATTCAACATGAGCAAGAAATAAACATTTCGTGGTGTTAGCCACTGAGATTTTGGAGATTATTAGTACTAGAATATGAAAGATGATTAATGTAAATCCGTTATCATATGCTTTTGGAAAATGTCACATAGTACCCTATAATTGGGCCCACTATGTTCATAGGCATTTTTAATAATTTTTCTAAGCACTGATTATGTCTTCATGCAGGTCTACCATAAATGATATGTAGTGCTACATTGTGTAGATTCTAAACAGCACTTTCACTTATGAGCTGTGTGATCTTCTTGAAGTTCCTGAACTGCTCTGTGACTCAGTTTCTTCATTTATAGAATGGGAATATTATATCGTCTATCTCGCAGATTTTAGAAGATTAAATGTATAGTATGAGTTAACACCCTCAAAGCAGTTGACATGTTGTAAATATTTATTAAATTTATCAGTAAATATTTAATGTGTACATATAACATTCCAGGTCCTGAGCATTTGCTCATAAGGGCATGTACATAAGAGCTTATAAGAATGAATGAAAACATATGGGTTCCAACGTTGTTGAAGCTCATAGGTCTAGGAAAACAGACACATTAAAAAATGATTATGGCCATGAGAATGACCAGCAGAGACACTAACCTAATTTGGAGGGTCAAAAATGGATGACCCTTAAGGAATGGCATTTAAGAACTAAAAGATAAGTAGGTATAGCCAAGGTGAAAGTAGGGATGGCGAGAAAGTTAACCAGGTACAGGGAGTGGTGTATTTAAGGACCCTGAGGTGGGAAGGAGCTAGACACCGCAGAGAACGGAAAGAAGACAGTGGGGCAGGAGCATCAGAGGGTTGGAGGCCCCCTAGACCAAGGAAGGAACCCTAGAACAGTGCAGCCGGGGAGAGAGTGATGGCCTGTAGGAGTGTCTCAGCTGAGGTTCTGTGACTGAGGAACTGGACCCAGATTCTTGTAGAGGTACAGTGAATAGAACTCTCCTATCTTTCCTTTGAGGGAAGGAATGATATGGAAGGAACATAATTGTTCCACAATTTTACTATTTAAATTATACCACCTTGCCTCATAAAGAACTTAACTTCTATTTGCCTCAGGCACATTACGCACAATGATTCATGACTCCTTATGGCTCTAGATGTTAGATATGATTATCTCATTTTACAGGTAGCAATAGTATTAGACATCTTCATCAGGCCTCAGTTTCCTCATTTCTAAGATAAATGATCCTTTCAGTTTCAAAATTCTTATTTTAGGATTTTCCTTGCCTTTTCCCTTCCTTATTTCAAAGAGCCAGTGAGGTTGTACTGAAAGTTATTTCTAATAAACTACAGTTGCTTAGAGAGAACTAAGAGGAACAACCAAAAGGAGTGGGGAAATAGGCTTTTTCTGGTCTGTTGCTTAACCCGACTTTTACACTGTAAAATATGGGGTCATGGTGGCTAACCCTCAGCAGCTCTGGGCCCTGGGATGACATTTACTTTTGCTTGAGGATGGCACCATAGTGAAAGCTCCTTGCTAGATGCAGAAAGGTGGAGTTAGGGTTACGGTCCCACACCTCCTTCGTTCATAGGAGTGTGGGCTTTTTAAAGTTTTTTTTTCTGTTGTAGTTTTCTTCTCAGACTGCATGGTGAGATAATTTTAGCATTTATAGAAAATGGTGCTCCCCACTGGGCTTATACGTTAACTCTTCCTAAAGTGAATGGAGCATGCAGTAGAGGAACTTAGTTTTGTTTTTTTCTTTCTCTTTCTCTTATTATTTCTCATTTAAAAAAAAATATTTATCCCTAGTACATTTTTGAATCCTAGAAGCAAGCAGGAAAATTTTGAAAATTGGTGGGTATTTATGTATTTTAAAATTCCACTGGCCCTAATCTCTGAGTTGGGTCACACAGGATTCTAGTTGTGTGCCCTCTTAGTTACATTCATTACTGTAACATGGGCATCAGAATAGTTAGTACTCTGTTGATTAAATATGCCTTCTGTCACTGAGGGGAGTAATTATCCACATTTCATGCTGTGTTTCTCAATGGAATCTTTATAGAAAGGTGAGGCTGGGGGAGACAGGAGACTCAGGAGAGTCCACTTGGGAACAAGCTGGTCTAAGAAAGGCATCCAGTCTACGGCCATACCACCCTGAACGCACTCGATCTTATCTCATCTCGGAAGCTAAGCAGGGTCAGGCCTGGTTAGCACTTGGATAGGAGAGAGGCATCCACCCTCCTCCTCAGTTCCAGTGCCTCCCTGCCCTACCTGCCACACTGCCCTGGGAAGTAATTACTGTTCTAGGCACCACCTTGGTCAGCCCTCTCTACTATCTGAGTGCTTTTCACCTTGGACAAATCTGTAGCTGTCGTGAGAAGACCCCTGGGATCATGGCCTGCAGGATCTGAAATCTGGCAGTCACCTTAGAAGTGGTGCACACCCCAGAACCTTTGTGAGGACAGGTACAAGGATAATTCATACTTTTCCCTAAGGTTGATCTTCCTGAGAGGAGGCCTGCAGTCTACGGTGGTTTCGTCTTCCTCCCCCTCACAGTCTCCCACTTGACCCTCATCTGTCTCTAATCTTAACTTTGGTACCTACTCTGCATTGTAAGATCTATGGCACACCAAACAGCGGAACAATGCAAAATATTGGTCTTAGTAAAGTTGAAGACAAAAATGAATGATTGTAAGATAATGGAAGTATTTATGTGCAACACCTTTAAAGCTGACTTCTTTACTTTTGACAAGACTGAAGGAGTACCCCAAAGATGTCAGCTGGTCGTTTGGATGGTGGCTGCTTTGCATTTAGGCATATAACTCGGAAAGTGTTCAAAAGAATGAAAGATATCACTGCAATAAAACTACTTCAATCTTATCCACTTATTAATGTGAATGCTTTTAAAATATATATATATATAATTTAAATGACACCAAAACCTAGAGACATACATACTCATATTTATATAAACTAATTAAAAAAATATTTATCCAGTTAAATCATACATTTCCAATGAAAATTTACTTTTTTTACTTTAATAATTACCAGTATTATAGCTTTGACCAGTTGTAAACTGAAAATAAGTATAATTATTATTCAGATCAGAAGATTTTTTAATTTTGATCCTTGTTATCTGAATTTAAAAGCAATGAAATTTCAACTGAATGTGCATGTTTTTTGATATACAGGGGATCATGGTAGAGTGGTTCATAAAAGAATTTCGAGCATAAAAGTATCTTCAGATAAAACTCTTTGGGGAAAGTGGAATAGAGGTAATATAAATTTAAAGAGAATAAGGAATGCTACAAAAACTGTTAAAGAACAGCTTGTTCTTTAATTTTTTTAAGTGAGTAATGAAGGCATCAAATCACCAGGGCATTTAGAGATATGATTTTATTTCTCATTGTCAATACTTAATACATAAGAATTATAACTTTCACAATTATTTAAAGTTATGAGAAATTTTATGTCTCCTTAAAGTTGTGTAAGGGAGTATATAGATTATCGAAATTCTTTCTCCTTATAGTTCTGAAGGAGGCTGGTTTGGGATGCTATGGTGATTTCCAAATTTGGCTTGGTAGTGCATTTTAAAAATACAGATTTCTGGGCTTCTGTTCAGACCTATGAATCAGAAGTTCTACTTTTGGGGGGGTTTGGGACCTTATTTTTAACACGATTCCCTGATTTGCGGTAACACTAGACCAGACAATCCTGGGACCAGTGTTTGGCCCCCTGTGTCCACTTGCTTCTCCTTCCAGGCCTGAAGCTCCTGCTCTTTCTTCCTGGGAAGGACTCAGGAAGCTCTGGAAAGTGGGGCAGTGGCGGACACTCAGGTGGGAAGGAACCATGAAGCCACAAGTTTCTGGGGTGTCATCTGTAGAACGGAGACCTAGAACAAAGGCCGTTTTGTCCGTTTGTTTTTAGAGGAGGTTCACATCCTCTCCATAAATGATCTTTGCCTAGCTCATCCTAAAATGGAGCTTTTTTGAACTCTTCTTTAAGAACTTTCAGTTCTTTATTGCAGTTTTCTAAACTTATCTTTCAGGATTAATACTGGCTCAAGATCTACCTGGGATCAGTCAAAAAAAAAAAAAAAAAAAAAAACCAAACCAAAAAAAAACACATTCTTTGAGAACTATTTGGCTTCCAAAATTTGAGTCCATCAAAATATCAGAAGCAGTCAGTGATTTCTAGCTATCCTTCTGGATCTTTTGATTATTAAAAAATCCCACAGGATATGACATGTGGCTATTATTAGGTGCTATGAAATAGTCTGAAGAGTTTGACTTAATGGACTAAATTTGCTATACATCGCTAGGGGTACATTGTCTTTCTTTTTTCTTTTATGTGAGAAATTTGTTGCCATTTCCTGTGTCTCAACAAGATAAATGAACTAATTTAAAATATTTTCTACGCCTCATCTGTCCACTCTGCAAGCTGTCAGTGGACTCCGATTGGGAGCTTGTGTGCTAGCAGTCCTCAGCCAGAGTACTGTTACTGTGAAAAAAAGAATGCCGTTTCCATAGCAGCTGGGGATACCTTTGCAAATGTGCTTTCACATTCTTGCAGGATTGGGTAAGAAAGTCGATATTTGGTTGAGCTTTCTAAAGCACATTTGCTTTACTTCAATGAAGTCATTACATTTTTTGTTTTAACTGAAGAGGTGGGAGAAAATTTTCAAGAATTGATGAAGGGGAAAATATTTGACACACGTTAAGAACCAAAACAAAGGAAGAAGAAAAATGTTGGAGCTATTAAAATTTAGAATTATAAGCATTAAAATTGGAACAAGTTAATATTTTTCTTTAAGATGTTTCTAATTTTACATGTTTTAATGTATTTTGTGCATTGAATAATTTTTTTAAAAATCATGAAATACTCACAGGTTTATTATTTTTTACAGTCACTTGAATTTGTCATATATTCCTCCTTGGCATATTTAAAGGAAAAAATTATATACAAAGAATCATAGTGATATACAACTTGAAGGCATTTTCATCCTCTTTTGCATCAGGATCGAGTTCTTCACAGTATTTACTTAGTGTATTTGTAGAGAAGGCAGAGCAAAAGAAGTGATAAGTTGGAAAGCATTTTAACTCTTTCTGAGATAGTACAGACGGTTTCCTTTTGGAGTTTCTGAACTTTTTTCTACTTAATAATACATTTTAATGAGTCTTCGGGGGAAGTCATAACTTTACTACACTGCTTATCGCTCCTGCCTGCTCACATGACACAATACTCTTGTGAGGTATAATATTAAAATCATTTCTGGCTAAAAGTGGATTTTGGCTTTTAGCCTAACACTGAGCAAATAACCTTTCCAGTCCAAGTTAAATGTTCCCATAAGCTCCTTAAAACCAAATTTTCCTTGTTAAAAAAAGTTACTGAATATAATTCCCGAAGGGTAAAGTATGGAAGCTATTTAAATTTAGACTTAAAAAAAAAAAAAAAAAAAAATCCTTCCCTTGGTTTGCTGGCTTGGCTTTTCTTTTGCTAATATTTGAAGGATAGTACTTTGCTAGATTTGAAATGAGAGGTCAGAATTCTCTCAAGGGTGTTTGGAGGTCTATCTGATGGGTTCAATTCTTAAGCTTGAACTGTGGCTTAAAGCAGAATACAGCTTCTTGCCACCCATTGCCAGTATGCCTTCAGTACAGAATCATTGCAGAGTGTCTCTTATGCCCCATTTTTGTTCTTAATTATGACCCTGTTATTATCCAGAACTTTAAACCTCCAGCTCCCTCATTACACAAGGCCAGGCTTTCTATGGCTTCTCCAGTAGGTCAGCCCCAAGGTAGATAAAAATTTGATAGATGCACTTATAACCTCTTTGGAGCTTTCTGTAGGCACTTGACAAGTAGATTCTTTCTCCTAAATATTTTAACACATAGCCTTTAAAATGACATCTACCTCTTCTAGGACTATTTTTTGTCAGTGGTGTGTCGTATTTTTATTTTATTTGAAAACACCAGTTGAGGTTTTATAGAAAAAAAAAATATTTATCTCCACAGCTTGTTATCAGCAGAGAGGATAGGCATTCTTGGATGGATGGAAGGTTCATTGGTGGAAAGATTTGGGGAAACTATTTTGTGATAAAGGATTTCTTCGCATTTTTTCTTCTAGTCAAGTAGATTGCTTGTGGATTCTTGCTAAGAAAAATAATCCCTCCGGTGCTGCCTTTAATTTGATCAGGTTTAAAATGTTTTCAGAAGGGCTAAGCTTCCATTACATTAGTGTCCGGTGTGGTCAAATGAATGAATGGCTTTGGAATGGGCTAGGTATATTTTTTTTATGATGCACCATTCGACCTTCCCACAGAAGGTTTAGTACAGTGGACCAGTCAAAACAAAAGCATCATTTCACGTGACTTTGAGATGTGTGGTATATCCCCTTTCTCTCCAACAGATATAACTTTTTAATCATATTTTTCTTTGATGTTGTAAGAGTTTATGTTTCCTATGATATATATTCAGTATGTGCAACTATCACTTTCAAAAAATAGGCACACAGCACAATATCAGCCTACTGTAATGATTTTTCATATTTGGCTATTGATAACTATACTTTACCGTATGCAAGAGGAGGAATTAATTTTACATCCTGTTCTTGTTCATTAGGTAAAAATTTGCAAGATAAAATATAATCCTGATAGGGCAAAGAAGCATTTTATGAGCAGGTGGGCTGAGTTGTGAAAAGACTATCAAAAAGCCTCAAACCTGGGGAAAAAACCAAAATCCTCTACTGCTTTGGGGCTCTATTTTTAATCTGATTCTCTGCTGAGTTCATGAATATTTCAAGTGAACCTGAACAGGTGACTCTTTCTCCCCTGGGGGTTCTCAAATGGTTTTCGATGGAAACTTTTCGTGTGTCACTTTCATAGTAGGAATGGCTTTAACCTAATACAGGGTCAAAATGAAGTCTGAATTCACTTGAGAGAGATGAAGACCCTGTGTGACATTTTGTCCAACTTAACACAAATCTAGTAATAGAATAATTTTTCCATCCCACTATACAGATGTTGTTTTTCTAAACTAAAAAATTACTTAAAATTATTTAAAGTTTTTTCTTTTAGAAGAAATCAGAAATACATGATCCCCATGCTTTAAGATGGGTTTGTGAGCCCAAATACCTCTAGTGTCTTATATTTTAGTGAGTGCTAGATGGATACATGATTTTAGTGACCCTGATTGAAAAAATATTTTACTAAACATGGCTAGGGCATAAAGAATGAAGAAATTGCTTCAAAAAACTAGATAAAAACCCTGAATCTGGTAGAGATTTTCCCCACCTCTCATCATAAAAATAAACCTGAAAAATGTGCACTGGTGAAAAGAGTTAAGCTGTGGTCATCACATCTTCCATCGAAATGGGAAGCTGGGACTGAAGAATGAACGCATCTGCCTGTCAGAAAAAAATAACCACATGGCACTGAGTGATGCTGAACAAGGAACTTTGTATAGACTCTTTTGGGAAGAGTTTGGATGCTTGTCCTGGCACAGGGCTTCAGACAGGTTCCGTAAGTGTTGCCCCACTGTTTTGGGAAGATTTGTTTAAAAATTATACTTCTTTTATCTATTGGTAGTTCACTCTCCTGATAACCACAGTGATCTGTTTTTCTGCTCCATTTGTATACCTACGCTCTTGTGCCTTTTGCTTTGACAACCTGAAGGAACTGGTATATTATCACATTATGCTTTTTTTTTTCTGTTGTCCTTATCTTTTACAATAGCCATGCTTGTAAAGCCTTTTATGTTTAGAGAGCACTTCTGCATCCATTATCTCATTAATTTTCACAGTGATCCTGCAAAGTATAGCTATAGAAACTGAGGCTCAGAGGCACATGGGAACACTTGCCCAGGCACCCTGCTCTTTAGTGGGAGAGCTGGACCTCACACTGCAGTCTCCTTCAGTGCTTCTACCCTGGCAGGTAGTGTTAGACCCAAAATTGCTCAGATACCAGCAGACATTATGAGCCCCAGATCTTACCTTTATAACAACAACAACAACAACAACAACAACAACAATAACAACAACAAAAAAAAACTAGAGGGCTTGAACTCTTCTTTTGCATTAATCTGACATGGGCCATTTGAAGAGGATTCCAAAGAATAATGTTTTTTCTTTGTAATTTACCATTGAAAAGTACCACTTAGGACTCAGTACTGTAGCGCTAAAATATACATGTGCATACACTTAGACAAAAGCAGTTTATGTTTTACTACCCTGAAGCTAGATGGACTCCCATTGCATGGAACATCTAAGGGCCTCACTCTTTATACATAGGCATACACATGAGAGATATTAAAGGTGTGTGAATTTCAGGATGAACTGGATTATCTCCATCTTTTAAAAAAGTGATGTGGATGATAGAAGATCACACTTTAGTTTTATGATTGCCAACGAGCCATAATATAAGCAGTAAATGTCTCTCAGAGTATGAACATGTTTTTTTCACACATCTGCTTGGGTAATTCACTATTCTGTTTGAAAAGATCTCACAGAAATGGAATTTTTAAATATTGAGAAAATTCCATTAAGAAATAGAGGGAGAATGAAAAGCTCATTATAAAAGCCATGCCAAGAAAAAGTCAGATGTGGCCTAGCATCTGAAAAGTATTTACTTTTAATCGAAAGGAACTTTTAGAAGAAGTTAATGTTCTCACCCTTTGGCTGAAGAGTTAATTGCTGGGCTAGTTGAATGTCTCTTTGAAGGTGGTCAACCAGTTTTTCATTGCAGAAAACACTGTAGATAATGTATCGTTATTTTCGTGAAGAAAACTTGCATGTCTGGAATTACCTTGCTCCTCTTTTGGAGCTACACCTTTTTATGACCTTTTCTTGGCTCATTCCAATGGCAGGGAAACTGAGGGTAATAATACATCGTGTCTTTGGTTCTTGTGGGAGCAGATCTGCCCATTCTGATTCTGAGATGACAAGAGGGGGGAAAAAGCTCTATGTCATACTTTATGTCCTATCTTATTATTATTGTAAAAGCAATAAAATGACAGCCTTAAAAAAGAAAAACTGGAGATTCTACTAATCTAAACATGATGTTTTTCATTTTTTCTTGTTAATTGAAACCTGTGTTCATATGTGTGCATGGTTGTAATCTCTGTGTTGATAGTGATTGTAGACATTTTTAATTGTTCTGCATCAGGGTTCTTAGCTCTTGTCTAATGGACTCCCTTTGGCAGTTTTTGGCAAAGACTGTAGATCTCTTTACAGAAAAATGTTTTTAAATATTTAAAATGAAATTCACATGATTACAAAGGAAACAGTAATATTGAAATGCACTTATTAAAACATTTTAAAACTTAGTTTATGACATGGTAATGAGCTTTTCTATTAGTGCATTAAATACCAAGGTGTGGCAAAATTCATAGTTATATAATTTCTGAGTAATTATAAGCATAAATATTTTGGAATTGTCTGTGGATCTGAAGGTAGCAAAGAGGGCAGGGCAGTTGAGGAATTTCATGCCCATCGTCCCTGTTATCTGGGTGAAGGAAGAGGCTCACTTGTCTTTAGAACATGAGGAATTGGGCTGGGGTTGGAGAGTGATCAGATTTTGAAATAGATTGGGCAACATTGCTTAGCTTTTATTACTTCTCATATACTGTGTGAAACCTCTCGTGTGTTATTTCTTTTAACACTGAGAATAGCTTCATGAGGAGTAGTTGCTGTTGTCATCTTTTCTTGACCAATGTGGCAACTAAACTTGGAGAAATTATCCACAAAATAAATCATTGAAAAAATCCTAACCATCTTATAGTCTTCAAAGGAAGTCCAACTAAATAACCCAGAAGCAGTATCCTGACTGGTAATGCAGGGCAAGGCCACAGTAAGGATGGCGTTAGGATTCTGTCCCAAACCTTTGAACAGAGCCCATTTTACCACCTTTTGTCCATGTCCTAAATTGGTAAAGATAAAAAAGAATTTCTAAGTGGCCATAAAGGCCACTTGAGATTGGAAACCCCAAATTTGACTTATCTGGAAGGCAGTCCCTAAACTCACTGTGAGGTGATTCTTTTCTCCTGAAGCAACCACCTTAGAAACCTGAACAGAGCAAGGCGGTGGTCAGGGCTGCAGGAGAAGGGACGGGCTCTGGACAGGATGGCCTGTGTTCACAAAGGGGGCCGTACCGTGAGTTAGCGCTTCTCAGGGCCACAGTTGTCTCCACCGGAGAGGTTCTTCCTCTGAAAGGTCACCTAGGACATGTCTGCTCTGCATCGACTTTATAGCTTTTCATCATTGCTTCCTCAGTTTTATTTGCAGACATGATGTCGGAGTATTTTAACTCGAGCATAAATTTTCTCAGTGTGGTCTGCTGCTGGCATAATTGAAAATCAAGAAGCAAAGAGGCTGGGGCAGGCCACAGGCAGAAGAATTCATGGGTGACAGTTTCTAATAAGGTCAGGTGTATTCAGGGGCCTTGGGATAGTTTTTGGTGTTCAGAACAGGAAGCCCCAGCATAGCAGCTTGTGTAGTTATCAAAGAAAAATTGATGAGATCTCTATTTTTCCTTTTCCCAGCTACTCAAATAAGTACCATCCACCAAGATAAGTATATGCAGTATGCATATATGTAAATATTCATTTAAACTGTTAAAAAATGCCCATGGGAAGTTGGATAAGAGGTGCTGAAAACCTGGCTCGCGAGTCCCTATTCCTTCATTGCAGATTAGTGAATGGCAAATGCCCTTACTGTTCAGTCCCAGACTTCACCAATGAATGCAGTTTCAGTAAATATACTGGAAACAGGGCTTTGAGAAAGCATACACATCTTTCTACAAAACATTGGACAAAACAACACTGTAGCTTTCATGGGTTGGATTATTTGCACTATCTCAAAACAAATATTTCTATGGATAATTAGTCTTTATTTTTTATTTATTCTCTGTTTTTGATCAGATATCTCTAGAGCTTCAGGCTCAAGGCCAGAAATAAATAGAAATATGTCCTAATCCATGATTTGATAATGCCAATAGCAAATTAGATCTGATATTCATAATAAATATATATATATTTTTGCCTGTCCTCGGAGCAGTAGAAAGCTTGTAAGACAGTCATCCTAAACTGTGTCAAACAGAAAAATTGTCTTTTTCAATTTAACACTGAGAATTAAGTGATCGAAATATTATCATTTCTAACATTAATTCTGAGAGAGCTAAAAAAGTAGTTTAGAAATCCTCCTATGTAACCTCCCAAATCTCAGTAGATTTTTTGTAGGATAGAGAGCACAACATGAGTGACTTTATTAGCAGGGCCTACTTGTACCAAAAGGGACGGAGTGCCTGTATTTAAGTAAATAATTCAGTAATTCTGAGTTCAGTTAAATGCTTTATTCAGGGAGAGTAAGAATTTCTGTTTTATCTCTTGTAAACAATAATTTCAAATAATGAAATTTCCTCTAGGTAACAGGTGCCCTTTAATATTAAGAAATAAAAATGCAAATACACAAGTACTTAGAGAATGTTTATTTTGTGTTTTAGGAGGCTTGTTTTCCCTGCCCATCAGCTAAAAGATGTTGAGTGACAATAAGTACTCAGAATAATATTTGTTTTAAAGCTCTCTATATGCTGTAATTGTATGCCCCCTTCACCCTTTCAATCTGAAATAAACTTGGAACGAACGATGGAACCTAAACGGGCTGTTAGAAAAGTAGAAATGAAAAGTGATTGATTTTTCTCAGCATAGATAACATTGCCTATTTTGTGATTCAGCAAATGCTGCTATACGCTATTAGTGAAATACCCCTTTCAACATGAGAATATGATGTTGTCTTTAATGTTTAATTATTTACAAATGCTACTTTTATGTCTGGGTTTTCTGACAGCCTAGGTAGTAAGGCACAGGGGAAACTCTGTTTTCTGCTGTGGGGTGTGGGTGTAGGAAAGGAGGACAGGAAAGCAAGTATTCAGAGGCTAGCTTGTCTCCCTCATTCCCTTCTCACCCCTTTACTTCTGTCTGTTCTGGCCATGTTATTTTTGGTGTTCCTATGACTTGCCCTGTGCCTTCACTGAGCTAAAATTCAAAATCAGGTCTGACTTTCCAGTCCACGCTTTAACTACTATGAAATTCTGTCCGTGTCGGGAAGACAGGAGGAAAGTGGGTCTGGTCGAGGTCCCCCCCAGATACTTAGTTTGTAGACTGTGCCAGGTGCTTTTGATAACAAGATGAATAGAATTTGTCCAACTCCAAAGGAGCAAAAGAGGAACAAGCAAGGAGACATGCCTAACCAACAGGCATTCTTAGCCGAAGGCCATTCTGTTTTTCTGGGTGGTCCCCTCTGGAGAGTTACTTGGTAGCCCGAGGTTTAAACCTAAGCCACTCAGAAAATTGTCCTATTTTCATCTAAAAATTAGCTGCTGCTACTAAGCCATCATTATTCTTTCACTTTGGCAAGTGAAAGTGAGGTTTGTGTCAGGATACTAAGATCTGAGATCTTGCCTTTCAAGCTGTCATCCCTTAGCTGGGTTCACACTTATCTTAATTTTGCCTCATGGTTTCCCACCTCTGAGCTTCATTACATCCCCCGGAATGTCCTTTCTAATCCACCCCACCACATGTACTCTGGCTGAAACCTGTTAGTTCTTCAAGACGAGCTCAAAGTCCACTTGCTCTCGCTGGCTTCCCTAGTCTTCTGAAACCCTGTTGGGCAGCTTCTCTGAGCCATGTGGCAGACTCTGTGTCCCCACGGCTGCAGGCTCAGCCGCTGCGCAGCATGTCCCCAACACTCTCCAAGGCAGCGTCTGACCTGGTACCAGAAGCATTGCATGTAGCCTCAAGGAAACTGTTGACTTCGGAGAAACCCCATTTTTATTTTATTATGAGTTCTCAGGAGCCAGCTTGATGGTACTGACCCAGCAGTACCTAGACTTGGTGACTTGTGACCCTCACTTCAGAGTAGTACACAAATCACCTGCCTGAGCTCTCCTGCCATGTGACCCAAGCTATCCAAGCAGAATCATACCTACTTCCTTGTCCTGTATTTGGTGTCCCTGAGTGGCTGTCATGAAGTTCTTCCTCTATTGCCCCTCTTCTAGATATTCTTGGTAGAACTGCTGGGTTTGAGGTAGGTAACCAGCTGAATGCACATGCTCGCCTCACCTTTGTTCTGCCAGTCCAACTCTCTCTCCTTCCAAATCCAGTAGCATTTTATCTTACTTATGGTGATTACCACTGCAAGGCTTTTGTTACAGCTATTTTTGTATGCCAGTTTAAGCTCCTTGAATACACGGATTGTATCTTTCATCTTTGTATCTTCTTTTTCCTTTTGCAAAATGCCCTTTATATAAAAGATATTTAATAAGTATTGAAATGACTGAAAGAATGAATTAACACATTACTTATAACAAGGAAACATTCATTTAGTTCATGGATATTTTTTGAGCATCAGTCAGTGTTCTGGTACTGGGTTTTTCCAGAAATATTCCTCTTTGTTGATCTTCCCTGTGGTGTATATGCTGATCCAAATGAAACCAGTGTCATTGGGCTGTTGACCTAGAACTTTTCAAAAGTTATTTGTTAATTTGTCATTTTGTGTCTAAATTGCTTTGGCTTTTTCAGTTCTAGAATTCTTTTGTGATTCTTATTTAACATTTCACAGGGCCACCAGTGAATCTCTAGCCTTGTTTTGAGTAAGTGCAGCCTTTTCCCTGACCTCCCCCACCTCCTACCCCGCCACCTCTGCCCACTTCTCTGGCTCTGTGTCTTGGCCTAGCTGAGCTCATTCCTCCACCCTTTCCTCTTCAGCCTGCTACTTGACTTTTGCTTAGCTTCTCACCTTTTGCAGGGTGAATCTCACCAAAGAAAAAGCAATGAGATAAATGGCTTCTGATACATATCATAAATAAGGACTTAATTCAACACACTTGACATCATGAGCCATTTATTTTAATGCTTTGAATTTCTAGTGTAGAAATAACTTTTCTTGGGGGGATGGGTGGAGAGACAAAGGGCTTTTCATATTATGAGCTGATGCATGCATATTTAGAATTGAGTTTTACTGTACCATTTCATGGTGTCTGCTATTTGTATCATCCTGAGACAGCTGAGATCAGAACAATTCTGTGTGGCTAAGGTGTTGTGAAACTGCATATTAATTGCTGCCTCTCACAAAAGCAGCTCCAACGCTGCAGTGTCATTCTATCGTGGACCTTGGATTTCAGTGTTCACTTTTCCCTCCTTCCCTAGCTACTCTTTAGCTCCCTGGGTAAACTGATCTTTCTTGCTATCGATTTATTCCTCTCTGCTTCTTTGGAATCTTGCTGTTATATGACAGCTGTTGCATTCTGCTTTCTTCCTAGCTAAGTCGTTTACATACCTATTTTTTTCCCTAGACTGTAAGCTCCTTGCTGTAGAATTCAGAACATTATCACATCAGTGTTCCCCCAGCACTGACCAGTATTGGCATATGAGTGATTAACTTAATGAATGCTAAGCTAATGAACAGAACATAAATTTTACGAGTTTAAAACCTGTATTAAAGACTTGGAGCAAAATGAAACTTTTAGCCTCAAATCTCTGACTTCCTGCAACAATAGTGACATTCATTGAGTCCAACATTATTCCCTGTTTGAGTTAGGAAGGTTTGCTTGCTATGTGTAGTGGGGAGGAGGGGGAAGTGTCTTTGGAGGGAAAAAGGAATTAGCTAACTTATCATTAGCTTTTTATTTGTCTGATAGGAAAAAGACAAATAAAATAAAAAGCACTTGTGCCTGTTTTGGAATTACATACCTGTTTGTGGATGAAAAAAATCATAAAAGTTAGCAAAGCAAAATCATACTACCAATCATATGACAAGAAGATGAGCTTTGAACCTCCAACTCCTTCACAGCTCATCATTTCTTCATGCCCTTTGCCAAGCTGTATGCCTAAGGAATCTAATGATACACAAAGCCTCATTGCCAGATACTTCATTAATTCCTCAATCCATTAGGAGCCTTAATGGCCTATGCCATTGGCATAAGTATGGAAATCCAGTCCTCCAAGAAAGTACAGTGCTCTATAAATCATACTCGCCTGAGGATTCTCTCAGCCCTTGATACAGAAGAATAGATGAGAAAAACATTGTACTTCCTGAATTCCATTATAGAGAATAAGAATAATTGACACCGTTTAACCCTTTAACCCTCCAACCCAGTAGTTCCAAGTGTGATCCCTGGATCAACAGCATCAACATCACTGGGAACTTGTTAGAAATACAAATTCAATGTTCCCAGCTCAGACATGCAGACACTCTGGGGGTGGGGCCAGGGATCTGTGTTTAAGCAGGCCTTAAACAGTGATGCCGATGTACTCTAACATCCTTACAGCATCGTTTTATAATTAGGGTATTTCTTTCACTGTTGAGGAAGTAGATGAGCAGGTCCATAACTTAACCAAAGTCTTGTTTGGATTCAGTTTAATGCAGCAAGCACTGACCGAGCAGCTGTTATGTCTCAGGCATCCTTACTAGGAAACAATAAAGGTGAATGACACCCTAAAGTCACTCCAGTGTTATCTGTGTCAGCGTTTTCCTGCAGTGCTGTGTTGGTCTCCCTGGACATCAGCCCCTCTTTGTCTTTGTTCTAAAGCACTCAGTGATGGTTCTCTAGGCTGTCTCATTTGATTTCTCAAACCTCCTTTTTTAATTGCCATCTAGAAATTGGCTCCTCATCCCTTTCACTAGTACCTCAAGCAGTGAACTGCAAGAAGCGTGGCCCTGTCTTTCTGAGCATTTCCTACTATTAAATCCCTGGTAATCCTACCGTTCATCGAGTCCCTTCCATTCCCATCCCTCTAGAAATTGGCATCACCTCTACCATCATCCATTTTTAGACTTAGGCAGCTGCTAGAGAGGTTCTTTCCCACACAAGACAGACTGTCCAACCCCAACCTCGAGCTAAATAGAGCTGTTCTATTTAGAGGGGGATATAGATAGAATCTTTGTCAACAACAAGTAACAAGAGTGAAAAACACTCAAAATTTATCTTCCTCCTAATAGCCACTTCTTTAGCCCAGGTAGTTACCGTCCTTTGTCTCGTGTTTCCATAGCCACCTTACAGTTTCTTTCCCTACCAGTCTGTCTATCCTTTACCCACCTTTCTGCTTCGAATGATCCTTCTTAAATACTCATTTTATCATTTCACATCTTACTGACTTTAAATTTATGCCTGTGGCTATAGCAGGGGTAAGCAAACTAAGCCATGTGCTTGTTGTTATAAATAAAGTTTTATTGGAAGACAGCTATGTCTATCATTTGTGGATTATCTGTGGCTGCTTTTGACAGCGTTGAGTAGTTGCAACTGGAACTATGGCACACAAGCCTAAAATATTTATTATCTGACCCTTTAAGAAAAAGTTTGCTACCCCTAGTCTATAAGATAAAGTTCAGTCTTTACACTTAACACAGTTACTGATATATTTGGATTTAGTTCTACTGATTTACAGTGTGCTTTTTCTTTGCTCCCACTTGGTCTGTGTTTTTATTTACTCCCTTTCTTGTCTTTATTTGAATTTGTTAGTTTTCCTTTCTGTTTCTTATACATTATTAAATTGGTACTTTTACCCTTTTCCAAGACAATTCAAGAATGTTAGAAAATGTAAACTTTACTTTTACCACTTCCTCCTTTCGTGCTACTATTGTCATCTATTTAATTTCTCTTTATATTTAAAACCCAGAAGATATTACTATTATTGTTTATAAAGTCAATATTCATTTAATTTTATCCACATATTTAGCATTTTGGTTGCTCTTCATTTCTTCATGCGTATTTCTGATCCTTGAATGTGAAAAAGAAAAGAAAAAATCTTTATGTTTGCCCTTATATTTGAATGATATTAAGGGTGGATAAAGACCAAGTTTTTAAATCATACTTCAGAAGTTGGAAGATAGTGTCTCATTGTCTTTTAGCATTCACTGTTGCAGATTAGAGATATGGAAATGATCTGATTTTTCTCCTTTGGAAGATTTTGGGATTTTTTTTTTTTTTTTTTTTTACTTGGAGGTTTAAGGTATGTTTAGGATGTGTTTAGGTGATTTTTAAAGAAATAGATCTTATTGTTGGTCCTTTTTTTTAGGACCGGAAATGTTTTTCTGTTCCTCTATAATGCCTTTTAGAAAGATAATAGAACATCTATGTTGCTTCTGCATACTGTTTAGCATTTGGTTCTGTTTCCTTCTTCTTGATATTTTCTTCTATGTTCTTTGCAATCTCTAGGCTCTGTCTTCCAGTTGCTAATTTGATCTTCAGTGGGATCGATTCCAATATTCAGCACATCTTGCTTTTTTTTTGATAATTATATTTTTATGTTCTTTGAGGTGCTGTGTAGTTATTGTTTTTTAAAATTGATGGAATGTATTTTGAAATATCTATCATAATATGTAGTATACTTCTTAAACTCATTTTCTTTTTTCACTTACCTGACTCCTTAAGTCATATATTCTTCTATTAATTATGGCAGAAAATTAGTTTTATTATACATGATTTTGCTTCAAGTCACAGAACCTATCAAGGACATTAATTGAAGACTTACTTTACTATATAGACTATACTGCAGGATGCAGAATGGCTCCCCTACTGGGTTGTCTGGAGTTCTCTATCTCAGCAAGAACCTATTCGATGTTTAAGTCAAACTTCTTAACCCTGTGAATAAGCATCTTCCAAAGCATTGCCTGTGGTTAGATTAACTTTCTAAGGATACTGGTTTATCCTTAGAAATTATTATCTCTGGTCTTCGTCAAAAAAGAGGGCACTTCTCTTACTAGATTACAAGGATTGCATCCTCTCTGGGCTTAAGTGTATTCTCTGTCTCCTTCACTCTCTCTAGAGGGCCTCTGTTTAGTGACAAAGTTATTGGTAGAAGAGGCTAAGGGTTACCAATTCATTAATTAGCTAAGTCATCATATTCTTTCTCACCCTTAAAAAATCCTATTTAACTGGGAAAATAGGAAACATCTGTTAATATCTGAGCTTATTCAAACACTGACCTCTATGTAGTATGATTAGGCTCTTAAAAGATTGCCTGATGCCTGGGGCTCCTGATAGGAGTTTTTGTTATTATGTTGTCATCACATTTCAAATAACTGGAATTACCGAAAGGATACCAAAATATCAAGAATTATGAAGAATGTACTGAAAATGATACCAAAGAGATATCAAGATCAAATGTCAAGTAATGCTTTTATTCAGATTATAATGGGTCTTGTTTTAGTTCTGTGGTATTCCCCCCCCCCTCTCTCTCATAATCACCTAAGCCACATCCATAACCTCCCACTTAAAAATGCTTAATTGTATGCTGAATCCACATGTATAGGAAAATCAGAAAAATAGCTGGAGTGTAAGACCTTTATGGGAACTAGTAAGAAATAATACTGTTTAGATAGACCACGAAGGGCCTTTTATAAGCTTTCCTCTTTCATCTCTGTTCCCTTTTTTTCTGGAATGTCTTGGAGATAAAGAGAAACCATCGAAGGACGTTAAGCAGGGGAGTGACATAGGATCTATGTTGTAAAGAGATCACTCTGGCAGGCCTGGGGAAGATGAATTGAAATAGAATGAAATAAAAGATGGAGAGACCAGTTAGGAGACCATTCTATGCTGGGCAAGACACCACAGGAAGAGGCAGAGACAGAGACAGTGGCAGTTGATATAGATGGGTAGGGAGAGATCGGAGCAAGATTAAGGTGCAGAATCTAGAAGAGTGAAATGACTGATTAGATGTGAAGGCAAAGAGATAGAAGTTAAGCGCATATTGATTCTTGCAGGTCTGTGATAAAATATTACAGCCCCCCCAAAAGCATTGAGTTTAAGTAACTTTTTTTGTCCCAGGAAGGAAAATGTACCTGTAAAAAGATCAGTTGCACCAGTATTTGACCCAATTGCAGACCTTCTTTTTCCTTAGGAATGAAGAGTCTAGCTTTTTGAACGTTCTGTTTCTTCTACTTTCTGATGTTGTTCTACAACCATTTTTTCCTAACCCGCAAGTTTCAGTTCACAAATCTTATATTTAGTGAAGCTGTTTGAATTTTCCCATCTCTCATAACAATTGTACTGATGAAGTTTAGGGCTAATTATATGCAATTTAATTTTCAGATTGTGGTAATCATTATTGCTGTTTTTATTTTCATTCTCTCTTCCCCAGGCATAGTCAGCTATCGATATTCAACAAAATTATGCCCCTTGGGATGATTTTCAATTTTCTCACTTTAGGAGGCATATTTTTATGTCAGTCATGAGGGTTCAGATTTGGATTATTAAACACTTGAACCCCTACTTTCGACATTGGACCATTTAACACTTTACATTTCCTTACAAATGGAAAACTTAGCTCATCTGTGTGCTATTGGATATTTTTGAAGGCTTCATCTTATTTAGGGGAATATATGCCTGTCCTCCAAACCCATATTCTATCTCTTGATGTACAGAAAGGCCTGCAATGCAGGAGATAAAGGAGAAGCAGCTTAAGCATTCATGGGTGATTTACAGGAGCACTCTTGAGGCCTGTGCCTGGAGAACCATGTGCAAAAGGATTTGGCTTTCTTAAGCACAAAAGTATTTCAACATATGTCTGGTAGTATGTAACTGTAGCAGTGTGTTTTCTTGAAATTATTCAGGTTATATTGCCACAGTTGCTCTCACTACTTGGGCCGCTGGAGGTTCAGGACTTATTGATGTAATGAGTTTTCTTCATCTCTAATAGCTATTATTCTGTGAAGTGTGGAAATTGGCTGAGTTACAGAGTTGGAATTGATGCCCCTCTTTGTTTTAACCCTCCAGAAATGCATCTTCTGCAGACACCGGGTTAAGAAGGTCTCTGGAGCCTGCATCCAGTGTTCTTACGGCCGCTGCCCAGCTTCCTTCCATGTCACATGTGCTCATGCTGCCGGGGTGCTGATGGAGCCTGATGATTGGCCATACGTGGTGAACATCACATGCTTTCGACACAAGGCCAACCCACATGTGGTAAGGCCTGATGCTAAGACTGCATATGAATTCTCTCCTCGGCTAGTATGCTCTACTCTGTAATGTCACTCATTATTGACATGTCTTGGGGTATGGGTTCCTTGAGGGCAGGGATTGTACATTATTATTTACTCATTTTTGCCTAGAACCCATCAGTGTCAGCTCATGCTAGACACAATAAATATTTATTGAGGCGAATGAATGAATGAACTATGCTAACTGTTCTGGTTTTGGGCCTGTATTATAGGGCTGCTGAGAATTGTTGTACAGAGTGTGCACTACACATATCTAAGATGAAAGTGAGATTATTTCTGGGAAGGAAGTGATGTGAAAGCACCACCTGAGATTATGCAGTACTCAGTCTATGCAACTGTCAGTCTTCCAGAAGAAACAGAGAGCAAGATAATAAAATCAGAGGGTGGTGGTGGTGAACATTGGGGGCCTTGCTTCCTGAGATGGTATGAGCTAGGGGAAGTATGGAGGCCTTGGGAGGAGTGAGGACTATCTCAGAAAAGCAGACATGTTAAAAAGACATATAGAGATTAGTCTTCTGCCTTTACCATCTCACTCAGGACTGAATCTGTTTCTAGGAAAAGAATGTTTGCAACCAAATAGTATGCGAACTTAACTATAATTCATTTTACCTGTCCTGGGTGAATAGAATCTTTCTTCTGTTTTAAATGCTTAGAAAAATTATGACAGTGTTGAGATGGTTGCTATGCCTTTGTTAGCTTTCCAGTTCATCATAAGTGTCTTTGGCTGCCAACAAGGAAGCTAAAGCATCGTATCAAAGCTCAGCTTCGCTAACTCGCTGCCCTTTGTTATCCCTGAGAGGATTGGCCACAGACTATTTGCAGCCTAACATGCTTGTCCTATGTCTCTAATAACCTCCTGTGAGCAGCCTGCCAAGTCGTCTGTATGGGCTTGGGGAGCCATGACCCATACACAACAAATCTCCCAGCAATGATTCCAGCAACCTCTGTGGGCATCTTGAAAGATACTTGATGTTTGTGGGTTGGGAGTCTGTGCAGTTGTGTGCGAATGTGCAAATGTACAGAATGACATCACCAACTGTCACATCTATCTTAAAGTTTTTTTCCATATTTTTCTATTGTTTTAGGTCTCAAGTAGCATATTTATCCGTGCTTTTTCTTTAGTTTCTTGAGTTCAGGGGCTCTCGCTAAGAATAAGGTTATGTATTCAGCAGAAAATACACTGTAGTGACTTTAAAATGTAACAGTAATAACACACATAACAAAGCATCACTGTGTTGCTTTGCCATTTACAATGTTCAGTCAATAGCATTATCTCATTAGATATGACACATGGGGATGGATGCATTTGGAGATGTGAAGGAAGTCATGACCTTTGGTATCAGAGTAGTTGGTGTTCAGACTTAGATTCTGCCAGAAGCGTATAGGCAGCCTTGTGCAAGTGCCTGTCTCCGAGCCCCAGCTTCCTCCTCTACAAACAACTGCATGCCTACCTCACCATGTATTCTTAGTCCAAGGCACAGAGTAAGCACTCAGAAAATGAAAGTTGTATTACTGCTGTCCCCTATTACTGCTGCTGGCTTTGGTGCTACAATTCTTTGAGAACTTGAACACATGAGTAGTATCTCTGTTTTGGGATAAGAAACCAAAGTTCAGAGAGGTTCAGTTTCTTGTCCAAATAGATTCAGTTAATGAGTGGCAGGTGCTGGAATGTAAATACCTTTTTTGCCCATACTCTGTTATGTGTAGAATTCCAAACCACAAACCTCCAGTGGTGCTGGAGGTATTCATCTGTGCTTGGCGTTATACATTGCCATTTTGATATTCCAGAATTCTGTGGTTACTGATGATTATATTGATGTTGCTAGGAAAGAGATGCAGGTGTTTAATCGGGACCTCATTCCTCTTAAGTATGATGTGTGGTTCACTTAGGTTTATGTTACTACTGTGTTTCATAAATGACAATGAAAAAGAAAATATTTGATTTTGTGATGATTTAGAAACTACTCTCCCTTTTTCTTCCCTACCACTTTAAGCTGGATATACTTTGTAAAGGGTGGGAAAACATCACATAATTTATAAAATTAGATGTGGCAGTTTTTTCTTATGAGGGGAAAATTTTTATGTTTGTAAATTGCCTTTGTTAAGTTCTCTAGCAGAAAGCACTGTGAGCACTGGATTTCTGAAATATATTCATGTTAGCTCTTACTTATCTATTATTCTTCGATTAGACTCCAAGTATGGATTCCTGCCCCAAATGTTTGACAACTAACCAGAGGTATTCTTAGAATCTAGCGACTTTGGTTTAAGAGCATTGTGATTGCCCATACTGCATTTAATGTTCTTTCTTTTCCAAGCATAAAAAAGTTCAGATTCACTCAAGTATTTTTCTGTGTGTAAAAACCATGAATGCTAGGGGATATGCTCCCTAGAGTTGGAACTGTAGTTTGTTTATGTTTTCAACCATGCCTTGGTTATCTGTGAGGAATGGGCAATTGCTGAATCACAGCAGTGAATACTAGAAACTTTAGGCCAGCTTGGCAGCCTAACCCTGTCATTTTTCCAGAATAGAGGATGCCTGCACAGTTTAGGTGAAATAAAGTATAAAGCTACAGTTACTTCAATAGAACGTCCATTTTTACTCACTTTGTTTTTGTTTTACTTTTTTTTCATTTCTCCCAATTATTTACATTTTACATCCAAAGGGATAATTTTAAAGCAAATTCTACTCTTTCTTTAATGCCATAAATTTTAAAAAATAAACTAGCTCATTCAGTGTTATTGAGCTTTGGATGTAAAATCATTCTACCTAATGGTATAAAAATTTCATGCTTCATTGTCATGTATTCTTTTCATTAAACACTAAGCATACTTTGTAATTAAAAAGATACTATTTGAAAAAATAGGTAGCTTTCAAATTCTTAAAGGTAGAAAGGAATGTGTAATAGAAAGTGCACAGCTAATCCCTGTTGTTTTAACCTAAATTTTTGTGTGTATATTTCAGTGTTTTTGTCAAAAATATTTTTGACCGGCCTGCTGTCTTTCAAATGTGAGGTTTCATTTGTGTATATGTGTGTGTGCCCATGTGTTTGTGTTGTAATGTTGTGGTATTTGACCACCTTTTGCCGGCACCTAGGGTGACCTGTTTCCTGGCTCTATTTCTGAAGGCTCCATTGGATGTATTCCTAACCCGTTTATGTGAATGTCGTACAGGTACCTGTAAGGAAAAGAAAAGAACACAATAAATAGTAAAATGTTTTTGAAACTGGGAGCCTTGGAAACAGTCCTTCTCCACACCAAAAATGAGCTACTTGTAAATGATATAATTTCTGCAGCATACAGCCACCACAGGGGTCATCTCCTCACACTTGAGTAAACTAGACAGGTGTTCAGGGGAGGGGATTCTTGTATTACTGAGGGAAATGGAGATGAGAAAGATGGCATGCACAGATTTTTTTTTCCCCAAGCAAATTACATCAATAAACCTTCATATTAGATTAGAATATTCCAAGTATGCAGTGTAGGAGCACCACAGTCACTTTTACTTTGTGCATTAATTCATTGCAGTGAACAAGGCCTGTGTGGCATCTTATCTGGGCTCTATTCTTTTTTATCTTAATACCCTCTCCTCAGAAAAAATGACAATTGAGAAATTAGTTTCCTTCATCGTTTTCTAAGTTGTGGCTCTTAGGAGATAAGTAGCTGTTCAAAAAGAAGGAAGAACTTCTATAGAGAAAACATCTTTAGTGGTCAATTTTTTTGTTGCTATTTTGTTTATTTTTTTGTTCAATATTATTTTAACTAGATCACATTTAACCAGATCATTAACTAGGTTATTTAACTAAATGTAACTAGATTAACTAGTATTTTGTCTTTTTAGTTCTAACAGCTAACACTTAGCCATCCATAGAAGCTGCTTGGTATAAATTTGTTGAAAAGTCTCTAATGCTAGGGACTGAGATTAGTGAAGAAGAAAGAGAACTAGTATTTATTAAGCATTTTTTATGTCAGTTGTGTGGTAGATATTTTACCTGTGCATCTTATTTTAATGTACTGTTGTTGGTGTGGATAATGGAAAGAGGTACCCACCTTCTTTATGGGTACCTCTCACTCTGGAAAGTTCCCTGTTTCTCCTAATTCTGCCCCTCTAGCCATCCTTCAGGTTCTATTCTAGCACTCAGCTCAGTAACAGACTTGAGTCCTTGCTCAGCACTTACTGGCTTCTTTTTCCTGGCCTCTCTGTGTTCAGGTCAGCTCCCCAGGTAAGCTTCAGTATAGCCCCTTCCCTGCTATGGCTGAGTGTGGTACAGGAGGTGATGCCCACATTGCACAGGATCTGGTCAAGGGCTCAGAATAAGGTAGCTCTTCTGGTTAGTCTATGCTTGTATAGCTAACCTTTGGGTGGTAATGGGGTGGGGATACCTGTCATTACTAACTTAATAAAACCTTTCCTCGGTATGCAGAAACTATATCACCTCGCCAGCGTGTGAAATAATGGATGATCAAGGTCTCTAAATTCTATTCCTAGAATAGTAGTTATTATCACAAGAGAATATTATATAGCGTATTATGCTTTAAGTATCAGTTATTGAGAAAATACTTAATGACAAAAAATAAATCAGTAACACTTTTATATGAATTCAGTAATTATAAAAAGAATCCGCAGTGTTTGAGGTTTATTGTGAATTGATAGGGAAAGCCCCAAACACTCACTTAAGTTCCCATTTAAATAGCCAAGAATTTAGAGATATAGCAGAAATGGGTTAGTCAGAAAGAGTAGAAGTGAGTGGAACCTATGATAATGAAGCTTTCCCTGCACCACATTTCCCTAATGAGCATATGCCGTTGCCTGTGTGTAGGATGCTGCCAGATCTGAAACAACAGACATATTTTTGCTGTACCATAGGCTTTTATACTTGAGAGTCATTCAGGAAAACTGATTATCCATGCTTTTCATTTAACAAAATCTTTATGAACATGAAGCTGTCCTAGTTCTTAAGCCAGAATCAAACTCAACAAGACCCCATGCTCTACTAAGGGAAGAAAGTAGGCTCACTTCCCAGATGGGTGCCTGAGCAATACCTCCCTCTAGCTTCTAGAATTATAGTAAGTCTGTTTTACCAGACTCTACCCCTGACTCTGGTTTATGACTTTTAATTCAGTTCCAATAGGTGTTTTGGTTTGAAGACCAGAATTACATTTTCACCATAATGTATGTTGCATTTCACCATATTGTGCCCCTTGAACTCATAATGGGTGCTCACAGGATTATGCTTTTGTAATCAGACAGCATTTAGTTAATTTACATCAGTAGATAGGACTTTGCTTAGCTATACTTTATATTATCTAACGCTTTTGAACATCATTATAGGTTATAGCATTTTATCGACCCAATGGGTACCAGTTGACTGTAATTTTCTTCCTGATATTCCAGTCAGACTTTGACCATGTGGATTCAAACTGATCAATCTGACTCAGATTGATTATACTCTATTACTGTAATAAGATACATTAAATAAAGATATGAATAAAATGTTCATAGTTGCTATACTCAATTACCATAATAATATATGTTAAATAAAGATATGAATAAAATGTTTTGGGAGCCCAAAGGAGAACATCACTAATTCTGTTGATGCAGTCAGGTAGAATTCATAAAAGAGGTAACATTTGTGCTGATTCTAAAAGGAGAGTTGGAGCTTGTTGATAAGAGTAGTAATGATGTTCCAAGTAGAGGGAATATATGCGCATAAACTTCTGCAAAGGCCCGTTTATCTGGAGAAGTCGAAGAGTTCACTGTGACGGGTCTAGGACATGTTGGGATTATGGAGGCGTCAGGGAGAGTGATGATAGGGGGATATGAGATGCAAAAATTTTACCTAAACTTTTTATTCTAGCCTTGTAAAACTGCAAATTGATCTTGATTTTTAAACAAAAATTTCAAGAAAAATCTGCATCATGCTGCAGGTTTTTGGTTTTTATCACAAGAGCAGAATCATCAAAATCCCCAGGAGAAACTTGGCAGTGTTATGTTTCCCACTTGGCCCTGTTATTCCCACCACGAAGTGTGTGTGGAACCAGGAACCAGTCAGCAGACCCAGGGTTCCACTGTGAGGGGCCAACTGCATGAGGAATATTTACAAGGCACAGTTGATACTTGGCAATATCAAGGACCACACATACGGAGGGAAATCGAATCTTCCGCTCAAAGGACCACTTATCTTTTTACATTTTTTTACTGTGGGTAAGGTGTGTTTCCATGTATAATGCCTGTTCACTTTTTCACAGAATTAATATTTTTGAGTTCCCAGGAAATTTTATGCTTTTCAGCAAATTATGCTCCTATTTTAAAAAATAATTAAGGTATGCATTATTGTCTGATAGCTTGTTAAGAAAATTAAGTGGCGACACTAATCCCATATTTTAACCTTGGTATTAGAGTCAAGCACCATGAATACAGCAGAGAAATATAAATGGAATGTGTCAACAGACGCACAATAGCAAAGGGTGTTTGACATTCCAACATCTTGTAAAGCGCAAGAAGCAGGGTTTTTTTATTCCTTCGTGTAGAGAACAGTAATAAGATGCCATAGTCATAATGAAATCCATAGCTACCGACAAAATGTAATAGAAAAGTAACTTTTTAAGACTATTAACCGTAAGCATTAAAAGGCAATTAAATAAGTTCCAACATTTCTATCTACAAGGCTACTGTCTAAGTCAGCATTATATGTCCATTCTCAACAAACATGATGTATTAAACTGATTAACTAGAAAGGCCTCCCGAGACATGTTGGCAGGAGGCCAGTTAGCTTAGGAAATACCCCTGCTGCTTTGTCTTGCTCTTCCAGAGAGTGTTGGTAGCCATCTTGGGATCTGACACATATCTCACATGCGTTCAGTACTTTGTTCAGGTAAAAAGGGCTGTTTCTTGACTACTTCTTATCTGAAGTTGGTTTTTTTTTTCATTGTGAGATATTATAAATCCTCTTTTGTCTTCTTCTCCCACACTGGGTATAGTGGGTCGGTGAAATTAGAGACTGGTATCTGAAGAAACATAAGAAATTCCTATTTCTACATTTTTCAGTAAAGCATTCTTTTTAATTTATCTTTCAGCCATTACCGAGTTGACTTAGCACTCAGCTTTTGCTTGGACAGGAGGCAGAGAGAAGTGAAACCCTCTTCTTTGTGGGCCTTGGATATTCTCATGAGTTATTTTCCATTTTGTTTGTTTTTCCTTGAGTACTAGGTAGGCCTTTTAGTTAAATTTATCTGCCTTTCCTTATACATTTCTCAGGAATTAGAAGAAGATACAAGATTTGCAAACGCTTATATTCAATAACTTTTAATTGTGCCTTAAAATCTGTCATCACATTTCTTTATCACATTTTTGGAGTAAAAAACAGCGCCCTTAATTGGGACCGAAAAGTGGCTTTTGCACAGGCTGTAGGGACCACAGAGATGATATCTGAGCAAACAGGAGGACTACAGGCATGAAACTGGAAAGGAGGGGGTTACCATTACAGCACCTCTCAGTTCTTTCCTTCCCTACCTCCATAGGCACCCCACACACCTCCCTTTTAAGCATAGTGCTAGGCACATACATACATTTAATTAACACTAAATAGACTGACAGAGATTAGCTTGCTTAATAATGAACTTTAAACTTTGTAGCTTTCTCCCCTTTGATCAACTTGATGAGATAGCTAGACAGAATCTGCACTAGTCCTATTTCTGTTGTGATGAGCAGTAGAAAGGCTTTGGCCGACTTTTCTTCCACTTTTTCTTTGTCTGTTTCTCTTAAAATTTTGGAAGAAACCTAAGAAGCTTGTGTTCAATCCCACATGCAGGCTCGCAATCTCTCTCTCTCCCCACTCCCCTCCCTTCCCTTTTCCTCCCCTCCCCTCCCCCCACCCCTTATGCTCATGTAAGTAGTATGTCTTTACAGAACCATAATTGTCTCTTCCACCCAAATTTTTAGTCCTGTTTAAGGTGATCATCCTCTTTTGTTGAGAAGAGTATCAATGTAGATAAGGTAAATTTTTTAAAAAGCTAATATTTGTGTAGTGCCTTTTGTAGTTTACTGTGTATTTTCATACATAGTACATTATCTCATTTGGTCTGCACAGTAACTGTTTGTGGAAGTATGATTGTATGAATTTTATAGGTGATGAAATGGCACTGCAGAGAGGTTTAACAGTCATTAAAAATTATAGAACTTCCAGATCATTAAAGCCAGAGCAGACGACATTTTACTTAGACTGTGCTATTTTGGCAGTCATTTTCCCCAACTTGAGACTATGGCTTAGATTAGCTTATATGGTTTCATTATTTACCTGAGTTTCCTTCATGGAAGCTCAGAAAAACTGTTAAACCATTTAATTAGTCTGTTTTGCTTTGCGTTTCCTTCCTTTAAAAAATTTACATCTATTGTAGCTATTTTTAACTCATTCATCAACTGTAATTGAGATCTGAAAAATCCTTATTGGCAAGAAGAGTACCATACAGTGATACCCTCGACCCTTGCTTCTGTTGAAAATGTCTTATCCAAGGTAAAAAAAAAAAAAAATTATTATTGAACCAAATGCCTTTCCTTCTCATTTTGCCTAGATTATAATTTCTTTAGCATTTTTTTTCAAGGTTGCTTTGAGTTTTTTAGGTCCTTTGCATTTTTTAGAGTCAGTTTTTTAAAAATTTCTACACACACACACACACACACACACACACACACATAACCTACTATGAATGACTTAGATTTTGTTGAATCTATAGTTCTAAAATTTTACAGTTGCTACTCAAGCAGCCTGAAGAGCTCTTGAAGTATAACAGCCAAGGCAAAGCTTCTGGGGGCAGGCATCCAGGGACTCCCATGTTTTCTAGAAACTAATGAGATTAAATGTGGCCTAGGAGGTGCTCACGTAAGGTTCCGTCTTAGCAGGGGGGCGCTGCCGTGTCCCTTCAGCTCCAGCAGTCTAACTGATGTGAACTTTTCTCTCTGCTATTTATGCAGTAAGTTGCTTACTCTTCAGAATAGAAAGCAGGTGGGGCATACCTTTTGAGAGTTTCCCACGTTAAAACAGTAAAGCGTCTAAAGAATGGTTCTCCCATTCCACTCTTCTTCACTTACCTCCTGAACGAGGCCACTACCTCTGAGGTAAGCTCATGACTCAAATGGAAAAGAATTAGTTTTTTTCTCAGTGTCTTCTGCAATCTATTAGTTATACTTCTACAGACGTTAAAGTGTATAAGACCTTAGATCTGCTGGGAAACAGCTTACCACCATTTCCCACTGAATTATATGTTTGTACTTAAAAACCCATGAGAAATAAAAGTACACGTGAACAAACAGACACATAGAAAATTAAATACTTGTGACATTTTTATGAGTCTGCATGTGCATTTGTGCTGTAAGAGCAATTATTTCTTCATGAAGCCCCAGGGCTTTAGGTTATTCTGGGTAGAAGATTTTTACCTAGCTCTTGTAATTTTACAAAGAAAGCTTTCATTATTACAAGCGGGTCTAGATGAGTGACTTCTGCTGCATTAGTTTGATAAAAGTAAAAGCATTTGCATTAATTTATTTACTCAGATTTCTGTAGGAATTTTTATAAGACGGATACTTGAAAAAAATACAATGGTAATATCTCACAGTTGATTAATTCATAGAAATTAGGGAGAAATAATAAAGTTGAGAAGGCGAAGGGTCATTGTACATAAATGGAAATGTGCTTTTTGGCATGTTCATTGGATAAGTTACCTGGCTTCATTTTTTCAGCTCTCCTGCCGAGTTGGCTCTGTGAGCTTCTGAAGTGTACACTGTTTTATTTGTATTTACACCCTTTATGAACATTATATAGATGGAGAACCCAGTCAGGGATTTTTCCCAAGATGACATCTCTGCCCATGATGCATCTCGTCAGATGTTGAGTGATCCTCCTTCAAGGTTTGAACACAGATCAGTCTTGCCAGGTCCGATAAGAGAAGATGTATCTTGCTAATAAATCTTGCTTCCTTTGAGCCCTACTTAAGAGGTCATATTTGAACCAACTTCTCTGTGCTACCTGTCCGAAATTAGAGAGAAATTAAATTTGAGAATGCAGTACATATTCCAGTCCCAGTATTTAAGTTAGATTCCTGTGTCGGTTTGGGTCACCCCAAAGATACCCATTTTAGTCTCTATAACTTAACCTGGCACAGAGATGGCTTAAGTTTCATTTTACTACTATGTCCTTTTGTGGACAATATATACAAAAATCATTATATAAATGACATTGTTTTGATTTTTATAAGGCTGTTGTTAAAAGGTTGTCTACTGTACCTTTAAATATTCCAGGTGACAAAGTCTTTTTTTATAATTTAGTATCAAGAAAAATTTCTGTTAGAGGATTAGGAAAAAATTACAATTTTCTTTCACTAAATTCTAGCTAGAATTTAACAATTCTGTCAGTTTTGAGCGTAGGCAACGATGACATTAGCAGTTTCTGTGACTGTCCACAGTAGAAATCCTGCTACCATTGTAACAGAGATCTCAAAATATTACTTACACTCACCACAACGACCACAGCTCTGAAATTAGGATATTGATAGTTGTTTAGATGTGCCACTAGATATTAGTACTAAATACATTCTTAAAGAAGCATTCATGTTATGCCACAAATTTGTTTTTTCAATATTATTTCAATATAAATTGTTTCTTTTGTAATATTGTGTACTTTATTTTATGCATTTAAAAACATCAGTCTGAGTAGGGGTTTGCAAGGTCACAAGGTAGCCAAAGGGGTCCCTGGCACCAAACACTCCACTCTTAAATGACCTTCCTGACGTGTGTGCACGTGGGTGTCTTGGCACCTTCAGGCCTGGTTCAGATGTTCTCTGTGGTGGGCCTTCTCTGGAGAGCCCCTTCCTGCCCTCACCTGGGCTTTCTTAATACCTAACACTATCGTCAGCCATTGTCTGTCTTCCCTACTGCCTGTGGGCTGTTTGAGAGAAGGGACTCTCTCATCTTTTATTTTAATCCTCAGCACTTATCAGTGTGCCTTGCTTGTAATAAGCACTTAGTCATTGCTTACTTAGAAGTCCAGTGCGCTATCTCTTGTGCTACAGGGTCACAGTAATTGCTTATTTAAATGCTACATTTTCACTCCATGTCCATCCTTGCATTGCTTTTCCTCTTGCGTTGTTTGCCAGCCAGTTCTTGACTCTGTGGCTTAGAGTTTACTGCTGTAGAGTACTTGTCAGGTAAGGAGTGGTGATTTTTTTTTTATCCTATTTCGTTAACACTGGCTTTAAATACTTTGGAATCAACCTGTTGGGTGTTGGTGTCCCTTCGATGAGCCAGTCCAGGTTTTAGGAACTTCATCTCCCTATGCAGGTTGTAATCACTGATGGTTAGCTATCTTTTCTCCACAGTGTACTTTCCATTTTGTATTTCTTTCAACGTTTATTTCAACATTGAGAGAATCTTAGGAAAGTTAGAGAGTTTTGTAATAAGCCCACACGTGATTGAAGGCAACATGGTATCTGGAGAGAAAACTCTTCTACAGTTTAACAATTGGACCCTATTATTGGTGTTGCCCTTTACAGGTAGGTGGCTTAGTGTGATAGGAAGGACAGGTATAGTAATGAGTCCCAAAAAGACTGAGGGGTTTTTAAAAAAATAAACACAACCACAAATCTGAGAATAAAATCTATTCATTGGATTCAGTAGTGATTATAAGAATAAAGTAAAGGTGCCTTTTTGGTTATATCACATTTGGCCTAAATATAATATTAGTAAGTCAGGTGAAATTTTATAATTGAATTTGTGTATAATTTGCTTTACAAGGTATTCATTTCTTCTAGTCCTTCTTGTGTCATCTTTACTGAACTGAAAGAAATGTTGAAGATGGTCTTTTCTTACTAAGCACTTCGGCTTCAGCTTTTTTTGAGCATCTAATTAAGTAGATCTAACTTTGGATTGGTTGTTAATTTAAAGAATTTAGAAACTTGCAAGGACTCTTGTATTTATTACATTAAGTGTTTTCAGTAATTATTAAAGAAGTACATAATGGGAAGTACAGAGAAGTACCTAAAGAAAAAAATGAATCTCATTACCTAGAGTTATACATTGCTTAACAGTTTAGTATAATTTTTCTTAGTATTCCTTTTATATATAGTATCTGCATGAGTAAAAGCCATCACAAAACTTAATGGTTTAAAACAATGACAATTCTTTAGCTGATAATTCTGTAGGTCATCAATTTAGGGGCTCAGCGGGGTGATTCTTCTGTTCCAGGCTGGTTGCCTCTTTCATCTGTGGTCAGCTACAGAACAGCTTGCCTTCTCTTGGCCGGGTTCTCTCACACATCTAGGGCCTCAGCTCTGGTCAGTGTGCTCTCTCATCAGCTAGCAGGATAACTTGAGTTCATTCACGTGACAGAGTTCAGGCCCCCTAGAGAGAGAGCAGAAGTGTGCAAGGCCATAAGCGAAAGGCTTTGAATTGGCATATCGTTACTTCTGTTGTATTCTTTTGGCCAAAAAGACAAAGGCACAAGGCTAGTCCAGCTCACATTTGAGGGATGGGGAAGTAGACTCTAGTTTTTGATGGGAGGGGCTGCAAAGTCAAATTGCAAAAGATGTGGAAAAAGGGAGTAGTGAAGATTCGTAGGCATTTTTACAGCTTACTGTAGTATGTGTGTATGACATATACACATATATGAAAACTGAGTATGTGCAGTTATACATTCCACATTTTTCATCACCAGAATGGGCTCCAAATCCAAGTTGCTAATTCAATGCTGTGTGTATACTTGGGAGATTAAATGAATTCTTATATGAGAATTTCCTCAAAATGGTAGGTAGGTCCTCAATATGTCATAGTTAAAAAAGAAAGAAAACAATGTAACTTCTTTCGGCAGCTGCTTGAATTCTTTCAGTCTCATCTGGTTTGTTTTATTCCTCTGATTTCTTTCCTCATTTAATCCTCTGATTGATGATACTGAGGTGCTCGGGATGGGAGAATGCCAGCTTCTGGGCCCCACTTCAGCCTCTCACCAGCTCTGAGATCTTGGAAAAGTCACTGCACTTTGGACTTCAGTTACTTCATCTATTTAATGAAAATAACAACTACCTCACAGTAATTATTGGGGAGAATTTAATTCTCATATATATGGACATGTGTTGGAAACTATAGATGTGTTATTGTTCCTAGGAACTCTGATGCTTTTGTGGAATTTCCAGAAGATTTTCTTAATATTTTTTCACATCCCCAGCATCTCAAACTGACTCTGGGTTTTCTTTAAAAGAAGTTGTGGGGTGTTTTTTCTCAAAACAAAACAAAACAAAACAAAACACAACACTGTTTATTTCTGCTTAGTGCGTGTTAAAGAAAATTAGACCTTCACAACCTTAGCCTATACACTAATCTTCAAAATACCATAGCCATTTCTTTAATCTGATGGAGCCCCCTTGCATAACGTCTGTCTTCTCGGATCAGAAATGACATTTTTAACATCAATAGTTTCTTATGCTCCACTGACGAGAAATATTTTTAAGGATGTATAATCAGTTATGGGGTATGCTTATCAATAAATTTTTCCTGCAGAAATAAATCAGAAATTCTATCAAAATATCATTTTGAAAAAACCCATTTTCTTTAGTACTTTAAGTGAAATGGTCATGCTTGAAACTTATGAAAATTTTTATTTAGATGAAGGCTGTATATTTAATTGGTGTGCTGGTCATCTTTCCAACCAGTCAGTTTGCATAAATTTTATGTCCTAAGCAGGAAGAAAATGGTTATCATCTAGAGTCAGCCATTTCTCAATCAAGTCTCTATTACTTTTTTTTTTCCCTTGACTGGCTGCTTCCACTTTCCATACCCTGTGAATTTCACCACAAACCTTCTTTATTCCCTCTCCCTACCCACATACATGCCTACCCACCCCAAGAAAGAATATCACCCTAAAACTCCCTTTTGTGTTTCTTTGCCTTTTTCTAGATAATGAATGAATAGAATTAACCTCTCATTTTGAAAATGTGTCTGTACCATCCTTATAGTTCATTTGTTCATTCATTCATTATTCAACAACAGTGTTGTACACACCCTGCTGGGTGCCGTGGATAAAAGGGGAAATAAGCCTGGCACTGTCGGATGGATTTTGCTCTGTTGTAGGAGGAACAGTACATGAAGGTGACATTTGGCCAAGGCTTTAAGTGAGATGTAAGCAAAGGCTTTGGGAGGCTTGGTAGGAGAGAGTGGAGACGATGTTATGCCCTCCTTCCTAAGGATCACGGTTATGTGCTATGACAAGAGTTAGAGTCAGAAGAGTTAAAGATCAGGACAGTGATGATGTGTGACTGGATTGGACTTTGTCACGTGAAGTAAGGGTACTACGTACTCATACACTCCAACTACCGAGTACAGTAGGGAGAGTGGATTATTAACCTGGGTCTCCAGAATGCTTTCCAGAATGCTCTCCATTTCCTAAAATGAAGCCAGTTGTGCTTTCCTGAGTACAAACTATCTATGAGCCTAGGTATTTTATGTACTTCATCCTATTTTACAGCACCAGACCTTTCATGTATCAACCCTTTTGCAGATGAGCAAACCGAGGCTGAAAAAGGTTAAGTAACATCCCCAAGATCACATGACTAGTAAGAGGCAGAACTTTGAATTCAAACTCAAACCACACTGCCTTCTTAGAGGGTCAATCCAATTTTAATAACTTGAACACAAAGGAACTAACATCATAGTAAAATGCAGTAGTTGCAAGTCTCACCAAGAGTGTTTTTAAGTCAGCTTGACAGAGAGTGACAACATTTGCAAAGAGAGTGCTGCCAGGATGTAGCTTTGTTTGTCCCTAATCCAAGTCATTCAGGGCCACCATGTGTGGCTACATAGGTTGTAAGTTTCATCTCCTAGAGCTAGTTTTAACCTATACAATTTTAAGTAGCAGTCATGTGCCCAATTTTGGATTATAGAACTCTGCAGACAGTGTTTCACTTGTATTTACTATTGCACCTCTATAATTCTCTCTTACTTTGAAAGGTTAGACACATTTAAAGAGGCCATGTGGAGAAATGAAGTAGGAAACTAGATAATTATTTCGGCATATGTAACATACTATGGCCTAGCTGTTAACAGCAAAGGTTTCTACTTCAAGCATAGTGAATTCAAATATTGTCTTTTGTTAAAATGTTTATGTAACTAACTACACCTAAAGTCACAGAAAAATTTCCCAACCAACCAGCAGTCACTGGGGACTGATTTTAAAGAGGAAAATATCCTTTTGTTTCATTAGGAACGTGAGAAACTAGATGGCTGAGCTCCCTCTACAAGTAGCAGACCCTTAGGGACATGTTTGTTGGGAGTTATTCCTTGTTCACATTATGAGCCTCTTTGTCCTTCGTTCTGTATGCCAGGCCCTCATCTCCCATCTGGACTGTTGCAGTCATCTCCACCAGCCCCTGCTCACCTGTAGTCATATAGACACGGATCATTTGTTCTTCTGTACCTAAACCTCTCATTGGCTTCCTTAGGGTCACAGGATAATGTCCAGACTCCTTAGGATGGCATAAGAACTGCCCTCCTCCCTACCTGCCCTCTGTCCTCCCACACAACAGAAGGACCTCTCGCAGTCCCCACAGCAGAACAGCTGTTTTCTGCTTCTGGGCCTTTGCTCATGCTCATCACTCTGTGCTTCATTGCCTTCCTCCACTAATTCTGCCTGTGAATATGAAGTCATGCTATAGATGACATACTACATAGACTATCTCCCATGAGGCTTCTGTCATGCCATGTATAAGATGACTTCATGGCACATACCTGGGTTGGCCTGTTCTAGGGAATAGGAATCAAGTTTTAGTAATTTTTGTGTATTTGCGTCCCCAGCACCACTGGCTAGTGATAAATGACTGTTGAAAGAATTAATGAATTAATGACACTCTGTGTGCATGTCTTCTTTGGTGTCTAGAATGAAAAAAATCAAACAACACTTTGTCCCCTATAAGAGACTTTAGCCTTTTTTTGAAATTCAGGAGAAAAAGATGTAAAGTCTATAACAGAACTGAGATTTCTGAATGACGACACTATTTCCCAGTGATGTTCTAAATAGCTCTGCTGGAAAATACTGGGATTAAATGAATCCTGGTTTTCTGTAGGTATAGGTGACATATTCGATTAATGTTACTGTCTTGGGGACTGTGAGCTGTGCCCATTTGTCAAAGGGCTTGTACTTACCCAAGTGCTTGATTCAGGGCCTGTAGTGGATCAGAGCTTCAGACATCAAATGAATCAAGTCGATGAATGAGATTTGGATTTCGGGAGTAAAAAGGACTCAGTGCTTGAGAGCAGACTTCTGCATAAGACATTGACTATAGTCTCCACCTGGCAGGAATGGGTTTGTAGGAGTTTCTGAAAGGGGAGCAACAGTCTTATCCTGAAAAACTAAACAAACAGAAATCCCAAAATACAGTAAACTAGCACTATGAGCCAGGCACTCTGCCAAGCATTTTCGAGAGAAAGCCTTTATCCTGGAGTCTCCTGCTCCCATAGCATGGTGTGGAGACCTTGCCGCAGTATTCTAGGAGGCTCTGAACATCTGTGGAAGGAGAAGAACAGGGGGAAAAAAAGAATGGAGTCTACAAGTCATGCCTGTGGCTCATCATGACTATCCAGCTGTTATCAGCATGAGTTGATAATGGAACTTTATCCTTAATGTATAATTTAAAAATGAAATGATCTGTCTTGTGAGTTACTTTTTTCTAGTCTAAAACTGTTAGTTCAGTTCTTATGTAAGTCTTCACAAAGTAGCTGGCTGTACTCAACTGAGCAGCTGAGTAAATGGATTCATGTTCTTGAAGCCAAGGTTCCTGCTGAGAAGCAAGGGACATACAAATACAGGTGGGGGCGGGTGAGAAAGAACCCTGTGGGGACGAATAGGGATTTCACTGTGAACTCAAGATCTCTAACATATTTACACATATACATATGCATGTATGCGTATGCATATATATGTGCTTGTATTTCCTTGTTCTGTCTTCCGAAAGGGTCGAGAAGCAGAGATACTCCTATAGTAATTAGTAATAAGCACACCTAAGCAACTGCTTCTTAATCTCTAATATCATGGCCCTCTAAAACAAACTACTTTCCTCAGGGAAATGCTAATTCCAGGGCTGGGGCAAGATGCTCTTGGGACATCGAGAAAGTAAGGAACTACTTTAAAAAAAAAAAAAAAGATGTCTAAATGACATAGGAAACAGTTTGAAGAGGGTTCTTTTGGCAAAATCTGGGATAATCTGAGCACCAAAATAGTTTAGTATAGTATTATAAACAGTTGGGGAGGAAGAATTAAGTCCATACTGATAATGGATGAATGAATGGATGGATGTGGGGAGAGCAGGATTAAGAAATGCCAAGTGTGAACTGGTAAATGAGTACGGAGTGCTGGAACAGGAAAATTCAGCATATCACCACCATCATAGTAAAAATCAGATCAGTCAAGATATCAGTGGATGCTAAATCCAAGCAGAAGTGTATAAGAACAGGATATCTACATGGTGTTAAAATTACTTCCACAGATTGCTTGTTAGTTGTAAAGGGAAAAAAATAATTACAAAGTAGAGAAATTGGACCAAACTTTGATCAGAATCAAAATTCACTTCACCATTGAAAGACAGACAAACATCATGTGCTCCAGATGTGATATCCTTAGAAGAATACAGCATCACCTGTATCTAAGCATGAGGAAACAGCAGACAAATGCTCTATTGAAAAAGTAAGGGTAGGGAGAATCGTATCCTTCAAAAGTATCACAATCATAAAAGACAAAGGCAGGCCATGGAAGGGTTTCAGATTAAAGGAAGCTAAAGAGATGTGGCAACTATATACAGTACCTGACCCTAGACTAGATCCTGTACTTGAGAGTGGGGACCAGGATTCAGGGGGTGCATAATAGTCATTATTGGCTCAGTTGACAAAATTGGAATATGCATTGTAGAATATCATATCAATGTTAAGTTTACTAAAGTTGCGTGAATATAGTTATGTAAAGGAAAATCCCTGTTCTTAGAAAACATGCACTGTAAAAAGCCCAGCAAAAGCTTAAATGGTTGTTGGTGGGGGGCTGTTAATATATGTATTTTATATTATATATATTTACATATTTATATGTGTGCACATGCAGTTTTATCTTAAATACATACATATAAAATAGACTCATAATGTGCAAAAAAGAGATCGTAAAATAAAATGTTAATAGCAATAGGTAACAATAGGTGAATCTGGGTAAAGGATCAAATTGTATATGGGTGTTTTTGTACCATTCACACTCTTGCAGCTTTTAAATTTGAAAGTATTCCCCAATAAAAAGTTAAAAAATTTAAAAAACTATATTATTACCAAGTCAGATTGCTTTCTAAATAAATATTTTTTATTTTCCGTTCTTTCTTCTCTTTCTCTTATTCTCTCGTCTTTCTCCCACACCTCTTTAGAAGTCCAAGGCTGGTGAGAAGGGCATCTCCGTGGGGCAGACTGTCATCACAAAGCATCGGAACACTCGGTATTACAGCTGCAGAGTGATTGCCGTGACGTCACAGACCTTCTATGAGGTCATGTTTGATGATGGCTCCTTCAGCAGAGACACATTCCCTGAGGATATCGTGGTGAGTTCCTGGGCGCCTGCTTCCAGGTTTACTTTCTGTGTAACAAACCAGCCCACTCTTTAAGGAATCTTTCTTTTGGCTTTTGGGGTAACTCATTTCACTTACTACTGGATTCAGGTGTGCTGTTTTTCCATTGCAAAGAAATATTGTTTTCCAGGAGGTTCCTTAGCCTTCATCATTCTGAATCGTCTGTAGCCAGGTGAACTTAGACTCATTTTCTTACTTTCTTTTAATTAAATGGAATATATGTGACCAAGAAACAGAAAATGTGAATTCACCTATCCTTTTCTATTACAAGTGTTAGCATATTTGAGTTCCTTTATTACTTCTTTTTCTGTATACTTAACTGGAGAATATACTTTTATTAATCTGACCTGACAGCGACATCTGTGATTTGACAGACACATCTGTAGATTTTTCATGTGGGAGTAATAAATATTACACAGAAAACAAGACTGTGACTTTTACTGAGTTTCTTAACTGTGGTCTGGAATGGAACGTTTATGTATGTGTGTGTGGGTGTGTGTGCATGTGCGTGTGTGTATTCACTCATGCGCCTGTCTCTTCAGTGAACACCTTGGGGCTTATTCAGAGGAATGAATGACTGCATCTCGTGAGCTTGTTTTCAGCAGGTTATTTCACAAGAAGGGCACTTTCCACAGAAGGTTTTTTGAAACTGAGATCAGTCAAATACCTGGGATCAGGGTTAGTCTAGCTGTCATCTTGTTGTCCCTTCTGTATGTAGGGGAAGTATTATTTGGTGGAGCCAGGCCTCAGAAATGTAGTTGTAACTTCTGCCCTGTTCCAGGTCTGTTGATGCTTTGCCCTTTGTACTTGGAAAGATGTTTCTTAATGTCTCTTTAATAGTAATACTTATACATTATATGCAATTGATAATTAAATATGACCATATAAGTTTGCTCATAAATATTTCTAGAACTTTGGTCTCTTGGGGCCAAGAAACATTGATTTAGTCAGCTTTGTTATGCTTGCTTCTCTGTCTCATTAAGAGAGACAAGTTTGTAAACAAAAGTGACTTTATTTGAAAGATTGTAAAACAAATGAATTCAGACAAATTAATAACCCCCAGGACTTGATCATAAACCAAAAGGGTGAATTGTACTTCTTTGCAGAATTCTTACTGGAATTTCAGATTGCTTCATTGCCATTGCTATTCTTAAACAACAACCTTTTGGTAACATGCTCTCATTGTTGGACTAGGTCATCTCCTTAAGCATTCATTCCATAGTCACTGCGTACCTGTGCCAAGCATCATACTGGGGGGCTGGCAAAGATAATGAGAAATGAGGTGTGATTCCTGATCAGTCTAAGGGGGAGGCAAGCTGGTAAATGGGTGTTTTCTATGAGTGCGATAAATATTATAAATGAACCAGATGCAACTTACCACCTCTTTGATCTAGAAGAATGAGTGATAGACTCCACAAGTTTAGTAAGGGCTGACACTTACTGACACTGACATGTACCATGTGCCAGAACTACTTCAAGAAACTGACATGCATAAACTCAGCTCCTCCTCATAATCTTACATGCTAGACACTACTATTTTTCACATTTTGCTTCTGAGGAAACTAGGCACAAAGAGGTGAATAACTTTCCCAAGATCACACATAGCTAAGCTAATAAGTGTCAGACAGAGTATTCAGTCCCAGAGTCTGGCTTTAGAGCATCTGTTCTTAACCCTGGGGAAGAAAGGACATTTAAAGTAGGAGAAAGGATTTGCAAGGCCATGAAGGGCCCCCCAAATATACAGGAGACAGAGGCCCTTGGCTTTTGCCAGCCCTGCCCAGGGTATATACTTTTATTACAGCTTCCTTTTGTGCAAACTATGAATTCTGAGCTGGCAAAAAAGGGAAAACTTGGGGAGTGTGGTGTGGGTGCGTTAAAAGACTTCTGAACACTAATCCCCAAACCTGAGCAAATAGTTTGGTTTTGTCCATGCTAGTAGTTCATTAATCCTAAATTTCATTTCGCTTCACAAACCTCCACACACCCCGCCAGTTTTAAGCTTTCCTGGAATGTTTTTAACTTGTACATTAGAAAACAATGTCTGTGGTCTTGGAGGTTTTTTGAAATTCCACAATCTTTCCTTTGACATCTTCTGTTCTCACTCTGTGAACTCAAACAGGTTTGGTTTTAAGTATGTGTGGGTGTTGTGAGAAGAACATGGGCTCTAAAATTAGTAAGATTGTTCAGAAGCACTGTGGCATTGAAATCAACAAGAATGAAAAAGCAAAGTTCTTTACAGCTTGATTAGCATTACTTAGTATATTTGTTAGAGGTTCTAGTGAGGTGTGTGTTTGTGTTCATGTGTGTGGTCATAGCTCACTCTAGCCTTTTGGGGGTCAACACGTGTAGTGTCATGAGTAACAAAGATTGGAGAGGGAGAATCTATCTGGATTTGTGTGAATGATAATTTTATTCATGGGAAAAAAAATATAGTCATCTGCAAGCAGGTCTTCTCTCTTTCATCTAATCTTTCCTCCCTTAATACTCTCCTTGCCCTACCCTATCTCTTAAATTTTTGATTACTTGTTTCAGGGCTCTTATTACCAAGTAGGAATGTTTCAGTCATATTGTATTTTCAAAGTTCACATACTTTCTGATAGTATCACCATTTGTAGGCTTCTGTAGCTTCTTCCTCTTTGTTATTTTGGTGCTAAATGTGACATCCCCAACTTTACTTCCTTGGTGGCTCTATAGGGAAGTCGTTTTTCCTTATAACATTGCCTCAATCAGAGTTCTCCAGAGAAGCAGACCAATGGGATATGTGTGTATGTATTTAATATAATAAATATATTAAAAGTGTGTGTGTGCGTGTGTGTGTGTGTGTGTGTGTGTGTGTGTGTGTGTGTGTAAAATACAGGAATTGGCTCATGTGAGCGTGGAGGCTGACAAGTCCCAAGAGCTGTAGCTGGCAGTTGGAGACCCAGCAGAGCCAGTAGTATAGTTCTAGCCTGAGCCTGCAGGGCTGAGAACTCGAGGAACTGCTGGTGTACTTCCAGTCCTAAGGCCAGCAGGCTTGAGATCCAGGAAGAGTGGATGTTTCATTTTGAGTCTAAAGGCAGGAAAAAGCTGAGTCCCAGTTCAAAGGCAGTCAGGCAGGAGAAATTCCCTTTTTGTGTGTATGTGGGGGAGGTCACTCTTTTTGTTCTACTGAGGCCTTCAATTCATTGGATGAAGCCCCCACTCACATCGGGGAGGGTAATTTGCTTCATTCAGTCTATCAATTCAAATAATAAACTCATCCAAAAACACCCTCAAAGGCTCATCCAGAATAATGTTTGACCAACTGTCTAGGTATTCTATGGCCCAGTCTAGCTGACTCATAAAATTGACCATCGCAAATACATTATCCTGAGGCATTTTATATGACTTTTTACCTTGTGGTGCCAGAAGCTCTGACTGACTCTGTAGCAGAATGTCATTTCTTTTTCTATAAAACAATGACCACATTGTTTTGGCTAGTTTGTAGCATACTGTTTTGTCTTGGTCATCATCTAGCTTCCCACAAGGTGGAGTCATGGTATTTTAAGGCAAGCTTTTAAAATTTCAAAGATTGATTGGTGTCTGCAGCTCTCACCAAAATTAATGAAAGCTAAATGATTAAATTCTTTTGTAGTATGTCACCTAAAGAGGGGGATTTGATATTATATTTTAAGATAATGGATGTGTATAATTAAGCATATTATAAATATATTTACATGTAAATTATAATGATTCCCCTATATTATACAATGTAAAAATGTTTATATCATCATTTTTTAGGCCATGCAGCTTAATGACTATGATAGTCCCACTTCCATTTTTTGATATTTATCTATATCAGAACTGTCTTCTTGGAGATGGGAACCCTGCTTGGTACCCTAATGTGGAGTTTCATCGAGCGATAAGAAAAATGTAATCAGGTCTTTTTCTGTCTCAGTATCTTGAAGATTCTGGCAGAATAATTATTTGGTGGAAACACTAAATGCATTCCTCAGAGAAATCTTGTTTTCATTAGATGACATACCTGTGACAACTGAAACTAGTGGTAGAAAATGATTTTTTCTCCTGTTTGTCTGAAAACTCTAATCCACGCAATGTGCTTATCAGGTGTGAGTGCCGCTGGGAAGGTTCTTCTCAAATGAAATGTGACGTTGGTGTTACTGGCTACTGAGGAACCAGCTTCTTTAACCTGAGGGTACTTGCTAACTAGAACTGCTATAAGGGTACAGCACAATTTCAGGTTTTTAACTATGGAAAACATTTAGAATATCCAGTTTAATCATCCAAAACTATTTATTTATGTATGACATAAATATCTTCCCTTATGAAGCCTGATGCTTTAGTATAGAAAGTTACATTCCAATATTTATAGAATTGCTGATTACAAGTAATTTTAGAAACCCACAGAAGGGAAACCTTTAATGCAGGCTGGCCTGTCCATGTTTGAAAATAAATTTGCCAGGCATTAAAATTCCTATGTTAGCATTATGTGACTAGAGAGAATATTTGAAGTAGTAGGGAGAAACATTCTTTGGACTACCAGGAAATTTATTTCCATACCTAAATACTTTATTTCTATGATAGCCAGAAAAATATCCAAAAATTTTTTACTATAATACACCTGCAAAATATATCAGCCCAGTTAAACTCAGCATGCAATCTGTAGCTGTCAAGAGCAGTAATAAAAGATGTATTGTAACATGCCTCCATCTGTCAGTCTATGAAATTGCGACACACTTCCTGATGAACTTTTTTGTCTCCTACTATTTTGATGGAAATGAAAGTTGCTCACCCAAAAGAACTCAACGAGCACAGAGTTTTCAGGGCCCCATTTTAACCTCTGCTAAAACCTGGCATCCTCTAGTCTATGCCCACGTTGACACTGAAGTGATGACTGCTTTCCTTCCTCAGAACTTAGAGCTCATTTTGAGGGAGGAGGTTGGTGCAGTGTGATCGGGATAGTTTTAGGACGAACACTTAACATTCACCACTGTGTGTGAGAAGAGATACAAGACCATTTAGAAATTCGACAGCAAGAGTCCATCACTGAAAATTCCATGAGGGCTTGTTACATTTTTCAACCTCTTTTGAAATGTGAAAGAAGCCTGAAAACTATACTTTTCAGGATGGTAGGGATGAGTTGCCATGGCCTTTAATTTCTGTGGACTGTAATGGTGCAAACTGAAGTTCTTAGAGCTAATTTTTTATCAGTTACAGTCAAGTTGCTTGAACTTTCAGGCCTCAGTTTTTTTTCCTATTAAAAAAGAAATAGTAAGTTCTACCTTCCTAGGATTAGTGAAAGGACTAAATGAGCTAAACATCTGATACATAGTAGGCACAAAATCAAATTTTTTAAGGTATATAATTTCAGCCTGTAAGACTCCTTTTTTCCCTTTTTTCCTCCCCCCATCTAGTTTATACTGCCTTTGCTGGGCTTGAAATTTGCTTAAAAGATGTGTCCTCAGAACTTTGCTCCTTGTTTGGTTAAGCAAGTGTCTGTATGTGTGGGGTAGCACTGCATCAGCTTTTTGTTTCTACTGGCAAGTAGGCGTAGGGATAACTCTGAATGTTCTTGAGGCAGAAGAAAATATCTAGAGCCAGGGCTGAGAAATTTAAAAAAAAAAAAAAAAAAAGGCTGTTCCCAGAAAATAGTCTATGTTATGGGATCCGGGGAAGCATTTTTGGATCCAGATGCCCTGGATTTTCAAGTCAGGTAGAAGTCATGGCTTGTCCCAGGCCATGTGTATTGTATTCTCTCCAGACTAATGCCCCTTACCACCGCCACACCCAAATCCCACTGTAGGTCTTCTGGAATTGATGGGAATTTGCCAGGCAAGTCTCAAGAAACTTTGTTGAGGATTCTTCAGATATGGTCTACATGGCATTTAATTACTCAGGATGGTGCCCTAGCTTCTCTTTCTTAACTGAGCTGAGAGCTTATGAGCTGAAGACTTCACCAAATTCCCGTTGATTTTTTACTTCCTTGGGAAGCCTTTTATACATGTAAAAGAATATCTCTCATTAGCTTAATTTTAATAGATGTTCAAATTAAAATTTACTTTTCTAAGCCTTCAACTTCGGCTGAAAAATTTTATTGCACTAATATCTAGTAATTTTTATATAAAAAAGAACAAATTCATTTGTTCCTTGATTAATGTTTATAAAATGTATAAATTAGATCAAATCCTAACCGTTTTACACTTTTGGACATTTTAACTGTGATTATAGATTTAATATATACAGTTCTCACAAATATCACAATTTTTCTAAGCGCTTAGTACTGATAATGCTAATAAATCAGGTATTAATTTAGTTGTTCATACTTACCTGAGTATTTCAGACATCTTTAAAAAACACGTAAAGCAGTCCAGTATTTACAAAATATTACTGTACCTTTATAAACAATTTATAATGAGTAGATGGTACTTAAGCACAATTTAATTAATAGGTAAATAAATAGAAAGAATGTACCTATCAAGGGGGAATATTATTACTGTCTTGACTAGGAGTTTACTAAGAGAAGATAATCAAAGGAACTCAAGGCCATTCAGAGGCTCAGTCTGGTTGTACCTTTGAAGACTAAACCCACAGTTGCTGAGCAAGGGCTACTACATAAGGTCAGCCTTCATCTGGTTCGTCAGTTCTCTAAACCATGTGCCCTTCTCTGAGGCCCTAATTAGTATAAGTGTCATGAACTGTCTCAAGTTAGTGGGTTGGATACTTATCAGGCCCTGGGATTTTATTCTCTTTTGTGTAATTCCTGTATGGCTTTTCTCCTTAAAGCCTGGGGCATACTAATAGAATGTTGAAGCCCTTATTTGAGTTGGACTCTTTTTCTTTTTTTTATAAATTGTATGATCTCACGGACCACGATTCTGTAGCTGTCATATTGACAGTTTCCATTTAGCACTGGTGATCTGAAGAAAAGTATGTCGTTGCCCTGATGTCCTATGCAGGGGATTAACTAGTTGCCCTGAAGATACACTGTCAGTTATGTTTTGCTTCACATACATACCTTCCTCACTTGACAGTATTTCTCTGATTTCTCTTTTGGTAATTATCTCAAGGTGATTGGTTTGGGGGAACTTATTCCCAGGAGACAGATTCCTGGCGTTTTTTTCCCACCCTCTTCTTTCTAAAGAGACTCAAGGTATAGCATCTCATCTATAGTCTAACAAAATCGAAATAACTTCCTTAAACTTGAGGACCATGTTAGTAATTTCCATGACTTCATCTTTTTTCAGTGTGGAGATGGTAGACACCATGAACCAAATCAGTGTTTGGGAATATCCAGGGTTCAGCACTGTGCCAGGTACCAGAGGGGATTCCAAGGCATATAAGCCCAGGTGTAGGAGTGATCGTGGGTGTCGTGGAGGGAAAATAAAATGCCCAAGTGGGTTTGAAAGACTGAGGAAAAAGTCGTTCCTAGAAATGTTCTATGCCATGGGACCCTCGGAAGCTCTTGGACTTTCAAGTCAGGTAGCCATGCAGACATTATATTACACTGGCAGAGACAAGGGTGACCAAGAGAGACACCTCTTGTTAGTGAGGCCACCTCAGCTATGGGAATCTATGCTCCATCTCAGCCCATTTTTGTTATTTTGTTCATCACTGATACCCCTTACCTCAGCCCCAATCAGGAGTTGATTTGAAAGATTTTACAAGAAGAATACCCAATAAAGTTCACTGAAAATAAGGTCAGAGATGGAAGTAATCGTGATGAGCCAGAGTGTTTAAGGATATCATACTGGGGAAGAGAGATGAGCTGGGTTACTGACTTGGAATTATTCTTTATTTTTTCCAGATACATGTCTTTTGTCAGATGTTTTTCATTTTTTTCTCCCAGTCTGAATAATATTTCACTGTATCGATATAACATTTTGTTTATCCATTTGCCAGTTGATGGACATTGGATTATTTCCAGTTTGGGGCTATTGCGAGTAATGCTGCTATGAACATTTGCTTTTAAGCCTCTGTGTGGACATATGTTTTCATTTCCCTGGGATAGATATCTAGGGGTGAGATGACTGAATTGTATGTTAAGCATATGTTAAACTTTATAAGAATCTGCCAAACTGTTTTCAAAAGTTGCTGTACCATTCTGCATTCCCACCAGCAATGTATGAAGTTTTAGTTTCTCCACATCCTCACCAGCACCTTTTGAATAATCATTCTAGTGGCTGTGTACTCATATTTCAGTGTGATGAAGCCCAATTTATCAAAAGCTTCTTTATGGATCATGCTTTTGGTTCATATCTTAAGAAATCTTTGCCTAACTCAAGGTCACAAAGATTTTCTCTTATGTTCTTTTCTAGAAATTTTATAGTTTTAGCTCTTACTTTTAGAACTATGATCCATTTTGAGTTAATTTTTATATATGGTGTGAGGTCAGAGTCTTAAATTCTGTAAAATGGAACATACAACTTAATTTAATGTATTGTGATAAGGAATAAATAAGAGATTTATAACCATCATAGTGTAGCACCTTACACATAGTAGATGCTCACAAAAATTTGGTTTCTTTTTGCTCCTCGACTTGGCTTTCTCAAAATTGCACTACAGAAAGGAAAAATCCACTTTAGTTGTTTAGTGTGTGTGTGTGTGTGTGTGTGTGTTTTAAATATATTCTGGACTTCAAGAAAGCCATGTGGACAGCTTATTTTCAGATCTACTTAATATCAGGAATATTTTGGAAATGTGTATTGTATGGGTCTTAAACATATAGTTTCTATAACGTTAGAGAAAGAGTAGAAAATACCAAATAAAACAGTGTTTCCTTCTGTGATGAGATCTTGAATATGATAAATGTGCTTAGACCTAAAAAATACTTTGATATAATTTAGATTAGTGTTTCCAAAATCATATTTTAAACCAAGACATGTATTATTTTTCCAAAGAAAGAAAGAAGGGAGAAGGAAAAAAATAATTTTTTTTGTTAGCAATGTAATGGAAATTAATGAAGTGCTTATTTACTTAAAGAAAAAATTAAACTCCAAATTTTCCAATTTAAGTTGAACTTGCCTGTCAAAGCACTTATCTTGTTTTGATATATAACATCCACTAAACTTTGAGCTTCTTAACGACAAGGAACCATGTCTGAGTTACATTTACATACCAGTTCTCAGTATAGGACCTAGTTTATAGTAAATGTATGATAAATAATTATTGAATTAAATAAAGACGAAGTAAATTAATAGTAACAACCACCACATAGTCAAGTATTAAATGTGTTATTCTAAGTTATACTTTAGACAATATGTTATTTAAAATTCATTATCGATATCAAGAATTATTTTTAAATTCGAGTCCAAGTACATACTATAAGTTCATGTCCTTTCCAGGTAAGGAATATTTTGTTCCAAGAATAGGGCTGGGTTCCAACAAACCTTCAGTGTTTTTGGCTTCCACATAAGATTTCTTTAAAGAAGAAGGTGTCTGGCCCTGAAAATATTTGAAACCACTGTTTCAGATGAAATGAATTGTTATATATTGTCCCTTTGCCATGAAAGTGAGAAATCTTCATGAAAAGAGGGCTAAGGAACCCATGGTGTTAATGCAGGTGCTGGTGCCTGTGTCTGCCCAAGAGCACGGGGCTATTGGGAAATGTCTCGAGTTGTCCTAGCAGGTCCTCCCATGAATGTTCAGCTCTGAACTGTGGATATTAGTGACATCATTTCTAAATCTTAGAGTAGGCTAAATAAACTTCTATTTAATAGAAAATACAAGCACAATTAAAATCCCTTATTCCTTTTAATAAATACATGGCCAGATGTCACTGTTGCTTCACATTATAGTATCAGAATGTCAACATTCATTATCGACCCTTCTCTTCCTCTTTAAATCAAAATGGTACACTGTCTATGATGCAAAGTTTCAGACTTTTAAATCTTTCCTTGTTCTAACTTCATTTTGATCTCAATGAAATACTGTGACCCTGAGTGTCATATAATCATGTATGTTTCATAAATGCCTTAAATTTTCCAGAGCTGACCCTTCTGTAGCACATTTGCAAGCACAATGTCCTGCATACAATTTCTGAAATATATAGCTAACATTGAGAGCTTCCTGAGGCAAATAGTCAACAGAGAGCTTCCTGTTTACTAGCCCTTTTACATTATCTTTCACCTCTACCCAACCCCAGGTTCAAGCACACCAGGTTATAGCACATAAATTGGTGACACATCTCAGAACATGTCAGGCTCATAAATTAATAGCACTTATGTTCCTATTTGACCATGGGGTTTAAATTATTTTGGTAATTGAGTGAACTTACTTTATTGTTTGGTATGTATATCCAGTAGAAGTCAATAATGTCTACTTAGTGACGAACTGATAACTGCCTTCATTTTATTATTTCCTCTGCACACTTTATTTGAAAGAGGTTAGTTGATTTTCACTGGTGAGAGAGAACCAGCAGTAAATCTGGCCTTTTGTTTTACTAAACAAATTATATTTCGAGATCAGAGTATGTGAGCAAAGGGAGAAGAATAATGATATAAGGAAATGAGAGAGATTGGAGTGAGTGTATTTTTTCCCATCAAATTCTGGTCTTTCCCAGAGTCAGAAAACATTCTCTGCTAAGGAGTAGATGAAAAACTTGGAAGCTATAACCTGCTATGATCTTTGTCGGTTGTATGTGTTTCTGTAGGTCAGCTGTCCTATATCCTCTGATTTCTTGGCTTCTGTAAAATGGAGAATATTACATTTTCAAGTCTTCTATGCTTTAGATATCTTATCTAGGACCATTAAACAAAAAATGCTTAACTCCTTCTAAAAGTTATAATAGAATAATGTGTTGAATAATGTTTTATACATGGTTTTTCAGATCCAAATAAGATTTTCCACTAATAATTAATGCTGATGTGACCTGTGCCTTAAAAACACACCTTTTGCAGATAAATGGCTAATAACTTGGTAGAAAGGGAGAGGGGTTAAAATTATACATATGTCCAGTAATTTAGTCATAAGAATATTTTATAGGTTATTGGTTTTTACACATGCTTGATATTTACCCTTTAATTAAGAACATGTGACCCAATGTTTCTTTATATGTAATATCCTTTTTTGGGGGGGCGGGGTATAACAGATTAAATTGGATCTTCTAAAACAGTTTATCTGATTTATACTATAAAAATAGTGATTAGCACAAAACAAGTCAGGCTTTAGTGATGGCATTCCAAGCAGCCAGTGTCTGAAGCCCTGTTGAAACAGGAAGTATAGGAGAACTATAGAAAGGATGTGAATATGAATGCCATTGACGTTAGGTGAGATTCTATAATGAGATGAGGTACATAATTTGGAGACCATCTCATTATGCAGCAAGTCTTATCCTAGGCTGCTAATAGCTATTCGTCGCCCTATAACTTTGCTTCCTCTTCTCACTAGATATTTTATGCCCTCCCTGGACAAGGTATTTTTAAATAATTTGTGTATGGAAGTTAATATTTTATTTATGCTTTTAAAACTTAATAATAGTAAACCCCTTTCCTGTGTTATCTATGTTGAAACTCTACCACATGTCATTAGTTATGTTTGTATGGGGTTTTGTTTGTTTTGTGTTGTATTTTGCTTTTGTCTTTGCATGAAGTTGGAAGGGCAAATATGTAACCATTATCTAAGAGCAGTTTCTTCCAGGAGAATTGTAATGAGGATGGGACACAGTGTGTGTGGTGCTCAAGTCCTCTACTTCAAGAGCGAAGGGTTTGTGTCTATGTGGAAAGACGATGTAGACAAGGAACTCCTGTTGGGCTAGACCTTTGATAAGCCATGTCTGGGCACCTACATGTGGTGATTTGTGGATTCTGTAGTCAAGGAATATCTTATTCGTCAATAAGTGGTAGCCTTACCAAGTTTTTTTGTAGTGAGCACCTACTCTGAAAATATGATGGCAAGAAATAAAATTGAAATGGTTTCGGCTCTCATGGAATTTACATTCTTGTGGGAAAGATTACCATGTGACAGTCACACTAATAAAAATGTGCTTCAAAAAAATGTACTTCAAATTGAAATAAGTCCTGGGATGATAGGAATATAATTCTATAACAACATGTAATGAAAAAAAACCCTTTTGTAAATAAGCGATCATTGTAACTTAAGATCTATAGGATGTGTTAACTAGACAGAGGGCAGAGGGAGCATATTCCAGGCAGAGCATGCACAGAGGCTGTTGGCAGAAAGGAGTTTGGCCTGCTCAGGTTGCTGAAAGAAATAAATAAAGAGCTTAGAGGAGGAAAGGGCCAGATAGGCTAGGCCTTGAAGATCATGTTAATTCGGTCTTTACTCTGAGAGCAGGGGGAAGCCAATGATGGTCTTAAGCAGAAGTCAACATGAAGACATTTATTATGAAGCATTTTCTTTGGCTACAGTGAAGAAGATGAATTGGAGAGTGGGCTGTAGTGGATGATGGGAAGCCAGTTAGGAGAGCATTACAGTAGATCAGAGGAAATGATGTAGCTTGGACTAGGTGAGGAACAATAGAAGAATTTGAAATACTTTTAGGAAGTAAAATGAAAAGGACTCATTGGTGGACTGACATTGGGGCTGAGGAAGAAAGAGGTGTCATGGATAACTCCCAGGGTTCTGGCTTACTTGGCCAAATGGAAGGTGAAGCCCATCGATGAGACTGGGAACATTAGAAGAAGCCTAGGTTTCAGGGCCAACTTTGTGAGGTTAGACTTGGCCATATGGGGGTTCCTTTCCTTCTTTCCTGCTTTTCTCTCATCTAGAGTAGTTATTGCATTTAGGGCCATTCCAAGACCCCTAGTTTGCAGTTCTTCAGTATGGCAGTATATGGCCGCCAAAATTGATGAGTCATGTTTGCCCTTTATGAGGCTTCCATCTTGACACAAAAACATTTAAATTGAGATAACTGCACGTATGTAGACTTGGCCTAACTGTGGAGTGCGTCCTAACTTCCTTAGTCCATAGCTCTCTTCAGCGCTCATTTACCTGATTTTGTTTTCCCCCACCCTTGTTTTATGTATTTGTAGCCTGGGTGCCCCACCTCCCGGGACTTTTACTTCCCCTTTGCCTTCAGTGGCTGTGCCTTCCCTGCCCCGACGCTCCCCCATCCTGAACCAGTGTAAGGGTGATGCATCTACTGTGTGCCCTGGGAAGAGCTCTCATTTTCTGGAAGAGATGGACAGTATGACCTTCCAGAGTCGGGAACACCCCTCGTATTTGAGATGTATGTACTTTCTTTAAAGGGAAAGGATCAGTGACTTACATTGGTAGACAAAATGTGTGTGGTTAGGAGTAATAATGAGAATTAACAGCTGATATTTAACAATCCCCTATGCACAGTGTTTTGCATAACATGCCCATGGCTGGCTAAAGTTCAAGAAACATAGAAGGATATGAGATGAAAAGAACAAGTCCTGCAGCGCCACACACCTAGGTGCAGTCCCACCTGTTACTTGTGTAGCCTTCCAGTATGTTTAAAATGCGTAGGCAAAATGTGTGTGTGTGTGTGTGTGTGTGTGAGAGAGAGAGAGAGAGAGAGAGAGAGAGAGAGAGAGAGAGACAGAGACAGAGAGAGAGAGAGAGAGAGAGAGAGAGAGAGAGAGAGAGAGCACGAGCACACGCAAGGCATGCAAATCTTTGTTTGAATGCACCTGGCATATTGACTTGCTAAAAGCTAGGAATCTCATTCTGTGTACTGTTAATGTTACTGCTAATGGGCTATTAGTGATGGATGTTTAAAACTGGTTGCTGGCAAAGCCATCTCCTTTTATCTTCCTCTAGCCCTATTTTCCCTTTTTCTCAGTTTTACACCTGGGGTCTTGCTGCCCCACCTTTTAGTTTAACCTATAAGAGCTGGCTCAGCTATTCTGGCTCCATCAATACCTCCACTGACCTCTCTTTTAGATGACTATATACCCTGGGGCTCCACTCCCTTTGGGATATTTTTGGTTCACAGTTGCCAGTACATGCAAATCTATATCAATTAAAAACTGTGAGTATCTACTTCAAGGAAAGTAACTGAGGACACTAACAAAACCTTATGTTTTTTTTGTTTGTTTGTTTTTGTTTGTTTTTATGGGGGGGTTGAAAAAGACCATATCATAATTAAAATATTAATTGATTATTCAGTATTCATTAAGCAAATCAGGTGTTAACTGTCAGAAAAAGGGCACAACATAATCCTCAGTGTAATGCTGAACCAGGCATTTCAGGCCAAAGTGTGATCAGTAAAGCTAAATGCACCACCCCCCTCTAATGTGTTTTTAAGCTTTTGGATGAAAAACTCAGTTTGGATAAATCTGACAGTAGTGTGTTATATGTGTATCATTTTCATTATTTTCTGGGAACCTACAAACAGAAAAATTCTCCTTAATTTCACATTAAGATTATTTTCATTTGACAGTCTTTTGACAACACAAGAATTATTTGGGGAATTTCTGAAATTTCTGCTTTCCTTTTAAGGGTAATAATGTTGAGTAAATAAATTGATGTATTATCCTGTCCTCAACCATCTTATACGTCTATTATTTGTGACAGACTAGGCTCTGTGGAAATAGGCTGGTAGTAATTACATGCATCCTGTTCTTCATTAGACAGTCTGTTATGAACATGACGGTTTAAGTTTATGTGTTAAACCTGAAAGGAAGGACATGTTAAATTAACAGAGGTAGAAGCAGTAGTTTACATAGAAAGTATTTATAGAGTTGTTCACATTTTATTGCTGTATTCAGGCACATTTGCAACTTTGAGGAAATTCTGGATTACTTCATTTGTGTATATATATACTTCAGGGCTCCTCTGCTTCTGAATTTAATGTAATATGAGCTGACATTTTTTTATCAATCATATTCTCATAAATCCTTTCGTTTGTCTTCATTCCTACCTGGTTCTCCGTTTTCATTCTTTATTTAAAATACTATCCAGATGTTACTCTGGCTCAAACCTTGCACTGCTGAGCTGTGAAATGCAAAATTAAATTAAATGATAGCCACTTCTTGGTGAGTTGTGACTCTCTGCAAGTCATTTCATTGTTTGGTCCTTCTCTTTAAAATGGGGACATTTGGCTTAGGGGATCCTGTAGGCCTCTTTTGATCCTGGCAGGGGAGAAAAATGATGAGTTATTCATAATCATCTCTGACTATAAGCATTGGAATGTGCCCCCCAGCCCAGCCATCTCCTCTTTTGCACACACACACAATCCCCTTTCTCACTCCCAGGCCTTAATGACCACCTATGTGGGCACCGCGAGGCCAAGAGCTGAAAAGTAACTATTTATTTGGGCACACATCCCCACTCTACAATATGACATGCCATTTGTATATTGCAGTATCATTTGGAGACCAGAGCGCCAAGCTCTTCCTAAGTCTCCACCCAGGAGTATTTAATCCTTGACATATTTTTGCACAAAATTATGTCTTTTCACAGTTGTGTATTTTGCCACAGAAACTTTCTAAAAGTCTTTTCAATAGCTGTATGCTGAGATCCACACACCTCTGTCTGTTTCATCATTTCTACAATTTTTGCTTCACCCATTTGGGAGTCACCCAGTTGGTTAATTTAAAACAGACCTTGTGAGCCCACCAGAAAATGAGGTAATGCTGCTTGAGCAGGTCTCCTCTTTGGAGTGTTGCTCCAGAAGGATGCACCCTTTCTTTGGCCATAGAGGAAGCTAATATTATAAAGAGCGAACGTAGTGTAGCCAGAGAGTGACTGAGATTAGATTAAGAGAAACAATAACTGCCCATCTGTGTCCAAATTTTCTTCCATTCTCTTGCATACTCCATTCCTAACACTTTGGTGAAAGAAGATGAACACTAGACAAGGGCTTGAGAAATTTAGGAACCATAATCCTAGTTCTGCCTGTAACTTGCTGTGAGACTTGGATAGGTCATTCAATGAGAAACTGTTAACCAAGGTGTCTCTTGTCTAAGAGTTCGAGTAGCCATGGCTTAGTTCAGGGCTGCTGCATAAATAAAATGGGCTAAGGGTAAGTGTGCAGTCCCCTCCCACCTCAGCCTTTGAACCACCCCATTCCTTCCCCTGACCCTCCTCTGTAACTCCCTTAAACTCCCACCCACTGTAGGAAGTCTCTTCTGCCATACTCCTGGCGAGTGGTTCTCAAGCTCCTTATCAAACACTGCAAGTGGCAGATAGCTCACTACCAATTTTTGCTATAATTATTAGAAAGCATTGACTTCTTCATGTGGAGTCTACATATTGCCACTGAAATACTCCAAGAGCAGTCTTAGTTTGTGACCTCTAGAGCAAAACTGAAAAAAAAAAAAAAAAATCCATTCTCTTTTCACTCACGGCTCTTTCCATGCTTGTAGAGAACTATCAGGTTCCTCCTGAGTCTTCTGAAATCCAAACAAAACCATCGTCCTGCCTCAGTCACTTAATACACATTGGTTGTGCAAAGGAATGAATGATTAAATGAAAACAAAGTGATTTTCAGAGTACTCCTCCTCAAGGACACTCCAGATGAAATTTTTAGACAATGTTCCACTAAAAAAATTGCTCTCAGGTATGAGAACACAGTGCCCCAAACCCAGTCTGACCATGCAAGCATGCCAGCTCTTTGTTCCTGTGATCTGGCCACTGAACACTTACCATTGCAGCTAAAAGGAAGGTTAAATAAATTATTTATACAGCTATTAAAAATCATGTTTTTGGAGGGTATTTAATGGCACAATATAATAAATGGAAAAATCATGCTCAAAATTGTATCTACAGTATGATCCCAATTATATATAAAAATATAAATATGCAAAGGAAAAATCCTCAAAGGAAATGCATCAAAATGTTACTGATTATCTCTGGAGAGTGTAATCATAGGTGATTATGATTTTCAACTTTATCACCTTCTTATAGATTCCATATGAGCATGTTTTATTTTTCTAATCAGAAAAAAGTTTTTTTAAAAAAAAGATCTGAACACTTTTGATAATTCTTTATATATTGACTCATTTTTCTTGATTTACCTTATCTGGATTCTTTCAGATTCTTGTGTCAAAATTTCATTTTAGTTCCCACATCTCTTGTGGCATCTTGAAGGTCTCTGGGATATAATAATCACGCAATGTGCTATTAATCTTTCTGTTAAATACTTCTGCTTTCCACTGTAGTTCTATGACATAGGAGTTCTTACATTTATCTTTTTTTAATTTTTTTATTTTATTTTATTTATTTTTCCCCCTCTTTAATCCCCCACCTCCTGCCCTTCCACCCCTGACCCATGGATCCATGGATGTTGCCATTTCCCCTTAAGAACGGATCTCTGAAGGCAGGGCGTCTCCTCCCATACGCTTGCGGTGTGCACCCGCGGCCTGGTGCACCTGGGGTATGGTCCGTGGCCGCCTGGGGCGCAAACCCAGGACCTTCTGCGTGTAAAGCAGATGTGCTAACCACTACACTATGGAGCCACCCCCTTTTTATTTTTATTTTCATTTTTATTTTTATTTTTATTTTAATGACTTCATTTTCCACTAGAGTTGTATGAAGTAAAAAACTACATCTGTTTCTCTCACTACTAATCCTAGAGCACAGGAGATGCTTGAAAATTACGTACTGAGTGAATGACTGACTGCCCCACTGCCTGCCTCCTTCCTAGCTGTGCAACCTGGGGCATGTCATGTGCTTCGTTACCTGTATAGGAGAAGGCACCTGCCTACCTACCTGACCGGGTTGTTTTGAATTTCAGCTGAGATAACATGGTCTGATTATTTCTATAGTAGGTTATTGGCTTCTCACTGTGTCCTTTCCTCACAATTTTAAATCTCAAGGGTCACCTTCTCCCAAGGTTTTTCATCGCCTCCCTATCATCCTCCAGATGGTCCCTGTTGATATGAATTATATTCAGTCACAGTTCACTTCAAACTCACCAGCTGCCAGTCACTGTGTTTTGTTTTACCGTTCTCTCCTTTAAGCATTTAAAAGGAGAGCACCCAACAACTCTGAGAGGTTGTATTATCTCCATTTGATTGATGAGAAAGGAAACCAGGACATAAAGAAGTAAAATATCTTGTGCCTGGTAACAAGTCTTTGACCCCAGGAGGTGTGACTCCGGACCTTGGAAGCACTAGTTTGTGCTGCTTCAATGTGACGTGTCCTGTGTGAGTTAAGTGTGTGCTGTGTCAGGCAGAACATACACTGTGGAGTAGAACGGGAATCTGTAGAGGCTGGGCCAGTACCGGCCTGGTACAGCCGCTCTGATCTCAAAGCCCCCTGGTGTGAGTGTGTGAGCACAAACCAGCCTTCTTTCCTCACAAGGCCAATCTTAATCTTTCCTTTCATCTTTGTTTTTACTTCAGCTTTTGGAACTGATGTTTATTTTTAGAAACCACTACAGAGAGTCACCTCAAGCCTGTCTTTCTCCATTTTGCCACATAAATTTTTAGTGACATAATAATATTTTGTTCCTCTCATACATTTTAGCCGATAAAAAGGGGGAAAGCTCTGTCCTATAGAGATGGAAGTTTCCCCTTCTCCTCCTTATCTGAGTAGGAGGAGTTATATTCCTGGGATCTGTGCACATTAGTGTCTGCGGGAAGAACTGGAGGAAGATGCCACCAGCCCAGGGCATCCTTAGAAATGGTGTCAGCTATCTTTCCAAGGTGGGAAGAACTGGATGTGTAGCAGACATCCATGCAACCCTGGGCAATGTAGTTGACACCAGTTACTTTATCCATAAATTTGAGATAAATTATGGGATCATTATTGGAATTATTGTAATATAATGTATAAAGCAATTAGGGTGGTTCCCAGCACATATTAAACACTTAGGCAGTGTTTATTGTGTGGTTATTGGTGGTGGTGGTGGCAGCCAATGATGTTTAATCAGCTCCTTGGTCAGAGGACCCCTGAGCACAAGACTCCTACTGGCATTTGGAAATTATATATCTTCCATACCTTTATCAAAGGAGAGATTATTGAAAGAAGATCTAAAAAGAAGTACCAGTAAGCTTTAAACATGTACATCTCCCTTTTAAGTAATTTGTATATCAAAGGCTTTTAGGAGTTAAACCTGAAAGATTTTATATTTTGGCTCCTGGCATTGACCCTGGGATCTTTGGTGGGATCATCCAGAACACTCTTGAGAGATAAAGAGGTCAGGCTATAGCTCTTCCTGTCTTGGCCGCACCACTCAACAGAGTCAGTGCAATAACCTGACCAGCTGTGGGAGCCCCAATAAAATCAGGTTGCTGATGCCAGGGCCTCCAACAGCAGTTCCTGCAAAGCACTGCTGGAGCTGCCAGCTTGCTCCTCCCTTTGGTGTGTGTCTTTAAGCACTGCCTTCTTGCTTTCACTACAGCTTACCCAGCCAGGCGAATGTAAGAGGGTTTTAAATGGGGACTCTGTGATTAGTTCAGTGGATATGGAGGGTGATTTAACATTTAGGGAAGGCATAAGGAATTTTGTTTAATCATAAAGAGAAAGTGCTTGATATAGTTGATGTCATATGAGGGTGAGTCATGGACACAGAGAGTTCCTACCTCCCTGCCACTTACCTGTTATCACTTATAGTAGGTACCTGGTGTTCTCGATAGTCATGTATATGTTTGAGTCTCCAACTGGACCCTGAATCCCTTGGGAGAAAGGACTCCGAAAAGGATATTTTTGTCTCTGTTTTCCAATGCTGAGTTCAGCGCCAGGCACAGACGAGACACTCAGTATATGCCAGAGCAAGGGAGACAAGGCCAGAAAGGAGGGACAGAGGAAAGGAAGGGCAAGGTCTCTCTGAGAGGCTGGTAATTGGTGAGTAAATTATCCTTTCAGTTCCATTTTCACTCTCCAATTCCAGGAATGGAGAAAACCCTTTGGTGGCATTTCAGAGCTGTCTGCTTAATCCCTTATGCCCACACATGCTCCCCAGTGTCACCCTTGATTCTAGTTACTGACTCTACCATGCTTCCTCATCAAAAGAACCAGAAAGTTAATTTCCAAATTAAATTCTCTACCTTTATACTTTCTATGCCTTTTAAAGCTTTTTCATGCCAGAATCTCACATATTTATAATAACATAAGGATGCAACTTCTTTTAGAAATATACCTTCTGAGGTTTAATGCTGTAGTAACTTTCAGAAAACAACTTCTATCTCAACCTCAGTATCTTTACCAGGCATTTGTTCACTCTTGGCTTATAGCAGGAGGGAAAGTGTATACTAACAAACTAGGTGGCTCTCAGGAATCCGCCAAATGTCAGTGCTATTCTTTCTGTGAAGAAGACACTGTCTTTCAGAACACAGATATGGTTAAATGTCAGGATATTGGCAAAGTGGCTGGTGGAAGAGAATTTAGCTGTTTGAGGGAATAAGGAGGGCATTGCTTTAACTTAATGGAGAAAAACAGAGCATCTCTGGGTAGAGAAAGGATGTGTGTGTGTATGTCTGTCTGTGTGTGTGTGTGTGTGTGTGTGTGTGTGTGTGTGTGTGTATTTCTGTTTCCCTTAAAAAAAGAAAACGATTGAAAAGGAAAACTGGACATCAGACTTGGAGTTTTCCCAGAATGATGAGTATCAGTGTCGAAGCAGTTTGGCATAAATCCATTATCCCCCAGGCTGAAATGACAGGTTTTTATAACCTGCACAGAACTTAAGATATCTTAGTGCATGAGCATTCCAAGTTTTCTTTTAGGTAGGTTAGAAGGTTCTCACTGTAGGAAAGATGCAGTCAGAAGCAGCAACATGGAATTAGTTCTTTCTTTGTATATAGAATGTATAGTGTAAACTGGGAGATGATCTTCTCTTGCAGTGATTCTCAGTCTGGCTGAGCATCAGGTTGCTTAGTGGAGGACATTTTGCTTGGACCCCACCTTGGACCAACTGAATCAGAATTTTCTATGGTGGCGAAGATAAGATTTACTGCACTAGAGAAATGAGTCTGATGTTGAATTTTTCAAAGTTGATGAAATTAACTTTATAAATAGTTAATAAGCCTTTATATCAAGTGATTCCTGTTCTAAGAGTCTATTCTAAGAATATAGTCAGTAATTTGGACAAAGATTCATGGAGAAAAATATAAAATAACATTGTAGATGATAGGGGAAAATTGGAATGACCTATATATCTCACAATAGGAAAGTGTTTAAATAGTTGTGGAATATCCATAATGTTACATATATTCAGCGAGTAAAGTGGAGGTTTCAAAAAAATAATTAATAACTATGATGCTCATAATATAATTATAGGTGATAACTAGCAAGGTATAAAATTATACATGTACAGAAATGGACAAATATTGAATGATTAATTTATATGAGATACTTAGAAGCAGTCAAATTCATAGAGACAGAAAGTAGAATGGTGGTTACCAGGGAATCGGGGGAGAGAGAATGAGGAGTTAGGGTTTAATGAATATGGATGGGATGATAAAAAATGGGTTCTGCCATAATAGGCATGTGGGTGCTGCTGCTACTGATGCCTTCTCAGGGAGGAGGGTGGTGACGATTGTACAGCATTGTGAATGTATGTATGGCCACTAAAATGTATACTTAAAAGTGGTTAAAATAGGAAGTTTTATATCTGTTTTACCACAATAAAAAGAAAGATCCCTTCCCCTCAAATTATGGAATTAGCGAAGGAACATGGCATGAGCTGCATTACAAAAGGCAGCCTTGGCTGCCTCTTTAGAGAGGGTTTGGTTGTGCACTCATGTGGAAGCAAGGAAGATTACAGCTATGAGAAGAAACATAATGTATGTATAGGATGCTCTCATTTTTAAAAAATGCTTATAAGCATAGAGAAAAATTCAGATGGAAATAGCATTTACTTCTAGATGATGGGAATATGGGTTGTTTTTCATTTGTTTTCCTATGTTTAAAAAAATTCTATAATTTCCCCAAATTAATATATAGTAGACGCTCAGAACAAAATGTTATTTTTAAGAAAAAGCTTATTAAAATATTTTCTATATTTGTTAATCTCTACATGAAGGGCAATAGTAAACTAGACTTATATTTCACAAATAGTCCAGAATTTAATGCATGCAAATGTGGTGCATCCCCTTGAAAGCAGTCCCCTTGAGAGGCCATTCTACAGAGCCTACCATTGCTCAAGATGCTTGGTGACTTATCTTTAGAGCCTGGGATACATTCTTGTGGATATACTGAAGAGGGTACATCTTCAGAGTGTGGAGTATATTGAAAACCTGGGGACAGTAGCAAGTCATCTAGGTCCAAGCCTAGTGAACAGTTAGGTGATGCCATGAATACATTCCCTTTTTAAAAATCTATTTGTTTTTCAATTATAGTTGGCATATAATATATTAATTTCAGGTATATAACATAGGAATTAAACATCTGTATAATTCACGAAGTGATTACCCCCATAAATCTAGTACCCCTCTGACACCATACATTGTTATTAAATATTATTGACTCATGTTATACTATATTATATTAATTATATTATATTAATTATATTATATTCCTTATGCTATACTTTACATCTCCATGACTGTTTTGTAGCTACCAATTTGTACTTCTTAATCCTCCATTTTTCAGTGCTCCTTCTGCCCCCCCTACCATCTGGTAATCCTCAAAATGTTCTCTGTATATGAGTTCGTTTTGTTTATTTTGTTTAGATTCCTCATGTACGTGAAATCATGTGGCATTTATCTGACTTACTTCACTCAGCATAATACCCTCTAGATCTATCACGAAATATCTTTTTCTACCCCTTTACTTTCTGTGTATGTCTTTTAATCTGAAGTGAGTCTCTTGTAGGCATCCTATGTAAGGATTTTGTTTTCTTATCTATTCAGCCACACTATCTTTTGATTGGAGCATTTAATTCTTTTTCATTTGAAGTATTTGTTGATAGACATGTAGTTATTGCCATTCTTTATTCATATTTTTGATACATATTTTTTTCTTCTTAAAAGAAGTCCTTCCAACATTTCCTGTAATACTGGCTTGATGGTGATAAACTCCTTGAGCTTTTTCCTGTCTGGGAAGCTCTTTATCTGTCCTTCAATTCTAAGTGATAGTTTTGCTGGGTAAATAATCTCAGTTGTAGGTCCTTGCTTTTCATCTTTTTGACTATTCTGTGCCAGTCCCTTCTGTCCTGCAAAGTTTCTATTGAGAAATAGGCTGATAGTCTTCTGGGAGCTCCCATGTAGGTAACTAATTGCTTTTCTCTTGCTGTTTTTAAGATTCTCTCTTTGTATTTCATCTTTGGGATTTTAATTATGTGTCTTTAATTATAGACCTTCATCTGGTTTGGGACTCTCTGAACTTCCTGGGGTTGTATGTCTATTGCCTTCATTGGGTTAGGGAAATTTTCCATCATTATTTTTTCAAATAGGTTTTCAATTTCTTGCTTGCTCTCTTCTTCTGTTACCCCTATGATGCAGGTATTGTTACGCTTGATGTTGTCCCAGAGGCTCTTTAAACTATCTTCAGTTTTTTGGATTCTTTTTTCTTGCTCCTGTTCTGCTTAGGTGTGCTTCTCTACTCCATCATCTAAATCGCTGATTTGATCCTCTGCTTCATCCACTCTGTCAATTCCTTCTTAAGTACTCTTGATCTCACATATTGTATTTTTCATTTACGACTGGTTCCCTTTTATGTTTTTTATCTCCATCTTCATGTTTTCTGTGTCTTTGTTAAAGTTCTCACTTAATGTATATCTACTCTCCCCCTAAGTTCATTGAGCATCCTTATAACAAGTGTTTTGAAGTCTGCATCTAGTAGATTGCTTATCTCCATTTTGTTGATTTTTTTTTCCAGAGCTTTGTTCTGTTCTTTCATATGAGACATGTTTTTTTTGTCTCCCCATTTTGGCTGCCTCCTTGTGTCTGTTTCTATGTATTAGGTAGGGCTGCTATGTCTCCCAGTCCTAGTAGAGTGGTTTTATGTAGTAGGTGTCCAGTGGGGCCCAGTGACACTGTCCTGGGAGGGGACCAGCTGCATGCCAAGTTCAGCTGCAGCCTGTGTACCTTCGGGGCCATCTGGTAAGAGTCACCAGTCACCAAGCAATCCACAGATGACTGCCACCCATGCTGGGCTTATAGGTGCTTCAAGTGGTCAAACCAGGAATCAGTGCCAGTTGCCACTAGTGTGAGGCAAGAGGTACAGGGCACACCAAGGCCAGATGCTGCTTCTTTAGGTTTTGTGAGCTTTCGAGAGATTTTAGGAAAATCCACAGCAAGAGCCAAGACAGGCTGTTTGTATGGAATAAACCACTAGAAGTGGCTTGGGTGGGCCTGCAAATTGGGAGAGGCAGAGTCTCGGGCAATTACCTAGAAGGAATGACCTGTGTAAGCTAGGTTGATGGTAACTTAGATATGGCAGGTCTGTATCTGCACGCTGGGATGAGGGAGGGCTTAACAAAGGAATCATGGATACTGCTGGCACTTGTGTCTGAGAGAAAGCTCCCCCTCCAGCCCTTACTCTGAAGCCTGACAACTCGGTTTCTCGCTGTATTTCCCTGGCACTCCTTGAGCAGCTGCCCCAATGCTGGAGCAGAGAGCAAGTGAGTCTATCAGTAAGTACGTCTGTGTCTCCTATAGCCCTTTGTCTCACTCAGCCACATCTCTGCAGGTTTTTACAGCCAGAGGTTGTGGGGACTTCTCTTCCTGGCACTGGAATCCTGGGCTTGGGAGCCCATTATGGGGCTGGGACCCCTCGTTCCTCAGTTGAGGGAAAGGACTCTTCAGCCAAGATAACCTTCCCGATTCTCAGTCATCACATGTGGTTGTGGGTCTGGGCTGTTTCATGTCTCTGCCCCTCCTACCAGTTCAGGGTGACTTCTTGTTTTTGTCCCTAGCTATAGGGCTTCCGTTTAGCCAGATCTTGGGCAGCTCCCTGTGATAGTTGCTCTGTAGTTTCATTATAATTTTTGTGCGGTTGTGAGAGGAGGCATACACAACCGTACCTTCTAGACCATCTTGACTGGGGCCCTCTTCCCTTTCTTTTTGTGGGGTGATTTTCCTCATAGGCCCTTTGAACAGGATTATTGGTCTGGGAAGCCCTCCAGTTTTATTTTCCATCATTAACTGAAAGGTGTCTTCTCGACTTTGTGAGAAGAGGGCTCTGCCATCACCCAAATCAACAGTTACTTATCAGTCAGGGTTATCAGTTGTAACTAACAAAAGCTTATTGTAACTGATTTAGGCACTACATAAATTTAAAGGAAGGCTAATAGGAAGCCCACAGAATCTCTAGGACTTCAAAAGAACAAGGTTAGAAAATGGGGGAGAACAAAGGAGGTTGCTCTGCTGGGACATGGGCAGGACCGGGCCACAAACTCTGTCCAGAAAGAGTACGACTACCTCACCTATTGGTCAGCCTGGACCTGGGCTCTGCCACTGGCATATAGGTGCTGCTGCTGCTACTGCCAACTTCTGAGAGCATTCTCCTCTCTACTGTTTCTTTGTGTCTCTGGTCAAAGGTTCTACATCCTGGGTAGGTGCAGCCAGCTGGCCAGGCCCCTTTCCATGTCTGCTGCCAGGGAAGCTGGGCAAGGGAGTGTCTGGTGTTTTCCAGTGCCCATAATGGTAGGCCAGCTCTGCCTCCCGCTGAGACTCTGAGGGGAGAAGGGGATTCAGGTGCTGGGCAGCCAATCAAATGACATATAGCCTGTACAATTAGTATCTGGCTATCAGTCAGTCTTGTTAATCCCTGCCAGAGTCCAGTAATGAGCAGGTGATTATCCCTTAAAACGCCAGCATCTATTGTCATCATTTCGCTCCCAGTCACTTAAGCATTTCTTCCAAAAGGGACTTTCATGAGCTCCAAACTATATGTAGATTAACTCTTGGGAATTCATGTACCATATCTTCATCTGGTGCAGCTGGACTGACAGGGCTGCCCGCTCTGTGGCTAATACTTGGTAGGCATAGAGGTGGGCATGGTGGGGAGGAGGGTGGTAAGACAAGCAGCATTCAAGGACAACAGCTTGTAGAGCTCCATTTCAGCGGGCCCAGTAAGAGTTCCAAGAACGTGACTTAAGAATTCAAAAAATCAGACTAGCAGTTGGGCTCTTCTCTGTAATTGATGAAGCAAGTATAGGAGTTTGGCCCTGACTTTGGCAGGAATGTGATATGACACAGTCCTCTTGCCTGAGTTGATGACCCAGCTCAGTCCTTTAATCATAGTCCTTTAATCATAGCCAGAATTCCACTCTTGACTGTGATTATTATTTTCACATCATCTATTTAGTACTCTAGCTACTGGCTCTGTGGCAGCTCCAGACACCTGTATCCCTGTGGACAGGACTCTGGCAGATTTTAGGGGAGTTTACACATCCCTGGAGGCAATACAGCAAATGGTAAACAGCTATTTATGTCAAGTGAAGGCAAACTGCTTCTGAAGGTCTAGACAGCAACTGAGAAAAATGCATTAGTCAAGGTTTTAATGCATATAATTTTCCAGCAAAGGTGTTTTACTTGCTCCAACAACACATTACAAACTGCATTAGGAAAGACCTCGTTAGCATTTTACATCTTTTAATATAAAAGATCTCAAATTCCAGAATGCTTTAAAAAATCACCCAGGCCACATAGAACTGTGGGGAGAGGGGGCTGGAATTCTCATTTTTAATGTGTCCCAGTGATTGCGACCATACTTTGAGAAGCTGTGTGTGCTCTGTGGTCTGATTTCTTGCACACAGCCCAGGGAGATGTCAGCTAGCTGAAGACCTTTAAGAGGGAGGGCAGACCATTCAAGCTGTGGTTTTCCACAGACTAAATCCTCTCATTTTCAGATATTTTATTTTATTTTATTTTATTTTATTTTATTTTATTTTATTTTATTTTATTTATTTTATTATTTTATTTTATTTTTTTCAGACCTTTTATTTTTAACGGATACCTTTTTTCCTACATGATCTCTCACTCAGAAACCCAATATATATATCAAATAAAAGTTCTCTTCTGGTTGAAGTGATCATGAGGGGCCAAAGTTGATGTGCTTCCTATAGATTTCAGCCCTTTCAAGGGCCCATGAGCTCCACCCCCCCACACACACACATACAAAGCTGTGGGGCTCAGTGTGACAGGCCTCCAAGTATGGACAAGATGCCCTTTGTCCCTAGCTTGGGGAGCTAGACATTGTTGACTCCTCTAGTGTCTCACACAGTCAGTAAATAGATACTGTATTAGTCATTGTGACAATTTTGAGGACACCCAGCAGCTTCTGCTTTGGAGAGATCAGGGAAGCCTAAATATCAAACCTTTCAACTTCTCATCAGCCCACATGGTCTTGGTTGCATTTCTGTTTAAATGCTTCATACTCCATAGAGGATAGAAGGTAGTCAGAAAGTTTCTGGCAAGTTCAAAGTTAGAGACAGCTAATAAAGTGAAACTATTTCTCTGCGGAGGAAACTAGATGTTACAGAAATAACTCTTGTGTTTTACTGTGGGCTGCCTTAAATCCATTTAGAAAGTAACTGCGGTGTAAATAATGAATAATACTAAATGAAATTATATGCAAATCAAATATACCCACTTAGAGCTAAATGACCTGGCAAAGGTTATGAAGGTAGCCATCATGGCGAAGAATAGTGTCCTGGTGCTGCAGGGGGAGGGGGAGTTACAGAACAATTTTCTGTTGTATAGTTGGTTGGTTATTTTTCTTTATTCTTCTACTATGAATAAATAAAAGAGTTCTGAAAGCAAGAAGATTGAGAAAGCAAACTGAAGCATCTTCTCTCGATTCTTGACATGGAATAGTATGATCTTGATCTTTGGCCGATACAGAGCAAAGATAGGTTGTGGCATAGTCCAAAGGAGCCCCTTGAAGTCAGGTCTTTTCAGTGCCAAATTAAGATTTGTTGTGAGTAAAGGGTTGATTGAAAATTAGTAAGAAAGAGATCGAGCTGTATCTCGGACATTTCATTTTCAAACACCTTTAAAAAAAAAAAAAGAATTGTTTCTCACTTGGTAAAGTTGCATACATACACTTAGTTCATTGATAAAGCTCTGGTTTTATGATCAATGCCTCAAGTATATTTTATACTTTGCTTAGGCCAGTTTCAAAAAAAATTTTTATGAGTTTATTTGAGCCAAATTGACTGCCTATGCGGGGGAGCAAGATCTTCAAAGCTCCACAGAATAACAGTTTTGTAGCTTCCTTTATGCATTTGAAGTGAAGGAAGGAGGGAAGGTAAGGAAGATTGCATAGAGGCCAGAGGGGGCGGTTGAGGGGGATAATAGGGTAACTAACAAGCTTAGGCTACATTTCTATGGGCATTGCCACACCTTGGTCATATAGTACCTAAAACTGCAAGTCAGGATTTGTTTTGGAGGGTTATTTTAAAGGTTAGAAAACCTTTTGAAGGTTAGATCTGTAAAACTAAGTACATAACTTTCCCCATTTGGTAGTGGTTTTTGGTGGGTGAGTAAATGAGGAGTGTAGCCTCCATAATTCCATGAGGCCTTGACTTATCTCTGTTGGGATTAAAGAAGGGCCCAATAAATAGAACTTCTCATTCTCCCCGAGTGAAAGCAATATAGAGAGACAAAGGAGTCAAGATTTGGAGATTAAAAATAGATCCTTTATTATGAATAAAGCAGATATCGTAGAATGCAGCTTATATGGGCAAACAGGTTTCCTAATACTGGGCCTGAGAATTAAGCCTCCAAGTGGCAGGTGGTGGAGGAAACCACCAGGTCCTCCGAAGAGAAAGGGAAGTTGAAGGGTTAAGACAGTTACCAAACTGTCCTGGCTTACAGACCCCGGGTATCTCACCACAGTTTTTACAGTGCTCCAAGGCCAAAAAAAAATACCAAACTGTTTCATCTGTTAAGTTAAGTCTAAACAAGTTAGGAGTAGTAGTAAGCTGGGGGTCTAAGTGTCGCTATGCTTCTCCTGAAAATATCCTACAGAGCCTGTAAGTTTATTGTGGCACCCAGGGCACTGACTGTAATGCTTAGTTTGAAAAATACAGTCTCCTTCAGAACTCAACAATAAAATTAAGTCATTCCTTATTCTCTTAGAAGAGTGAATGAATGAGGGAGTAGAAAAAAGCCAGGGGCATTACCCTGATGGAGCTTCCTCCACATGGAAGAAAACTCTTTAGTAGAGGGAAAAAATTTGCTCTTATCCTCATCTCCACAGCATCCAGGTTTCAACTCAGAGTTGTCCCAGAACTGATGTAGCATTCTAACCTAGGAGACCGGACAGTGTTTATTTAGAAGCTACACCTTTCAGTGTTCTCAGTACCACGTACCTATTTGGAAGGGAAATAGAAAGTGAGGTGATACTAACGAAGCACCTTCCAGCGGTGTAGATATAATACATTTTATAGCCTACCCTTTCAATTCCACATGCCCGAAGTCAAATATTATGAAGACTAAAAATAAACTTATTTTCATTGGACTGAGTTAGATGCAGACTGTCAATTCTACAGAGCCTCTGAGCACACAATTTTTCTTTGCTTATAGCTCTAAATGGAAGCACAGTCTGTAAAGAGAAAAATGAATAGTTGAGCCTTTCATGTGTACTCTGACCCCAACAATAAAATGGCCACTCCTTTATAATGCAAAATTTCTATCAATAATGAAAAGTAGTACACAGCGAATTTCTAATCATAAACAACTAAATATTTCCTGTGTGTGCCTTTGATTTAAACCACAGAACCATGCCCCATGTGCATTTATAGCTTGACTGGTCAAGTGTGCATTTCAATCAGGTTGACCTCATCAGTAATATACCAGTATTAGCAGAACATAAATTGCTAAATGTGCAGAAAACTTACCAAAGTTGTCAAATATTTAATTCCTTTGTATTAAAACTGTATTGTACCATACCGAACACATGCAAACTTAAGAGTTTGCAACTATGTCCATGAAAACACTTTATTATTTCACCTATTCACTCCCCCCGCTCACCCTCCCACACCCCCCACGCTCCCAAAACAAGCACCTTCCAGGATGAATTACTGGAGAATTTACTCTGAATTACTAATGCCTTCAGAGGAGGTGGTGTTGAGTAGAAGACCTGAAGTGAGGAGACTGGTTATGGCTATTACCGTGACTACCTGTGCAAGGAAGCCGGTTAGTCACTTAATGGGAGATGGCAGCAGAAGAATGCCTGTTGGGGGATGTCCAGGGGTCTTCAGAAGAGGCGTGCCAAACAGAATGCAATGCTTCCACCTTCACCTGCTATGCTGCAGGTGCTCCTTGCATTTTTTTCTTTGGTACTTTGTCAGGGCCTTCCAGCTACCATCTCACTCTGCTCCTTCCCCAACCCCACCTATACCTGGGTGTCTGTCCTCACCTCTTATTCTCCTATTCAGTTTCCCTCCTCCAGAGGTCATGACAACTTAAAAGAGCTTCCTTAGAGGCTCAGTTTCGTTGTCAATAAAATAGGGATAATTAATAATCTCTGCCTACTTCATGGAGTGATTATGAGGATCAAATGAGATGTATGTTAAAGCATTTTGTTAACTGCAAAATGCTATATAAATGTCAGGTGTTATAAATCATTAGCTGGTCTATTTCTCAGCTAAAGCAGTTTTTATGCATATTTTACTCACCCTCTGAACAATTCTTTGTCAAATAGCAAATGTAAATGCTGCTATTTTCTCCTGCTTGGATTATGGTGGTTCCTTTGCAACTTTATGATGAAGGCTGAATCTTTAAGTATTCCTTTGGCTCATATCTCTTCCCCTGAACACCCATGCAAGATCATAATCCATAAAACACAGAGGCAATAACTCCTTTTAATTGCCAGGAGTTCATCATTTGCTAAGTTCTAAATGCAGTCACTTAGACACTTGCCTTGAAAAGCCTGTCTCTGTTTATTCCATAGAGCCGAGACTGTGTGAAGCTGGGCCCTCCCGCCGAGGGAGAAGTCGTCCAAGTCAAGTGGCCCGACGGCAAGCTCTATGGGGCAAAATATCTGGGACTGAATGTTGCCCATATGTACCAGGTGAGTGCTGCCCGGTGTGATGCTTGCTGAGACAGATAGGAGAAGCTGGAGAGCAGAAAGCATATCCAGTGTGCTGCTCAATCAATAAGCCATATCAAATGGAGCACCTTTTATTTTATAAAGGAGGCAAAGATTTGATGTCTGATGACCCAGATATTGGAGTTTTATTACCACGTTTGACATTGGGAAACCCTAATAACATTTGATGAATGGTAAGGACTATCGTTAGGCTGGAAAGATAAGCAACGGGATGGTAAGCTACTTTCCTTTGTTTTTATTGAATGGGAAGAGACTAATTGTCTTGTTTATCTCACCATAAACCAAGGCAGTGATGACTGTTCATCAGTCAGCAGCCCCTGAGTTGGTGGCTTTTGCCTGAGAGACAAACCCCCATTTGGCTCTTCACAAACCTAAACCAGTAGTGCACTGGCACAGAGGTGGCCAGTTATACACCCAAGCTTAAAGGAGTGCTCATTTAATGAAAAGTACAGCTCATTTAATGAAAAGTACAGCTGTCACTTGGACATTCTGTTCACTAGGGAACTTTACATTTTATTAAAGAGTATGTATACAATTAAAAAACGAATATTATCCCTATCAGTAATGAGACTGAGTTAAACTGTAATAAGGAAAGCAACATGGATAGCACACGTGAATTTATATTCCTTCAGAAAAACTTTAAAAAGGGACCAATTTATTAGAACCAGTACACCGTAGTACTTTCAGTGACATGATGGCAGAAATCAACATTCTCAGACTAAGCAGTAGAGTAAAAACAGGAGGATTGAAGAAATAGGAGAAAAAGCAAGAAGATTCAGGCCCGTTAAGTTAAAAAACAGCTTGAGAATGATAAGACTGCCAGTTTCATCAGAGAAGTTGTTCAAAGACCGATAAGGAATAAGGGCTTAAATGGAAGAGTACATTGTAAGACACAGCCTCAGGAACTGGAGCACAGTATAATTAAAAGTGTTCAAAGAAGTTTAGAAAACTTAGAACATTTTTTAAGGTTTAGAAAAACCCAAAAGTGTTGAGGAGAGGATGTTTACTTACACATACTTGTGTGTGTGTGTGTGTGTGTGTGTGTGTGTGTGTGTGTGTGTACACGTGTGTGCCATTTTCCCCTTTGTATTGATGGCATTAAGATGTAGATTTAGGTCATTTATAATAGGGTAGGTGCTAGAGCTACTTTGCATTAGAATGTCCAAAATTAGACAAAAATCACAAGACAGACTGATGATCTTGGAGACTCCTAGACAGAAGTATTATCACATCATTCACAAGAAAGTAATTACCCTTAATTAAAAAATAAATGTTAAAGTGAAGCATCTCACATGTAACAAAGCTGTCTTCTGCATTAAAGGTATCATAATGAGGACATGTTGAAATTCAAGCTAATTAGAAATCAGTATGTTAACTTCAGTTGAATTTATGATGGCCTATCAACATAGAACTATGAGCATATTTATAGACTTAATGAAAAAGTTAAGACTAATATTAAAATTGTCTCTCAAGTACAAGTAGTTTAAAATTCCTCATTAAACCAAGTGGCCTTTTGAGATCATTTTGTGTTTTGTGTCTGGTTATTCAGGCTCACCATTGAATAAGCAAAGACATTTATAAAAATAGACATAACTAAAGTACTTACTACACAGTGATAAATATCCTGAATATATACATTTTTTCGACCTTTGTAGTAGCCCTATAAGATAGGTATTTTTGACTCTGATTTTACAAATGAGGGCAAAAAGCCTCATTGAATTTAATCATTTAAGAGCCTGCAGCTGGTAAAGGGAAGGGCCAGAATTTGCTCTCAGCTCTGTCCCAACTACAGTGAACAACCTGATTTTAGCCCTGAAAGTCCTGCATCGCAGGAGACTCCTCAGTCCCGAGTGAATGAGGACAGTTGGTCACTGTAGCATACTCCCTTTTTAGTTTATAATTACCTTTTTCTCTTTTAGAATTTTCAAAGAATCTAAAATATAAAAAAAAAAGTAGGCACAGATGGTTCTAGCTATGCTATCAAATTGCATAAATGAAATGACACCTTGGCCTAATTAAATATTAAAGAAACCATTCTGGAATACAAGGCCTGGAAGAAAAGCCTTCCCACCTTGGCTTTCTGGAAAGTGACAGGGATAGCTTTCCTGTGACTGTGACTTCATTCTGACTTATTGTTTCAGCTTAGTCAAATGCAAGCAGGACATGGATAATAAGTTTAATCATATATTTTATTATAATGTTTTCTAAACTCTAGCACATTTTTTATTAACATTGCTCAGTTCCATGGTTTAACTTACTTTTTAACTAGAGTTGCAAGCATATTTTTATTTCTTAAAAGGTTTCAGACAGATAAGTTAGGAACTTCAAAAATCATAAGTGGTTCAGAGTTAGAACATATTAGATATTCTACCCTGTTTGCTCACATTTTGTTCTTTTCTCCTAGAATAGTTCGTGTGGGGTTGAACCTGAACAAAGAACAATCCCTTGAATAGGACATTTGACGAATTTCCCCCAGATGCTCTGGGTTTCTGGTAGCCAATGTCTCTGAGAGAATCTCCTAAAAATGTTGGAGAAAAACTGGTTATGGAATTATTACTGTAATTTGACTAGCTCGAAAAAAAAGTTTTAAACATTTTAATTTTAGGTGATAATATATTTTTATTTATTATAAATAAATTGTGGTTTACACGTTATGGGATTTTACTGGCCATTTGAATTTGACAAAAGTGAGTTTTGAACATTAAAGCTCTGTGAGAACTTGAAAAATTAGTTTTGAGGGAAGAATTATTATACAAGTGTCACTGTATCGACTTTTTTTTTTCCATTGAGCAACAATCCTTTCTTTTTGTTGTCAGAGCCTCTTGAAGAAATGCATGGTACTGGCAGGGCCAACCTGTCTTAATGTTAGATTGGCCACAGTCTTAGGTTCTGAGAAATTACTCGAGCAGCAGCTACTTTTTTTTGTTTTTGCTTTGGAGGGTAAAGTTTTCATTTCACATATTATAAGACACTAATTTTCAGGAATTTAGCTTGTATGAAAACATATTTTGTTCTCGTGTGATAAGGTAAAGGCTTTTTCTTCCTTGGCTGTCGGCTGATTCCCTTGTTTATTCTGTTTCATCCTTGCTTTCTTTTTTTATGTAGTTAATTAGAACACTGACAAAAATGGTCAGTGCTTGTTTTTTAATACATATCATGATGTTTTATTTTTCATTAGGTCGAATTTGAAGATGGATCCCAGATAGCAATGAAGAGAGAGGACATCTACACCTTAGATGAAGAGTTACCCAAGAGAGTGAAAGCTCGTTTTGTAAGTGCTGTCAAATGCCACTGGATCTGTCATGTGATTTCCTTATCCTCTCCCTGTTTCCCAAGTCCGGCAGGAAAGATGCTGAGGCCTCTGGATTGATTTTGAAGAAAGCCAATGCAACTTGTCCCTTATTGAAACCAGTTGAATGCAAACCTCAGATTTGGCCCCAGAGAAACCAGTGTAGGTTGCTTACTTTTCTTTCTAGTGAGGTCAAATGATGCTTTTCTGTGTTAACATTTATTGGCATACAAAAATAGTTGTTGAATATGTACTCTGTCTATGCAAGGCACAGGGGATGTATGGGGGCACCATCAAGGCATGTATAGTCTTGTTAGTAGAGGTGATCTTAAAAGAAAGTTTTCAGTAGGTTAAAAGGGACGTGGCATAAGTGAATGTCTAGTTTCTCCTACCCTTATCATATATTGATATACTTTGCTAACAGTGAAGTTAACTATTCTATCTTTCTTCTGTTTTAGGTCTAACAAAGACCGAAAAAACTATAAATAACTCGTCAGAGTTATTTAATGTATGTGTCAGTTCATAATTAAACCATGCTGTCACTTTTATAACAGAAGAAATAAAGAAAGCCCAAATACTAGTTATGGGAATACTAAAGCAATTTAGTGAAAAAGGAAATGCTATAAGGTTTCAAATCCTGTACATACCATTAAGAGACAAATAAACATGGAAAAATAACCAAAACTGAAGTTGTTAAAAATATATATAGTTCATAATATCTTAGTTTTCATTATTGTATCAGAAAATATTTAGTGGACCCTGAAATGAAGTCAATTTTACTCAGAATTGCATCTACTGCATGTGTGATATGATACATACTGAACAGGAAAATTTGAATGAATGGGATTTTTCTGACTAAAATTTTTCTCTGAATAAATGCTACCCTTAGTTTTAGTTAGTTGCTTCCACCAACAAGACTTTGCATGCTTATGATATACTTTTCTGCAGGGGTAGAGTTACCATATATTGATTGGGAAAACCATGGGTTTCCTTAAATGTTTAGTTGGATATTTAGATGGAATCCTAAGAACAGGCAGCTGCATCAGGCGTGACTTTCCTTCTCAGCTGCATCCTGACAGGAAGGTTCTTCAAAGTTAAAATAGTCAAGAGAGGAGTGATAGTAACAGTACTGCTACCTACCCACAGGGGTATGTAGGGGACCACATGCCTGAAAATAGATTATCCACCAGATGATAAACTGCAGGGAAAGAGAAAATCAAATATTACTATTGTAAAGACATCAACTAAATCATAACAAAGATCTAAAAATCTGAATAACTTGTCAGTGTTCTAGGTCTTGAAATCCCTTAAGAACAGCTTTCATTTTCAAGATGCTGGAGATGGCTCCCTCTCATTCTGTGCTCCTATCTTCCATAGATTCTCCCTTCGCTCCCTTTTCTTCCCTTTCCTCCCCTCCCCTCTTGTTTTCTTTTTTTTTTAATTAAAAAAAAAAAAAATTTAAATCGCCTAGAGATTTTGAGGATGGGAAATGGAGTAGGTAGCCCTCTGGAAGGCTCTCAGGTCTTTGATTTTTTTAAATCCATGTATGGTTAAGCATCCTGCCAGCCAGGTCTTACAGATTTCAAATGCTATTTCTTAATCGCATTAAAAGAAATCTTTTTGCTTTCTGCTCTGATCACAATCTCTTTGTTCCACAGTAGATTTGCCTCTAAACCAGAATGCCTTCTCACGTAGCTTTTTTTTAACTTTTGATTTTTCTAAGGTTCATTTCTCTGAACAATTATACCAACATTCAACATTTTTTTAATTCTCATAAAAAATTTTAATTAAAAAATGGCAATGAAAAATATATAAATCACATATATACTCTGAGTATAACCTGTTATGTCAAACAGTTGAGCCTGGTAGAAAATATCCTCAGGAACAAAGGCTCACAGTCACTAAATCCAGCTTGCCACCCCTGTTTTTATTGATTCAAAGACTTACACGCTCCTATTGTAGCAAACGGCTTTTCCTTCAGGTTGGTATATAACCCTCTGGCCCTTGGTTGGTCTGTCTGTGACTGCTATTCTTTTTCCAGTTGGTGAAACAAATCTAATTGGAAAACTCATTGATGGAAGATATTTTATGACTAGAGAAATCTCTTTGTGTGTTTTAAGGAGGGGTGGGTTAGCAGCCCTCACTGGGAGGCCTTCATGTTTTAATGGCTTGTGCTCACCCAGACACACGCTGACTTTGGAAGAAATTTTTCAAAAGAGTCAGCAGTCCACCTCAGTGATTGTGCTGGGTTCTTTCCCACTAACTTCAGAAATAGCCCTATTACCTTTTATTGTCTCACAGAATAACCATAGCAACGGTGCATAATTAACTAGAGCTACTGGTAAATCTGTTTTATTATTGTGTTCGAGAGGCTGACTTTTGCTGTTCTTACACAGTGGCAACACTTTCATAGATGTTTTATTTTCTCCTTCGATAACTTTAGCACTTATAAAAGGGAAAGATTACTCAGAGGAAGTACTTTGACAAAAATGAATGAAACAAAAATCTTTTCTCCTAATAGCAGAGGGTACTCGGCCAACCCGCAGTCTTCCTGAGTGAAACGGTCCTGTCTGGGGGACCCCTGAGGCAGCCTGTTACCCTGGATAACCATCTCATAACTTGCAGGGAACATGCCCAGCTGTGCATTTGGGCCCATTTTTTAATTTTCAAGCTTCTTTGTCATTATTCCATTGTTTGTCTCTTCTTCACGATTGACTGTGTTTTTAAGCCCTAAAAGCTGGACTCTGCCTCTGTTATCATCCAGGGAAGGTAACCTCAGTGACACAGTAAGACGCACTGCATGTTGTTGTTATTTGAAGTGATCCACCTCCATGAACACCAGTTGGAAACACATTTTAAGAGGCAAAATAGTAGGGAATTAGGAAGCAAAAATAGTGCTTTATAGTGTAGACTTTACCTGAGCATAGCAGAAGAAGCCTGTATTCCTTCCTCCAGCTAACATTACTGAGCAGTGATCAAGTGCTGGGGACATTGCTTGGTGTTGAGAATATGTATAAAATTCAGTACTCGGTCCCTAATATCCTCATCCTCGAGGGTTTCAAGGAACCCCTGATGGTGAGAAATTTATGTGCCCCGCATTCCTGCCACTGTCCTCATTCTACTGCATTGACATGTAAAGGAACCTAAAAGAAGGTCCCTCAAGTTTGCCTGTGGTAGAAAACATGGAAAATCTTCCGTACAAAGACAACTATGAGTATAGAGAGAGACTGAAAGGCACAAATGAGCCAATAAAATGTGTCTGAGACCTGCAAACAATTCACTCTGACCAGAGCATGAGGTAGGATTATGCCAAGTTATCAGTAAGTCTAGCCTAGATAGCTTGGATATTATCTTGAAGGCAGTAAGGCTCTTGAAAGATTATAAGCAGGGGTGTCATATAGTCAAAGTTTTTAGAGAACTTTAATCTAATGATTTTATAGAAAATAGCCTGGGGGGGGTGTAGAATTTGTTGAAGTGCTTTAGAAGAGGAATTGAGAGGGCCTACCTGCACCATGATGAGTCCAGTAGGGATAAAGAAGAAAGGATGGAGGGCTTCTTGTAGGGAGGGGACCTGGACAGAGTAGGGCAGGGAACACTTTACAATGATGTTTAGGTTTCTGATCTGTGTAGCTAGATGGATGGGGATAGTTGTGCCATGTATGGAATATAGGGAAGAGAGCAATGGAGAAGGAAGACTTTGAGCTCAATTTAGGACAGGTTAATTTGAAGTACCCCTAGGATAAGCACTCTGAGGTGTCTGCTGAGCAGTTGGATGTGCAGGTCTGAGCACAGGAGGAGGTCTGGACTGGATGTCAGCATCCTAGGAGTAGATGCAGGAATTCAAGCCTTAAGTATGGGCGTGAAGACTGGGGAAACATGTGGATAGGAGAAGGCCAAATGTAAAACCCCATGGGTGTCAGAGTTGAGCAAATAGTTAAGAGGAACCCCGGAGACATCAGCAGTGAGCCCCCAGAGGAGGAAGAGGAGAGGCAGGAGGAAGGGCTTATAAAATGACAGAGGAGAGAGTTTCTAGCAATAGTTAGATGACAGTAGTCAAAGAAATTTAGGATAAAAAGGTGTCATAGGAACTAGGACTTGGGCAAGGACATATTCAGGAAGGTTGAGGGGCAGAGGCTCAGAATAAATAGGAATAGGGGTAAATTAGAAATGACTGTTGACAGATTTCTCAAAAATCTGGTTGAGCAGGAGCCAGAGGGAAGATGGAGAGTGAGGGAGATTTAAATGAGAAGACTTTTAATCCTGCTTGTGTTGGGGAAGGTCGCTGGGGTTGGAGATCCTAAAGAAAGTGGGGCTAAATGGAGGCAGGAGGCTGGAGCAGGTAAGAGGACTCCAGAGCCGCCTGTATGGGGCCCTTCCACCCTGGCCTCCGCACCCCATCCCTAGCCACCCAAATCGGATCTTTGTCCATTCTTGTCGCGGTCAAATGCCATACCCTTCTGCAATGTAACACTGGCTGATTTTAGTCCACAGCCTCTGATATGCGATTTGAAGACACATTTTACGGAACAGACATAATCCAAGGGGAGAAAAAGAGACAAAGAGTGCTGAGCTCCAGGTTTAAGAACGAATATGTGGACGACCCTGTATACCGCACTTTTTTGAAGAGCTCTTTCCAGAAGAAGTGTCAGAAGAGACAGTAATCTGCATGCGCTGGCTGCAGGCAACAGAGCAGCTTGGGCTGGAAGAGGGAAGATGCAGGGGCAGCTGTAGGGCTGTGCCATGTGTTTCCGTGCAGTAGGTGACGGGATGGGTCGCTGATAGTGGAAAATTAGACTTCCCAGTGTTTGGTCGCCCAAACCACAAAATATGCATATAATTAATTGCATACAACAATCTGAAGTCATTCCCTAATCTTGCTTTCACTTGTGAGCAGTTGTCCTTTATGATACAAAAGGATTTTTCTACGTGAAAGGAAATAATAGTGACTCACCAAATACAGCCACTGCCAGGGGAGGTGGGTCCTCACGTGTGGCTTAGACCCCTAGTTAGGAAACACATGGAAACTTCTCTTCCCGACCCCAGCAGGTGAGAGCCTCAGCACCCAGGTGGGAGGGTGATAATTTATATATTTTCCACAGTCAGGGAAGGACTCTCACTTATTTGTTTTAAATGGCAGTTTTTATAAAACATTTTTAAAACTCAAATGGCATGTATGGTAATGAGATTTACCCGTGTGCTATCTATATTTCCCTGTACAGAACTTTTACATTTTTTTATATCCTTATTACTTTTGATTGTGTCTGATGAGAACTGAGTTGTTGGCCTTTGTGAAATTTTTGGCTCTTGAGAAAGTATTCTTATGAATTGTATGGGAATTTTATATATTTAAAGAGGGAGATCTGGGACTGTTATTTTTAAACACTTTTTTTCATAATACATATTCTGAGTAGATATTTATAAAATATGTTTCTTTCATTATGTGTTTGTAAAATTAGAGTTTAAATAAATATGCTTTGATGCATAGTTTTGAATTAATATGATTTTTCCTTTTTAAAACAGCCTGAAAATGTACTAGTGTTTAAAAATAAAGATTTTCATTTTCTCCACTCTGTCTTCTGACTTGCTTATTCGTCTAGTTTTCAACCAGTTGAAAAACAAGTTTTGTTTGGAAACTGGCTATCAAGACGTCCTGGCCCCCAGGTTTGTCAGACCCTTCTTCTCTCTTCTCTTGTAGACTGTTTACATAACTATGGACACATTGACACACATTTATGGCACATCTTTGGAGATAAAGGCTTTTCTGCTGGCAGAGCCAGCTGGAGTGTTTTCCTCAGCTCCTTCTTCTAGGCCCGGAGGAAATCTGAGCACCCAGAGTCTGGAGCTCTTGGTCCCCAGTTCCCATTAGAAGCTGCTGTATGGATCTTCCAACTCCTCCCCTCACTTTAGAGATGAGAGCGGAGGACAGGCAGCAGAGGGACTGCCCAAGGTCACACAGTCCCCAGTGAGGCATCAGTTAACTGTGTCCACAGTGATGCTGCATAACACACAAGTGCAAAATCTCAGTGGCCTGCCGCAAGAAGCACTTCTTTTGCTTATGAGTCTGTAGGTTGGCTGAGTCTGTAGGTTGGCTGATCCAGACTGGGCTTGGCTGGACAGCTGTGCTGACCTCAGCCTGGACAGCTCACATATCTGCTCCACGTGCCTCCGATCAGCCCACTGGACCCAGCGGGTAACCCAGGTATGTTCTCATGCCAATGGCAGAGGTAGAAAGCAAGTGAGCCCAGCCAAGTAAGCACATTTCAGTCCTGTCTGTGATGTTTAACATGCCATGGGCCAAATCCAAGAGCCAGTGATTTGAGGGCATTTCACAATTTCATGGCAAAGAGTGGATGTATTGGGTTACTGGATAGAGAGTAAAGAGCTGAAACAGTCATGACAGAACCACAGTTAAATCTCAGTTCTCTAGACCGCTTACTGGGCTGAGTGCTGAGTTTCCAGAGTGCCTTGTGGCTGAACTCTGAGCTGGGGAAGAGCTCACCAGCTTTATTTTTAAAGACTGAGCTCTCCACATTCTCTGCCAATATAGTCATATATTTTGTCAAGTAATCAAACTCGCATTTTCTATCTCCGGATCTTGAATGGAACTGACCCACTCTCTCCATGATATGTCAGGAAAGTAGGCCTGTGTAAGGCATTAACGGGAATTAATCTAAATAGGATCATTCGTTTTGTACATGTTTGCCTGTCAGCAAGATTTCTGATTGGCTGCTACAGGGAGAAAATGTGGAGTTCTGTGTGATCTCAAATACAGCTGTTTTTTATGGTCTCACTTAACTAATGTTCCCATAACCAAGTACAGCTGTATATGGCCTTTGCAAAATAGTGCCGGCCACAGGTTCACTTTAGGTCTTGAGAAAGGCACCTTTGTTCCACTGCATTCTGCATAAAGTCGTTATTAGCTCTGTGACCAGACAGACCTTTCAAGCTTTTTCACTTACTGTATGACACCTCAATTGTAATTTTAATTTCTTTACCTTACACTACCTGCATTTTTAGTGTATATGTAGCATGAAATCAATTGAAGTCCTTCTAGTATTAAAAAAAAATGCTAGCTGTGATAATTCTAATGTAATTCTCATTGCAAGCCCTTTCTCAGAAGATTAGAGGATTAGTAAAAACCGCCTGACATATTTTACAACATTTTAGTTCTTTTATGTTTGTTTGAAATGAGAACAATGTTATCAGTTTACTTTTATTAAGGTACTTTTTTTTAGTTCATCTAGAGAGAAATTGAGAAGCATCCACTAAAATACCACATGCATTCTCAGAGTACATTAGAAATTGCTGCTGGGTAATAGTGTATGAAAACATGAAGACTCAGGATGCAAAAATAAGTAGGAGTGAATGGGTCTGCCACTTCTCCTTGTACCTGTCCAGTGTGGAAGAGGCCAAAATGCGTATGGAGGTCTGTGAGTAATCATACTGGAGTAGTATATGCTGCAAGATAACATTGTGCTTTATTTTTGCCTTTAAGTAAAAGATCAAAAATGAAACAATCTTCATTTCAGATATTAATCAGCTCCCTAAACTTGAAGCTAACGAGTTCCTGAGGCATTCTCATTACATGAAGTAATTGGTTGGTAGCAAGACTCAATTGTAATACTGACTCTGGGAATTCAGATGGCAGTCATTGGAAGTGGTAGCATTTCTCGCCCACTGACTGGTGGGGAGAATGATTCCTGGCCTCTGAGGAGGTTTGAACTCTGCATCAAGTGGGCTGACAATTTAGAAACCCCATGTTCCATCCTCAAAAGGTGCAGGTCTCCTTGAAGAAATGGAACTTCATCGGGACAAGCTGATATTAATGATGTATTGAGCATCCATCTATTGTGTATACCCAGCCTGTTTGGATCCTTAGTGGCGTTTTACTTATTTAACCTCTCCAAGAAATTAGCAAAGTAAGAATTTTTCCCCTCTTTAATGAAGAGACTCGTAAGGTCTCAGGTTCAGTAATTTTTGAATCACTCAAACTTCTCAATGAATGAAGAAAAAAGAGGATTTTAAATCTGACCCAAACAAAAGATATTTGATGAATGAGTCTGAAGCTCAAAAGACAGGTTAGCACTAGAGAAAGCATCATCTTTATTGGTAGATGTTTAAAAATACATGAAATTTACCTTTGGGGACAGGCAAAACTGTAGGGACAGAAACGAGATCAGTGGTTGCCAAGGACTGGAGGTGGGAGGAGAATGACAACAAAGGGTTTGAAGGGACTTTTGGGGGTGATGGAAATACTGACCTTGGGGAAAGCATTTCAAGTGGTTTCGGATGAGCAATCTATTAACATTCAAATTGGTGTTCCCTATTGGACATGTACCCCCCGCTTCTCTCCTTTCAGTATTTTCTTCTTTGTCTTTAGTTTTCCAAAGTTTGATAATTATGTGTCTTAGCTTTGATTTCTTTGGGTTTATTTTGTTTGATGTTTGTAGCTTCTTGACCTTTCACCAAATTTGGTGAATTTTTCAGCCATTATTTTTGGAATATTTTTTTAAACCTTATACCCATTCTTCCTTTCTAAAACTTCAATGACAGAAATGTTGGGTCTTTCGTTGTTATTACACAGATCCTTGATGATCTTTTATGTCTATTTTCTCTATTCCAATTGAATAAATTCTATTGATCTGACACCAATTCTATCCTCTGTCATCTCCTAACTATTATTGAGCCCCTCGAGTGAGTTTTTTATTTTGGTTATTGCATTTTTCAGTTTTATAATTCCCATTTGGTTCTCTTTTATATCTTCTATTTCTTTGCTGAAATTCTTTTTTTTTTTATTTGTTTCAAGAGTTGTTCATAATTGCTCATTGAAGCATTTTTCTGATGACTTTCTTAAAATCTTTGTCCAATGATTCCAACGTCTAACTCATCTCAATATTGGTGTCTGTTAATTATATTTTCTCATTATGTTTTGATTTTCCTGGTTCTAGCATGACAAGTGATTTGATTGTAACCTGGACATTTTAGGTATCATGTTTAGAAGACTTTGGGTTATATTTAAATCTTTCCTTTTAGCAGGCAGACACCCTGTTTTGGTTTGGTGCTCAGGTCCTGATCCACTTTTGTGGATGGTGGTTCCAACAACAAGTTAATTTTCAGGGCTCTTAAGTGTACTTTTGATCTGTTTGTGTGCTACCCAGAGGCCACTCTGCAAACCTGGGTTCTATTCCACACTTTGGTTCAGTTCTCAAACCATTTGGTATGTTAATGTAAGTCAGTTCCCTGTGTGAGTCAGCTAGTCCCTGTGCAGGTTTAAAGAATTCCTTTTTTGAGCTCCCTGGTCTTTAAGATCCTCCTTTTGTTCTGTAGTTTAGAAGGTGTGGGATGCTGCCTCCCACTGCTGGGAAATCCCACTCAATCTTCACTGACAGCACGCTAGAAATGCCTCCTAGGAACTCCAGCTGCCACTAAGTTGAGGGGCAGGGGTGGAAGTCGGTCTCCACCGACACAGTGCTGAGGGGAGGGGGGAGGAGCAGCACTGTCCTGGCTCACTTGTTGCCACCAAGTGAGGGGCAGAAATCCAAACGGCCTACTTGGTCTCTACTGAGACTAAACAGGCAGGGCCCATTCCTTATGTTTGGGGATAGTGTATTGTCAAAAAGGTTTGTGTCTTGCTATGCTGCTCCAGTCTGAGTCCTTTGACTAAAAAGAACAAGCTTTTCTTAGAGCTTTAGAATTTTTTTCCTGTATCTGTTGTTAGTGGTTCCAGACTGTAGGCTTCTCCAGTTCCAAGTCCAGAATATATGGGAGATGAAAAGCAAACCCAGACAACTCACCCCTGTGTAGTTCCTGAATCCCGAATTCCCAAACTCATCTGCTTGTCTCTTCCAATATTTCACAGTCCTCTATCATTGTTCATTGTATCATGTTTTAATGTTATGTAGCCAGGAGGAGCAGGGAGAACAAAGTCATCTCAATCTTGTCCAGAACAAGAAGTACTCAATTTTTCTTTTAGATGGGAGAAAATAATTTATTGCTAATAGTGAGGGACTGATTTAAAGTCAGAGATTGAAGATCTAAGAATAATTGATGGAAGAATCCTGAAAGGAGGAAGGGGATGGAGAGCAGAGGTGGAATGGTTGGCTTTCCACAGGAAAGAGAAGATTTCATTCATAAAGAATGAATTCTTGATTATAAGAGCAAAGATGACATTATAGAACTGTTTCAGGAAGGGGCTTTCCCGGCAGGTTTGATATGTAGGAAAGGGTGTGAGAGAATTGAAGATACTAGAGAGAGTGTTTCTATCCATCAGTCTGAGTTGAATAAGGAAGGTAGTTGATGTCAAAGAGGGGATTGACTGGAAGATACAGGGGAACCTAGGAGGTAGAAGGCTGTAAAAGACTGAACAACGCCCCACCCACCGCAAGATGGCCACAGCCTAAGCCCCAGAATCTGTGAATGTGTTACCTTACATGGCAAAAGGGACTTTGTAGTTGCTATTAAGGACCTTGAGATGGGGAGCTTATCCTGGATTATCTGGATGGGCCCAACAGAATCAGAAGGGTTGTCATAAGAGTGGCAGGAGGATGAGACAGGAGAAGACGCAATGACGGAAGTAAGGCGAAGTGAGTAGGGCTCGATGCCAGGTCTCCTAGAATGTGGAAGAGGCAAGGAAACAGATTCTCCCCTAAAGCCTCTTTAAGGAACCAGCCTTGCTGACATCCTGTTTTTAGCCCAGTGAAACTGATTTCAGACTTCTGACCTCCAGAAAGGTAAGAAAATACATTCCTATTGTTTTAAGCCACTCAGCTTGTGGTAATGTTCTGTTTCCATAGGAAACTTAAGACAACTGCTGAACAGATATATCAGGAGGGAGGGTGAGAGCAGGCTTTCAAGGTCAGAAGTGGTGCTTGGGGAAGGGGCATTCATTTAAGGTTTCTACAGTTGGGGTTCAAGTGTTGACAAGGTTTAAGAGTTGTGGTAATGGGAGTGGAGTGGAGCTTCAAGTCATTTCACTGAATTAACTTGTTTCTTTTAACTGGTTAGTTTTTTTATAGTTGATAATCCATGTAGCATAAAATTCACCCTTTAAAAATGTACAATCCAGTGGCTTTTAGTACATTTGCGAGGTTGCACAGCCATCACCACTATAGGCAGATAGTTTTGATTGAATGCTGTTCATTCCATCTTCATATATTACAGCATTTAAAAAATGTATTCTATTTGTTTTTGCTGCAGCTCCTGGAGACTTGAGAGTCCGAAGGAGAGTATTTTCATGATAATATATTCTTGAGTATGAAGAATTCTTCTGAACATATTAAACATACTCACCTATTTTAAAAAAACTATACGCTGCAGCAAATGGAGACTTGCCTCCTCTCGCTTTGGCCAGGTTTGTGCTTGTGGTGGTGGTCGTGGTGGGTCTTTTCAGTAGCAGACAGATTACAGAGGGGTAAAGCAGCCTCTGGCCACAAAGCAGCCTTGGAGGCCAGGCCCAGGGGCCTGTGGGCGAGTGTGGCCCTCAGCTTGACCAGCCGCCAGGAACACTGGAGCTTGGACCTTTTGCGGCAGCTCTGCAGGGAAAGATGAATCCAGCACACACTCGGCAATGGGCCACCCATATCCTACTGGTAGGAGGCCCACGAATTCCAGGAGAGGTTGGTTCCTTCAGTTCACTGCCCCTCAGTTTCTTCCTGGAATATTATGGGTAATCCACTCCTCTTCCCTCTCCCTCCCTCTCCTCTCCTGAGTAGGTGCTCTTTTGCTCCCAGAGATGCTTCATAACTCATAAATCATTTAGAAGCAAACTTGACCTGGCCTGACCTGAACTGATATAGGCTGTTTCTATTCTTTATCTTTTAGTATGAATACTCAAACATGTGACTATAGAATATTCATGTGGGTTTTTAGATAATATATGATATTAGGTGAAATTACCTTTATAATATCCTAAAAATTCTGAACTTATACAAAGTAAATCTAGCCCCAAGGATTCCAGGTAAGGAACTGTGGCCCTCTCATTTTACACCCACTGCTCACCCCCTGCTTCACGGTGTCTTATTCACCTCCATGGTCTCCGTGACCCCCCGCATGTCCCAGACCTTCATTGAGCTTGCCGCTCATACTTATGCACTCACTGGGCTAGGGACCGATGATGACATTTGTTTTAGCTTTGGGCACTAAATTAATATCACCAGGCTTGAGAGTTGCTGTACTGCTGACCAGGGGTAGACATTCTGCCAACTGAGGTTAACTGTGAACACAGCAGGACCCTGAAAAGGGAAATGGTGGCCCTGTGCCATTCTGGTGGCTGCCCATGGCAGGGCCAGGTGTCACCAGAGGGTGGGAGGCTCTTCCGAAAGGCGGACTTGCTGCAGGCAGCTCCTCACTTCCCTGACTCCAGAGAGCAAACAAGTTCTGCCTTGTGGCTACAAAAAGGAATGGACTGACTCACCTAGGTAGGGGGAACTTTTTTTTTTTGCCCTGAAACAGAGATTTGACTCTAGGGAGGCACTGTCTGAGGCCTGCGAGGCTGGAAATTGAAATGTCTGCTTAGTCAGTAGAGCGCCCTGCATCAAAGCTTTGAGGCCACCCCCTGTGGGCTCTCAATGTGTGACTTCACCTTGATATGCTTCTCAAGCTATTTATTTCATTTTTCCCCCAAAATCAAAGCCATAATGAGAAAAAGGGCCCCGTAATCATTTCTGCATATTTTGGTCACAAAGAAAATGGCTGTTGATCATGATACTAAAAACTGTTATTCATAAATTTTCACCCTTTGTTGTCATTTATAAAGGAGACCTTATGTAGCAAGCTCGTTATTAGCTGAACTTTATTTTGTCAAAGAAAATAGAGTCAAGAGAGATTATGTTTCATCTTTAATATGGCTGTTCAACAACAATGCCATTATCCTGAGTTTCAGATAAATTTAATTGAACTTTAATGAACAAAATAGTTGTTTTATGCAATTAGAATCCCATTTAAATGGGTTAGAAAATGAATAGAATGGGAAATGCTGTTGACTTGATTTTCCTCAAGACTGACTCTCGGCCTCTTTCTGCCTCTCGGTTTTCTCCCCCTACTGAACAAGAGACTAATATTTTTAGAATTTAAGAAGATTTTTGACTGCAAAGTTTTTGTCCCGGGCAACAGAAAATTCCTGGGACCTCCAAGGAGCAGGGAGATAAGGGCAACTGGCCAGTGGCATCCAGTTCCAGAGAAGTAAGGTAGGAATGCTCTTCCAGGCCACTGTACCCAGCCTTGTACACCCGAACCCCCTTCCACTGTGAGGTGACAACGTGGTTATTGAACAACATGTAATAAAAACGTAACAAAAGGTATAGAGCTTCTCTCCACCACTCAGTAACTTGGCGACGTGGCATGTGGGTTGACGTTGGAACTTCAGCTTTTCCATTGGTTCAGTGGGAATAATAGTACCTGGTTTTAAGCATTAAATGAGAGGATGTACATATAGTATTTGGCACATTGCCCAGGTCAAAAAGTAGGAGCTACTACTGTTATTAGTATTATTGTCCTCCTTTACCATCATTACCTTCGTCTTTAATCTTACAGCTTCTTGGGACCTCGATGTGATAAAGACCATACAACTCACCCAACTTAGGTTGGTGTTTCTGGTCAACAATAAGCTTTCCCAAGTATTGCCCTACTCAACTGGAGGAAAAAAGATGAGATGAAAGTGAAAGGGCAATTTGCTTAGGGAGCTGGGAAGGTTGGCACTTTTCTTGGAGAAAAAAGCAGAAACTGATAAGTCTTGATATGGGGAAAGGGCAAGGTGACATTAAATTCCTGCAGAGGGTTACAGATAATTCTTATCAGTCTTCCCATCTGCAATGCGAAGAAATTAGAGCCATTCCTATGGACCTTTCCAGCTTTGAAGTGCTTAGGATTCTGCAGCCACTAAGGACTCTTCTGTTTAATGGACCACATTTCAATGATCCAGCCCTTGCCAACAAATCCTGACTTGCATCAGAATTGCTGAAGCTTCCTGCTGAGTGTTTCCTACTAGCATCAGTGTTGACTCAGTGCTAGAATGTGGCTTCCTGAGACACAGCAGAGGTGAGAATGAGGACCGATGGGGTTTGGCACAGCCTTAGTAAACATAGCCTTCCCCGTGCAGATTAGCTCTGACCAAGGTGAGACAAAGGAAAATCAAAGAAAAGAATTATTCATGTTCCCCTTGATCTCATCAGACCAAAGGTTTAAATGGGTTCTCAGTGAAGATTTAAAAAACAGTATTACTTTCATTTTAACTACTAGATGCTATTGCAATATTCTAGTCTCCTATCAAATGCTCCCCAATTATTTCTGACAGTTCCCAAGAGATATCTCACATGTGGTCATATACAAATCCTCCTGGTTTCCACATGGTGACTGCCATTTTGCTCTGTTCCTTCTCCAGTGTAACTTCAGGAATGTCAGCTTCCTCAGGTATCACTGTCCTAGGCTGAGGGAATGGGCCTTTCTTCTGTATCCTGTTGATAAAGAAGCTACCCCAACCATACCCAGAAACCAACGTGGGTGATGCCACTGTTTCAATGCCTAAGGTACAGTGATGTCCTGCTGGCTCCAATGCTAGCTAAATTTGGGGATTGTAGAGCTAGGCCTGCACCATGTTCTCAGTGGAGGTTGACACCCATTGACATTACCCTGCACCAGCCCTACACTTCTCTGAAGCAGGAAGAATTGTCATCTTGTCCTGTGCCTCCTGTGCTTGTGCTTATCTTAAATAGTGCAACTTCATGCTTTTAACCTCTCAAAGAAACTGTACACAGTATGTCTTTTTGGTTTTTTGTTTGTTTGTTTCTTGCAGCCCTTGCTTTCACAAGGGTTTAGGGCCCTATGGGGCTGAATGTTGGAGGCTCTTAAGGACATGAAGAACAAAAGTTTACTCAGATTACTTCAGTACTGCTGGTCTTACCATAGGGATAAGAGGCTGCAAAACTCAGCCACAAAGCTGAGCATCATGGAGATGAACCTGGCTGGCAGCAGAGATGTTCTGATTGGGACCTTTTTGTCCTGTTGGGCCCTCACCCTCAGTTCGCTGGTCTTTAACTTTTTCTACCATCTACAACCACCTCTGTCACACAACCTTCTATGGCCTTTGCTGCCACAAGGCTTTTGCTGCCAGCTTCACCCTTTGATTTTTTTTAGCTTCTGCTCTCAATACCACTGACTCTCTTCCCAGATGTCCAGACCAAATCATTAGTAGAAAATGAATTTGATGAGGACATGGATTTTGGTCTCTTTTGTTTTGCTGTATCCCTAGGACTTAAAAGACTGGTTCTACCACTTAGTAACTGTGTAGACTTGGGCAAGTTACTTAGGCTTTTTGCTCCTTTTTTTTTTTTTAACCTTCAAAGTGGGGATGATAATAGCAGTTAACTTATGGAGTTGTTAGAATAAAATATTTATAAAGCACTTATATTAGTATCTGACTAATATATGTTCAGTAGAAGCACTTGTTAAATAAAAATAACAGATAAAGTATCTACACATAATGCTCAATAAATATTTATTGAGTCAATTCAATACATTTCTTGAAGAATCAAGCTGACTTAATTAATTGCCTTTTTTCTATTTGAGAGCTCTTGTTCAGGCTACCCCACATTCTACGTTAGCCTCTGTTGACCACCCTTGGGTCAGGTTCTCACTCCAGGCTATTTGTTGGACTAGGAGGTTGTAGTTTTTTTGTTACCAGAAAAATGACTTATGTAGAAGCAATCCCTAAAAGAGGGCTCTGGAATTGGTAGGTACTCTGGGGAGTGCCTGTCTAGTCTGATGAAGACCTCACACCTTACTCAGAGTCATTGCTTCCTCTAATGGCTGGGTTATTGTTTACAGATTTGTGCACCAACTCCTCAGAGCAATTCTTTCCTAGCAGAGTTCTCTGTTCTTCCTGCTGAGGTGTGTAGTGGTCTCTCCCCTTGACTGGCCAAATAGGCTTAATCTTTTCTTGCTCTCTATGGTAAATAAAATGCTGAGTTATACAGCTCCTTTCTCTTTTTCCCTGTCATTCTTTGACCTTCTTTAGTTCAGGGACCTTCAGGTCCTAGAAAAGAGGCCTCCTCCACTGAGCACTACTGTGCATTCATACGCATATACCTGCATTTTTATGCCAAGGTGCTCCCTCTCTGACCTAAAGCTATTTGGAATTTATATTTTCTAGCTAAGAGGCCACCTGAGAGCCAGGGATAATATTTCTGGGGCTGCCAATCAGATAACAAGCAGAGCTCTTTATTATTCTTTCCTTCTGGCTCCTAAGAGAGGTAAGTTCCACAAGAGGTCCTAAGTTATCAGGCAGGAAGTTTTTCAATTTAATTTTTTCAGGAAGTTGAGTCCCTTAAGTCTCACAAGCTGAAGTGGAACAGTGGAGGGAGCTGGTGAGGGAGTCTCCATTATGTGAGTTGGCAGACCAGGTAACGATGGCAGAAGCGAGGTCTATTAACGGCCTCGAGGAGGAGAGGAAGGGGTGAAGAAGCTATTAGCTTAGGCTGTGGCAGACTTGATGGCTGCTGTCTGGATGGATAAATTGTTACATTCCAGGAACTGGCATTTGATTATCTTCACCGTGAAGCCTGGGAGACACCTCCAGATCACTTTCATGCCCTTTAGCTCACTGGTGCTCAATCAAGCTACGTGTGTCAGTATCACCTAGAGAGCTATGTAAAAATACAGATTCTTGATCCACACTCCAGACTTTATAAATCAGAAATTCTTGGAGTTGGAGTCCAGAAATCTTATGATTCTTTAATCCTCCAAAGGTAGTCCTGGCAAGGGCCATCATGGGCCAGTCTGGGCAACGTGTTGGAAATGGATCCAGTCCTGTTAGATTGAATGCTATTCTGGGTATGTTATAAGAGCAGAAATATTGCCACTTGGAGAAAGCATGGACCAAAGGAAAAGCATCATCTTTGGCATTCCAAGACCTGGGATGTAGTCTTGTCTCTGGCACGAAGATGGGCTACTCTGGACAAGTCAGTTGACCTCTTTAGCTTTCTCATTTGTAAAGTGGGAACAGTAGCTCCTGCCCTGTTTACTTTATATGTTTTTTTTTTTTTTTTTTTTTTTTTTTAGGGACCAAAGGTAATAAATATATGGAAGTGCTCTGAGAACTGGAAAACAGTATTCAAATATATAACATATAGCTATATAGAGAATGATGCTATTTGTGTTCCCTGATGAATTTGTGGTGAATCCTATGAAACAACCCTGTGTGAATGCCTCTTCTGATTCTGCCCCATGTACAAAAAGTACACAAGCAAGACAAGTTTATATTTAAACTCTTTACACTTCTTTGGGCCCACCAACAAGAATCAATTACTAGCCAAGATATGGAAACAACCTAAGTGTCAATCAGCAGAAGAATGGATAAAGAAGATGTGATACACACATGCTGGAATATTATTCAACTATGAGAAAGAGGGAAGTCTTGTCATTTGCAACGATATGGATGGACCTTGAGAGCATTATGATAAGTTAAATAAGTCAGAGAAAGACAAATACAGTATGGTATCACTTATATATGGATTTTTTTTTTTTAAAGTCAAACTCATAGAAACAGGGAGTAGAAAAGTCATTACCAGGGGCTAAGGAAGTGATAGAAATAGGGAGAGCTTGGTAAAAGGATACAAACTTTTAGTTATAAGATGAATAAGGTCTGAGGATCTAATTGACTATGTGACTATAGTTGGTAAACCCTATTATAAATTGAAATTTTCAAAGAGTGAAGACTTAAATGTTTTTAACAAAAAAAAAATGAATATATAAGGTGATAAATGTGTTAATTAACAAGATGGTAAGAATACATTTACAATATTTACATATGTCAAATCACCACAATGTATAGTTTGGATATCTTACAATTTTATTTGTCAATTATACCTCAGTAAAACTGAGAAAGAGAGAGACGCAATTGCTAGACTCCCAGATGAAGATGGGAGAAATGAACACATGCATTTACTTTTGTCCTTACCATAAGGGTTAGTAAAATTACAGTAACATAATTTTTTTTATTGCATAAAAACACAAAGACAAAGAAATGGGAGAGAAGGCACTACTTTTTAAATTGCAGCTGGAAATCCAAAGGAAGGCCAAAGAGTTGGTAGACTTGAAAAAGCTGAGTCTTACGCTGACAGTGGGGGAAAGCCAAGAGACAATGCAACTTAATACACAGAACCCTCCTGTCTGTCCCTGCAAGGCTCAGAAATTAGTAATTCCACATACACCTAAAAGTGGAGATGAGGGTAGGGCTGGAAATAGAAAAAAATGTTGAAAGATTGTTTAAGTAAAGCTTGCAAAACAATTCAATGAACACCCCAGAATTACCCCCAAAGGCTCAGGAATTGGTGATTACATGTTGGTCTAGAAATAGAGGTGAAGGTAGAACTGAAAATAGGAGAAATGTTCAAAGATTGTGCAAGGAGACCCTTTCTAAATCCTTTGCATCAAAGGGACCACCTCTTTCCTGCCCCAAGAGAAAACTGGAAGTGTGATTTCTGGAAAGTGTTAAGACAGAACTTTGGGCTAAAGGACAGCAGGTATAATTGAAAGCAGAACCCATGTTGGATACAAGTGGATTAAATGAAAATTCACAAACTGAGACTCTTCCTTCACTTAGTTTCCAAAGTGCTGGCAAGTAAGCTTATCTTCTATAGACAGGAGAGTGGAAACTAATTAGCCCAAGTGAAAAGATCTTAAGATTCTCATATTGGAGAATTCCCCCAATAAAATGGTCAGGACATTTTACCTAACAGGAAAACCCAGAGTTGCCAAATCCTTGCCTTGAGCACTGAGCTTCCAAATAAGGTTTTGTGTCTGGCTAACATAACATGTTATCAGAGCAGCTAACATGAAAGCCAGACACAAAACCAAACAAACGAAAAAAAACTCAACTGGAAGAAATTTGCTCTATTAAGGGAAACTTAAAACAAACAATCCCTTCCCCCAAACCTATTATTAATAGCTTCAGGAAAATGAGGAGAAGATGCTACAAAAAGGAACATTCAGAGAACCTAAAGAAGTTTTTGAAAACTAGTATAAAGTTAAGTAAACCTCTAAAAAACAGACCAACAGAAAAGAAAGGCAGACAAAAATATAAAGAACCACTCCTGAGTGTTAAACATCCAAACAGGAAAGAGAAAACAGAGGTGAATCACTAGGGAAATCAAATAAGAAAATTTCCCAAAACTTATAGACAAGAATTTTAAATGATAGGGACCCACTGAGTACCCAGAACTTGGTGATGAAAAGAGTGCCATACGAAAGTCATCGATTTGGAATTTCAGAATTATAAGTACAAAAACTAAGAGTTCATATAAGCTTGATTTTATACAAATAAATCAATTATTAGAATGGCAGGAAACTTCTCAACAGCAGTAATAGAATCTTGAGGACAAAAGAGTAAGTTGAAAAAATTATTTCCAACCTTGAATTCTATATTAAGCCAAGCTATTTAGCTTGAGACAGAAAGGTATTTTTCAGACTTATAGTCAATTAAATAATTTATCTCTTATGTTGTCTTTTTTCATAAAGTTACTAGAGAATGGGTTCTATCAAAATAACAGAGTAAGCCAACATGGGAAAGACATGGCTTGATAATTATTCTTCAGTTTCCTTCTTCAGTTCTATTCTCTGTTTTTCTCTGCCCCAGGAGACTATTACCTAGGTTCCTTTGCTGACTGATTTATAATTGGATTTGACCAATAGAGATGTTGGGACAAGATCAGCTGGAAGGAATTGAGGTGATAATATTCATTTCCCATGCTTTCTCCTTGCTGGACCTCAGTTGGATAGATGATGTATTCTACCTAAGACTAAGACTCCCATTGGGTAACCCCTGTGGCATGGCTACAACTCTTATCAGGCTCAGATAACATATTTTTTCCCTTTGCCACTATGGTTTTCTATCGCTGATCAAGTAGATGAAACAATCGAATCCTTAATGTGCTTGAAGGTATTGAGGATAAAGATACACAACTGGAGGGAAGATTTGGATTGAATTAGTGTCAAGAACATAAAAAGCAAACAAATGAAAAACAATACGAATATTAAATGAAGAAAAACAATAAATTGTGCTGAAAGGAAAAAGTAATTGTAGTGTACTACCGGCTCAGCTACAGCACTTATATAGTCATAATAATGTAACTGAGATTGACCTAATCAAAATTACCATATGAGTTAGGATAGTGGAATATAGAAAAGAAGCAATGCGCTGGTCAGTGAGAGCTGGTGACTGTGGTGGCAAATGAAGTTTACATCTCCATCTTCCTCAGTGGGAAACCAGTAAGTAATATTTAAAAATAGAAACCAAAGAAATAGCAGAAAATAATATAAACAGTAGAAATAACCTATAAGCAGATTATTTAGAATAATACCAAAAGAATCAACTAAAATAGGTAAAAATAACTGACTTTGGGGAAAGGGAATATTGAGGTGGAGAATTGCTGGTTTTGTTTTTAAAACAAGACAGGTAGAAACAGTATCTCTAAACTATGATCAGGTGTATATTTGATAAAAATAAAACTGATTTTCTTTAAAAAGTGAGGAAAGCAACCAACTTCCCAATTCTGTTTTTATTCGCATTTCAAATGCCAGAGCGCCCTAAACTCCCATACTGCCTTCCAAAAGAGCATAACTCAAAACAAAAAAGGTAGAGAGGATGGAAAAGCTTTATGGGGGGCACCACCCTATTGGGATAGCTGACAGTCTACCAGTGACAGAGAGAGGCAGCAGATGGAACCTGCACCCAAGAAAGCTCCAAGTGGAAATAATCAAAGGACCAAGCAGAACAGGCTGAGCTGTTCTAGATATCAAAAGATAACCTTAAAAGAAGGAGCCCTGGAATTGTACAGAAAGCCAAGTTCCTTTAGCAGGGCCTCAAGTCTGCAGCCAAGCTCTTGGCAGCTAAAAACCAAAACTGGGGCATGAATCCTTACATAATCCTGATGATCAGATTAAATTATGGAAAGTTCCTCAGAGGAAGCAGAAGAACTTTTCTTAGCAGTGAATTCTCAAGGAAGTATCTCATGTGCGGCTTTAATAGGAGATATTCAGTTGTGTAGGTGACAAGGCCCTTGGTAACACCACCACAGGAAGTATAGGGGTGTGTGGCCTGCACTTTGACAAAAAGCCCGAGGCAGACAGCTTTGCAGGGGCTAGGGTAAGAGCTAGTAGCTTGGGTGTGGGACTTCATCAGAGGAGTGCCCAAGGATAGCTGGCTGTAGGATTGACTAAGTATCAAAGACAAAACATTTCAGAAAATCTCAGAAATGGAGACTGGTTTGACTAGCTGGTAAAGCAAATATGGGGAACAGTTCTATAGACAGAAAAGTAAAGCAGGAAAGTGAGAGGAGCATCCTGTAGGTGTGAGGATAGCCAGTGTGTCTCAAGGCTGCCAAGAGAGGAATTGATCTAATGTTTAGACAGAAATCTCTGCTTTCCCCAAGGATTGCGAAGGGACAAGGAAAGCTACAGGTACCTTGGAACTATCTGCTGAAGGCTTCTGTCTTGAGAGTAAAGCACTGGAGTAAAGCGCGGGTCCCAGGATACTCTGGGCCTGACAGCTAAGCAGGGGGGGCTGAACTGTGTCCTGTTTCCCTTCTCACAGTATTATTATACCCAGAGTATTCTACACTAGGCAGAAAAGTTGTTATCCCTTTGATATGCTTGCACTTCAAAGGGAAACTTGAGAAAATAGCCTCTGGATTTACTAACCTTAAAAGTGCTGTGGAATCTAAGAGGAAGACAAGTTTAATTCCAGTTTTGAGGTTAGAGAGGCTTTCTGGAGGAGGTGGCTTTGGATTTAAGGCTTGAATGATGTGGAGGATATTGACACTGGTGGTGGCATAGACTGCCAAGCTCCCAGGGACAGGAAAGATAATGGTTTGGGCATAGTTAGGTATGGCTAGAATGTAAGCTGTTTGAAGGAAGTTGAGAAAAATAAAGATTGAAATCAAGACCAGGACATGACTTGGAGGGTTTTGAATGCCAGGCCAGAAAAGCAGCAGGCATCTGGCGGCTGGCACCAGCGCTCATGGACAACGGTAGGGATACAGAATCAAAGGTAGAGTGGTAGTGGTGCTATGTGTGTGTTAGGAATATTACTTCTCTGTCTATTGCCTAAATACCATTTTTGATCTCGGGCAGCCAGACTGTAGTCTCTTTAACAACTGCTAACATTACTTGAACTTGTACTGTGAGTCACGGCACTGTACTGGGTACCTTACAACTCCACTCAGTGGAGCAGGTACTGTTTTATTATAATTTTTTAGTAAGTAAAAACTGATAAAGTTTGGCATTGTGCTCGAGGTCACACAGCTAGTAATGATGGAGCTGGGTTCAGAACCCAGCCCCGCACCTTTAGTTAATTAGCACTTCGTGCCCTCCTTTGAAAAGGTCTGCCCTTCTTTTATATCCTTATCGAACCCAAAGATCAGTACAGAGCAGGTGCTTGACAGCTACTGACTGTCAGAGTTATGTTGCTAGGAAGACTAGCCTGGCTTAGGCAAGAGGGGCTACTTCCCTGGATATGGGCTGGGACTCAGTTGTTAGGGGTAGCAACTGAGTGACTTCTGTCTCCCAGCCTCTGCCTATTTTCCCTGACCCTCCCAAGCTCAGGGATCTCAACTGAGACCTGCTGAAGTCTCATTTCTGGGGATAGGGCCCTGAAAGGCAGATGAGTGGCTGCCTGCCTTGTGGTGGATTTGTGGGAAGGGCTCCTAGTTCTGTTTTTGGCTTTGAAACATCTAGTTAGTGCAGGGACTAGGCCATGCTAATGCTCTATAACTCTTAAGGAAACTGCTCTTTGGGGCTGCAGCCTCTACAGCTCTAAGTTGACACTGGCTGAGGTTTCTGGCATGACCAAGGGTGTCTATCCACAGAGACATTAGTTCTGAGATGTTCTGTTCTCAGTTCCTGAGTCATGGCGGGGGTGGGAGGCAGTGATGTGGATTCCTCATGGTAATTCCTATTTCCTCATACGGAGCCTAGCCACAGGCTTACCAGCCTTACCAATCAGGGAGCAGACAATTAGACATGCTTTCTCCCCACCTGCTATCATGATGTCTAAAATTTCATTCCTAGAAACCTATATACTTTCTGCCTTTTGGAGTGTCCTATAAAAATACAGATCCTCTTGACAAAGACTATATTTTAAACACCTATTGCCTGACCTCTTAGCTAGGAATATTTGAATGAGAAAATTATGGGAAACCTAGAGTAAGAATTTTAAGGGGATAGGATGGAGGTGGGTTGGAAGAAATGGGTGACTAATGGCAACAGAAATGGAAGAGGGACATTAAATGGAGAATTTTGAGGCACTTAGGGATAGCTTTACATGACCATGTCAGGAAGGACAGGTTCTAGAGTTTAAGTTAAACAAAACACATTCATCAAAAAATTTGTCAAGCCAGGGATAGATAGAGAATTCATTTATTTATCCATCTATCTATCCATCCACCCATCCCCATCTATCCAGCCATCTTTCAAGCCTATAACAAGGGCCTACCTCATGCCTGTTAACGGTCCATGTGCCAGAAGACTCACTTAGATGATCCCTTCCCTCTAGGAGTTTCTAGTTTGGTAGCACAGGAAATAAGATATATGTATAAATGACCTCCAAGCAAGATAGTAAGTGTTAAGTTTCACAAGACAGGGCTAGATAAAGTGCTCTAGGAGTTCCAAGGTGGGCAAGTGTGAGGACACTGGGCAAAGCTTCCTAGAGGAGGTGGTATCTTAGCTGGGCCTTGAAGAGTGGATAGGATCCCAGCTTGTGAGTTAATAAAGGACATCTGGACATAGGAAGGGAATGGGAAAGGAAAGGAGATAGGAAATTGCAGAGTATGTTGGGGGCTAGGAAGTAGCCAGTGTGGCTTCGCAGTGCTTGTGAAGGAAAAATTAGATATAAAGCTAAAAAGGCCCCAGCCTTGACTCTAAAGAGCCCTGAGGCTTTGGCTTAGGGCGGACTCTGTTCCCAGAAGGGGGGTTGCTTTGCTGTTATGCCTGGGGAGGTGTGGAGAGGGCTAGAGGTGGTGAGCAGAGCTTTGTGAGACAGAGAATGCAATGGAAAGGAAGGTGGGAAGGATGCTTAGAGTCAGACAGACCTGCGTACAATTCCTAGCAAGTTACTTGGTTTTCTGTACCTTCACTTTAAAAAAGATATCTAAAACTCTGTTTCATAAAGAAAACCATTTAACATAAGTAGGCCTAAAATGTTTTCAAATTCTTCCAAGTAGTAGAGGCTGTGGCCCACAGCACTCTCAAAATTTTTCAATATTTGAGTTCCAGAGGGGCCAGAAGCAATGTCTGTTTCAACTCTCGTGTGCCCTGTCTACCGCAGAGTGGGCACATTCTCTGGTTGGTGGAGGCCAAGAGTAGTGGAAGTGACACTAATAGGGAACCAAGGGACACTTTCCATCCAAGCTCTGGATCTTGAATGTAGGGCAAAGTGTTAGTCTTAGAGTGGGGACTGAGCCTGGGCAAGGGCAGCCCCACTCTGACAATTGGTTCAGAATGACCTATAAGAAGTATGCAGTCAGAGTACCAGAGGTTAAGAGCCTGTTTTGTCATTGTTTATAAAAGTGAAAAATTGGAACAACCTAAATGTCCAAGAAGAGGCAATTGATAAAATAAATTATGGAAGAGGCATGCTCAGAAATATTGTGAGACCCTAGTATTGATATAAGTTTATCTATGAAGTAATATTATGGTAATATAGTCAATAAGTAGATTTTAAGGCAACATGTATAATATTAGCATGTCACAAATATCTATATATTCCCTTCTGTTACAATTAATAAATGTCCGTTAACCTACAAAGACCTACCACTCTATGTGTGCACAAAACCCTATTCATTCTACCTCCTCTAGGGCCTGGGTCCAGTAGTTCTCTCCTACTTTTATCATTATCATTTCCCACCTCTTCTCTGGATTATTGCCATCACCTTAAAAACATGCCATACTATAACTCATCCAAAAAAAAAAAAAGACTATAATATACAACCTTTTTTAACACCCCCATTTCCTACTAGTTACCATGTCATCTCTCTGCTTCCCTTCAGAGCAAAACTTTAGGAAACAGTTATTTATATTTGCCTCTACTTTTCTCTTCATTGTTCTCTCTTAGATTCTCTCTGATCATGTTTCTGTTCTTTCTTCTTCACCAAAACTACTCTAGTGAAATCATGAATGCCAAGTTTGGCTCCACTTTGTCATTTAACCTTTCAGCAGCTTTTGTTACAGCTGATCATGCCTGCTTATAACACTTTTTTAATTTAGCTTCTGGAGCATCAAACCCTCCTGGTTTTCTTCTTATCCCTTTGGCTATTCTTTCTTAGATGATTTTGCAGTTTCCGCTATTTTCCTCACCTTTTTTTTTTAAGTTCTTAGTTTATTAATCCTCTCATGAAAAATATGCTTAATCATCTCATATAGTCACTGATGAATCTTTATTCCTTCCTTCTGCCAGCACCAACATTGGCTTTTGCAGTCCTCTTGGCTTTCTTCATTCTGTTCCTGTGTTCCTTTCACTGTTTTCTTCTCATATAGGCCATGTCTTGCAAGTCTATGTTTCTATTCTTTTTTATCTTAAGTACTGTCCCCTTCTCAAGGTGAAGGACGTTGATGACCATTTGTTTACATTGAAGTAGTCTATTGGTCATAAATTTCCTAGTCTGAATAGTTACTCTGTCATTCATGATGGTGGCCGACCCTCAAATAGCCAGGGAGGACTTTCTCTACCTCTTAATGTTACTTGGCTCCAGGACTCAGTCCCTGGACCTCTTTGCTTTTCTATACTCTGTGGAGGATGTCATTCAGGTCCATGGTTTTAAACATCATCTGTATACTGTAAATTCTAAGGTGATATTGCCAGTCTCAACCCATCTCTATTTGCAAGCTTAATAATCATCTGACACCTAAGTCCCCCATATGGAACTTCTGGTTTCTCTGGACCTGCCCCTCTGTGACCCACAGCTCGTAAAGCTCCCGTCTATCCATTCGGATCATCTCGACTCCAGTTTCTCTCACATTCCACAGCAATGCATCAGCAAATCCTGCTGGTACTACTTGAAATCTGCTCTGCCAGCAATAGCTTAAAACATTTTCTGAATCTGACTACTGCTCATTACTCCACAATTCTTACCTAATCTAAGCTACCAATATCACTCTTTTGTCCTATCTAGTCTTGCTGCCTCCTTGTTTTCTCTACATAGCAGTCAGACTCATTCTTTTAAGATATTCATCCCTGCTTACAACTTTCCAGTGGCTTCCATCACAGAATAACCTCAAAGTGCTCACCATGACCATGAAGCCTTGAGATCTGGACCCACTACCTCTCTGACCTCATTGCCCACCCTTTTCCCCTTGACCACTACTCTGTACCTATACCAGCCTCTTTGCTGTTCCTTGATCATGCCCAGAACATTCATGCTTTAGGATTTTGGTGTTTGCTGTTCCCACTGCTTGAAAGTCTCTCAGGTTCTTGCTGAGCCAGTTCTCTCACTTTGTCTAGGTAATGCTCAAATATTCCTTAATCAAAGAGGCAGTTTCTGATCTCTCATTCATAAGATAATATTCCTCCTTTATGTTGCTTTATGTCTCCTATCATTACCTATTATGTGTGGTGTGGGAACTCTGCCAGCTCCTGGGGAGGTCATTCACATTATTTGTGGTGTGACCGGCTACCCCTGGAAGTCTGCAGTGCACAACATGCACAGCTGTACCTGGCACACATGCTAGCCAAACACACATTATAGCATAAATCTATTCATTTATTTATTTTTTGATTCTCCCACTAATGTAAGCTCCTTTAGGATGGGGATTTGGAATTCTTTAGTATGTAGGACAGAACCTACAACATAGCAGATGCTAAAAAATTATTCGATATACAAACTAATATGTGCTTGGTATATGCATGTGTCCATGTGGAAAGAAAGGGGGAAAAGTTCTAAAACGAAATATACCAAATGTTAATAGTGATTGAATCTGAGCATTGGGATTACATGTGATTTCTCACTGTTTTCTTTATCCTTTCCTTAGGGCATGGATATTTTAATAAGAACATATTATTTTTACAAAAATAAAGGTATTTGGGAGTCAGCTAAACCTTAGACTGAATTCTGGTTCTACTCTTTTCTGTTTTTGTAACCTTGGGCAAACTTATTACCATTACTGTGTCTCTTTAAAATGGAGATACTATCTAGTTCATTGGACTGTTATGAGGATTAAATAAAATATGTATGTTGAAGCCTGGCACAGCACCTGCCTGAGAGAGCCTCCAGTAAATACTACTGCCTCTCTTCCTCTTCATTATGATTGTTTTTATTATTTTGGTGGGGGAGGGGAGGTGAGGGGTCACTGAGATATAAATAAAGTCCCCCAAGAATTCAGGGACAAACAGGTTTATGTTTAACCCCAGGTGTCCTTCCCCGATGGTGGGCAGAAGGGTGTCTCTGGGCTGGTTCACACCCAAGACATTGTAATATGGTGACTTAATGAGAGAGAAGCCAAGCCAGTGACATTTACGTTTCAGTGAAGACCCATTGTTGATAAGATTTAAGTCTTTTAAGACTTCTAGGTACTTATCTGCTTTCTTATGGATTATAGCAGAGATATGGGCAGGGAGATGAGGGAGAGATCCTATTTTCTATCTTCCCTGGCAGGGGAATAGTGGAAACCTGAGTGAAAGGTTGACTGAAGCACTGGAAACAAACAATGGGAGTACTAGGGTCTGCTGGAGGGAATAAAAGCTGCAGGGATCTGTCAGAAGCCAAGTGTGTCCACCCTTGGCCAAGGGCCAGAGCTGGAAGAACTTTACCCTGGACCAGAGACTTCAGGGTGATAAACTGTAATCTCATCATGACATGCTTTAGCTCAAACAGCAGAGGGCAGATTTGCTAGTCATAGATTTATGGTGATATTTATTTTGGTAAAAACTCACATTCATGCCAATCACAATGATGTAGTTTGTTGCTGGCTTTCTGAAGAGCTCACCAGAGAATGTCTCAGCCAATGGCTCAGTTTGGTAGCACTTCTGGGCTGAACCTTTTTACCCTTCCAGCCTCCCCCGCTACCCCTAACCACCAAAAGCTCAGTTAAATTAATTTAGAGTAAAACCTGAAGGTTCTGCTTCCTCTTTCTCCTTTAAAACTGAAATAGGCTCTAAGTAAGCAGCTTCCCCCTCCTGTTCTCTGGCCCATCTTCATTCCTATAGAATTTCCAGAGCCATTCTAAGCAGAAAATGTCCCAAGACCTCAAACATACGAACAGTGACAAGGAGGATAAAGATGGTCATTGGCTAAAATGTCTAATTAACCAAGTGCCTTCAAATCCAAAGAGACATCTCTTCCAAAATGTTGAGCCTCAAATGTCTCTCCCTAGGCATAATTAAAGGCAGATAAGCCTTTGTTTCTGGTTCACCTAGAGGCACTCCCAGAGCACAGGGTCTTTTGAATGTTCTTCTTGATGAAAAGGAGAGAGTGTAAGGAAATGAGTTTTCATTCCTAGGTCTCTAGCCCAGCTGTACCAGAAATGTCTATCATGGTGTCCATCATATCCATATCCATCATATCTCTTTCTAAGAGAAACTGTTCTACCTGTTCAGCTGACTGAACCAGGAGTGGGGACCTGACCCAAAGGCAGGTAAACATCGGCTGGCCAGTGGCCCATGAGGCGGTGTGGTGCTAGAGATTCTGCCCCAGCAGGAGACAGCCAGGTCAGGAAGAGTTTTTTTTCTGTCAGGAATTGGAAATGAAGAAGATCTAAGGCTTAAAGTGTGCATCTCGCTAGCCAAGAGGGGTCATTAACCAGCTGAAGTCGGAATAAACCAAAATCATGAGAAAGCAAAAAGTGTAATATGGAGAAGATATTACAAATATATATATATATCTGTAATATCTTCTCCATAGTGTTGAGGCAGTTGAGTTGCTGGGTTGTTAGAAGAGGAGTAGACATAAGTAGACATAAACACTCTTACTGGGACATCAGTTGTCCTCAGTGGAACTATTTGTGGGTTTAGTAGTTTCATACTCATAACAATGAGCAACTTCATAAATTGACTTGCAGTGGAAAAGCTGAAGCTAGATTTGTTTGTTTGTTTGTTTTTTTCCCCAGGAATACATAGGAAAGGTGGTGTCCATGTCCCCTTGGGGCCTCAATCTTCCAGCAACATTGCTAACATATTCTTAGTGTTTAAAATCAGTCCTGGAAGACTTGCTTTTCCCTGACCATCTTTGGCCATCCATAAAGCTATTGAGCTTTCCATTGAGCCCCTTTGCAGCTCTGATGAGGATGATGTTAGAGGCAGTTTCTATTTTCTGTGTTTGGCTCCACGAGCACATTTGGTCTGTATTGAATGACAGTCCTACATTTAGACAGGCATGTTGTCCTCCCTTCATGTGCTGCCACCTTCCTCAGGGGAGATCCCCAGTGGATTTACAGTACAGCCAAGCACAGTTTACCTTTGATAACAGAACCCCCTAAGGTTATGTATGGGAGGAGGAGACAGGGATCAAATCTTCTCAGACACTTTGCTTTATATTGAATCTGGGGTTCTGCTTTGGCGCCTCTAGTTTTTGCCTTTAATTACATCCATAGAATAATCCTAGAAGTTACAACCAATGAGGATTTCAAGAGGGAAGCTGGAAGCCATATTATTTCCTAAAAGAAATAGCTGCCCTAATTGGAAGAAGATGAGAAGATTGTAGGAGTCCCTTCAGGTCAAAGGTTTTTAGGGATACACATAAAAACAATTTAAATCTTTTAAAAGCCAGAGAAATGCACAAAGTTCAATCAGTATAGTAGCTTGATAGATGGGGCAAATTTGCCTGAAGAGATGAAAGAATTGAAAAGTGGTCCCTGCCATAGACACATCGTAATCTATGTACCCCACCAGTGTTGGGCAAAACTTCAGTCACCATCCCACGAGGAACCTCTTCTGTAGTTAATAAATCGCAGCAAGAAAGGACAGAGTAACTCCAAAAAATTTGAGAAGATCATCCAAAAATTGTTTGGGATTATATAATTAGCATCTTTTAACCTCGGATATATAATTAAGAATAGAAATTTCAAAGAAAACTAAAAATGCATTATTAACATTTTTGCATTGAGGAATCTGTGAATATTTGATCATTTCCCAAATTTAAAAATAATGTAGCCTGTTAGAATAAAGGCGTGTCTGGTAATTCTAATTTCATATGTATGCTTCAGTTAATTTATTTAAATTTATGAAGTTACTTTATAAATAGTATTAGAACATGTAAAAATTAAGATTCACTGAATTTATAAGTTTAATTGATAGCTTTACAAGGGTTAAGTATTTAGTCTTATAAGTATTTAGTCTTATAAGCTAAATTAGACAATTGCTATGCTCCAAAATGCTATGGATTGGTAATGATGGTGGATTTAACATCCACACGACTTTCCTCTCTCTTGAAACCTCATGAAAACTATAGCAAAGGGATTTTTTTTTTTTTAAAGACAGAAGCCCACAAGGATGAAGAAAAAAGACAAGGAGACAACGGCAATAAATTTTGGATTCTGAAAAGCAGATGGATGATTGTTAATTCATTTAGCAGATACAAGAAACCTGAATCTTAAGCCCAAAATGGAGAAAGCCAAGAATATCCTGATCTAAACCACAGAACCCTCAAAAGACTCAGAGCAGAAACTGGAGAAGAATATGGGGCATTGTGGCCAAAAAGAAACATTGGTTAAAGTAGTTAATGGCCCTAGATCTCATTCCCATTGCAAGCCTCTAGGTTAGTGCCTCTCTCCATTCCTGGAAGAATAAATGTGGAGGTTTCTTCTCTGAACAGAATCAAACAGATTCTAGACTGGCGGACATGAAGGCACAGGTGACAGTGTCAGCACTGCGCTGAAGAAAGGAGAGTAAATGAACATAGCACACGACGTATTGAGTGCTGAGACCCCTATAGCACCCATACTCCCCACCTCCACCCCGGTCTTCCTTCTCTATTCAGTTTCAAAAACCATGGGGAGCTAAGCTTCTATCCCTCATGTAGGAAATTTGGAGAGTATACTCTGAGAAATCTGACCAGCTCAAGAAGAAAAACCTAGAGATAGCAGCATCAGAGATTCGTCATTAACGGCCCAGCCAGATCCATGTAAGTGAAGCTCCAAGTTGACAAACCCCACCCATATGCTCGGGATTTCTAATGTACTCTTTACTTACTTTTAATTTGCTCTTTACTTGCTTGAGCAGACAATGATGTTTGCCAGACATCTGAGGAAGGCTCTCATAACAGAAGACAGAGACCAGGACAAATCAGCGAGTGGGAGGGAGTGGAGATGCACAGGGGAAGGAAATGTATAAAAAATGTGATTGTTGCAATAATCAAAAATAAGCACAGACATTGTATCCATGAAACAAAAACAGGTGGGATAACAGGAAGATTCAGGAAATAAAAAAGAGTTCCTGGAAATGAAAAACATGATAGCACAAATGAAGGAAATCAAAAGAGAAAATAAAGATGAGGAGTTCCTCCGGATAAGGAACAAAATAAAAGAAATGGAAAAAAGAGGCTAAAAGAAAAGCAATAAGGGATCAATTTAGGAAAACTAACATTCAAATAACTTAAGTTCTAGAAAGAAAGAAACAAGAAAAACCATAGCTGAGTTAATCATCAAAGAAAGAATTAAAAACAGTTCCTAGATCTGTAGGATAGGAGTTTCTGGATTAAAAATAGCTCATCAAGTTTCTAGCACCATGGGTGAAAATAATCCGCATTGAGTCACAGCATTGTACAATATCATAATTATGGGGATATATAGCAGCTAGAAAGAATTTTTTTAAAAAAGATTTAATAATTAATAATTGAAATGGGATGAAACTTTGCAACAGCCATAATGGAAACTAGAAGACAACTGAATAATGACTTCAAAATTCAGAGGGAAAATAATTTCCAACTTAGAATTTCCTACACAGACAAACCATAATTAAATATGCAGGCAGAAAGAAGGTATTTTCAGACACAGAAATGTCAAAAGATTGAGTGACCATGCATACATTCTCAGGAAGCTAGTGGCGGATGTGTGTCATCAAAATATGGGAATTAATAGCACATCCTATCAGGAAACAATTGAAAATGTTGAGTTCTTATATTCTGAGAATACAAGAGGGGTCACTCAGCCCTGTGTTAGAATGTTGAACATTTGAGAATTGTTAGGATTTAAACAGGAGGAGCTAATTCTGAAGTATTCTATTATATAAAATACAGAGGGATAAGAAAACCAGAGTGCAGCTTAAGGCACAACTGGAAAGAATCTCCTTAATGGTGGTGATGGGTGGTGTCAGGGAGCCCTGGGCGGGAAGGACAACCGTTGAGACCCCAGCAGTGAGACTGAAGAAGTAGTCAGATTTTTATCACTACATCATTGGTCATCATACCCTCATTCTAAATCAGCTAAACTACTAAAGGATGTGCTCCAACAAAATAGGAGGATAAACCAAGAAAGAGCAAGACATGAGATCAAGGAGAACGGGATCTTACTTGTGAGAAGACAAAGAGAATTCCTGGATTGACGGTAAATTGAATCACAAGTGACAGTTTACAGCCTAGACCAGACCAGGCAGAGAATAAAACTATCTGGGAGGGATGTCTCCAAAGGGAAAAAATGTCAGTGTTAAATCCTCACATAATATTTGTAAAATATTGTACTGAGATTTTTGGAAATTGTGAGAAGAAAAAGCAAAATATACAAACAAATATAAAAACTCTAAGCAATTTTTAAAAAATCAAGCAATTGTTAGCTTTAGAGAAAACAAAACAAAACAAAACAAGAAAGAAATAAAACAGAATCATAGTGCCCTATGATGTTCAGCTTAGGATAACATTTACCTAGACAAGTAATGTGACCACCGAGAATTGCTGCAACCAAAGATCTTGATGTAATTAGTGAGACAGTGGTCTGGAGAAGCAGAGAAGAAGGTGGCATGAGAGAACAAAATCCTCTTCTGTTATTATCGGTCAGGAGAAATGACTCAAATTGAGCTACTAAAAGTTATAGGTATATACATATTATTTAGAAATATGGAGAAGTGTGTATTCCAAAGGAAATGGCTGACAGGGTAAAGAGTAGCTGCCTCTGGAAAAACAAAGACTGAGTAGTGGGAGCAATGGGACAAGGAAACTATTTTTTTTTGTTGTAAGTCTTGTACTATTTGGTTAGGAGTTATGTCCATGAGTTACTTTAACAAAAAACAAACAAAAAAAAATAAGTTAACAAGATAAAGTAGAACATATTACATTTATAAATACTATTTAAAATGTCTAATGCTTAATTAAGTTTGTAAGTGGGACTAGGTTCAAACAAAGGCCCCAAAAAGTGATTGTCAGATTTTCTGGAATTATATATGAAATAATAAATTTTGTAAGTTGAATGTAAAAACTTAAGGAAGAATTAGGTTCAATTAACTTGAATAAATTTAATATTATTCTTAAAAAAGCAAAATAACTTCTGAATATCCTTTTCTCTGCATAAAAACCCATCTAGAGACTGAAATTCTCTCATATTGTCAGATTTAAAAGCCTGTGGTAAGTGCTGGAGGAGCGGAGATGGCTGGGAGTGCATAGCTGACTCAGCTTTGAAAAAAAAACTGTTCAGCTGCAGGCTTTTCATGAGTACTTACCATCTATACACAGTGGCGAGAGATGGATGTGGGCACCCCACAATCTCACTCGCCCGGAAACTGGTTTCCTGCAAGTGGTTCTGCATCAGATGATCAGGATGGGCTATTGGATCTTGAAGCTCTGTCTGGTTGTTCCTGGGTCACTTGTTGTGCTGAGCAGCCTTCTCCACAGCTCTGGGCAGCTCCTGCGGGGAGAGACAGCAAGGCTGACAAACTGCTTTCTCAGTCCTGTCAGTGACCTTCACTGCCCCACAGATTTCGGGGAAACGAGCAGTACTGCTAATTAGGAATGGATTGGGGGCGGTCAGGCAGCAGCGGATGAGTGGGGACCAGTGGCACAGTTCAGAGATTTTAGTCTAAAGAAGTCCAACCTGAAAGGAAGGACGATTGTTGAATTAGACCACACACTAATGGGCACTCATTTTAGAAGACTATAAAAGATAGTTCCATAGCCGTCTTCAGGAACCAATTTTTTCCACATTTTCTGGTCCTTCAGCTCTTCAGAATGTGGGGCAGGGGAGGCTAAATTTAAACAGGCAGGGTAATTCTAAAGTTCAGCAGTGCCCCGTGGTCTGCAGTTTTGCTTTCCATGGTTTCTGTTACCCGTGGTCAACTTCATTCCGAAAATATTAAATGGAAAATTTTATAAATACACAATTCACAAGTTTTAAGTTGCATGCTGTTCTTGGTAGTGTGATGAAATCTCGCATGACCCGCTCAGACCCGCTTGGGACGTGAATCATCCCTTTGTCTGGCAGGTTTATTCTGTAGATGCTATGCTACCTGCCTGTTATCAGCTGTCCCAGTATTATAGTGCTTATGCCCAAATAACCCCTATTTTACTTAATAATGGCCCCAAAGCCCGAGAGTTGTGACGCTGGCAATTCAGATGCCAAAGTGAAGCCATAAAGTACTTCCTTTAAGGGAAAAACGTGAAAGTTCTTTACTTAGGAAGGAAGGAAAAAAAAAATTGTATGCTGAGGTTGCTAAGATCTACAGTAAGGACAAATTTCTATTTGCAAAATTGTGAAGAAGGAAAAAAAATTCATGTTAGTTTTGTGGTTGTCCCTCAAATGGCAGAATTATGGCCACCATGTGCGATAAGTGCTTCACTGAGATGGAAAAGACATTGAATCTGTGGGTGGAAGACGTGAACAGAGAATGTGTTCCAACCGATAGCACTGTGTTGCTCCAGAAAGCATTGTGTCTATATGAAGACTTCAGCAAGGGATCCCCTGAGACAAGTGAGTACATTCACATAACTTTGATTACAGTATTGTAATAATTGTTTTATTTTTTATAATTATTGTTGCTGATCTCTTACTGTGCCTTACTTTATAAATTAAACTTTATTATATGTACATATGTACAGGAAAAACAAACATACTCTATATAGGGTTTGGTACTATCCAGTTTCAGGCGTCCACTGGGGGTCTTGGAACGCATCCCTTCCACATGAGGGGCAAGTACTGTACTGTATTGAACAGAACTTCAGAAGGACTCCTTAGGTAGGGGTCTGCAAACATTTTCTATACAGGGTCAGATAGCAAATATTTTAGACTTTGCAGGTCATCTGATCTCTGTCATAACTGCTAAACTGCCATTTTAGCACAAAAGCAGCCATAGATAGTATGTTAGTGAATGAACGTGGCTGTGTTGCGATAAAACTTTATTTACAAAAATAGATAGTGGGCTAGATTTGACCCACAGAGAGTAGTTTGGTGATCCCTACCTTAGATGGAAGTGCAAAGAGGTAGAAATGCTAAGGAATGAGTCTCTAATGGTGAAATTTCAGGTTGTTTGATGAGTGGGTGACTATCAGTCAGAACCTTACCTGTTGTAACTATTGAAGACTATTCAAACTTGCTGACCCAAAAGGGAATCTTTTTTGTTAACGTAACTGAAAATCTAGAGGTAGAACTGGCTTTAGGAACAGTTCTAAATGACTTCTTTTTTTTTTCTCACATTCTCCTCTGTTGAGGGCATTCTCAATCAGCTTTTCTTCTCAGTCATAAAATGGCTAAAGGCTAGATCTTTTCAGCTATACCTCCTGTAGAAAGAGCATGGAATTTGTGGTAGAATACTTAAGATGCATTCAGAATATACTGGCTTTAACCCAGCTATCTATTAAGTCTCAATATCTGCTAGGACAATATTCTCTGCTTTTCTTCTTCAGAAAGGTTCTGATTAATCTGGGGCTTTATTTTTCCATCTAAACATCACAGTCAGCTTATCAAGCTCCATGAAAAACCTTTCTGGGCTTTTGCTGGAACTATATTGAATCTATAGACCAATTTGGAAAGAATAAACATCTTGATAGTATTGTCTTTATATTATAAATGTGGTATAGACCTCTCCATTCATTTAGGTTTTTAAAAAATCTCTTAATAATGACTTATAATTTCTCTGTAGAGTTCTTAGATGTTAGATTTATTCCTAGATTCTCGATATTTTTTGATACAACTGTAAACACTGTCATTATTAGTTATCTTTGCTCCATGCTACTCCAAAACTAAGTGACTTAAAACAGCAATAAACATTAGTTATCTTCACAGTTGTATGGGTCAGGAATTTGGGAGTATCTCAGTTCTGACTTGGATTTCTCATGAAGTTGCTGTTGGCCAGGGCTGCCATCATCTAAAGATTTGACTAGAGCTAGAAAATTACTTCCAAGGTGGCTACTCACATGGCTAGCAAGTTGGGGCTGATTGTTGGTTGGAGGCCTCAGTTTCTCTCCCATGGGGGCCTTTCCACAGGCTGTTTGAGTGTCCCCACAACGTGGCAGTTAACTTTACTCAGGATGAGTGAGTCAAGAGAGAGATGCAGGAAAAAGCAATTCTTTTTATGATCTAACCTCAGAAGTCACATAGCATCATTTTGTATTAGAAGACACTAGGCTGGCTCATTTTCAAAGGGAGGGAAATTAGATGCTATATTTTGAATCTTAGGAGAAAAAAAAGCACGATCCGCAGTGTGAGGTTTTTGTTTTATTTTTGCAAAGAAACCTTTATGCTTAAACAGAAATGGACATTTACTTTTCTTACTTTTATGATGTGCTTCCACCAGATACTTGAATAAATCCCAGAGAAAAAGGTATTGTTTCTTTAACGCTGTTCTCACCATGGCCTCTGATGGTCTCTGAATTTTAGCCTCTGAACTGATTTCTGCTTCCTATAGATACTTGAGTCTTGCTGTCATTTATTTGCATGCACTTTTCTCTTTCTGGAATGCATTTCACCTGGCTTACTCCCAAGCCTTCCCTGACCTGAGTTGGATCCCCCTTTATAAGCTCCCATTGCACCCTGTACTTTCACCTTCATAGTTTGGACCTCTGGCAGCATCAGCATCATCTGGGAATTTGCCAGAAATGCTGATTCCCAGGCATCATTAACATGCCCTGAGTCAGAAACTCTGGGGGGCAGTCTCAAAATCTGTGCTTTATAGTTCTTCAAATGACTGCGGTGCTCACTCAATTTGAGAATCACTACTCACACTAATTAATTACTTGTCTACTGTTTGGACCCCATACCACAGAGAAGTTCCAACGGGCTGGGCTGTATGTGTCTCATTTACCTGTGTCTGCCAAGCCCATTGCTTTGTCAGTTCTGCTGAGCAGAGTCTGAAAGATAAAGTTAAGAAAGAGTGAGGGGACTTGGTCAGGAAAACGGCCAAGTGTCTGACTTCTGCCTTCCTGCTTCTACTTTCCTCCAGTCACTTCTAAAGTCAGCCACCCTAGATGCTCCAAGCTTTTTGTTTGTTTGCTTCTTGCCATAGCCTGGGGATTCATAATCTTCCAAATAAAATTGCCTATCAAGAAGTCAGTGGTCTGCAGCCAGAGAGTACACAGGTTCACCTGGAAATCCATCTCCCTGGGGGTCATTCAGTCTCCAAACGCATGGAATTGCCACCATATTCAGAGCTTGAAGGAGTGCCCTGGGACAGGACTGGCAGCTGGGCTAAGGGTGGGTGGTGGGCTCTGTGTTAGCAAGGGGACTTAGCTGAGTTCCAGCAAGTCTATGTCCCTCTCTGGGGGCTCCTAACAGCTTATGGTGGGGCAGGTGCATTGTCTTCTCCACAGGAACCTGTAACACAGTACAGGAAGTATAATGAAACAGGGTGGAAGCCAGATGACTGTGAGAGCACCAAGGGGACCAGCAGGGGGACATGAGGGTAACAACCCAGTGAAAAGAGTTGTAGCAGCAAAAGGAATTTTAACTGTGTTTACTTGGAGTTCTTTTCCTTCTCCTCTCCCCATCTCACTGTTCTTCATATTCTCCATGTCTTGATGTGGAACCCATCGCAAGTGGTTATTTCCAGGCAGGACAGTGGAACCAAGAAGAACTGTTTGTTTTGTTTGTTTGTTTGTTTTCCTTGAAATAAAGCAAAACATTCACTCAATAGTTTTAAATTGTGATTTCTGGGGACTAGGTTTCCCATTTTTGTGTATGGAAGGGGAAAATTTCCCCATTCATTTCCAGACTGACTTTTGTAATGACATTCTGTCTGTCTTCTGCATGAATGTGGAGGTTGTCATCTCTGTGTCCTGCGGTAGCCTGCAGATAAGAGGGCCTCCCTCTGTGATTTATCCTGAAGGGAGTGGAGACTACTGATGTCAATCACTGTGACCAGACAGTGATGATGGTGCTCCAGAGTTGCAGGGGATGAAGATGAAGCCTGCCACAGGGAGCCAGGCAGGGACCCCAAATGAATGGGAGTAAGCCAAATCTCATATGCCCACTTCTTCAGTTCAGGAGTCGGCAAACTATGGCTGTTGGGCTGAATCCAGCCTGCTGCCAGTTTTCATAAATAAAGTTTTATTGGAACACAGCCAAGTCTGTTCGTTTACATATTGTCTATGGCGGCTTTACCACTACAATGGCAGAGCTAAGTAGCTGTTACAGAGCCTGTCTGGCCCACAGAGGCTAAACTGTTTACTATCTGGCCTTCTGCAAAGTTTGCAGATTGCTGCTCTGGTGGAATGTTTATTCCCCCTATATGATCCCAGCCCTTGGCCTTAGCCTGGTCATGTTTAAAAGGTACAGCCTGATTTAATCTATGCTAGTGGTCTTGAAATATTCACTTTAAACTTTTAACTTAGAAATAATTTAAAATTTATAGAAAAGTTGCAATAATAAGAATAACATAAAAATGTCATACACCCTTAACCATATTTACCTATTGTAAACATTTTACACTAATTTGCTTTATTATTTGTGCTCACTCTACATACAATTTATATTTTATGTTTCATATTTATTATATGTAATATTTTTAATCATTTAAGGCTGATACACAAATCAAAATTCCATACATTTAGATACTTCATGTATGTGTACAGGTTTCCTAAAAATTGGGATTTTCTCTTTTCATAACAAAGTATACTTTCAACTTAACTAAGGTTAACACCGACAATACTTTCATCTACTCCACCATTCATGCTTTAGTGGATGTCCTCTGTAGCATTTTTCCCCTTCCAGTATAGCATTCAGGGTCAGGAATTACATTTACCTGCTATGAACCTTAGGCTTTTGAGGTTTGATTCTATTAAGGAATAAAGCAATTCCTATATAGTTCATCTCCCCTAGGAAACTGTAAGGAAAAGGCAACATTTCTCTGGTCCTTTAGAGCTCATACTCAGGACACCTAGAAAAGTCTGGGGATCATTCTAGGAAAGGGAAATGTCCATGGAAAAAGACTTCTAGAAAGGCAATTTCCTACAGCTGCCTGCCTATCCTCTGAATATGGTGGCAATTCCATGCATTTGGAGACTGAATGACCCCCAGGGAGATGGATTTCCAGGTGAACCTTTTTACTCTCTGGCTGCAATGAGCCCGAGAGACCCCTTTCCATGATGGATGCCAGCCCCTACGAGGAAATATATGTCAGACCTTCCTGGAAATGTGGGCTCGAATGAGGGCCTTAGAACCCCGCATACAGATCTGGAAGCTGCAGATCTGGGGAGAACCTGAGCCAGGAGATTTGTTAAGGATCGATTTCATGACAAATTAATATTAATTATATAAAGTTACCATTTAAAACATAATTAGTGATCCTTTTCAAATAAAAAGAGAAAGATATTTTTCATTAGCATAAATGGGTTAAATAAAAATTTATACCAGATGCAATAAAGTTCAGTTTTGTATATGTGTAACACATATCTATGTAATCTTGCAGATGTGTGCATATATATAACATACCACTTATTTAATCGTTTATTCCCTTTTCTAATCAATGATTTAGTAAGGGTCTGTTATGTGCTAAGTGCTGGAGATGGAGAAATGAATCACACATTCCTGAGTACGCTGGGAGGGGCCATTTTTCTTTATTACATTTGGATTTATCTTTCAGAAAGTATTGTTCTCTCTGGCCCTTGTCTGGGCCAAGAGAATGCAGGTTTGAAATTTTGGGCTTCTGGGGAGTGGTGGCACTCTTTTGGAAAACATGATGGCTGGCAACCATCTGTGGCTGGACCGAAAATAATGGTAAGGGTTTTAAGACTAACGATTCTTCCAGAACAACCAGCCTGACAATGAGTAATATGCAGTTTGATGTGAAAATTAGAAAACTGGCAGACGAACCTGCAAGAGGGAAATTGGATTTCCAGAGAGACGAATGAGAGGCCATGCGGCTGAGCAGAGTTCATGAGATGCAAACGCGTTTGGGGAGTTGCAGGCCTCCTTCATTCCCAGCAGGTAAACGAGGCCCTATTATTTATTTATTGAAGGGCAAAAAGTGAGAGTTCCATGGTTGTGGTGTTTATTATCAAAATGGATGGATTCAACATCGAGTGATGATGTGTTCAAAATGAAACCACATCATTAAATATCACAGGCATTTATTAACACAGTTTCCTCCTTATTGTAATAAAACAGGCATTATCCCATCAGGTCCCACGTGACTCTTTTTTTTATTTTTTGTTCTAGCTTTGGTAGAATCTCAGTTTCTGGAAAGCAGGGGAAATGAAAACAAATCTGGGGAAAGCAGAGATATCTGGGGAGAACAGATATGGGGCAGATATTCATGTGATGAGGAATGAAAAATGCCTAGGCGGTACCTTCAACGGGGCACTCCATTTTAAATGTGGCCTGTTAACTTACTGCTCTCTTTCTTTTCCTCCTTAGTGCTCCCATGATCTGTCCCATTAGCTCACCCATTTGTTTCTCATCCTGTTTCTCCTCTCATTCCTTTCATTGCATATTATTGACATCAACAAAGGGCTTCCATTCTTGTGTACCGTGACTTCTCACCTGGACACAGCAGTCGGTGGGGGAGGTGGTAACTTTGGGCCAGGATTCTCTGAACTGCTCCATGCCTGGAGCAATTTCATGCTCAAAAGATGGTACGGTTTTGAATGTCCATGCTCAGTCGAAAGAAAATGACTTGGGATAAATGACATAAATCCATTATCACTGCTCTGAAACCTCTTTCTGCTCAAGGCGGAGAAGATAAATTACCACCCAAGTGATATGAAGTTAATTGGAATATTTCATTGGATCAAATATATCACGATGTCTTGAAATCTCTCTTCTTTTAAATTGGAATTAAGGAATGGTTATCAGACCAATAATAGACACTATCATTTGCATACATTTCATCTCAAGAGACTTCTGAAGTTAGGCAATACTCAAGTGGTTAATTGTTCTTTACACTCCTGGCCTATCAAACGGCAGCTCAGAGTGGGGAGGACCCATCGGTGAGTGAGATAACTGGCAGGGGGCTCACAAGGAGGGTATGGCCAGCCCAGGCATGATGGGGCCTTTTAAAGTGTTCCCATGAGGGAGGTGAAATGGCAAATTTATTTAAAGCAGCTTTTCTTCAGGTTTAATGATTCCAGACAACTGGAAATTCAATGATGACAAAAATGTCAGTTTTTTTACCCCTCATTAATTGTCCCTTTTCATCTAAGACTTATATTCCTTGAAATAGGCTCTAAAGTTGTCATCAATTCCATTTTCCCTCAGACTTCTTATTGAGCAGGTATCTGGTCTCAAAGTTTATGCTGTAGATGAAATTAATTTTCAGTGTTTACTCATAATATGTAACATCAGCAGGATGACTTTTCAAAGTCCTTTCTGATTTCTTGAGAACTTCAAGGAATAGTAGACCCATTTTATTTACCCTGAACTTCCCAACCCCATCACAGCCAGGCATGGAAATGATGTGTCTTTCTTGCTGAGTAAAGAGATGACTAGTCCATCTCCTGTGGTGATATTCTTATAATTCCCAATGTTACCTGTATAGGCTACTCTATAGATATACCGTTGCTGAGCCCACATGAATGCTGGCTCAGTTAAGCACTTTTAGTTTCAACTGAGGGATGTCTAGATTACCATTTGCAAAGTGGGCTCCCTGCAAGGATACAAGGGTATGTAAAGTAGCATCAGAGATTATCTTTGTCACACAGCTACCTCTGTGACATAGACAGCATCACCAAACATTCTATGTGTAACTTTGCACTTTTAAGCTTCCCTTAGATTAGCACCATGTGTTTATGTGTGGCCAATGGACTATGAGGAAAAGAGACATGGGACATTTCTCAGCATAGGCAGTTGAGACTCAGAGTCCCCAACTCCAATTTTTTTCTGTTTCTTTCATGGTGGCTTTGAAGACTACGGTTTTAGACTGTTCCATTCTAACATGATAGAGACCTCATCAGCCTGGGTTTCTGGATGAGTGTGGAGCAGTTTCCCCACCAATTACAATTACAATGTGAAAGAAAAAAAATCTTTGTTTTATTAAGTCACTGAGAGTTAATTTGTTATTGTAACAGTGAATTTTGACAAATTCATCCCCAGCAGATTTCTCCTTTTATCACACTGGCCAAACCTAAGTTATATGGCCACTCATAGCCCCAAGGAAGGCTGGGAAAATGGGAAGATGATTGCTAATTGGGTTAACAGAAGTTGGTCTACCCCACTGAGGCTGTTTTGCCCAAGAAAAAAGTTGGGTTTTGTTACAAGGAAGAATTGAAGAAGGTACCAGACACTAAACAAGGCTAAACAAGGGAGAAAAAAACACTGTAGCGAAAAGGCAGAGGTGGATACCTAGGCATTGCTGTAATTCCATGCCTCAGACTAAGTGTTCCAGAAACGTCTGATGTCAAGTGGCTCCTTCTCCTCTGAGCTGTCAGGATGCCTGGTTAAGTGGCTGTTAAACAGCCTCTGCCTCCTACCTCCTGCCTCCCGCCACCCCAAAGGCTGCTATAGAGGTAGGGAGGAAAGCGATCCCCGCTATCCCTTTGCCAGATCTCTCTGAGAGGTTATGAGGCTGAACAGAATTGTGTTTGAAAAGGGCTTCGAGGATCTGGCTTGAAAGGTACCACAGAAGTGCAAATGCCTGCAATTCATCGCAGGCTGAATGGAACAGGAACTGAATTGCTTTAAACTGGAATTGCAGGTCTTGTGGCTGGTGTCTGGGGTTCACACGACACCAGCTCCCCACAAAGTACGTTTTTTCTGTACTGACTGCTATTTGTTCTCTCAGTTTCCTACCCAAGTTAACCCTCAGTGCTCTCCCCATCTAGCTCCTCTGGAGGAAAGTTTGGCTCTGAGAATTTTATCACTTCTTTCCCTGACCCTTTCTAGCATTCACTCCTTCTACCACTCATCTGTTCTCCCCACCTCAGCCCCTTCCAGTAGGAGAAACTGAACCTCTATTAGCTAGACCCAGGGATTGGCTTTACTGTGGGAGTATGGTGAAGTCTGAACATAATGGTCTGTCTCACCCTCAAAAAGTAACCAAGTTATTGGGAGGTGCGTTAAAAGTGCATATTCCCAGCCCCGGCCCAGAGCCACTGATGTGGGACTTTGAGGGTGAGTTTCAGAGGTCTGCATTTTCCCAAGCTTTTAAGTGCCACAAAGGAAGCTCAATAAAGATTCCTGAAATGATGAATGAATTGTGAAACTCATACTGTGCGTTCCTACGCTAATTGACTTTCCTATAAGTTCTCTTTTTATCTTCACCAAACTCTAGGAGGTGGCTATAATTCTCAGCATTCCTCCATTTTCCAGCTGAGGAATCTTGGCCAAGGAACTCAGCCAGGATTGGGACCAGGTTCTACACTGGCACCTGATCGAGTTGTCTGTTTCTTCTCCCCGAGGATTAACATTTTTAAAAGGATTTCAGGGCAAGAACCCAGTGGAATGGATCCCCAGTGGTGATGTTTCTGGCAGCAGAACTGGTGAGAGGCTATTACCCAATGCCGGAAGTGACAGGAAGAGTTAAATCTTTTTGACAATTCAATAGCCCCCTTTGGGTTTGCCCAAATGGTACCTGTTGTTCAAGTCAATAGAGCTTACAATTTAATTTCATCTTCGTGCAAACAATCTCTCGCATTAAGGGGTGGAATGATGATGGGATTCTCCCAGCCATGCAGTTTCACTTTCTATAGGGACAATGCATAAGCATAGTCACTGTTTACTGCAGAGAGAGAGGGAGAATAACCCCTTCCTATCCCCACCTCAGGCTTCTTGTAATGAGGAAGCTAATATCTGGGTAAGGAGAGGTGGGGGAGACAACGAGTGGGGATAGGAAGGGGAGAGAAGGGAGTCAAGCAGCACACAGGGTTTCTAAGAGATAGCTCTGTCTTTTCCCTCTGTGAGCTGTCACCTCCAGGTTCAGGCTAATCATTATATTCAACAGAATTTGAATGCTTCCATTATCCAAATGATGAGAAAGTGGCTTTTCTGTCTATTAGAGATGAACTCTCAGCATGGGCATGAGGGACTCTTTCTGTTTTCAACTCTGAGCTAATGGGACCCTTTAGTTCAATAATAAAGGTGATGATGATACTAACCAGCAGTAAAAGCAGTGCTACTAGTGGTTACCATTTGCTTGCTACTATGTATTACATGTATTTCTTTAATTCTCACAACAGCTCTGGAAAGTAGGAATCTCATGCCCATTTTACAGAGGTGGAAACAGAGTGAGCTAGAAGAAGTAACTGTCTAATGTCACAGAGCTGGTAAAGGAAAGAGCCAGTACTAGAACCTGAGTTTGTCTGACTTCAAATGTGTACCTTTTCTACTGCCACCTCGTCACCCATCCTCCAAATGTGTTTCAGTAATAAGATGCATCCCAATTACTCTCTGTGGATCAGGAGGATATCCATGACGACCAAAAAAAAAAAAAAAAAAACACTACACGTTGCATCCAGAGTGTTGAGGGCATTTAGTTGCTCCCTTCCCCTCGGCCCAGGGAATTCCTTGGGGGAACTGGTGGGGGATACTGTTGGAGATTGCATTTTCTTTTATGAGTTATTGGTAATAGAGTGTATGTGTGCGTTTGCATGTTCTGGCAATACTGGTGTCTGACGTGTGACCAGTTTTTTATTAAAGTTATAGCTTTTACAGGGGGTTGGGGTTATTACTGGTGCTTTGGGAGAGCAGGTGTCAAAGTTGGACTCACTCTGGCATGTGGAAGGTGATTTCAAGTTCTTTGCCTGGGAGATGTATATGCTAATAGGAAAAATGCTCTTTCTTCTCTTCAGGCCAAGTTCTGAAAGATTATACTAGCTCTGTGGATTGCAAAAGGAAAATAAAAGATAGGCCTAGGAGGCAGACTTGAGAGGGGAAAAAAAGGGGGAAAGAGTAACGTTACTGAGGAATGCCGACAAAGGGAGGGTAGTGCCCCTTTCGACAGCACTGTGGAGTCCGTGTGGTATGTGGCAAACTAGGGAATGCCAGTTTACTTTATTGAGTGAATGACTTGTGGCACCTGTATTCAACAGGTTATTAGAGTCTAAAATTAGAGCTATGCAAAACTCAAGTCACATATATAACCTCCCTTCCTCTAACTTCATGCTGAACAAGAACCTCATGATGGTACAACAAGATAAGCCTGTCTCCAGGTCATGTCATACAGTGGATATTTGTCATAATCATTGCTGCCCTGTATTTTGTGGACTCCTATCTTACATTTTGATAGTTTTTATCATTGATATTTTCATCTTCCAACGTAGAAGAAAGCAAACTTGCATTCCAAGCTGCCCTTTAGGCTAAGGCCAGACATGTGAACCAGGTTCCACCAAGGAAATGGGCCACATAAGGAGAAAGGTCACATTCAGAATCTTCCTTTCCAGGGAGAGTGGCAGGATATGATTGGACCTTCAGGAATGGTGGTATTAACAAAGTTCTTAACAGTAAAATCCTGTGGTCAGCCTGACTAGCTCAGTGTCTTGTGCTCTGTGTCCACCAGGTAGGCTGGGATGCCACACTCACCATACCAGTAGGATTAACTTATGAGTGGTTCAGTGTTGGCATTTGAGTTTTCTTCATGGTTGTAGAGCCTCTGAGCTTGAATCACATAGGCTCTGAGTTTCTGGAAATTCTGTGAGTTTCACAATCTGTGTAATAATTTTCTTCTAGCTGCAACTAGCTAGAATTGGTTCAATTGCTTGCAACTTAAAATTCTGAACTACTTGGGTACACATTTCTTTTCTTACTGTGAATGAATAAATGATATTCTGTTTTTGGTACACATTTCTTTTCTTACTGTGAATGAATAAATGATATTCTGTTTTTTTTCCTGATTTTAGCCCACCCTGGGACACTGATGAGATCCAAGTTTCTGAGGCTGCAAGGCAGACAGTGTCAGGTCCTGGACCCTGGATAATGATATATTTTCTAAAGAAAATGCCATTGGAGAAATGTCTTCTTGATCATATGGCTTTCTCCAGGTAGCACTCTTAGTACTGCTGTATTTTATTCTTATTCCCCATTTATAACCTTTATTAGTCAGGGTTCTCCAGAGAAACAGAACGAACTGGATTTATATAGCTACATAGAAACAAATTTATTATAAAGGATCAGCTCACATGATTATGGAGACTGAGAAGTTCCACAATCTATTGTGTCTGCAAGCTGAAAACTCAGGAAACTAGTGGTGTAGATTCAGTCCAAACCCAAAGGTCTGGGAACAGGGTAATCCAGTGGTGTAAGTCCCAGTCTGAGTCTAAAGGCCCAAGAACTGGGAAGGGCCATTGGTGTCAGTCTTGGTTTGTGGCCAAAGGCCAAAGAACCAGGAGAAATAACATCTGAGGGCAGGAGAAGATGGATGTCCCAGCTCAAGCAGAAAACAAATTTGCCCTTTCTCTTCTGCCTTTTCATTCTATTCAGGCCCCAACAGATTCGACGATGCCCACCCACATCGGTGAGGGCAATTTTCATTACTCAGTCTATCTATTGAAATGCTAATCTCTTCTGGAAATACTCTCACAGACACACCCAGAAATAATGTTTTACCAGCTATCTGGGCATCCCTTATCCAGTTAAGCTGACACATAACATTAACTGCCACTCAAGCTCTTTATATAGTTGCTAGAATTGAGAGGGCCATACTTCTGTAGTGATCGTATTGGTTCTTCTTTCCATCTTGGCTTTTACACTGCTCAGATAACTTTATCACCCTGTTCAAGAATACTTAATAGCTTCCTGACACCTATGGGGAAGATTCCAGACCCTGGGCTTCAGCATTTAAGCCTTTCCACATTATGGTACCACTTTCCAGCTGAGTTCCCAATACTCTATTACCAGTATCAAATTACATTGTTTGCTTTCTCTTTGATTTTTTTTTTTAACTCTGGCCATTGCTTTTGCTTATTATCTCCATTTGTAGCAATCTGTCCTACATCTCTGTCTACCAGAATCTTACCCCTCACTCTCCATTCAGATTCTATTTCTTCAGTGAAGACTTTTTAATGACTCCCTACAGAAATATTTGCTTTATCAACTGTAATCTTCTTTACTGTTGAGAACATTTATTCTGTCATGCCTTGAACAAGAATTAGTTTGTCTATTTAGACATTTTCCTAATTATATTGCAGACTCCTTGAGGACAGGACCATGTCTTACCATTCATTTTGTTTCTTCTTGTATGATTGAATACTGACCCTTGAATTTGGTACATACCAACACAGTCAATGAATAAATTAATTAGTGAATTGTTCACAGTAGATACACTATCTGGCAAAACAAAAACCAAAAAAAGCGTTTTTTTTTTTTTAGAAATATCTTAGAATTTTGCTAGACCTTCAAGATTGGGCTATTCTTGTAGACCACTGATAGGATCATAACACTTTGTCGGTGTGATGTATAAATGTAGAGACAGATGAATTTATCGTATTGGAGGAATATTATGTTCTAGCCACACTCTAATGTTAAATTGTGGGTAAGAGAAAAGGCTTGTCCTTCCTTTAACATGTACCTTAACACGTAGACTCAGTAGTGGGTTTTGGTCCCTTCAGAGGGGTTGTGGGAACAGAGATCTTAGGATTACAAAGTCCTGGTTTCTGTAGTGTTGATTCTGCTATAAACAGAATGAGAAGGAGTGACTATGGGCAAGTTATTTATCTTCTCTGGACCTTAGTTTCCTCTTCTAAAAGTTGGGTCATGATATTTCTGCCTCACTTGATTTCTGAAAGGCCAAATAAAACATGAATACCTTGGAAGTGAAGAAGGGGAAGGTGAGGATAGAGATCAGTGGGAAGGGGAGAGAAAAAGGGAGTAATGAGAAGAGAGGAGGAAATGTGGTGGGATAGAGAATGGTATAATACAACTGGAAATGGCCTAGAGACACTATAGATGGAGTGTACCCTCTTCCATTTGAAAAATACCAGGGCGTCTTTCTGAAAGTGTTTCTCAGGTCTGTACAGAGACTTCTATTTGCCTATCAAGATTTCATTCTCTACTCTTCTTCACGATCAGAACCCCTGTGTGTTAGAGGGAACCACCTTGGAAAGAGTAAGTGCTTTTTCATGTGTTGCTTTCCTCTCGAGCCTGGGTCTGGGGTCTAGGAAACTCTGCATGCCTTGGAGAATCAGTACTGTCAAAAGAGCAATTGTGAACTTTCTCATAAAAAAAAATCACAATTTGGTTCAGGGCTTATATAAATAACATGAAACTGGGGGCTTTTTATGGCTTAGGATATAAAAAGATCTCTCTTTACCTGTTATCTCCTGGGGAAAGCCTTCTTTTCCCTACCTACCTTTTCTTCCTTCCTTCCTTCCTTCCTTCCTTCCTTCCTTCCTTCCTTCCTTCCTTCCTTCCTTCCTTCCTTCCTTTCTTCCTTCCTTCCTTCCTTTCTTCCTTCCTGTGTTGGTAAGTAGCAGAGAACAATGCCAAGATTTTCTAAAAGACTTATAACAAGAATGTGAGTTTATTCCGTGAGCTCAGGACAGCACATTTTTACCTACTCTTACCTTTGCTCATTACTGCTGTAGCCTCCTCTTCTTTTTCATTATGATGATGAATTTTCATCACGCTGCTTCCCAAATGAGAAAAGATTTTAAAACAGCCAGGTACAGTCTCATCCCTGTGGTCCTGCTTTGTACCAGTCAGACCAAGAACAGGGCAGAACATTTCCTCTTCATTATCACCTCATCATTCAGTTCCCCCTGTCTGAGTAAGGTCAGTGAGGTGGGGCTCTGAGCTGAGTGTAGGAACTGAAGTGCTAATGAAGAGATAGTGTTCAAGCATGGATCCTGCCCTCTCACTCAGGCCCCATTGAAAATGGCACCATCGTGAGATTATTTTTCTTCTTATTGCTAAGTTTGAAGGAATTTTGATGCTGCTGTTTTCTGGATATAGATGGCTTTAGTTCTAAGCAATAAACTGTCCTATGGAGAGGGAAATTAACAAATATTAGGTTGATGCAAAAGATGCTTACCTCTTTATGAAAAAAAGACATAATTTGTGTTTGGGGAAATGTTTTAGAGAACAAGGTATAGCAATCAATCTGGTATATAAACCAAGTTTCTGTTTAACAAGCAAATCAGGGCACCCGCTATGTTTTAAGCTTTGGGCTAGGTGGTAAGAATAAAAATAAATATTTAACATTTATTAGGTGCTTTCTTTAAGAGAGGTACCCTGTGCTAAGAGCCTTTGTGATGGTTTTATACTTTGTTGACTTAGCTAAATTAGAACTATAGTTCTCAAATTTCCTTCCTGGCATGGTTCTGGGTTAAGGTTAACTACAAGAGAGATTTGCATAAGATTTGGAAGGCAGAATTGAAACAACAACCGGTGTGCTCTGGAGGGCTGCTGTAGCTCGTGCACTTCATCAGTGACCAGCCGTTCACCTCGCTGGTGTGGGACGGCAGCTGAGCCTTCAGATCTTCCAACACCCACAGAATCTCGTCTTTCATCCCCCGAACCAGATGTACATGCATCTTTATGGTGATGGAACTGCATCTTTGAGGTAGAGGTGATGAAAAACATGTGTGGGCTTAGTTTGTCCTGTAAGATCAGGTTTGTCCTTATGGGTTCCAATTTTCCCTCTCTCTTCTACTTCATATCTGGCTTTTCTGACTGCTGCCTATGCTGACCAATAGTCACTCCAGCTCCACACCCAGATATAGAGCCAATAGTCCTCTAACGCACCTCACCAGGTGCTTTGTGTGGTCTCTGTTAGTGACTTCTCTGTGATCCTCCAGCTCCCCTTCTATTACTAGTTTCTCCTACAATAGTATCAGGTTTAATCTGTATAGTCAATCTCTTATCCCATATCCCTCAAGTGACATTGGTTTGGGCACCAGCAAAGGCTTGAAGGGTCTCAAGGAGACTAATAGTGAAGGTTTGAAGGGCAGTTGGGAAGTTAATATTGGAGGATGGAGAAAAGGCAACCCATGACACGTAATGATGGAAAGTTTGGCAACACTGTGGCCTGCAGGAATTTGAAAATAGAAAATACGCCTTAATGAACCAGTAGATTTGGTTAAGGAATGTTGTAAGTGATAACTGGTTTCTTTTAACAATGTATTATAAGGTAGAGATAGAGATAAGCTTTAAAGGGAATAGTTAAGTTTTTCACCAGAATTTAGAAGAAATGTAGAGGACCAAAGCAAAAGCCAGCAAATCACCTCAAAGCAAGACATGCTCTCAGGGAAAGGGACAAACTCAGGGTAGTAAAATATTGTCATAGGGTCAAAAAAAAGTCAAAGGTATGACTGTAAAACTTGATGTTAAAAACTCAGAAGTACTAAAGGGTGTGTCTGTAGACCTCAGGTAGATAACAAGACTTCTAAGAATCTTAATGATGTGCCTCTTAGATGTTCTTGGCTTGACAACAGAGCTTTTAAGACTTTTAAGAGACTTGTTTCATAGCCACCTGGCGCATGGTGGAAAGGGCTTATCATAGAAAGAGATCTGGATGTGACTTTTGCCCAATAGAGTAGAATATAATTTGGTATGTAAGAAGCATAAATTTTTAAAAGAACATGAACTGAAATGAACAGAGATAACTTAAATTGAAAAGAGGCCTCTGGGTTTTTAAATTAGAAGTAGGAAGAAAGTAGACCAGAAAGAGGCTGAGATAGTTACTTAACAGTTAATCCAAGCCTTTTTGGAAAAGGAAGGATGACTGAGAGTGTGGGGCCAAGAGCCCAGACAGGCAGAGCCGAGAGTCACCTTATATGACTGCCTCTCTACCTGATGGTTTTTCCCAGTAACGGGGAGCTTGCTCAGCCCATTTAGGAGAGCCAAGATGTGCCATAAGCCTACTACTCTCAAGGACAACCCTCAAACAATGAGAACAGTAGTCATTGGATAAATACTCTAGCTTCCATGTTTCTTGATAAGCTTATCTTCATAGACTATCAGAGTCTCTACAGTGGAAATGAGCCACAGCTGTCAACAGTAATAATCTACTCGTTAACATATTTTATTGACTTTTCTCATTTTACTTCCCACTTTTACCGTTCTTTTATATATACTTCCTGCGATCCTTCTCTAAATAAACCACCTGCACCCAATTCTTGTCTCAGGGATCAGTTTTGGAGGAATCCAAATTAAGAACAGGAGGGAATGATTACCCGTGATTGGGAATATCTGAGGTCATGTCTCAGAAGGGATCTCAAGGATTAAGGAACCTACCAGGCTAGCTGGATGTGTCAGTGTCTGGAGGTGAGAAATGGAGTGCTGAATTGCGGAACTGTTAGTAGTTTGTATTACTAGCTGATACAAAGCCTTTGTGTGGAATAACATAAAAGTGCCCTTCTCTGGACAAATGCCACTTGCTGAACATATACATATTTATCTGAATTAGAAAAAGGTGCACAGGGAGGAAGGGGCACCCCTTCCCCTAAAAAGATGAAGCCTATCACCAGAGATTGCAGCTTAGCTCATTGGTTGGTTTGGATGTCAGCTTCCTCTTGACCCTTGTGCAATGTGAGAAGATGAGTCTGGGCAGGTAGGAAGAGCTGTTGTGAGATGGGCATGCAGGCTGTGCTTAAGAGAGGTACCCTGTAGGTAAAGAGCTCTGTTAAAAAGTTTTAAGTGACCTCATTAGGTTTGTGTTTTAAAAAGCATATTATGTCTGCCTAAGATGAGCTTAGGGTTAGCATCAACACAAAAGGCAATGATGACGAGGGCTTGAAATAAACAATGTCTTTGGGGATGGGAAGTAATGGACATCTTTTCTAGAATTTGGGAAGGTAGAGTGGATAGGCACTGATGACCGACTAGTCAGGGGTGGGGGTCAGGGGCAGAGGAAAATATGGCAGACATTTTCAACAAATTGTGGTTCTTGTAATTCTGTCTGGTCTCTACATTCCCCAGCCTCCTTGCAATTAGGTGGAGACCTGTGGCTAATTACTGCCTCATGGGCTGTAATTTGAAGAGATATATGAAATATATTCAAAGAGATCCATGTAGTGTAAATGAAAAAGAAATCATTCTGGTTAAGCCATTTTGGTTTGTCACTGCAGCATAACCTAGGCTATTGTGAACCACCAGGAGACCTCAAGAGTGATGCGTAGCTTTTGACAAGGATGTCTGGGTGGATAGGGAGGTCACTGAGGTATCCTGGAATGTAGGGGTGCTATGTCAAGAGAAGAGAGATACATTTTCAGGTCATTAATGGAGAGAATCGTTAGTGACTTTTCTGGAAATAAAATCATCAAGACAAGAGCAACAATTGCACTGGATTCATTGAATATCTACTCAATGTCCTGGCCTGTGCTGATGCTGGGAGGGAAAAAAAGAGTGCTTCAGGACCTATAGCCTTTGCCTCCTGTGAACTCGTAGTCTGAATGACAAGATGAGGTGCGTCTAGAAGAAAGTCAAACAAGCATGTCAAGCAAGTGGCCTAGAGAGAGAGAGAGAGAGAGACAGTTTCCGTACCCAGGGATGAGGACGTAACTGAGCAGAAGAGGTAGGTTTAAGGTTCCTTCAGTCAGATCGAAGAGAAGGGTACCCACTGGGACATGCTACCCCACAACAGGAAAACCAAGCTTAATACACATGTGTCGTAAAGGCTCTAGAGAAGTTACAGGGAAATATAAAATATAGCCTAAGCCCGATGTGTATTTGTAGCAGTGAAGACAACTGAAATGAACACAAATCCCACATCAATGGTGATCCAGATTTTTCAAGCACTGACCTATCATTTTAGATTTCCTTCCCCTCGTCTGCTCCCTAAAGATAGACTCCTGGATATTCATGTGATAAATATCTCTATGGGCTGGTGATTGAAAGGGATACTGGTGCTAGGGGATGCTATATTGCTTAAAAAGGAGAATTAGTATATATTTTTTTATGCATCTTTTATTCTTAGCCATCATCAACAATCCTCCGAACAGGAGCATGCGAATATACACAACAAACTCATTCATTCATTCATTCATTCATTCATGCTCTCTCTCTCTCTCTCTCTCACACACACACACACACACACACACACACACACACGTCCTTCCGGACTCTCTAATCCCCAGTCAGAAACACAGAGCTCTGGCCATAAGTGCACAGAGAGTACCACCTTGAATTCCTTCCTACTGTCATGGGTTACTCTACAAGAAAGCATGGAAAGGCAGATTTTTTTTCCTATGAGGGTATTTTTGTTAATCTATTGTTAGCAGAACCTGCAGGGTTTGTAATCTATGTGATTATTTTATTTAACACCAGGATATATAGCTGTATCAGCATTAATGCTTCTCACTTGGGCTGTCTCTACCCTCCTCCCCACTCTGGTGGATGTCTGAACATCCGGCCCCCCAGTGCTGTGGAGGCTATTAAATTAGCTTAGACAGCAGGTGGGCACTAAAGAAATTGGAAAACAACAGCTGATCAAAGTCACGGTGCCCTGTGAACTCTTGTGAGGGGGATGTGAGGTATAGACTCTATCATGAGATACACGATCTCCTCATCTGTGGCCCTAGAAACACCAGCTCCAAAGTATCTTATGAGGAAAGAAAGAGGAGTACTGGGCTCTTAGCAACCCCTGTAGCATCATCTCTGCATGGAGTCATCCAGCCTCCACGGCCTATCTTGGGCAACGTGTGTGTGTGTGTTGCGGGAGTGGATATGGAGTGATGATTTTTCCCTCATATTGACCCAAATCAAGGAGCTTCCATGCTACAAGAATGTCGACAGGACTGAGAGAGGGTGGGAGAAAGGAAATAGTAAAAAGAGCCAACATTTTTTGGGTATCTACCTATATGCCAGGCATTGTGCTTTGCCTGCAGTGTTAAGATGTGATATTTCCTTTAGTTTTTCTAACAACTCTATGATGTAGGCACTATTGTTTGCATGAATTTTACAGAGGAGGAGACTGAGGCACAGAAAAGAAGCAACAATCAGCATTTGAACCTCAGCAGTCTCACTCCAGAGCTTGTACTCGTCAGTACTCTGTTGGCGGGCAGCAAAAATGGACGAAGGGGTAGCAGCAAATAGAGAAGTGACTAAAATGGGTAACTGCTAATGGGCAGGGATAAACCACAGCCTAGTCTCTGGAAAAATACCAAAGCAGGACCTAGAAAGTTCAGTGGAACTGAGCAAAGAGAACTGTTACTGCCTTGGGTCTTTGGCTCACTAGGGAGCATGATGTAGATAAGAGCTACCTGGCTCTGCAGACATTATTTTACCCCTAAGCCCTCTTCTTACTGAAGACATAGTCCTTGGATTAGGTGGTTTGGGAGAAGAGATAATTTTCCCAGAGTCTTCAGAATGGCTAGACTAGACTAAGATGAACCTGAATCAGCAGCTACAGCAGCACATGGAGCAGTGGTGGGGGCCACAGAGAGCCTGGTCTGGTTACTGTTGTCATCACTGACACCTTCTTTTGAATGTCAAGTTCCCAGTAATAAATATGGTAATAGTAGTAAAGCTACTATATATGTGACACTTTATTAGATGCCAGGCACTGTTCTAAGTACTTCTCCATACTAATCACTTAATCCTGACAATAACCCTATGAGGTAGGTGTTGTTATTTCTGTTTTATAGATGAGGGAACCGAGGCACAGGGATGCCCAAAGTCAGCTAGAGAGAGAGGCAGAGCTAGGTTTTGACTCAGACAGCCTAGCACTGGTGTTTAAGCCTTTAATACTTCAAGCCACCTTCTGGGGCTTGCCCTCTGAGACATGTGGATGTTGGCGAATGAGAAGTCCTTGCACCCAGCTAAAGAGCTATGCACATTAGCAGAGGAGAAACATTCTGCGTGTTAGTCAAGGAGAATAGTACTGCTGGAGCAGGGTATGACACATGAATGGGGGGATGTGGCTGGAGCTTTCTGTGATCCCTGGGGGAGGTGTATGTGTGAGCAATCTCTGCTTTCTCAGTCTGGTTCTTTCAAGATTCTACTTTGGTCACTATCAGCGTAAGTAATTCCCTTTAGGCCAAGGGGACAGCAGACATTGTCAGTTTGGAGAAGTGGCATGGTTAAGCTATAAATACACCACCTTGCCACGGATTCTGAGCCTGCAACCTCTGTTCTCTGTCCTGCTGGAAATCTGTTAACAGAAGGCTGAGAAGCTGATCCATGCCATGGGTGATGTGGAGCTTAACACTGTGGGAGAGGAGGGTCTAGTTTGCATCATGGGGACTCGGAGGCACCATGGAAGGAAAAAAGCGCAAAGTAAGAGTCTCCTCAGGGGGAGAGAAAAAATGGGCAGAGTAACCTACCCAGAGCTTAGGGCAACCTCACTTCAGGTAGAAAAATAACGTAGGGAAGCTACTGCTTATCAAACATCCTCCATTTTTTAGGGGGGCCAGGAACCATATATATATTGTCTCATCCAGTCTTTTCAACTTCTGTGAGAGAGTGGTGGTAGTTTATTGTTCTTATTTTATTTGTAAGGAAACTGGAGCTCAGAGAGGTTAAGAAACATACCCAAGGATGCCCAGCTAGTTAAGGACAGAGCTGAGATATGAGACCAGCTGAGATTTGGCCTTTAGAATCCACTGGTACCTGTGGATGCTAATCTAGCACAACCATTGCTCTGTGCAGGTAAACCAAGGCACCCTGCTAGTCTCTACAGGTAATCTAATATATCCTGCTGCTCTATGTAGGTAAACCATCATACCTCACTGATCTGTGCAGGTAAACCAGTACATCCCACTGATCTTTGCAGGTAAGCCAGCATACCCCATTGCTCTGTGAGGGCAACCTGAGAGTTATCAGGCATGATCTTTTAACTGGTGGATGAGATTTTACAGGAGAGGACACAGAGAGAAAGCAAAATGCTCACTTTACAAAGTGAACATTATAGGGAAAGTTGAAAGCACCCTGCAGAGATTTAGCTCAGGATAGAGAGGCCTAGAGAGCTGCCTCCATATAGCCTTGAGGATATATATGAAAGTTTCCTTGGTGGCACTTTAAAGATGTATTTGTCCTCAAAATAGGAGATGAGGGATATCCCAATTGTATTTAGGTCAGAGTCTAATGGGAAAATTCCTTTTTTTTTACTGAAAAGGGAATTACACCCTGGAGATTGTAAACCAGAGTCCTTCAAGTAAAAGTAAAATGCCTATTAGGGTACTGAGGGTTGTCAAATCAGGCTGGGCTTCCCAGCCCTAGTCTGTGAGCTGCATGAAATACAGACTTCTGGCTCCATGTCAGACTTACAGGCATCTGGGAAATGAGCTGCAATGTAATTTTGACTCATCGGAGATTGATGTCCACTGCCAGAAGTTTTAAACCTGCTCTGGAGCTATAATTTCCAAGTATGTGTAGAGTTCTTCAAAGCCATGGCCAGTCAACTACTTAGGCATTCTACTAAATTAGGTTTTCTTAACCTAGAGTTCATTGCTGGCTTCAAGGGGCCCAAGATTCCCATAACTTTGGAAGTAAAATTCTGTGTGTATGAGTGTTTTTGTGGAGAGAGAGTCTATTATATCTATCAGATTCACAAAGAGATCCGTGATTACGACAGTCTAAGAACCTCAGCAGTATATGTTTTGGCAACTGCTCTGAGCCATTTAAGATTCTTTAAAAAAAGGCTCATTGATTTATTGATATGTTTTTGGTTCTGTGTGTGTGTGTGTATTGGTGTGATTGGTGGGGTACAGAATGATGCTACTCAGAGAAACCACTCAAAGTATTCATAATACTTAGCTCAAATTTCTCAATAAAAAGTTATACATGGTAAAAAAAAAAAAAAGAAAAAGAAAAAGAGAGAAAGAGAAACCAAACCATTTAGAAAATGAGCAAAAGGCATGAACAGACGTTTCATTGAAGAAGATATACAGATGGAAAAAGACATGAAAAGATGTTCGAGATCATTAGCCATTAGGGAAACACAAACTCAAACCACAGTGAGATATCACTGCATATCTATTATAATGGCTAAAATTAAAAGTAGTGACTGGTGAGGATTCAGAGAAACTGGATTGCTGGTGTGAATGTAAGATGATACTGACATTCTAGAAAACTGCTTGGTGGTTTTTCAATGCAACTAAACATAAAACAGCCATAGAACCTAGTGATCTCACTCTTGTGCATCGATCACAGAGAAATTATAATTGACGTTCACACAAAAATTTGTACATGCATGTCCATGGAAGCTTTATTCACAGGAGCCAATAAGTAGAAATAACCTAGATGTCCTTCATTAGGTGAATGGTTAAACTATGGTACAGCCTTATAATGGAATATTACTCAGCAATAAAAAGAGTGAACTACTGATACATGCAGCAACTTGGATAAATCTTCAAGGAATTTTGTTTAGTGAGAAAAGCCAATATTAAAGGTTACATACTGTATGCTTCCATGTATATGACATTCCTGAAATGACAAAATTATAGAAATGTATAACAGATTAGTGGTTGCCAGGGGTTAAAGAGGGTGTGGAAGGGAGGGAGGCATGGCTATAAAAGGGCCCGTGAGATACTCTTTCATCAATGGAAATGTTTTGTATCTTAACTGTATCAAGGTCAATACTCTGGTTGTGATGTTGTACCATGATTTTGTAAGATGTTATTACTGAGGGGAAACTGGGTAAAGGATAGATAGAACATCTCTACATTATTTCTTGTAACTGTGTGTGAGTCTACAATTATCTCAAAATTAAAAATTAAAAAAAAATCATATCCACCCACAAAAGGGTAAAGATTTACCACCACTAAGACTATTCCAAAGAATGTTCTCTGTGCTATGAATGCCATTCTGAGAGAAGATTTGCATAAGAGCCTGGGGTAGTGGTGACAATGCCAGGACAATGTGCAGCCTGCCAGGGCTCTTGGAAAGGACCACTAATCACCTGGGTGCATCAGCGCTGGTTAAACCATCGGCTTCATCACTAGCATGACTCTGTAAGAGAGAAGATATGGTTCTGCAGGATCTTGTATGTCGTTTTGTTTACTATCTTCCAGCGTCTTGGGAATCTGGGATACTGTCCAGTATGGGTGTGATCTTCTTTGAATGAATCAGTCTGGGTCACATGGTCAAATGAAACTGAAGGGGCTTAGTGAGTGTGAGTTTTGTGTACATGTGTATGAGCCTGCATGTGCATGAAAATCACATTTGCGGTATGCCAGCAACAAGTTGGCTAGGTGCCTTTATGTGCATTATTCCACTGAATTCTCATGACAATCCTGAGCCAGACCTTCTTATTCCCATTTTACAGATGAGGAAGTGAAGGCTTGGAGGCTTGGAAAGGCTTGGAAAGTAACTTGCCTTAGGTCACATAACTAGAGAGTAGCATAGTGAGTACTGAAACCAGAGTTTTCTGACTTTAAAATCCATGGATACTTCCAGCTCACCACGTGCAAGTCTTCATAAGTGGTCACCTGCAAAGGGAAACTTGCAGGAAGCAAAATTGGGAAGGAAACCTGAAGACTTTTTCTTCTCTGAGCCTAAGTTTTAAGCTGGTGGTTGAATGACAGTGGATTTAAAGCAAAGCTATGTCAGGGAATCTTCCTGAACAAAAGTAAAAAGAAATGGTTTTTCAGAATCCTTGTGGAACCAAAGGCATAATGATTCCTCTAGGCTTTATCAGCACCTTCCTCTGGTTCCACTGTCTTGGTTCCATGTGCTAAGGAGAGTTTGTGATTGTGCTGTGAGTTTGCCCTGCTGGCCTGTTCTCAGTCTGCTTCCCCTCCTTGGCTGGCCTCTGGGGCCCACACCAGGTGACCACAGGCAGTTTGATGCTGCTCATCAGTGAGGGGCAGATGGGACAGGGGTGGTATTCCTTGGAACAGTGGCCTCAGGAGTCCCTCTATTCTGCCCTTTCCCTCTTCCCAAAGGAAATAAAACTTGGTAGAACAAATGAGTAAGACCAAGATGTAACAACACAGCACTGTTTAAAAACAAAATGGTAATGATGTAGCAATAACACAACAGCAAAAGCCTGAGCAAAGGTGACACCTAATAGTAGTAATGTTACCAAAGTAATGATGGACACAAGAATAACTGCCAACTAAAAATGTCATGTGTTTACAATTTCATTTATTGAGCATTATCCCTAGTCACTGTGCTGATCATTTTACATGGGCTATTGTAAATTCACCCAACAACTCACAAGGTAGGTACTATTATTTATTATTTTCATTTTGTGCATGAGAAAATGAAGACAGAGGAGCTAAATCACTTCTCCAGGTCACACAGTTAGTGTAGGAGGAACCAGATTTCAAAGCCAGGTAAGTGAACTCCAGAGCCTTCTCTTTACCACACTCGGCTATCAACTCAAAACAGTATTGATGATGCCTATTACCTGAGCATCTTCCTCAATGATTTAGCAGTAGAAGCTCTGTGACTTGTCCCAGTGTTGCATGGCAGCCAGATTTCTCAGAATTCCGAATTAATGTGTTTCATAACTCTAGCGATGTGCTAATTTAAATTTGGGGATACCAAACCTTAGTTACCCTCAGTAACTTGATGGATTATTAAGGAACCCTTTGATTCAGGTAAATATTGGAAGATTCTTGAATTAAACAGCGTTTTAAGAATCAAACAAATGACTTGCATTTTTATAAGTGTTTGGAGCCATCAGGATGTCCTAGGAGCCCAGATCACACTTTGAGAAATATTGATGTACAGGACAGAGTTGGGATTGCTGGGAAGATCATTTCCTTAGTACCCTCTCTGGTGAAATTCCCTAGGGACTCAGTAGAAACAACGCCCCATAAGTTTTATTTACAGCCAGAAGTCTGGGAATTTGCTTAGCTTATACGATCATGGCAGTGCATTTGTGTTGCTGACCGGAGTGGTCAGACATTCCAGCCAGTCTCCCCAGAGACCCTAATTCAGGACTAGTTCTTGTGAAATAGTTTGGGTTATGCCTTGCAGCTCAGAAGCCCTTGAATTTGCATGCCTGGACAAGGAATGGGGGCATTATCTCACCAAAAACTTAATCATATTTTCTCTGACACCTGGAGAGACCCTTGTGACAGTCAATACTTTAAAGTAGATGGTCTCAAGCTCTTGTTAGGAGAGATTTTCAGTAAATAAAGAAAATGAAAATTTTGGGAGGATTCAGCATTTCCCATTTATAATTATCTTTTTGAGGTCCCTTTGTAATTATTCTTTTAAAAAAATATCTTCTGTATTAGCATATTTAATCTAAATAGTTTAATAGATAATGGTTTGCTCCAATTAGAGATGAATAAGTTTCCTGTGTAACCCCCTTGGAAAAGATTGTTTTGTGCTTTGATACATTGATGGAGTGAACACCAAAAAGCAAGGTAGAAAGGCAGGATTGTGCAGACATTGTCAGGTAATGATGCAAATTCAATTTAAGCCCTTCCAGCTTTATGTCACAGGCGAACATCAAACCGGCCATTCTGCATTTTGCCAGTTTCCTTAAGCTAGGCTGTTGGTTTATTCGTTGATGTCCTATACTGTGCCAGAAACTTATCAGGAGCTGAGCATGGTAGAATGAAAATAACAAGTGTCACAATTTTCACAAGCTTACAGTTTGTGGAGAGACAGACTTTCATCAAATAATCACAAGTGAGTTTTACTTCCCAACTGAAATGAGCATTAGGAAGCAAAATAACATGGTTTCAGGAGAGTGTGCAAAGGAGTATTGGGAGATTGTTCTTCATGGATCCTTCACGTTTCTGCAGGTGTTGTGACAGCTTTTGCTCTGGACTGTCTTTTCAAAGATATTTGTAGAGCAACTAGCCTTAGAAGGTAGAAATAGAAGTAGTATCTCCCTCTGCAGCAGAGGGAGCATTGTTTCCTGGTCAATACAATAAACATAACTCCTTTTGGAAGATTGGGCAGGTTTGCTAGTAGCCGCTTATAAGATTGGGAGTTTCCTAAGATTGGGGTTCCTTAGCTATTGTGCAAACCCACTGCATGTGCAGTATCCATCCGGGCCATTCTGCAACTCCCTCATGGGACTTGTGGCTTGAGGGTGAAGGTGATCTGATGCAAACATGGAGGTCATGCTGCTTGCAGTGCAGTGAATAATAAAGACCTATGTTTCAGATCCACAGATCTTGTGTCTTCTGCCAGCATCCATGAAAACTGTGGCAGGCTAACATCACTTGAAAATAAGGTAAATTCCCAGATCTTCTAGAGTTCTTGGCACAAATGGAAGTAGGACCAGAGCCCAGTGTCACTCACAGAAAGCTGTTTGCAGGCTCATTGGTACAGAGATGGGAAGCAAAGATAAGTCACCAGTGAATGTTTTTCTTTTGGGGCAGAAAGTGAATAAGGCCAGAGCCACCATCCTGACAGCTCTCCCACCTCTCTACCCACAGAGCTGGAAACCCTGTTTCCTATTGCTGTAGAGTATGCAGAAGGGTAGAAAAAGGATAAGGTGCTGGACTGCTAAGCACCTTAATTAATATTCATTAATATTAAGCTAAGAGATGGGGGAGCAGATCCCATCTCCCCAGACTTCATCAAGAAGTGATCAGGTTCTTGGGGACCAGTAACAGCTATTCCTCAATAACAGATTCAGGGTCTGAGACTGCTCCTGAACTTCTGAACTCAGGATTTAGCCACCTTCAAACTTCTAGTTTCTATTTTTTATGAAATGTGAAGATATTTGTCTCTTCTCCTTTCTGTAGGCTTGGTCAGGACCATGTAACGCCACCCACAGCTGTATAAAGTTTAAAATACTGAGGGAATGAGGTAAGGAGTGAGGGATTGGCTGAGTCAGGTCCCAGGGCTGGGTCTTGATTTTCTCATTTTGACAAGCCTCTGAATGCCTTTTTTAAAATGGTAGTTTTCCTTACAATATTTTCCAATGACAGGTTTACATAAAAAATTTTGTATTTCAAAAATAGATCATTTTAGCAAGGAAAAGTGAAAGAACCTGGCATGGTTATGAGTGTGCAAAGCTCCTCTCAGCTTTCCTCCATGTGTTTGAGTCTTCTAAATTATGTTAGACTATTGAAGCAAAAATTATAATACTGTCTGATGTGGTTCGAAATGTATGTAAAGGAAATATTGAAAATTATGTCATACAGGGGGAATAGTAAAGTTTTTATACTTCGTGGTGTAGAAACTGGTAAAATATCAACACCAGTATACTCGCAGGACTGAGGATAGCTAGGCCGTTTTCAATTCAGTACCAGGTGCAGTCCCTGCACTCCATAGATATGCCAAAAATATTTTATGAATTAACCAACGAGAAAAAAAAAAATCCGAAGGTCACAAGCTTGAATCAGTCTGTTTTTCCTAACATCACTCTACCCATTAAGCAGTTCTACCCCAGACAGACATCCCTCAGGAACCCCAGAATTTCCCCTCAGGTGGTGTCTAGCAATTGCTAAATTTCTTTTTGCTCTTAAGGAACCACTGTCCTTTGACTCAGGAAAATAAAACACTCTTAGAAGGGCTGGTATTGAGGAGGCAGGTATCAGTTAGGCCCCCTCAAGAGCACCCTGCATTCTGAGAGCTTCTCAGAAGCTGAAGAGAACATTTACAGCAGCGCATGAAACCTAGGCCAACTGTTTGTTGAGTACATTTCATTCTGGGCACAACATTATTTCCTTCAGCTCACATTTACCTTGATCTTCACTCTCAAATAGCTTTTAGCGTTTCAAAGGCCATACCCCTCCCTCTTCCCCTTTCCCCACTCCTTTTTCCTCTTCTTAACATACACACTTGTAGCAGATATTTTTTTTGGAAGGAATAAATTTTAAAGAGAGAAAAACATAGGCTCAGGAGGGAAGTATGGAATAGAAAATGAATACAAATGTAAGCTGTTTTGATACTTGTTTTATACCTACAACAAACAAGCGCAGAGAATGCCTTGTACAAAACACAATAAAGGTTTAACCACGGAGGTATTCCCTTAGCAAGGCTGAAGATTTCGGTGACTGGTATTTAGGTTTTAGGTTGCAGTCCTCGTTTTTGGATGGATCGATGGGGATGTGGCACCCAGTTTGCTGTTGCTGTGGCTTTTTCTGAGAACAAGAGAGAGGTCTGCCGGGCCCTGTCAATAGGACAGTCACATGTTCTACCTGTGTCATCTCTTTTTTTCCCTTCTGAGGAGATCACTTAACATTTCTATTTTTCTGATGTGGAGGGAGAAGGTCTGCCCTTGTTTCTAAAACTTTGTCACAGAACTTCACAGCCACAACAGCTATTCATGGCTTCTCACCTCTTAGTGGTATGGTTTATACATTTCTTTCCCACAGGGTAGAACAGACATTTAATATTTTCTCAAAAGTATCTGGGTGTGGTGGTAAGACCCATCTTGGGGCTCAGTGAGAGAGGAAAACTAACCTGAAACTGGTCCACGGTGTTCTGCAGCCGAAACCTACCTCTAAAATCTGTTAGTCAAATCCTTCTAATGTAGAAATCACTGGACAGTCAGGGACTGGGTTCCAGTCACTGACAGGATGTGAGACTTTGGGCAAATTGCTTAAACCTTTCTGAAGCTCAGTTTCCAAATTTATGAAGTGGCCAACAGAAGGTTATTCAATGATCTGAAATATGTGATAATGGACATCCAATGGCAGGCAGCCATTGTCAAGTTTTTCAGGTTGTTATGGCAAAGTTTCCATCTTCTCCCTGCCTTGCTGCTTTGTCTTATTAGCATGTAGTTGCCATTTCTGATGTCATCTCATGGTCTAAGATGGTTGCTGAAACTCTAGTCCTCCCTTCTGACTTTCAGAAGAGTAGGAAAGATGGAAAGAGCAAAAAGGTCATACTCTGCCACTAAGTCAGTGCCCTTTAAGCATATTTGCTACAAGGGAGGCTGGGAAATGTAGTTTTTTAGTTTGACCACAGGCGTTCTATTAGGATGAGCAGCAAAAGGGGAGGGCATGGGTACTGGGTGGACTACCAGCAGTTTCTGCCACAGGCAATGATGCAGCCTGGGTGGGTACAGGGAGTATCAGGAGTCAGAGTTAGGGGACCCTTGTCCAAGTGAAGGTGGGTGTTTTTCCTACAGCATTTTTTTTTTTTATTCTGTCAGTTATTTGGGCCTGAATATATTTTACCTTGTAGAGGGGAGTTTTTCAAGGCTCTGTTTGATCCAAAGTAGAAGATAGGAAGTTTATGTGGGAAAAAACCCACCCAGCCAGCAGTAGGGCACACATGATAAATTATTGCTGGATTGTGGGTAACAGCACAGGAGCTATGAGCAGTAATTCTCATCTCTCCTCCTCTTTTATGAACACAAGGCCACATGAAGTCCTTCACAGTGATAGTTGTTTTAGCATCATGGTTCAGAGTGGCTGACTTCTGGAGGATTTTAAAATACAATGTTATTTACCATTTCTCTTATCCAGATGATGCAACTGGGACAAGATAGTGACATTCTGATGGGAAAGTTCAGCTATACGGGCCCAAGATTTTTTCTACTTTCTTCTCTTTTATCCTTCATACTCCGTCAATAACATGAGTGGTTTTTTTCTCCACATATCTTCTGCCTTCACCCTTTTCTCTCTGGACATATTGCTAATGGGTCTGGGTTATTGCCCCCCTCACCTCCTAACATCCCACACTCATCCACTCATCTTAACTAACTTACCTTCCAGAGCAGATAACTCTTTATTAAATATGTTTTTTATTCTGTTCCCCACCTGCTCAAAACCTTTCTACTACTTCCTCTTTTTACATGAAATTATCTACTTATTCAAAGGCATAACAATGAAAATAGTTGGTGGATGAAGGTACAGATTACTCAAATGAATTACAGATTACTCAGGAGTGTTAGATTCCTCTGTAAAATGGCATGCCTAGGCTTTATTTTCTATACTGATGAAAAACTTAATCTTTAACACTTGCTCTCAGAGAACTAGAATAATGGCCCATGTTGTCTTTTGCATGGCTTGTTTCATATATTTTGTACAGCCCTATCAATTTTCTGCTGTGTGAGAGTGTGTGTGTTCTTGGCAGTTGGGTTGGCATGAGCTACCACCCCCCGTGCTATATTTATTCCTTCCTTTCTTCATTTATTAACTATTCTAATGTGTTTTTCCCCAGAATTTTCTCTTCACCAGGCATTGTGGTAGCCCTGGAGCAGAGATCTGAAGCCCTCTGCTCAGTTCATCCTTTAATTGCTGAACATGAGAAGCCCTAAGGGAGGGGCCCACATGGCCAGGGTGGCCTCAGACACATTGGGGGCTCAAGTGTTGGGTTTTTATTACCAATAAATAGTTCAATATATTTAAATAACTGGTACTGTTATCCTTGTGGGATCAGCTAAGTAGTAACTGTGGGTACAGTAATTGTGCTTCACAGGGCCACCAGTTACTGGTGTGCAAGGCATGCTCTGCTCAGCTCCAGGGGCATTATCCACTCAGAACAATTATAGATGTGTGGAGTTATAATAACTTTCTGGCAGACAGCAGTCAAGTGTTTCAAGGAAAGAATGCCTTTTTCTAATTTGCAATAAGTTGCCATTCGGGTTAGTGGTGGGGCTGGTCGCTGTGAAGATTAAATGGGATAACCCATCCCATGTGTTTAGAATAATGTAGGTTTATAGAAAAATCTCAGTGTAAGTCAGTTATCGCTCTATAAATGAAGTGATACAACACTGACAGTATACAAAGAAGTAGTTATTTATCATTCTACTTCAAACTTCTTGTACCATACTATTTGCAGGGTAAAATGAATTCACATTTGAAAAAACAAATTCTGTCTTTATATTTTCCTCCAGCACTAAAAAATTTTAAACATTCAGAAAAGTTGAGAGAATTATACATTGAACATCTATGTGCCCACGATCTAGATTTAAAAATGAACATTTTGCTGTATTTCCTCTGTCACGTATCTACCTATCCCTCTATTCATCAATTCATTTAAAAATGCATTTCAAAAGAAGTTAAAGGTGTCAGTATACTTTTCTCAAACTTCATGAATATCATTAACTAGAGTTCAATGTTTATCTATGGTTCTTTTTGTTTAAAGTAAATTTTACATACAATGAAGTATACAAAGTTTAAGTAACCATTTGATAAATTTTGACAAATGGCTGGAGGAGGTCATTGAGAGGACATGACCCACGAGCTGGACCCCTGCAGTAGGAGGCTCCTTACCCCTCCCCAATCTTTGAAATGTACCTTCCGCTCATGGTTTCCAGTGCTATTTTCAAGGACCCAGTGTTGAGAAAGTAATGTGTTATTGAGACCATCTGGACGGTATATGTGACTGAACTTGGTTAAAGCCTCTATATAAACGTTTAAGATTCTGGAGAGTGGGTGCAGAGATCTACGTGTCTTGAGGCTGCCCTGGTATGTAATGTCCCTTGCTTGTTAAACCTGCCATTTACCAATCTGGAGTGGTATGCCTTGTTCTTTGGTCTCTCCTTGCCGTGTGTGTGTGTGTGTGTGTGTGTGTGTGTGTGTGTGTGTGTGTGTTGGAGGCAGTTTGTGAACTAACACAAATGCATGCACTTGTGTAAATGAAAACATTGTCTTCACCTAGAAAATTCCTCATGTCCGTTTCCAGTCAATGACCACTGCCACAACCCTGAGTCAACCACTGTTCTGACTCTTTCACTATAGATTAGTTTTGCCTGCTTTAAAATTTCATATAAATGGATTGGTACAGTATTCATTCTTTTACGTAAGACTTCTTTCACTCAGCATACCGTTTTTGAGATTCATCTATGTTGTCGAATGTATTAGGCTTGTTCTTTTTAATTTATGAATAGTATTACATTATATGAACGTAACAATCTGTTTAGCTATTCTGTTTATGGACACCTGGAATGTTTTCAGTTCAGGGCTATTAAAGATAAGACTGCAGTGAGAATTCTGAACACATCTTTTTGTGGGCATATGCTTCCTTTTGGGGGGATAAAAATGTAGGAGTAAAATTACAGGGTAATAAGGTAGGTGTATGTTTAGTTTTATAAAAAGTTCAGACCTTTCCCCAAAGTGGTCATACTATTTTTTTGTTCCCACTAACACGTATAAGTGTTTACAGTTGCTCTGCATTCTTGCCACCATTTGGTGTTATCCATCTTTTTCAGTTTAGCTATCCTACTGGTTGTGAACTGGAATTGTGGTTTAATTTGCATTTCTCTAATGACTAATTTCTTGAGCACTTTTTTACACATTTCTTGCCATTCTTATACATTTTGTGAAGTGTCTGTTCTAATTGTTTACCCATTAATTTTTTTTTTTTATTTTGAACATTTAGACTTACAGGAAAGTTGCAAAAATAGTACAGAGTTTCTGTATATGCCTCATCTAGTTTCTTCTTATATGAATATCACAGATAACTATAGTAATATTATCAAAATTAGAAAATTATCATTTGCACAGCACTGCTAACTAAACTATAGACTTAATTTGAATATCTCGGCTTCCCTACTAATGTTATTTTTCTATTCCAAGATTCTGTCTAGAATTCCACATTACTTTTAGTTTTTATTTCTTATGCCCTTCCCCCACTTAAAAAATGGGTTATCTTTTTGTTAGTAAATTCTAAGTATACTTTATATATTTTTGATACAAGTCCTTTGTTAGACATACACTTTGAAAAAACTTTTTCCAGTCTATAAATTTAATGAGCAGACATTTTTAATTTTGATGAAGTCTAATTAATTAATTTTTTCTTTTATGATTATTGCTTTCGGTGTCTTATTTAAGAAATCTTTGTCTACCACACTTGTGAAGATAGTCTCCTGTTTTCTTTTAGAAAATGTGTAGTTTAGCTTCTATGTTTAGATTTATAAACTATTTAAAAATAATTTTTATGGATGGTGTATAAGGCTACTATATTTTTTCCTCATATGTATATCCAATTGTTCCAGGACCATTTGTTAGAAAGACATCCTTTCCCCATTGATTATTTTGGTTCTTTGGTTAAAAGCCAGATGGTTCTATGTGTCTGTCATTGATCTATTTTTTCTATCCTTATGCCAGTACTGCATACATTGTCTTGATTACTATAGCTTTAGAGTAAAGCTTGAAGTTGGTTAGTGAAAATCCTCTGAAGTTGTTGCTCTTTTTCAAGATCGCCTTGGCTATTCTAGGTATTTTGCATTTACATATAAATTTTAGAATCAGCTTGTTAATTTCTACATAAGAGGCTCTAGCATTTTTACTGGAATTTGGAAAGAAATGGCATCATAAAAAGGTAGTCTTCCAAGTCATAAACATGATTAAATTTTCGACATTATTTCTAAATAGTTCCTAAATTTTCATATTATTAAATTATTTCTCCTTAATTTCTTTTAGCAATGTTTTATAGTTTTTATGTCTTGCATGTTTTTTGATACATCTATTCCTAAGTATTTTGTGTCTTTTGAAGATATAGAAAAAAGAGCTTTAAGACATTTTATTTTCCAATTTTTGGCTACCAATATATAAAAATAGAATTGATTTTTATATGTTGATCTTGAAAAATTCTTAGTTCTAACAGTTGATTTTCAGATTCCTGAGACTTTTCCAAGTAAATAATGTCATCTGTGATTAGAGACAATTTTACTTCTTCTTTTCTGATCTTTATGCCTTTTTGTTTTCTTGCCTTACTGTACTAGCTGGGACCTCCAGTAGAATACTGAAGAGAAGAAATAAAAATGCTCTTTTCTCAATTTTATGGAGAAATTATTCAACATTTTGTCATTGAGTATAATGATAATGATGTTTTTTTTTTTTCCTTAGATGTCTTTTGTCAGTTTGAGATAATTCCCTTTTATTCTTAATTTGCTAAGAAATTCTAGCAAGTCGGCATTGAATTTTGTCAAATGCTTTTTTGTGTCTAATGAAATGATCAAAAAAGTTTTTCTCCCTTTATCTGTTAATATGATGAATTATATTGATTTTCCAATATTAGATCAAACTTACATATCTGGGATAAACTCCAGCCAATCATGACGTATTACCATTTTATTTGTATTAACATTTTTATTGCTTTATTTGATTTACTAATATCTCATTGAGGATAATTTTTTTTGTTCAAATCCATGAAGGCTATTATTTTATAATATTTATTTTTTTTTTGTAATTTCCTTGTCAAGCTTTATATTAAGGATATATAAGCCTTATAAAAGGAATTAGGAAGCAAACTCTGAAAGAGTTTGTGTTAACATTCATATTAGTTCATATGAATCTTAGAGTTCACTGGTAAAATCATCTAGACCTGGAGGTTTCTTCGTAGGAAAGTTTTTGATTATAAATTCAGTCTCTTTCATAGATACAGGACTATTTATATTTCCCACTTCATTTTTCATCATTTTGGTGAGTTATATTTCTTAAGGAATTTGTACTTCCATCTAAGTTATAAAACATTTTCCTTTAAGTTGTTTATAGTATTCCCATTTTCTCCTTTTAATGACTGTAGGATCAGTGATAATATCTCCTCCTTCACCTTCATTCTTGATAGTAGTAGTTTGTGTTCTCTCTCCTTTTTCCAAACAATTATTGGCTTAAATTTTCTGTTTCTTTTCATTTACTCTTAATTATTTTCTTCTACTTACTTTGGGTGTATTTTGCTTTTCTTTTTCAACCCCTGATGGTAGAATCTTAGGTCACTGATTTTTGTGACAGATTGTATTTTCCAAAGATGGTCATAAAAATATCTTTCATCCCACCTGCTCTTCTAGAACTTAATCACACCCTGTCAAGAGTAAAGTCTAATTTCCCTCCCCTTGAGTTTAGGGGGCTCATGATTGACTCGTAATGCAGTGGAAGAGATGCTGTGTAACTTTTGAGTTACACTATGAAAAAGTGATGTAGCTTCTGCCTTGTTAGCTGTAAGTTTTATGCTTGGCACACAAGCCTTCATGTAAGAAGGCCAGTTACCCTGAGGCCTCAGTGCTGTGAGAAAGCCAAGCTATGTGTAGTGGCCATGTGTAGGTGCTTGAACAGTCCTAGCTTTCGAGTCCTCCCAGCCCAGGAGCCAGACAAGTGAGAAAATGAGTATTAAGATGATGCTAAATCTGGCCATCACATCCTCCCCAGCCTTTATTCTTCACACTTCCTGCCTCTTCACTTTCCAGATGTTATAGTAGCCCAAGATTTAGCACCCTAAGTGGTGCTTACTGAGGCCTTCCTACTAGCAAAAGACTACGCAAAAGACAAAACTCACCCAGCGCCAGTCCATTCTTCAACATATTAACACCCCTCTAATTTCTACTTGCTTCTCGTGACTCTAATGCTTTTGGGTAAGTTGGTCTTATAGAAACTCCCCTGCCATTCTTTAACAGAAGTGAAAATTCAGCCTCTATCTTTTAAATCCAGGAAATTTCACTATCTGCTATATTAACAGAGAGTTAATCTATTCAATACAAATATTTAGTATTTGTCACAGTTTTGGTAATTTGAGACTTTTTTGAAGTTTTAACATATTGGGAGTCTTCCTTCTGGAAGGCTTGTGATCCCTCTAAGCCTGGGTCTCTATCAGCTCCCAGAAAGTAGCATGAGGAGAACCTGAACCCAGCATCAGCTGCTCTCACTTTGGAGTTCACTTTGGGGGTCCACGTGTCCCATCCTTGATAACTGGCCTTGGGAAACTTAGCAGAGTTATTTGATCCCTGGGTAGACTTTTCAGAGAGCAGATACAACTAAACAGACCCAACAAGGAAGGAAGAAAAAGGTGAAGACTTTAGGACTCGAGGGAAAGACTGTCCTCTAGGAAGAGGTCCTTAAAACAGCAGGCTGGAGGTGCGGGACCAATCAGAGGAGGCTTCACCTTTGGCCACAGTGTCTTCTACAACAAGAGGGCATTTTACTCTGCATTCCCATCCATCTTTAGACTGTGCTGAGCTTGTTTTACTGGATACTATTGTTTTTCTGTGATACTTTGCTTTCGCTTGCATTATTTTTGGCTGGAGGAGAACATGTGTCCACCTCTCTTCCAGCAGCTGGGAACAGAAATGGCTTTGTGGGAAAGAAAAACAGGCCTATCCTTAAAGTCAATTGGACCCAATCATTATAATTTATTATGAGTGCAATTCTGTTGAGAATATAAAATGTGGATAATGGTTTAACAGATACATCAGTGAGTGTCAAATCATACACAGCTAAAGAGGGACCCAAGATGAAAGTGAAGAAGGGTTAATGGTGCAGAGAGAGGACCAAAGTTTTAGATTAGGGTCTTACCCATTCAATTGTGGAGATTATCACCAAGAGTTTGGGAAACAAATGATCCTCACACAGAGAGGTCTGCAGTGTTAAGCGTGTGTATGTGTGTGTATGTTTAGGAGGAGTGGGTGTGGGAGCTGTGTGATATGAGAGAACAGGCTAAATATAGAGACTGGAAAAAAAAAACAGGAGTCTTCCCACTCTCTCTTTTTTCTTTCCAGTCTCTATACTTTTTTCTTTCTTCCTCTTTCCCTTCTTTCTTCCCTTCCTCCTTTCCTTCTTTCCTTCTCCACTCCCTCCTTTCATTCTCTTTCTCTCTCCCTCTCCCCATCCCCCTCCCTCCCTCCCTTTCTCCTTCTCTCCTTCCTTTCCTTCCTTCCTTCCTTCCTTCCTTCCTTCCTTCCTTCCTTCCTTCCTTCCTTCTTTCCTTCCTTCCTTCCTTTCTTCTTTCCTTCCCTCCTTCCTCCCTCCCTCCCTTCCTTCCTTCCTTCCTTCCTTCCTTCCTTCCTTCCTTCCTTCCTTCCTTCCAAGTAAAGCATATATTTAACTTATAGTATATTACAAATAATCAAGATTTGGATTCAAGCAGCCCCATCACTATCTACATGAACTGAATTTTCTAATCTGAATAATGGGAAAAATGGTAGGCAAAGCTGAAGGATCAGTGTGATAATTGATTGAGATAAGCTATCCAAAAGCACCTAATACAGTTTCTGGCAATAGTAGCTGCTAAAGCTGGCTTAGTTTACTCCTCTCTCACACTTATCTCCTTCTTACCAGGCCAATTTCTTTAATGCATAATTCAAGTATTAATTGGGAATATTGTTACAGTTCTAGTATCTGTGTTTCCTAGAATTACAGATTTATATAATTCTTGATGTGGAAGGTATCATGGAGTTTAAGAGACTTACCCAATATCTTGCAACTTATTATTGAGTTGACAAGTATTTATTTAACACTTTCTATGTGCCAGTCATTGTGGGATACAGCACTGTGGGATACAGCAGTGAACAATATCGACCGAGTCCTTGCCATTGTGGAACTTAAAACCTAGTAATGGAAAGAGGCTTTCTTTAAGCAAAATATTATGCAGATAACAAATCAATCAGAACTGCGCTAAGTGGCAAGAAGAAATGAAGAGCTCTGTGAATATAGTGGGGAATCTGATGTAGACTAGAGTATCAGGGAAGGTAGCCACAGAGATGTGGCACTGAGTTGAGACCTGGAAGATGAGCTGGAGGTAGCTTGGTGAAGAGTCGGGGGAGAGGAAGGGAGACATATCTGAGAAATTGAAAAGTGCCAGTGTAGCTGGATAGAGGTGACATGGGTGGGGGAAGGGTTGAGGGAATTGAGTGAGTTGCATGGTTGGAAGCCGTTGAGAGGGGAGGCTCAAGAGAAGCTGAAGAGGTGAGATCATGCTGTGGAGGTGTCCAGAGAATGGGCAGTGCAAAACGATGCACAACATTGGTCTCCATAGGTTTCTGGCTGGTTCTTGTCAGCTCTCCATGGGCAATTTAGGGCTGTGGGATTGTGCACAAGGTAGACAAACACACAGAGCTGATTGTGGGCTTGAAGCTAACATTTTTAAGGAGTTAGGCTCAAGGAGTCATTTCTTTCCAAGTGGATTAATGAGAGACCAAACAATGAATCCAAGTGTTCTTGAAATGGCTTTCTAGTTGGGAACTAGCCAGAGTAGAATATTGACAGCAAATTGTACATGTTTTTATTTTGCTTAAAGATATATACTTAACCCACTTTCGAGAATGATCTCAAAGAATACTTCTTTAAAATATCTCTACCCAGTTCACTGTTAACTGTAGGGAATTCCTCACAGAAACCTGTAAACAAGCAATTCTGGGATTAAATTAGCTCTCAGCTATCTTAAGCAAATATCCTACAAGGGAAATTGTATTATCTAACTGGCCAGTTGATTCTTGGCTTTTTTCAGCTTCAAGAAAGAATTTAAATGGGATCCCTGTGTGTTTCTCTCATTTCAAATCCTCTAGAGCAGATAAACATTATCATAAAACTGGTCAAGGATGAAATTTAAATAAGTAGTGATCGGAAAGGATGACAGTAAGAGTTTTCAACTCACAAAAACAGACAAATTAGTTTAATTAACTGCAAAATTTGGAGGACAAAGATATAAGAGGAATTATTTATGTTGATATGTAATGTATGCTCAATATTTTTGTAAACAAACCTAGTAGGGGAAATGAATCCCACCAATATAATTATCCCTTAAAAATGTACCATCAACAAACAATTTGAAACCAAGAACACATTTTTCTCTTTATAAGTTACTGTCCCTTCATAAGGCAGTGTAGATGACAGATCTCCCCTTACCAAACTGGGTCTTATTCTATGGTGTCATTACGCTGCCAGTCTGACTGTGGGGATCATGATGCCTATTCGGGTGGTTGAGTCATTATCTAAATGGAGAAAATAGAGGCTGGCTTTATGTTAAAAGCAGCTGTCTTTTCTTTTTCCTCATGATTGGGGTGGGGTGAAGGACTTTGAGTAGACAGCAGGCCATATCACAGAGTGGCAGAAAGCCATTACCTCATCCCGGTAGTTAGCAAGAGACGCCTCCAAATCATGGTCGCTAGCTAAATTCTATTATCCTTCCAACGGCAGCATGAAGCCACATAGGTACTTCAACTTGCTCTTCTGTTACTCCGGTTATGTAGACAAGGATTCATCCTGACATGGTAAAGTAGAGATCAGAATGTTTTAAATCCAGAGGACTAGGAAAACGATCTGGCAAGGCTGTGGCACAATGTAGTCTGTCTGTTTCTCTAGGGAACATCTATTGATTTTTGTCTATCTTTTTTTTTTTTTTTTGATAACTCCCCTTTCTTCTTCCTTCTTTCTACATCCCCTGTCCCTTTCTTCTCCTCCTCGTACCACCCACCTACCATTCCCTGTGGATCTGTCAATCATGACAGGTAGAGCTGTCAATCTTGATGCAATATACTCTGGCTACTACTGTAACTCAGGTTCTGGCCAATTGTAATGCCCTCTTTCTCTAGACACAGTGATTGGTCCACAGTTAGGTCCGTGAGCCAAGCAGGGCCCATCAGAATTCTTTCCTGGCAGTGATATGCAGACATTCAGGGAGGAAATACCTTCCTGCTGGAGAAGATAAGCTGGGAGGAAGCGATGCTGGGGCTGCTGCTACTACCGCCCTTTTTGCAATCTGAGACAACAAGCTGAAAAGAGTGAGACAAATAATTTTGGCATAGTCAAACCTCTAATTTCAGTCTCTGAAATCATAGCCCGCCCTTCCTTCCTTCCTTCCTTCCTTCCTTCCTTCCTTCCTTCCTTCCTTCCTCCCACTCTCTCTCCCTCCCTCTCTTGCTCTTTTCCTCCCTCACTCTCTCCCCTTTCCCTCCCTCTATTCCTTTCCCCCTTCCTTCCTTTCATTATTCAACAATTATTATTGAGAATTTATGATGTTTCAGACATTCTTCTAAAGATGGAGGAAATTATGGTGAACAAAACAAAGTTCTTGTTCTCTTTGTCTTTATATACCAGGGAATGGAAATAGACAACAGATTAGAAAGCAATAACTGCAAATAGTGATAAATGCTGTGAAGGAATTAAAATAGAAGGTGATGTGATAAAGCCTAACTCAAGGTGGGGAGGACAGCTAATTTAACTTGAATGTTCAAGGAAAACTTTATCGAGGAGGGGATGCTTGAACTGATGCCTGAAGTATAAGAAAGAACTAACCATGCCGAGATCAGGAGAGCAGGAAGTTTAACAGAAGAGAGAGCCAGAACAAAACCCCTGATAAGGAAAAAATTAGGATGTTCAAAGAAGAAAAAAGATGATGGTAGACAAAAGGTAAATATGAAGGAGAAGGTGGAGTAAGATGGGACTGGAGACTATGTAATGCTTATGGTTTGTGGCTAGGATATGAGATTTTATCCTAGAAGCTGAGGGAAAGGTTTAAACAAGTGGATGGATGACATTATCAAACTTGAATTTAAAAAAGGCTACTTTGGTTACTATATAAAGAATAGTTATAGGGAAGAAAAATTAAAAGCCAGAAAGCCAGTTCAATGTTTTGCTCTTGTATTACTTAGGATGATTGTAACTGTAACAAAGCTAATAAGAATATGATTATATTACTAATACACAGCTCCAGAATGATTCTCCAGTTTCACAATTATCATTCAGGACTCAGGCTCTTTCCATCTTTTAGCAAGTTATGCTTAGCATGGTATTGATTTTAGGGCTCTAGTCTCTTGCTTACTGGTTGGCTGCCTGAGTTCTAGGCATCTTATGTAGACACACAATGTCTGGACAATGAAGCAACTGTCCTCTAGTGATCCTCTTTATATTAGCAGAGAAATCCTTTCCAAAGCCCTATTCTACCTCAAAGACCAGGATTGGGTCACATGTCAAAGGAGAATAGAATAGAATTACCATGTTTTTATTAAACCCTTTGGGGTTCACTCCTTTTCATAAGTACAAGGAAAGGTGAACATCTGAACAAAATCAGGATTTACCAGCTAGGGAGGCAATTATCATTGTCTGCCATGATTGACTTGATTCCTCTGAATAATCCAGATAACTTTTAAAACAATTTTAAAGCCCCCCAAGCCCAATCTTAGTCCATGTTAAACTCTTTGATAGAAGGAGTGACCTTGTGCAATAATGACATTCTAAACATTTTCATCACCATTTGGGCTGAACTTTGAAAAACCACTATAGAAACTATAATTCATAGTGGGTCTTCCTGAATTTGTCATTTCGCAATTCTTCTTGACCAATGAGCTTTCCTTTGTTGTTGAGTCAAATGGGGCCAAAATGGTGATTGACAAGTTTGGGCGACATTGTTGCTTTTTGTGGATTGGTCCTTTTGAGATTGCTATGAGATCAATTCAAATCATCACTCTCCTGGTCCATTTCCTCATCCTCTTTGTCATTTTCATTTTACTCATCAGTATACCCATTTTCATTTTTTATATGTCAGCAACCTGACAGTTTCTATTTTCCTGTATTGTTCTTGCTCTGGATTACTTTGGTCAAAGTTCTTGACCAGCAACTTCACCATGAAGGATTGTGCTTCTCTTATTATCTTCATTGCTACTGCTGACTATCCTCAACCACATTATTCTTCCTCCACTTATCTGGAAGAGGGGTCTTTCTTAGGGAGCCCCCAGAGAGCAATTCTGGATTCCTTTCCAAAGCCAGTTTGCTACTGCTATTCTATGGGGTATCTTATTGTCATCATAGCAGAGCCAATATAGTCACTTCATACTGAAGTTACTCTAAGTTTGTTTTTTGTCACTTGTTACCAATGCTTCCTGACTAAATATACTTGCTGTGTATAGACTGAATTCTCAATGGGAAGAGGAAGATAAGTATAGATAAGTAAAGCTTAAAAAGGAAAACTGCCTTGTCCTATTTAATCAGCTGAGTCAGAGACAGTGCTGGGCAGAATTTTCTTGGCTATCAGTTTAGTGGTCTTTCCACTCTCTTGAAGCCTGTGAAATTTCTTTCCTTATCCAGCTTCACTTATTATTTAAAATCATTTAAGTCAAGGTCACCAGGCTCTCCCAAGAGAAGCAGGCCATGGCAAAGTCCACTCTTGTACATGGATCCTGCAACTCTAGCGTCACGCTTTATTGAGTCTCTAACCAGAAGTGCCTCTTAGCTGGACATTGGGTCTGACTTTATTTATGTACAGATCAGGTGAGTAGCTACCCAACTGGAGAGATTCAAGAAAAAATTACAAGACCCTATTGCTTTCCATCTTTCCATAAGCAGCCGAAATTACAATATCCCTAAAGGAAGCAAAATCGGACTGTCATCTGGGAGGAGAGAGGAAGGATGCATAGCAACTCATTATCATATCAACTTGAATTTGTTTTTCACATTAGCTGATAAATTGAGTCACTCAAAGTGGTAAGGAAATGGACTGGCTATAATTTGATAAAGCTGATGATTGAATGAAATTCAGTCCAGGATAAGATCACAGACTCCTAGGGTTAGAAGGGATTTTCAACTGTTTTATTTTCTGCCTAAAACCATGTAGTCCAGGGATGCTTAATTTGAGGCCTAGACTTTAGAGGATTTAGAAACCCTCTGAGATAGCATGCAAACTTTATAGGTCTAGGCAAATTTTGGTAAAGGAAGTAACAGGTTTCATTAGATTCTCAGAATGGTTCTATGACAATAGAGAATTAAAGTCTAGCCTCATTTCTTTCCATGTGTGAATTCTTATAGCATCCCTCTCAGTGCATGAACTCTCCAGTGCAGAGAGCTTCTTCCTCCTTCTCTCCTTGCCTCTCCTCCTTCTTCCCTTTCCTCTTTCAGAAAGCAGCCAGTTAGTTTAGTATCAGCTTCTCAAACTGGAGTAAGCAGACCCCTGAGGTATGTGAAGAGGGATGGGAGGCTCTAGAGTAATCATGAACTGTATTTCCAGAGTGAAACATTTACTAGAAGAGTTGGGAAAAATACTCAATATTTAAGAAAAAACCTTAAATAAGACAACAGAGCAAGCATATAAAATTTGCATAGATTTGTAAGCTGGAATATGAGGCGTAGCAGCTCCTTTGGGCTCTGCCTGGTTCACCCTGATGCACTAGTTCACTCTTCCTAAGCAATTTAAAGGGTACTTTGGTAGAAAAGTTGCAGGGGCACTGGTATATTAAAAAGGATACGGATTCTGGAGTAGAAACACCTGTGCTCAAAACTTACTTCCACCTCTTAGTAGCTCTGTGTCCTTGGCAAAATAATTCTAGCTTCCATGAATCATCCTTTCCTAAGCTATAATAAATAAAATTAATAAAACCCTCTCTTGACATATTGTAGGCTTCAAGGAAATGAGGACTGAGGGGTGCCTGGCTCACAGTATACCTGTTCTAAATGATACTTTTCCCTCTATGTACACAATGAACTGAAATATGCCTCCAGGAAACTCTCTCTTGTTGATCTTAGCTCTGTCTTCTGGGACCTGGGGAGTAAGTATCCCAGATCTTTTCCTTCCTCTAGTACAGTACTTCAGTCACATGTAAAAAAAGAAAAAAGAAGAAAAGAAAAAACTGTGGTGAGTATGCATAACACGAAATTTATATTCTAACCATTTTAAAGTGTACAGGTCAGTGACATTTTGTCTCTTCATGATGATGTGCTATCTAGTTCCAGAATTTTTTCATCACCCCAAACAGAAACCCTGCACCCATTAAGCAGTTACTCCCCATTCTGCCTTTCTTCCAGCCCCTGGCAACCACTGATCTGCTTTCTGTCGCTATGGATTTGCCTCTTGTGGATATCTCATACAAATGGAATCTGCAGTAGGTGACCTTATGTGTCTGCCTTCTGTTTTCTTCAAGCTCAGAACAATGAAGGGATCAAGGAGAGCTCAGGTGAAAGGATGGAAGGAGATACACTTAGGGATTAAGAAGGGCAAAAACAAGCATATTTGAGCCCCATTCTCTGCTCTTATGCCTGGCAGTCAAGGCCCAGCCGTGTTGCTGAGGGCCACAAGGCCTCGCGCGAGCATCTGTGCCAGTCTTCTGAAGGGTGAGTCTGAGGCTGGGGCACTGTCGGGGCCAAGGCTGGCTTGGGCAGCAGGTGCTTGGGAAGCAATCTTTCATGCTCACCGAGTCCAGCTGGATGCCATGTGCTGTTTATCCTTGTATGGCACAACGGAGCCTCATTATAGGTGCAGCACTCAGCCAAACATTCACAGGAAAGGCAAACCAGACTGGCCTGGCCATGGGCTTCAGAAAGGCAGAAAGGCTGCTCATGTGTGCCGCCAATGAGCTGAATGGGCAATTAAATCACTCCCAAGGAAAATCTTGTTTGAGCACTAAAGGTCATGGCTATGATTTGTCTGCGATTCTTTGTCAATACGTTTTTCTAACCAAGTACCACATAAAGAGTGCATTATGTGGGCTTTGGCACTGCCTGCACGCCCAGGGATGGGGACAGAAAAATCTGTGGTCAGGCCCCATTAAATGCATCTCCATCCTCAAGTCTGCCTTTTGTTTATTCAAGTCTTAATTCATGTGTGTGTATGTGTGTGGGGGAAATTTGTGTAACTAGAAGTTTAGGGTCTCATAAAAGGCTTTAACTAGTTTCACAAAGATAGTCACAAATGGCCGAATAGTAAACATTGTAAAGACCCAAGGATGTATGAGAAGTTGGGAGAATAAAGCTCTGAATCGTGTATGTGTTTTGCTTTCACAGGTTTCTAGTTCCGGTTTGGTTACAGTAAATCACTGGGTTAAGCACAGGGATTTCTGCTTTTCCCCTGGGTCCTGCCCTGTCCTTTCTCACAGATAGGTCCTAGAAAAAACCACTGCATCAGACTCCATCTCAGAGCTTGAGAGCCATGGGCATTTCAAGGGCTCTTTCAGGAGCTGATTTTGGGTAATAGCTCAAGCAATTGGGTCTGTCTCTGGGAGCAGGAATGCCTCTGAATCGAACAGCTTTGATCACGGCCACTCAACCCCACAGAAATAAAGGAGAGTTTCTAGTTGCTCAAGATGCAGCCCAAGTGGACAAGCATCTTTCCCTTTGAAACCTGCAGCTAAATCCCCACCTTCTCCACGAAGCCCTAAATAACATAGAAACTTTATTTTTCTCCCTAGGAAAGAAAGACTTGGGCAGGTATGGCAGCTTCTGGCAGCGTCAGAGACCTAGGCCCCTATGATTTTTCTGCTCTTCCATTTCCTAGTGTGTAGGCCTTGTTTTAGCTAGGGCTATGTTTATTACATTTAGTGTAAAAAATGAAACTGTGTACTTTTAATTTCTTTCTTCCATGAAAGAAGTCTGTAGGCATGCAGTCCAGTTTGGTGATTCTTTGATGTCACCAGGGACCAGGCTCCTTCTAGATTATCACTGTGCTGTTCCCAGGCTGGGGCTCTCATCCTCAGGGTTTAGGATGGCTGTCCCAGCTGTCAGACCTGAGTTCCAGGCAAAGTGAAGGAAGGGAGAAGGGGACACTCTGACCTTGTTAAGACTGGGGGAAAAAATCCACAGTTTGGAGGCCAGGGTGACGGCCAGTAGTTGAGATAGAGTTAAGATGAAGTGGTAATTGTATGGATTTCTTTTAAAATGGATACAGAAGAATGAGCCCATGATTTAGAGCTAGGATGCTCTGTTCAAACCTATCTGGTTGATAAATATGACCTTTGGCCTCAATTTCCTCATTTATACAGCAAAGGGGTTAGATGTTCTAGAAATCACACCATGAGGCTGGGCTCTCTTGGGACAAGGATGTGGAGGGCTTCGGGATGAACCAAAATGGGCTTATTAGCAAGTTAGGGGTCCACTGAGAGAATGAATCCAGAAGGAAAATGCTGAATGGAATCTAAGAAATGGAGCAGAAAAGCTGAGAGCCAGCAAGGCAAATAGCATGTGGGGCTGAAGACAGTAGGCTGCAGAGGAAATGGGAGAATGAAGTTTGGAATTGAGGTAGCCAGAAATCTAAGTACCCAGGGGTAAAATGAGCTGTGTAAGAACAAACCAATTCAATGCAGGGGGTCCATCTGCCCAACATCACTCTGGTGTCCGAGCATTTTGGGTCTGGGAGAAGTCCTTGAAGCGGGTGGAACCTCTCAGGATAGGGATGCATGGGTTTCAGGTCTCTCATGGCCCTAAAACTGCTGCGATTCCAAGTTGAATGTAGTGGTGATAAAAATTCTGAGAAAACAGAAGCTGCTCCAGGGAGTTGCTGCCTCTTATATCCTTGTCCTTCCTGATCTGGGGTTGGATCATAGGCTTCGCTGACTAAGGAATAGCAATGAACAATATTGGATTCACGGTATTTGAAGAAAGAAGGTTTTTTGTGAGGTGGTGATGAATGGGTTAGTCCAAACCAAAAGACTGTGGAGGTTTTCTGAGAGTACTTTTGCTCATCTGGCTTTTAAGAGGATGAGCTTTGTGTGATGTTTCTGGTTTTGAGGAAAAGAAAGACTGGGGGGGAATGAACAAAGGCAAAGAAATCTTCCAGAAAAATTTAAGTACTGGATTTTAAATTTAGTGCAGCTAAATATTATTTGTTGGGAATGATAATTTTTTAATACTTCCTGAGGATACCAAGAATTTTTCAGATGCTTTCAAGTAAGCAAGCAGAGGCAGGTACATGCCGTCCATAAGCTAGGTTTTCAAAATGCTCCAGAAATCACAGGGTTCTTTGCCCAAATTCTCAGTAACTACTCTACATGTAATATGCAGTAGTTCTTGATACTTTTATATTTTATTTGATGGATGGCATGTGCAGCAGAGAGACAGGAGCAGGAGGATAAAACTGAGGGCTATATTTTCTGTAAGGCACAAGTCCCAGCTTCTCGGGTAATGGGCATTTATCCTATCATGGTCAAAGATGTGAAGAGAGGCTTCTGAAGGCAACTGGGTCCATGTTCCCTGCTGAGCTGAACTTCAGTCAGGGGGCTTGAGGGAATTTTGTGGTATGATGAGAAAAACTGAGAGTAGTGTTGTGTTTCAGACAAAATAAAATGGTATTTTTATTTACTTCTCTCTTATGTGTCTTGTGACTCTATCAAAAAATAGATCAGGACATGCTTTGGCAGATAGACTTTTCTGTATTTCCAGGTGGACTCAAATAATTTATTAGAATTTATTTACAACAGATTGAATCCCATCTTTTTTTTTTTTTAATGTTAGGAAAAACTACCTTGTTGACAAGATAAATAGTAAATGAGTCAAAGGACCCTAAAAAACAATATTTTGAAGGTTTGCAATAATATCTTAAAGGTTAAATCATTAAATGCTCATGATTTAATATATTAATTTCATCTAAATTATAGTTTAAAATATGTAGGGAAGAAATAACAGATTTTCTGTGCTCTGCAAAGCTTAAAAAAATAATGTGCAAAAACACAGCTATCTACAATTTTGGCAACATTCTCTTTAATGGAGAAAAGCCAAAAATCAGGTCAAGGAATATCTTCTTTGGAATATTTTCGAGTATTACGGTGTATATTGATTATTTATTTTAAGGTGCAAGGAAGATACATGCATGATTGCATGAAGCAAAGGCGATCTGTGTTTTCAAGAAGGCAAGACATACACAGAAAAATAGGACATATGGCTACCTAAGACAAATGCTAAATGAGAAGCTCGGTTCTGTTCAGAGCTTTACCATCTGCCTGATGACCCAGGACCAGAAACTTGGGGTCACCTTTAACTTTTCCCTTTCCCTTGTCCCCTGACATATGTTCTTAACTTTTGACCTTTGTTCATATTGATTCTCTTCCCCTGAAATTCCCTCTGTCCTGTCCTTCCCATCCCTCAAGATCAAGGTTAAATGCCAGCTCCTATTCAGAGACTTTCCTGATATCCTCAGTACAAAGTGACTTTCGAGGCTTAAACCTGCTTGAAAGATTCTTGTAATCTAGGGTGGACCACATGGAGATTATCTTTTGACTGGGCTAGAGAAAGTGAGAATCCAGAAAGGTTTTACTTTTCCCTTGTAAGATCCAGAACCGAACTCACTCAATTGACCTTCCACCTTATCCATTTTCAGGCCCGGTTGTTCATATCTTTATACTTCTCTTGCTTGGTAGGAAGAATAAGTGGTGGTCATGCATCTTTTCAGGAGAGTGCTGGGCCTCTGGACCACACGAGGAGGGAGAGAACAGGAGTGCAATATAGACAGACACAGGCTGGGGTGGGCCCACTTATGGGAGGGGGCAGATCTAAACCATCCAACCCATCCCACTTCTCTGCCTTTGTGACAGCAACAAATGAAGCTGATATCTTATTTGGCTATATCAAATGCTGGGTTTCTCATGTGGTTAATTCCTGTGACCTTTAATTCTTCCCTTTTCAGTCAGGCTGACCTCGCTCTAGAACTGCAACAGATGAGAACCTCAAAGGACAAAGAAGCAGTACTTAGCTTTTTGAAGGTCAGGACAGAAATAAGAGTCCTGAGAGGGAGAGGTGGGGAAAAGCTTTAGATTTTGTGTATGTCGGAAACAAAAGGCAGGAGAGGTGAGCTACTTCATCCAGCTGTCTAGACTGGGGAAAGACTCCTGGGCACAAAAGCAGCAAAGCTGTAAGGAGCTAGGTAGTTAAATTCTAAGAGTGACTGAGGCCCTACAGTTCAGTGGGGTTCCTAAGATGAAGTGTATCTATGTCTTGCTTCTCAGGTGAATCCCAGGAAGGTATTAAACCTCTCAGTTTTCTTGCATCATCCACCTTGGCATATGGCATGTCTTTCGGCAAAGAGAACCTGAGATAGATGGCCCCGCTGATTCTCCCACAGCCCCAGGCTGGCATGGGAGTTTTTGCCACGAAAGTCTCTTGCCCCATGTGAGAGAAGGCCTCTCACATCTCTGAGAGGGGGCCGATAGGCTAGAAGAGGACTTGAATCTCTGAAAATATCTGGACAAAGTCATAGAAAGAAAATCTTAGTTTGTCTGAGCTAACATGAAGCTTCCATTATCAAGAGGAAGAGGGGTTGGAGATTGAAATGTGTACAAAAAGGAAGATACATTTATTTGCTTATTTCAATTTGTGGCCTGAAAAAATTCACATCAGCTGTACAAAGTATAGTAGGAGATGACCATTTCCTTGTGTGTTGTGAGTGACTCCTGGTTTACTGGCAGGGTACAGAGACTCACCTATTAGAACAACTGGTAATAGAACACCTGAGCAGCTATTAGTTCTCTTTGGTGGTGAGCTGAGCTGGGGGTGGTGGGGTGAGGGTAGGGGAGGAGACTTGAGCCTCCACTAGGGGCCACTAGACACCACAAAGCAGCAGATGCCACTGTCCAGTACAATATTAGCCACTTCTGTAGAGTTCCTGCAAGCCATTTAGCAGAAATAAGTATCATACTGAGTCCTGGCCTAAACATGCACCCTATCCTATATTTGCACTGAAATTTTTGGTGCAGGATTAAGAGGATTTTTGCTTTTAGAGAGCTTTAGTGAAAGATTTTCCTTGAAAGGAGGGAATGCTTTATTGCTGAGAATTGTTTTTACAAGTGATTCTTTTCTTACAGAGAAGCTGATAACTTAAAAATCACTTGGCATAGTCTCCGGTTTCCTCAGAGATATAAGAGATGGTTGTGTTCTGGATAGAAACTCAGCAGCAGTGCCTTTTTCACTGGACTTCTGATTGACTGCATTGAACTCTTGTCAGTTACCATGAAATGTTCCCAGATTCGGGAGCAGCTGGTAAGAAGATGCGTTACCTTGCACATTTCCGGGACATGTAAGCACTTTAAAAGCCATCTTTTCAGCACTTGGGAACCTAACGAAATTGAATATCTCAATTTCACTTTTTAAGATATGATCTCTGAGTCTTAGGTGTGAGATACAGTAAAAATGATGAGCAGCTTGGAAATGCTTTCCTGCCCACCGTGGTGAGCAGTCAGCATCCTTTTTGTGGCAGACACAGGCCGGCTACCCTCCTCAACAGTCATCTAATCTGAAAGCCAGAGTAAAATTCTCAGCAGATCACATGGAGTCCTAACTCTTTAGCATGGCACCTGAGAACCCTTTTGGCCTAACTTCACCTTGATGTCAGCTTTCACCTCATATCCCCTCGTAGCCTGATACTCTAGCAAAAAACAAAACAAAACAAAACAAAACAAAAAAACAAAAACAAAAACAAAAAGCATGTAGTTTACAGAACACAGCTCCTTTGTGCTCTCATTTATACTGGTATTCAGAATATTCTTCCTCTTTGTTCCTCTGATTAATACCTGCTTGTATTTCAACACTCCCTCCCTCCCTCCCTGAATCCTTACGCAAAATCCTGACTCTATAGCCCTCATACCTCTGCTTCACCTTTTACAGACTCTTTAGCCCTTTATTGGGCTATTTAATCATGTGGTTGTCACCCCTTTTAGATTGTAAGGTCATTGAAGGCAAAAAGTATGTCCTAGCTAACTCTGTGTTCCTAATGTCTCTTGTCTAATAGAGCCTCAGGAAATGTTTATTGAGTAAATGAATTCTGCTTTGATTTCTTAAAAAAATCTTGTGGAGCTGCTTGTTTAACAGCGGTGCCAGGAAACGCTTTTCCAGTAACCTGGATGTGTTACTGGATCTATCTCAGGATTGAAAAGATTATGGTGCTATAAAATCCTGACTTCGGGTCAAGAGACCACGGAATCACAAAAATATTTCTTTCTTTTTTTTCCCGTAGTGATTGTTTATAATATTAGAATTTTCTTTTTTTTAATTAATTAATTAATTTTTTATGGTGACATTGGTTAAGGACATCCAATAAGTTTCATCTGTACATTTTAACAGTAAAGAATACACACACACACACACACACACACACACACACACACACACACACTGTATGTTCACCTCTCAGGTTTCTTTCTGTCACCACATATTTGACCCCCCTTACCCCATCTACCTCCCCCTCCCGCTCCCCTCTAGTCACCACTAGTCTTTAGTCCATGTCCGTGAGTCTCTGTTGGTCCTGTTCAACAAAAATATTTCTTGAAGCAAAGAATTCACCAACCAAAAACTGGATAAAAAACTTTATTGCAACTCATCATGTATGGTCTCTTCTAAAAGAGTTAATTGCTGTTAGGGATTCAGCCAACCATGACCATAACCACGACCACACTCTCATCTGAGAAGCTCCAAAGAAGCTGCTGAAATGAACTCCTTGGGAAGACTTACTTGAAGGGCAGTTTCCAAGCAAACTGTAACATAGGGGAAATTTGTCTTTACCCAGCAATGTTTCCTCTCTCTGGTTCTTCTGATCTTTCAGATTGTAACTGAGAGGTTCAGAGTGCCTCCTTCACCTCCTTTTAAAGACTATCAACTTCTCATTATTGATACACTTTACAGTGTATAATAATCACATGTTTGTGTGGTTATAGCCCCTATGAGACCTTGAGCTTCTGAAGGTCAGAAAAGTGTATCCTATTTACCTTTATAGCCTTGGCCTCTATATAGTACTACAATAGTCAGCACTTGATAAATGTTAGTTAAATAAATGCTTAAATGAAAAGTATGCAGATTTCCTACCTTCAAGTATGATTTTGAAATTTCCTTTAACAGAGGAGCACAAATTTCCCTGGAAAAGAAGATGCCCCTGTCATTTTTAGACTAAGTAGAAGCACACAAAACTTAAAATACATCTCAAGATTGTCCTGATTCAGTAGTGGAAATGGAGGAGTTTATACTTTCCATCTGTGGCGTACTTTATAGTTTTAAAGGCATAGTCTCCACCTTTTCTCTTATTTGACCTTTCTAATGATGACTGTATAAGATGAGCATTACTCTCAACATTTTACCAATGAGAAAATGTGTTCAGAGAGGTTAGTGACACCTCAGAAGTTGCACAGCTCACGATTTTCTGAGTCAGAGCTAGAACCTAAGTCTTTAAAGATAACCCAGTGTTATTTCATTATAATACACAGCCTTCCCAGCTCAGTCACCCTTTGCACCTAATGAGATCTCTGATGGTAATGCAATGACAATTTTTGATGCAAACTTAATTGAAATGTTTTAAAACATGAGACTAGTGTTTACGTTTTCCATTTTTCTAAAAATTATGCAATAAATTATTGAAAAATATATGCCTATATTTCAGACATTATGTTAATAGCACACATATTGCAAAACAGAATCACTAAAATACTTGTAGCTCTCTGCTGATACAGTGTATGCAAAATATTCCATACAATCTTAACTTTGCACTTAAACCCAACTTAAGAGCAGGGGAAAAATTCAGTAAGTGAAGATATCTGCAGCTTCTTTAATTTGTGTATTTGCTGTATCTATAGTATTAGGCAAATATGAAACTTGGTCATCATATCTATGCAGTGTTTAACAATGAAATGCTTGGGAAAATAGTGAACAAAATGCCTATTGCACAGTAAATTTGGAAATTTGACTTTTATAACCTTAGGCATTGTCAGATTCTCTACAACACTTTTAAATTCTTCTGCTTTATGGTTTTTATGTATCTGAAAAGATAAGCACTATGTGTAAAATTGGATATTTTCCAAGCAATGTGTCTTTCATTTGCAGTTCCTAAAGAGCTCAGCTATATGCAGTAATATATTTATGTTTTAGAATGCTGACTATGGAATAAAGCACTATACTTAAATATACAATACCTCTACCAGCATTCCCTAAAATGTTTAGATAAATGTGGTTATGACTTTTATATAATTTATTGTGTTCTGTCAAATCATCCTCATAACTCTCATTTTGTATTTTAGAAATTTGAAAAAAAACCTCTTATTTCTACCACTAGAATATGGATTCCTTGAGGGCAACATCTGTAAAACATAAGATTGTGTTTAGTTACCAGTAGCAGGAAACTTTACTAAAGGACAAAAACAAGTAGGGGTTGAATTATTTCATAGAACAAGATGTCCAAGGCAGCTGCAGGGGGCTGGTTTGGTGGCTTAATATCACGGAAACTTTTATTGCAATTTTCTTGGTCTTTTCTAATGCTTATTACCTCATAGCTGTAAGAGGGCTGCTATCCTGTCAGTCATCAAGTCAATAGTAAATGCAGGAAAGGAAAGGAAGGGCAGCAACAGCTTTTTCTATCTCTTTGGTTTCCCAGAAACCTGCCTGTAGACTTTAAGTCACTGTCTCCTTGGCCAGAGCCATGACTTGGCCACTGTCAGGCGCAACAAAGCTTGGTAAGGTGGATATATAGCACTTCTAGCTTTTACAAAGGAAGGTGGCAAGGCGGGAGGTGAGTGGGAGTGGCCATACGATCAACTAAACTATTGAATGTTTTAAATCACTTCGATATGAAGATCATTCTAGGAGACTGGTTCATTCTTGGTATTCCTTATAATTGTGAAAAAGCCTGACTCAATATTGTCAGTGGCCTCTTAGATAATTTTTTTTTTTTTTTTGGTCATAGGCTGTTGTGACATTATTAGTTAGAGTTCTAAACTGTAGTTGCTTTTGAAAAAGTCTGTTTGTTTAGGCAGAGGTTAAGTGGAGATGCCTGGGGTGGGGTCGAGTGAGAGATAAGGTTTACAGTCAGCTTCTGCTACATACATCCAGAGGTAGAGACAGCATATCACCTTGGATTTGACTTTGTTTGTTCAGGGAAGAGTCATTTGCATGGAGCCTCTTAGTTATGCACACTGAAGGTGAGTAAATACTCCTAGCCCAAGGGGGGCATTAGAACCTTTTGTGCCTTAATTAGTTCTGTCAGGTATGCAGAGCTGATTTACTGGGGAGAGTCTGCCTGAGTCCAGAGCCTCTGGGGCAGCAGAAGGCAGAGACTTCAACCCCTGCTTCCTGAGATTCACATTAAAGACAGCTCTTGGCAGAAAAAACAAAAGATCAAAGAGAACCCTTTTAAGGGTAGCCTTAGGCAGTGAGCAGAGCCCACACAGCATGCAGCAGATTCTGGAGGCCTAAACTGGAGAACAGGGGTGAATAAATGAATAGAGATGAGGAACAGACAAGACAGCACTGTAGCATGCAAAGCACTGATGGAACTAGCAGGATGGGCATTCCTCTGTGACATCTGTGCTGTGGGAGGCAACAGCAGAAGTGGACTGATCAAACTCTTCAGATCTCTGTTTGCCAGAATTTGGTCAGTACAACTCCCCTGTGGCCTGAGTGAGCCCAGTGGTCTTGGGGTGGGCCATGAGAATCCAAGAGGAAAATCCCCAATTTATAGCTCCAAAGGGCTAATTGGTGGCCGAAGTCATGCCCAGGAGAAGGAAGCAACTTTTTTTTACAGTAAGTACAGAGGTTATGCTATGGAGGTTATGCCATGAAGGTCATGACATGAAGATAGTGCTAAGCTGAGGCTCTGCCGAAGAATTGATACATTTTTAGAACTTTAGGTGGAGGTAACTAAAGACATTGCTAGATGATTGGGTATTAAAGCGTTGGATCTAGGACCTAGAGGCACAAAAGAATATTAATGAAGAAATTTCTTTAATGAGAAGCGATTTCTGATGCTAATCACAAGGTAGGAAGGAAGGTTACAGAACAACCTGGGGGTCATAGTGTGTGCTTACACACAGATGACTGATAGTGACTAAATTGATAGGGAACAAGAAATGGGAGAGCTGAGAGCAGAGATTAATGGGGCTAATTATGTAATTTGTTTATTTTTGAATAGGTATGTTATTTTTGAATAGGTATGTTCTAAATTCAAAAGGTTTGAAGAAAGCATATAATAAAAATGTCTCCTTTTCTATTCTGATCCATTTGTTTCCCTGCCTTAGAGACAACTAAGTTTATGAAGCCCTTACATACTTCTTGAGAGATATTTTATATGCGTGTGGGGGTGTGGGGGTGTGGGGCGTGAGAGAGAGAGGGAGAGAGGAGGGAGAGAAAATCTATTGCTGGAATATATTCCTAGTCAACCATGTATTCTAATATGTGAAAACTTTTTTATAATGGCCCTGTTTGCGATCTGCAGCTACTAAACAGACCAAGAGGGCTCCAGCTTTGGTTATGAGGTTCATTTGAACCTAACAAGCTTTGCTGTGATGCATAATAAGAAGTTCTGGAGAGCCATATGTTTCCCATCTTGCCTCTGTGAGACTTCCTAGTTTTCACTCAGTCTTGGGGAAGGATGACAAATTATTTCAGACTGTAGCAAGACATCAGCCTAAGGAGATAACTCTAGCTCCTCTAAGATTGGTACTTCTCACTCTCCCATATTCTTTGCAGATAAAGGAGATGTCTGATTTTAAATGTTTCTACTCCAAAAGCACCCCTTTCATCCTGGTCTAAGGAAATGTAGATAGAGTCAAAGTACAGAGTTTGATAACAAGGTGGATAGGGCTGGCAGAACAGATTATCAGGCCAATGAGGATATAAAATTAAGATTTTTTAAAATGGTGGATCTACTTGTAGATATTTGAGAGTTGGCTGTAATTGAAGTTTTATTGTTCAATCAAAATGCAATGCATCTACTAGCCTTTTAAAGTTTTAATTGAAGAGACATATTTAAAGTTTTAAATTACTCGATCTGTTTTGCTTTGATTGGCCACTATATAAAACCAGGCAGAGTCCGTCTAAAGTAGCACCTAATAGTTCTGCACCATCAATCAAAGTGTGTTTCTCCGTTTTATTTCCTACCTCTACTATTAACTTGTCACTACCAACCTGCTTTTATTCTTTCACATGGTGTGTGATGAATTAAACTAGTTAGCTGGCCAGATAGATTATACAGGGTACATTAACACTTAGTGTTTTTGATGGAGTGCTGAGCAAAACAAAAGCCATTCCTTACAGAAGACAATTAAGCCTGCTGCTTGCCATGTTTCCGACTTTGTGTTTTGCACTTTCTCTGAGTGGGCAGATAATAGCTATGTAATCATTTTAGTGCAGACACATTTAATTAGTTTCTTAAGAGTCTTCTATTACTGTATAATGGTCAGCTCTCAGAGTAGCCAGTATCCTTACATCAGGCTTTTCTTCCCCCTGCCCTGGTGTCTATTTTTGGAGAATGATTGAGAAATATCTGAAGTGAACTTAACTCCACAGGGTCTTTGTTTCTAAGAAATGGGCCTCTGGGTTTGGAACAGGCAGCTCAAGAGGTTTTCTCCAATTTTCCATGTTTAGTTGACCAAACTTCCTGATGTTTTATTTTCTGCTACTTAGAGGCAGGAAGGATCAAATCAGTCAGGTACTACTCAGATCCCTGACACCCATGTGGTGGGTTTGAGGCCTGGCTTGTTTCTGCTTCAACAAGTAAGACAGGTGGCCAATTGTTGGTCTCTAGCTGATTCCCTTTGATTCCCTTTGTTACTCAGGGTTCACATCAATTCTGCTGCCTGCTTGCTCTTAGTGGATTTGAATTTTAATCTTCATGGAAATGCCATGAACATTCTCTCAGGTCTTCTGCGGTGAGGACAGAGAACTCCTTTCTCTGACTCTAATCCCCTGCAATCTGGTCAGTGCTCCTGAGTAAGTCTGATACTTTTGGTCACCTTGACCCACGTCTTTAGTAACGTTTGGTGTCCAGGCTCAGGGCCCAGTGCGTTTTCTTGTTTCCTCAATTCCACGTCCATTCTTAACTCCTGGGGTAGCTGGCGGGGCTTGCTGGCTCCTGTGGGTCTAGGAAAAACTGTCAAGGAGCTGAGAGAAAGGCTGGTTCTCTGTTTTCCTCATCACCCTTATAGCACTAGGGAGCCCATGTTGCAGACTTCCTTCTGAGTCTCTCATTGTGGCAGGGTGATGGTCACTTGAATGGAAGCTGATCTCCAGCAAACTCTCTCAGAGGCTGGCTTAATCCTCATCGGCAAGCAAGGTTGGGGGAGTGGGAATGAGCTGTGAGACCCTGGGCTTTTCCTCCCTGCTTGTACCTGTTGTTATAGGCTGGATCATGTTGATCTCTACGTCCCCACAGAATGAGAACACAGTACATGACCTATGCAGCTGCTCAGCCATTATTCCACATTATGGCCACTTCTACTCATAATACTCATAGGGTAATAGCAATCACAAATGATGTCTTCAATAGGCATCAAAATGGGGCCTCTTGTCAGAAGTTTTTTAAAACACCAATGCTGCCCCCCCCAATCTCTAACATCATGCATCACCTCCCTGAGAAGTGAAATAATACAATCTCACATTATTGATCTTCTACAATGTGTGGGGACTTTGCATATGCTATGACTAATCTCAGCATTAAGAGCCTGTGTTTATTAGTTTCTGTATCCGAGGTGGTGTTTTAGGTTATACACATCATTCAGTCCTCACAACAACCCTGTATTGTAGGGACTCTTATCTTCCCTGTGGCAGTATGTTCAAACAAACTTTTTAGATCAAAGATGTTTGATAAAATAAAAACAGAAGCAGCAGCAGCAGCTGCTAACATTTTGGAGGACTTAGTATGTACCAGGCACTATTCCAAGCCCTTTGTATACATTAATATATTTTAATCACCACAACAACCTTATGAGCTGTGAAGTAGGTATTATTATTTATCTTCATTTTACAGATGAGTAAAATAAGCCACAAAGAGATTACATAACAGTCCTAAACTTACCTACTGATAAACCTTTCTGGCAGTGCTATAAGATAGGTATCCTTATTCCCATTTTAAGTGTTAATAATAGGAAAATCAATAATATTTTTAGAGATGGCTGAATTTGAGCAGGTTGACCCAAGAGGAAGGCAAATTAGTTTCTCTTTCAGAGACAGAATTATTCTTTTGCTTAGGAAAATGCCTTAGTGAGTCTGTTTGTTATTGAAAACAAGGTATCTGGACATTCCTGGAATTGAAGACATTTAAACAAAGATGAGATCACTGCTCTGTATAGTAAAAATAACAGAAACTCTGGAATCGGCATCTTGAAATGGCAGAAGAGCCTGGAAGAGAAGAAGGTAGGAATGGTGGTGCTGGTGGGTACTCAGTAACCCAGTGCGAGGTTAGGGTTCTTGAAGCAACATGGTCAGTGACAGATTTCTTGTGGCAGGAACCACCAGTGAATTTCTTAGAACAGGGATGGCTACCATTCAGTGTGAAGTAGTTTCTGCATGTATTATAACTGCTCTTTATTAAGCCCAAAACTTCAATAATAGTTTGCTACTCACACAACCTAGTGCTGCTGTTCTGGAGGAGTGAAAGGAGAGGGCATGGGCCAAGGTTTCTAGGCAGTGATCAGCAGTAAAAGAATTTAAACACTTGGGCCAGAGCTGGGAGTGAATCCAAGGCAGGTGATGGCAGAGAAACAGGCTGAAGTTAGACTCACTTGGAAATGGGAAATGGTGGAGAGCCCCCCAAACTCCTTTCCCAAAATGTACTCAAGGGAAGTGAACCATATAAAGACATAGGGGGAAGTGGGAACAACTGATGACTTGTGTAATAATCAATTACTTTCTAAATCGGAAGCTGTGTATCTGTTAGGGACTTAGCTTGAAGTAACAGAAAGCATTGTATCAAAAGCAACTAACAACAAGAGAATTTATTATCTCACACATCAGCAGTCCAGAGGTAAGGTGACTTCCTGATTAGTTGATTCATTAGCTTAACCGTGTCATCAAGTATGTAATTTCTTTTACTTCTTCTGCTATCTGGGGTCAGCCCTAGAATGGTAGCAAGATAGTTGCAGAAGTTGCCTCCCAGCCTTGGAACTTAGATTCCTATGGAATTGAATTCTGCTGGACATGACCTCTTTTATTGTCAGATCTACCTACCTGTCATCACTAAATGGCTGCTGACTGGTACTCGATGTCTCCTCTTTACAGTAGTTCTTTGTTTCATAGTCAGTGTTCTCTGGTAGAATGAGGAGAAATGGGAGATGGGGAGAGGTAAAAATATAGCCTTTTCTAGAAAACAAACAAATAAACCCAGGGTTTTGGGGAAAATGGTGAATTTCATGTTTGGGAGAAAAATTTATAAGGTAAGCTTGGTACATTTTGCTGTATTAGAGAGCAAGGAAACCAGTGAAGGCTTTGGGGATTGTGTTAAAAAGATTCAGAAGCCTACTCGAGAGACTTGCACTGGCCAAAGATGAAACAATTAGAAAATCTAAAATAATATAACTCCAAATGGATTGAAATACATAAGATAGATTAATATATATAATTTATAATGATACAAAAAAATTGATAACCTTTGTAGGATGCCAGGGAACTAATCCATTATTTTGAAAATAGGCAAATAAGAGCAAAGAGCTCAATCTTTAACTTTTTTTCCTGTGTGACTTGTACCTCAGAGCAACAAAATATTTGATGAGAGAAAGTTTTTCTTCATGAGAAAATTCTAGTTTCTGAATGGAGAATGATAGATTTAAAATATCAACATTTCATCCTTAATGAGATAATTGATCTCAGCAATTAACATCAATGCCTGCTAAGACCATTAGTTGAAAAGCTGATAGGGAACATTCTAACAGATGAATTGGGCTGGCAACACTTGAACTCATTGATCAATATTAACATCAGGCTTTATGTACCTCCTGATGTGTTGCAATAGGAAGTACACAGCACCACCTATGAAGTCTACCTGCCCCCCACCCCCGCAAAAAAAAATCGAGCCTAAATATAATTAAGACTTCCACCCTACAGGAAATTTTGGGGCATAGGAACAAAATATAATATATGGACTATTTTTAGATTCTGATTTAAACAAGCCAACTACAAAAAAATATACGAGACGGGAGAAATTTAAACACTAACTGAATATTTGATGATATTAAGGAATTGTTACCTTTTCAAATATGATAATGACATTATGATTATATATTTTCAAAGCCTTATTTTTTTATAGATACATAAAGAAATAATTACATTTGAATTAATAAAAAGGCTGGGATTCGTTTCAAAATAATTCAGTGTATGTGTGAGAGAAATGAGTAGGGGTATAGATTGACAGCTTGTCTACATCTTGATAATTACTGAAGCTGAGTGAAGGGTACATAGCATTCATTCTAGTATTCTATTGGTAGATGAGTGACTTTTTCCATATAAAATGTTAAAAAAAAAAAGAATCATCTATGGCCAACCACCACTGAATCATTTTAATTCTGGTTTCTGTTACTTTGGCAGTAGTCAGGGGCCTTGATGCAAAGGCTTCCGGCAAAGACAAATGATGGCTATGCAGAGGCTGCCTAGGAAGTGAGAACTGCATTCCCAGGGCCTCTTTAAATATATGAAACCATTGTTTTTCAGGTCTCAGTCACATCGGCGCATAGATCTTACTTTTCTTGTTCTCCACTTCCCCTCCTCTCACTTCTACCCCATTCTGGACTGGTGACAGGATGCAGTGGGACAAACTGGCTGTGAAGAGTTTGTTCTTAGGAGTTGTGGTATTGTCTCTTAATCGGCATACCCTCATTGCTTACATTGTGATTCTGGGAGTTACTATAGACCGCAAGTCAAAAATCCGTCCTCATCTACTAGTGGTTAAGACTTGACATCACTTCTCTGCCACCGAAGTCTTGGATCCTGTTGAAAGATAAAGCTGGTGAAAAATGGCTGACTCTGTAACCTATTAGTTTTCAAGTTGAGTTTCCAAGAAAAAACTCATCCTCAGAGGGTTCTGCTGCTCATCTGGTTATGGCCATTTTCATCAACTCTAATAAATATGTTAAATCAAAGGATGAGCTATTATCAGTTGTAAAAGTTTCTCTATTCATACTCTTGGCATATGCTGTGGTTTGTATATACTGGAATCTAAGATGGCATCTAATTTAATGTATAAAATTATCGAATTGACTTTAATTTGTATATGGAACATTTTCATGATATTTCAAGAACCCTATGATATTCAGGGGCTTTGCTACTAATCAAATTTGAGAACAGAGCACTGAGGTATAATTATTTGCATTTTAGCATGAGTGAAGGATCCAGGGGTGAGTTTGTTGAGTTGCAGAATAGCTTCATTCTGAATGAGAACTGAGAATACAAAACTCCAACTCAACCCTTGTCTGGTTTAAAAATGTGTTTCCTTGATGGTAATATTTAAACAAAATGACTTAAATCAAGGTTAAGTGCAGTTAGGAGCATCACCCAAGCTGGGGGAGATGATGTTTAAGTGTAGTTCTAAGCTCCATGGTTCCTGGGTGTCAGCAACTGGACCTGCCAGTCACAGGCTGTGAGATTTATTTTGTACTTTAAAGGATACAGTTAGTTGTAATGATACAAAGATGAAAATTAATCAGGAAATTTTTCTTTCATTCTTTATTATTATTATCTTTTTTTCAGGCAAGGCAACCCTTGGTTGACCTCACAGATTGCAAGGACCTTGTCAGCTTACAATCTCTTATTTTTTTATTTTTTATTTTTTATGCCTACAGCACCTGGTCTTCCTAGGTGGTCTCCCATCCAAGTACTAACCAGGCTTGACCCTGCCTAGTTTCTGAGATCAGATGGAATCGGGCTTGTTCAGGGTAGCATGGCCATAGACCCTTTCATTCTTTCTTACCTATGTTTAAATAGTTCAAGAATTTAGCCAAGGGATGGAGACAATCATTGGTAAGAAAGGAAGCTTTCAGCCTAGTGTTAGACCTTGAATAAGTCAGAGGGGAAAGGGACACATTTAGCTTAATTTACATTTTTAATCTGGTAAATTGGAAGGAAGGGCAGGAAGCATTTAGGCCATCAGCTAGTTGACTCTCATTGTTTCAGGCCTCTGTTTCAGCCCAAGGTGGCCAGATGTTGCTCATGGGCGTACTAGAGCGCTGCAGGCTGTGACATAACAGTATTGGATATCTGTTGATTGTCTACAATTATGTTTTGTAGATAAAATTTGTCATTTATTGCTACAAGTATGGAAATAAGTATCAAAAATACTTTAAATCTATGTGATTCATTCCATTCTAGTTGGATCTAATCTGTGTATTATCTCTCTCTCTAAAATCATTTCTCTCATAATATATACCAGACTTGTGTTGTTAACTAGCCACATGTGGCTACTGAGCACTTGGTGTGTGACTAGTCCAAATTCAAATATAAGTAAGCACCAAGTTAGAAAGGGTAAGTATGGAGAAAAGAATATAAACTATCTCAATAGATTTTTTTTTTAATGTTGGTTACATGTAGAAATAAAAATATTTTGGTTATGAGTTAAATAAAACATTAAAATTAATTTCATTTGTCTTAAAAATTTTATATGTGGCCATTAGAACATGTAAATTACTGTGTGGCTCACATTATATTTCTGTTGGGCAGTGCTGTGCTAGGACATACTCATGGCATGTCTAATTTGTGGCACCTTGAGATCAGTGATGTGAAATCCAAAGCTGGAGTCTTAGGTTTGAATTCTAGTTCTCCACTTCATACACATGTGACCATAGACAAGTTCTATTCCTCGATAAGCCCCAGCATCCTTGTCTGTGAAATGGGGAAAGTAAGAGTTGCTGCTGGACTAGGTGTTTATGAGGTTGCCTGAGATGGTGGTTGTTTCAAAGCAAGTTATGAATATTTTTCTTCTGTTCATGCTTCTGCTCCATTGCTCTACACTGGAGCTAACTCCTTCCCTTGCCAAGAACCACACTGTTGAAATGAGACACAGGCCTCAGCCTTCCCAATTCTCTTATTTCTGCGTCCGAGGCCATCTTTTCACTATTTCCTCATCCATACTTGCACTCAACTTCACACCTATATGCCCCTTGAGCATTTGAGGATGAAGATTGTACATTCAATTATTTTTGTTTGTTTCACTCACAGTATTCTACATAATAGATTACACTCACTAAATAATTGCTTAAATTATGAAAAAAGAGAAAATGACTTATCTAGGAAATACAGATTTGGTGATTATAACAAGTTTGCCTTTGGAAGCATGCTGAGACCCTATGACATCATCATGCAGTGTCTTTTTTTTCTCATGGCAACCTGTAGGTTCATCAGATTGACTATTGACTGTTGCTTTTAAGCAATATACAGAAAGAATTCCCTCCCAGAAGGAAAGCCATGCAGTTTCTCAAAAATGAAGAGAATACGTAATGTCTGAAAATCTATATTAAATATCATTTGTTGTTCCACAGTTGTGCTTGCCTGCTTGCTTTTCCATTTCTGTTAAAAGTAAAAACATGCTCCTTCGTACCTCAAATGAGCTATGATAATAGCGATAGGATGTCACCCTTAAATCTGTCTCATGGGGGAAAGGACTCATAATGAGGTGTTCTACCGACTCTCAATCTTTGCTCTGAGAGACAATCAGAAGGGGGATTGCACGCCTTCCTCTGCAGTGCTGATGGAGGCTTAGCTGTAGGTATTGGGTGCCCCTCTTTTAGTTGTCCCCAAAGATCAAATGAACTGTCTCAGCCAGGACTTCAGGCCCATCTGGAAGAGTACAAACTTTAGGAGGACAGAAGCAGAGCAGGAACTGTCCTTTGGCTTGAACTTTCATTCTCTAGGGAATAAAAGAACGGTAGACCCCCTTGGTCAGTCTCTATCTCACTAAGATTAAATAAATCCGAATGTGTGTTGGCCCAGACAGGGGTGGCCTCCCTGGTTTATCAGCTTTTAAAACTGGCCACCGTAGTATTCTGCAGAATGTTCATCCAGTATTATGAGTACAAGAGAACTAACCTCAGTCATTTTACCTACAATGTAACTTACATGTATCCCACCTGAGTGGAGTATTTCATGAGGATGATCCCAGCCCCAACTCAGAGAAACTTCACTGTAAGGTATACTCAGAAAGAAATGTATAGATAAAACCCAAGTATTAAGAGATTCCATGTATTCGTGGTATCTGTACTATAGGGATTTTGCTTCCTGACTTATAAGGCTAATAAAAATACTTCATTTCTCTTGACAAAATTCAGAGAACAAATAATTTTATACAAACCTCAGAAAGACACACTACACAAAGGGACAGGTAACTAGAAATTGCTTCTGGCAATTTCCTCAGATAAATTTATAAAACAATTAACAGTCAAGTCAACAGCCACAGGCTTTGGTTTGTTTCAGTTCCTCGGGAACTGGCCTTTTTTTGTCTAAATTCCTCTTTGGACCTATACTATTCTGTATCTCTATCTTCCTCTTTTGGGTGAAGAACACACATATGCTGTTCAGATAAATAGTGCTCTGTGAAAATGAAAATAATAATGCCTCAGTGACCTTCAGAGACTTCCTGGTTCCCATCATATCAATTTCAAACTCCTTTGTCAAGTTTTCAGGACCCTCTACGATTGTCAAACACATATCCTTTTCCCATGAGTATATTCTGTGCTCTTGTTCCTTTTGTTCATAGCTTCTAAAATTGCCTTCCCCTTCTTCATGTGCTGGATGACATTTAAGGCTTCATTTAATTTCTACCTCTTCTGTGAAGGCTTCACTGTTTCAGCTTTTCTGAGTATATTTAATCAGAACCCATGCCACAAGCACACTACACTGCATTGTTTACTATTGCCTCAGATGTATAAACCGTATCTCTCAGCTAGAAGTGACCAAGCAACATCTGACACTTTACACCTCCAAACTTACCTACTGATAAGGATATTTGGCTCTTACTACAAGGGAGAGGTTTCTGACAATTAGAGCTACATCACATGGAATGGAGTCCCTCAGGATATAATGAATTCTTTGTCACTAGAGGATATTTACTAGAGACCATTTGAAAGGGCCTTCCTAGTACATAGATCTTAGTCAATGTTTTATACATATTTGATGAATGAATGAATGTGGCATGTTAGAAAAGAGATTCAGAGAGTTGGGAGGGTCTGATAAAATTCTTTAATGCTGACCTCTTGTTATTCTATAAAATGGTTGCTCATTAAAAATTGAGAATTTGTTGTATTCATGGAAATCTTTTCTCATTTAAAAACAGTTTCACATTCATCACCTCTTTTGATTTTAGCACATTTGTGAGAGGTGGGAAACTTCCCCATTATCTAAGTGTCACATACGAGGAAAAAAACGATGGAAACATAACAAGTGCATGAGAGGAGAGAGACATGGAAATACTCAGAAGGCATTGGCGCTCATGCTCCCGCCTCAGTGCGGTCAGTGGTGGAGGGCCTGGGGGAGAGGTCAGGGTAATAACAGCAGATTAGTTCGTAGCCTACTTAACTTCTCTGGTGTGAGTCTAAACTCCTCCTTTGTACTTGGGTCATTTGCACTACCTCTTAAGTCAGTACGCTATGCAAAATCAGCAGATTTCACTCTTGAACAGGGAAGTTAGAATTGCGATTTGGGTGAACATTTTTAGCTGGGTCATAGTTACTATTTGTTGCCCAGTGATGGAGTCCAAACAACACTCTGAAAATCTGAAAATTCAAAACCATGGATCTTGAGAGGGTATATATGGAATTTAATTCCCATTTTGAAAATGATATTTTGATAGAATAGCATATAGTAAGTCATCAGATAACAAGGAATTCTTATTTTAAAAGTAGAATGTGTTGAAGAGCTGAGGTAAACCATAGCAGTTTTTGCTTGTCCTGTCTTGTAAACCATGATAGTATAATGTCAATTCGGCAACAAAGTTGTCAATCATATGTGCAAATCGTTTTGCTGAGCACCTGTCAAAGCTTTGGCTATGCTTCCTCTTGAAGAGGATATCATGAAAAGACATAGGAGAATGATGAATCAATCAGTGTGCATGATATGGGTTATATTTGTTTTCTATTGATGAAATTGTGATAACAAGTTATCACAAACCTAGCAGGTTAAAAGAACATACATTTATTATCTCATAATTTCCATGGGTCAAGAGTCTGAGCACATCTTCGCTGGGTCCTCTGTTAAGAACCTCACAAGGCTGAAATTAAAGTATCGACTGGGTTGCACTGCTTTCTAGAGCTCAGGGCCCTCTTTCAATCTTTCTTGGGTTACTGACAGAATTCAGTTCCTTGTGGTTGTGGGACTGAAGTCCCTGTTCTATAGCTGACTTTCACCTGGGATTTGCTCTCAGCTCCTAGAGGTCACCCAGTTTTTTGCCACGTGGTCCTCTCACAGTCCCTCTTGCATTGGCAGCTTATGTCTTCTAGGCTGATGAAAGAATCTCTGACTTCTTCTGTCCCTCGTATTAAGTTAGAACTACCAGAATAATCTTCCTTTTGATGAACTCAAAGTCAACTGATTGGGGACCTTAATTACATTTATAAAAATTCTTTTACTATTGCCATAAACACAACTTAATTATAGAAATGTAATCTTACCATATCTCACAAGACCTGCCTACACTAAGGGGTAGGCATGCACACTAAGGATGGGAACGTTGGGACCATTTTAGAATTTTGTTTACTACACCAGGTGATCAGAAGGCAAAAACATTGTTCTGATTGTTAGGAGTTGCAATGGGATTATGGGAGGGCATGATTTTCTAACGCCAATTCTCTCACACCAACTGGGTGTCCTATAATTCAAATCAGTTCCGGAGTTAGCATCAGATCTCACAGGTTAAGTACTAGGTCTCACCAGACCACCCTCCCCCACCCTTTTACAATAATTAAGGTACAATTGCCATGATATTTTATTAGTTTCAGGAGTATAATGTAATGATTCAATTTTTGAATATATTGCGAAATGACCACCACAATCAATCCAGTTACTGTTCGTCACCACACATAGTTATAATTTGTATTTCTTGTGATGAGAACTTTACAATCCATTCTCCTAGCTACTTTCAAACATGTAATACGGTATTGACTGTAGTACACTAAATTTTCATGTCATTCATTTGTAATTGGAAATGTGTACATTTTGACCCCCTTCACCCATTAACCCCCTCCCCACTCCCTACCTCATACAACCACCAATATATTCTCTATATACATTAGCTTGTTTTTTTTTTGTTTATTTTATTTTTTTAAATTTCATATATAAGTCAGATGATACAGAATCTGTCTTTTTGTGTCTGACTGAATTCACTTAGCGTAATGCCCTTAAGGTCCATCCATGTTGTCACAAATCAGACGGCCCTCACTTTGGATGCCAGCTGCAAGTCCAGGGGGCCTCCTGAACTTATGCCTGGTGAACTACAAATTTGAGGGATCTCATGACTGCCTCTTAGTTTCAATAATTCACTAGAATAATTCGCAGAACTCAGGAAAGCATTGTATATGTACAATTACAGGTTTATTTTAAAAGATTAAATGAACAGCCATGTGAAGAGATAAATAAGGCTGCAAGGTCTGGGGAGGTGGTGGGCACAGCCCACCATGCCATCTCCAGATGTACCATCCTTCCACTAAGTCCATTGCTGTGTTCACTAACCCAATGGTCTTCTGAACCCTGTTGTTACAGAGGTTTTATATAAAGTTTCAATGTGTAGGTGTTCTAGACCAGCAGTTGCCAATATTTTTGGCATCAGGGAATGGTGCTCCTATGAGAATCTAATGCCTGGTGATCTGAGGTAGAGCTGAGGCTGTGAAGCTAACACTGGGGAGCAGCTGCGAATACAGATGAAGCTTCGCTCCTTTGCCCATTGCTCCCCTCCTGCTGTGTGGAGACCCCCCCGGTTCCTAACAGGCCATGGACTGGTACCAGTCTGTGGCCTGGGGATTGGGGACTCCTGTTCTGGACTGAATTTTGTGTCTCTTTCAAATTTATATGTGGAAGCCTTAACCCCTAATATGATAGTATTTGGAGATAGGGCCTTTGGGAGATAATTAGTGTTATATTGGGTAATGAGAATTGAGCCCTCATGATGCAGTTAGTAGCCTTATAAGAAGAGAGAAAGAGAAGTTTCTCTTTTTCTCTCTGAGCGCGCACCAAGGAAAGGCTGTGTGAGGACACATAGGGAAAGTGGTCGTCTGTAAGCCAGGAATAGGACCCTCAACAGGAAGTGGATTAGCTGGCACCTTGATCTTGGCTTTCCAGCCTCTAGAACTGTGAGAAATAAATTTCTGTTTTTTTTAAGCTACCCAGTGTATGGCATGTTATGGACTAGACAGTAGTTATAATTGATTAAAGTATTGGCCCCATGATTGAGCTCAATCTCCAGCCCCTGTCCTTTCCTGAGGATTTCCTTGGTGGAGGAAAGCTGAAAGTTCCAACCTTGTAATCAGGCCATGGTTTCCTCCAGGGACCAGACCCATCCTGAGGCTAACTAGACCCCTTTTCCAAGAGTCATCTCATTAGCATAACTTCAGGTAAGGCCAAGGAGGCTCCTTATGAATAACAAAAGACAATCCTATCACTCAGGGAATCCCAAGGATTGTAGGAGCTCTGTGTCAGGAACCTAGACAAAGACCAAGTATATGTTTTATTATATCATAGAGGATATTACCAACTTCATGTACCAGAATCTTAACAGAAAGTATCAATTTGGCCCAACCAATTCAGGTGCTTCTTAGCAACACCTGAAAAAGTTATGTAAACCTATTCATATATATATATATATATATATATATATATATATATATATATATACACACACACATACACACACACACACATACATACATATATATATATAAATATAAATATATATATATTTATTTATTTCAAAAATTTTTACTCAACACTAAGTTACTAACTATATATATTTGGGTGATTTTGTTTTAACTTTCATTTTTCTATTTGAGGAAATGGTTAAGCAGTGTTACAAAGGGGGTATCTCTTTTCTTGTTTTGTTCTAGATTTTCTTTCTCAGTGCATTCATCGTTATTTCTGATCTCATACCAGTCTACCTCTGACATGGATTCATGGTAGGTTGGAAGTCTCAACTGGGCATCAGGACTGATAAAAGACCTTAGGAGAATTGTTAGTCTTCCTGGGCGCATTTGCATTATGTCTAAGCTTTGTGGAGGCATCTTCATAAGCTGAGTGTCTATACGTGTAATTTGTCCTGTTTATATTTGTAATTGCATTTCTTTCCAGTGCTGATACTCAGGCACATTGCCCTCAGCTGTTGTTCGATATTTAATAAGAGCTGCTTTTCCCTCACTGTTACTTTAGTGGAGTTTTCAAATCTGTTTTTGCTTTTAAGATGAGAAGAGTCATCTTCTTTCAGAGAAATGCTTCAAAAGTTTTCACAATTTTTCTTAAGATATGTCTCATATAATACTCTCAAATGTATTTATTAGGTGCAGCTGTGTGTCACCATTTCATTTCCATACGTGCTTGTGCTATATATGTAAACTTCTCTAAACTTTTCCTCGACAGTTCTTCAATGATTTAACACAATTTTGAACTAACACTGTGTACAGAATAACGAGTGTCCTCTTTATCCTTGAGTGTCACCAGGCAATAAGCTATGCCTGCCAAAGGGTGTCAGAGACAGTTCAAGGTAATTGTCAGGAATAAGAAAGGAGAGAAAGAAGGCAGAGGAAAAGACATGGGAAGAGAAAGATGAAAGAAGGGATGGAGTAAAAGGAGAGAAAAAGAAATTAGTCTACCTGGTAGCAGAGGACAAATCCCTGCCCCTCCCCCCCCCAAAAAAAAACCCTGCCCCAACGCATCAAACCCAATAATCCCAAGCTACTTCAGGTGACAATCAATGATGAAACCTATCTAAAACATAGTTTTAAAAGTAATTTAGATTTTTGAGTTGTTCTCTTATAGAAGTAGTCTATACCAGGCCCCAAAAGGGCTAACTGAAGACTGGGATCCTAGATATGAGACCAAATGGGGCAGAGAAACTAGGAGGAGTGAGGAGAGGTGTGGGTGAGCTGGAAATAAACTCCAGGGTGGAGTGAGAGACAATCATGGTGTTATTTGCAAAGCAACTTGCCTCAGGTCTCAGAGTTAGGGGTGACAGGGCAGGACCTAGAGGAGGTCTCCTGGCCCTGCTGTGAAGAACAATGATCTCTGAGGACCAGACCATGCACAGGGGCAGCACATCTGATTATGTGACTCTGACAAAATGTCAGAGAAATAAAAACAAATGGCTGAGCAGTCTCTGGAGAGATAAAGACTTCAGTTATTAAGCTCTCTGACCAGAAACATTGCGATTTAGTCATCTAGGATGATTTTATTTCATCTTCTATTATGGGCTGCACCACATAAATCTGTATTTTATTGCCGGAGTGAGATGCTGGAGAATTTCAAGATGACTTTTGGCACTGTCTGAGTTGGCTCACTGCTGTGCTGACAAGTGCTTGTGGAAAATTAGCAGCAGTGATATTAATCACCTTCTTTGGGGCTCATCCCCCCCACCCTTTTAGAGCTTTGTTTTGTTCTGTCTTCTGAAAACAAAAATAAAGGATTCCTCCCTCCCCCAAACTCTTCTACAAGTGAAGTTAGAGAGTGAGGTGATTAGGAGGGAGAGGTGGCAGTCATGTCCTAGGACCTTTGGTGGGATGTCAGTTGTTACGTGACATATCTCATGCCTGGAATTTTCTGTGCTGTGTCTGGCTGCTGGGAAAGGGAAGGAAAACAGGAAAAGGGTTGTTGAGGAACATGAAAGCATAGCTAATTTCTTTGATTAGCACACTCAACTCAGTACAATACAAGAGTGTAAAGGAAAGTGAGAAATCGGAATTAGATGGGTACACGGGTGAGGGATTTGAATACACATACCTGTATACACACCATGCACTTATGGGACAGTAAAAAAAAAAAGCAGTTTATTTTGGCACCAACTGACTTGACAGTTGATGCCCTTATTCTCTGTCCCACAATGTCAAACACTCTCCTCTCAAAAGTTGATTTCATTTCTTCCCTCTGCTATTGCTGCTTTCCAATCTTTTTTTGTATAGTTCTAAGTTTATTATTTTTTACTAAATTAGCTCCCCAAGGTGTGCTCTTCCTGCCTCTGTGTTTGAGAAACCACATCTATTCAATGTCATCTTCATATCGACGAATTCCAAAAATATATTGCAAGTTCTGTTCTTTCTTAAGCAGGGATAGATACGGCAATTCAGCCCTGGGTGAGGTAAAGGGAGCTGAGATAAAGGGTGGCTAGTCTTTGCAATTGCATACCCGAGTCTATAGGGGGCAGGATGCTGAGTTATGTGTAAGGAGCAGGCTGGAGTTTTGTCTATGTTCTGATGTCCTCTTGATTTGTTCTGACCCAGTTAAATAAGGTAGGGCCTGCTAAGGACTTGGAGGCTATCTTGAAATTCTGTGCTTAGAAAAAATAAATTTAGAGTAGTGATTCATGTAAGCCTGGGAATCAGAATGCTTGGATTCAAATCCTGACTTGACCTTGTCCTCGCTGTGTGCTCCTGTACAAGCTTGGTGAGTGGCCCTCTACTTCTCTGGCTCCTTATATGCAAAAGAGGATAATAATTGGATCTCTCCCCTAGAGCCCCCATGAGGATTAAATGAGATGATGCATGTAAAATGCTGAGCCTTGCATATAGTAAGGACTCACTAAATCTTAGCTATCTCAAGCCATTTGGCTTGTTTCTCTCCCAGAAGAGAGAAGAATGTCTTTTCTGAGAAGCCTATGACAGAAAGCAAAAGGCATTAATGTGGAAAGCTCTTTCTTTTGTGAAATAGAATGCAGTAACCCAGGTCTGGGGCTTTGTGAAGGATTCATTTATTGCTCATTATGAATAGGTTGATGAGAAGTAGGTGGGTTAAAGACGAGCGAAAAGCTTTATGATGGAGTTTATCCTGTTTTCTGTGCCCAGCTCTCCAAAAGCTGATTAAATGAGACTGGGGCTGTGCAGGGCTGCCCTACTTAAGGCTTTTGTCAGCACTTCCTTTGTAGATTCTCATTTCCAGGGCATAGAAATGGCTGTGTTGAAAATATTCTCTGAGGGCTTGAGCTTGGTGTGGAAGATCTTTATCAGCCACCAAATAATCTTGTCAAGTTTTAAAAGAAGAAGAGAGAAATAAAGGAAAAAAAATGTTGGAGGGAGGAATAAAAGATTAAGACAGCAAAAGAGAAAAGTATAGAGTGAAGATGTGGAAAGGTGAGGGAAAAGGAAGGAGAAAAAGAATTCTTTTTTTGAGTTCCTTAGATATGCACTTTAAAATAGCACCTCTATGTCAGGCATTTCTCCAACACCTTTGTCCATTCCCTGTGCTCTTATAATTAATTGGAAAGAGCTATGCCACAGAGCTTCCTGCTGTCTGCCTGTCCCTGAGGTGTATTCCCTCTTCCCACTAGCTGAACACATTGTCAGTTGCCTGTCTTAGTTGCCTGTCTTTCATTTCTGCCAATGTGGAGTTTACCAAACTCCTTTTCCTTTAAGGAGCTATACCAATATGATCTCTAGTATCCTTCAAATTTTGGGCTGATGTTTTGGTTCCCTAGAAAGATTCTCTTCTGGAGGATATCAAATGAGCTTAAAACTAAAGGCAAGGCATGGGCAAGGATCTACGAAGGAAAATAAGGCCACAGTTAGGTCTGTCTGGATACTAACTATAGGAATTCTGGAATCTTGGGTACCCTCAGTGTGAGGGCTCCCAATCCCTGTGACCAAATTCATTGTGGTGACTTGAGAGGGTCTAGGGTTGGCTTTGCAGTGTTGGGCCAGGCATGTACAAAAGGGGGGGTGAATGACAGTGCCTCCACTACTATAGGGAAGTAGGGGACTCTTACCACACACTGAATGAGAATCATTGGGGATGCTCTATCCTGCTCTGAGAACTCTGAGAATTAATCAGTAATACACAGAGAAGAGCCACATTCTGGAGCTCCCTGTTGCCTACCATATTTGGTCTGGTTCTGTCAACATTGGAAGTGGTAACTGTGAAAGAGAAGCCTAAAAGATTGAATGCATATGACTCACTTTGCTTTTCCTTCCCAAGACCCACTAAAACAATTGGAGATATATAACATAATTACAAACCCACAGACACGAAGAGAAGAACAAGGGAGACAAATGAAGAAGAAAACTCCATGTATTTCAGGAAGCTGCAATGTAGAGAGGACACTGGTAGCTGATTTAACAAAGTGCTGGCAGTAGCAACTTAGTGTCCTTAGATGGTGGAGGAGATAATCAGTCTTGTAGAACTCCAGAAATCCCAGGGCCTGCTGGGAGAAGTGAAGGAAAAAGCTGAAACCAGCTTTCTGGCTAAAAGTGAATACAGGGTGGTTAGACTCCAAGGTACCTACCCTCTTTCTTCACACAGCCAGGCCATCCCTCATCTGAGTACATGGTACAGAGAGACAGGGTGGTAGTGATAAAACTCAGAGCTGAAAATAGGAAGATTTAATAAAAATGCAAAAATTGAATAGTAGGACACCCTCATATCCATTCTTTCCCACAGCATTTCCAGAAATCCTATATATAGGTATGATTATAGGCAGGGGATTGGATGAGCCTTCTCTGGAAGAACTTGAGGTCTCACCAAATAAAAGAGCCAGTTTACAAAATGTTCATCTGTGGTAAGAATCTTTAGTTGACATGTACACTATATTGTCAATTAGCTTTTAGCAATTCTTTTCCAGATATGAATGGCCAAGAAAAGAACACAAGATGTTTGAGAAACTCTTCCAATTTATAATAAAGAAACCAAAATAATGAATATAGAATCCCCTTGCTCCAAGAAAAAGAGGCAATGCAGGGAGGAAAATAAAACCTAAAATGTGCATAATTATATTTTAAGAGTGATAGGATAAATATTGCTGGCTGGTGCTCAGCCTTTAGAGCTGATGTTAAAGGCTTCACTGGCGATGTCAACTGACCATGATCTTGAGTGGAGGAAAGTGATGGGTAGCATCTAACCTCTAACCTTTGCCTCGAGAGTTTAGGTATGTCCTAGAGAACTGATACAGAAGCCAGATCAGAACATTGCCTTTAGTAATGAGGGGCCCTTGGTTGCTGGAGGCCGGGGTAGAGCCAAGCCTGAGAACACAGAGGGGACCTATGGCCAAGGTGGAAGCTGCTTCTGCTGGAGCCTGGACAGCGCCTCCCACCAGTGGGTGAGATGGGTCTGCTGGGCAGGCTCTGATGGCTCCAGACAATGGCTGCAGGAGTGATCACTGCCCCCCTCACAGAGCCTGGTGCTGGCACAGTGGAGAGCTGCAGGGAGACAGTGGTTTTTTAGGTAATTACCACTCTGGAAAACCAGGAGCAGTGCTGGAAATTCTTATTGTTGCATGCAGGAGGCCATGTAAGCAAGGGAGTGGAGATGGTTTTCCACTTTTGTTTTTTCTACATGCCAGTGTGTAATTTGATGGACTGGGCTCTGCAGTAGACAAATAACTATGGGGAGGTGTGGGTCAAGGGAGGAGAGAGAACCATAAAAGTCTGGTCAAATATTACTATCTGCCATGCATGGGTCCCTACAGAGTCTTAGGTTCTAAAAAGTCAGAAAAGCCTGCCCCCATTTCAGCTCTTTCAGCCTTAAATAGTTTTGTGACTATGAGAAATATATAGCTTCCATGAGCCTCAGTTTCCCCATGTGCAAATCATTACTTGGAACTGTTGCAAATATTAAATGAGAATTCATTCCCTTCATTCATTTGACGAGTCTTATTTAAGTTTTGGATTTTTTGGTACCTACCGTGGGTCGGGTGCTATGCTATGCATGTAATTAAAGAACTCAGCACCACATAGAAGTTAAGAAATGTTGGTTTCTCCTCCCAGACTATTTTAGCGCTTTGGGTATTCAGTAGTCCCAGTCAGGGCCTCATGAATGCAGAGCTTCATTGTAGCGGGGGTAGGCTTGGCTGTTTGGAAAGCAGGAGAAAGTCATTGTAGAAATTTCATGCTCTGACTAGGCTTGCATTAAGACTGTTCTGGCACTATTTCCATCCACCAGAGCTGCTGCATTGGTTTAACTCTTCTGAACTCTGAAGCCTCTGCCAAGAAACAACCATTTCCTGCCCAGCCCTGGCACCTCTAAGCAGAGCTCAGCTCCATCTTGGGGACACTTATAGTGACAAAAAGGTCCTTCAGTGTCTGGGGTCTTTGCACTGTGGACAACTGTAGCTGAGGTCACCTCCTTTCCTCAGAGGAAGAAATGGTCTGAGGGGATGCTGTGGGTCATGGGGTATGCCTCTGTCTGCTTAGAACTTGACAGAAAGCAGCTGAGGTAAGGATGACTAGCCACTTAATGGACATTAATTACTGCTTGCAGCATCCTGTAGGTCAGAGGACAGGAGGATTCTGATGTCAGGGCTGACATGCTGTGGCTGGCGGCAGGCTGGCACTTACATTTGATTAGGGTTGTGGCTAGTTTAGCACAGCCAGAGGGACCCAGATGGAAAGTCCGAGACTTGTCTCACTTGCAGAGGGGTAGTTCACAGTTACTTTCTTCTTCAATGAAATTTGTACAGTGAGCTTTGGCCTTTGTTTCCTCCATCTCACACCTGAATACCCCACATGGATTTAAGCCAGGATCCCTGAGGTGTGGAGGCTGGTTTCTGAGTTCTACCTTCCTTGATGGAATTAGAACCAATAATTTAGAGAGTGTGGATTTATCCCAAGTTCTCTTTTGCTGAATGCCTGTCTTGTACCTTTGCAGTACTTCTGCTTAAGTGTAGAGATAGATTAAAGAACACAAGAGTAATTAATGATGTTACAAATTGGAGAAGCAAGTGATAGTCTTCCTAATGCTAACCTTTGGTTCCTGCAATAAAGCAGAGATCTATCTGTATAGGCTCCTATGCAATGCATCATCTTAAAACATCATCTTCTAAGCATTTGTTAGTTCTGTTTTTTTAGCCAAGGCACCATATGGAAGGTGCCAGTTGTGAATATTTATTGAGATTGAAATGGACTCTTAAGAGGTGAATGTTGAGAGGAAGCATCTTGTGATATTAATAGAGCCCATATATGCCACCCAGAGGATAACTGATGGGCCAGCCTTCCCCTCTCCAGGAGCTGGGGATCGGCTCCTTCTGGGGTGGTTCGGAGCCATGTAGGTTGCAAAGCCTCGCATCATCTCCAGCTGTTTTTAACTATAGATACTTGAATTCAAGTGCAGGTTGGAGAAAAGTTGCCCAGCAGAGAAAATAAGAGGCAGGTTTTCCCTCTCATTTAAGTGAAGAGCTTAACATCACAAAGAGAGCCTTCAGCTTCAGCAGTGCCCATGGGATGAGCTGGGCCTCTCTCCATTTCTGTGGTAAATCCATCAAGACAGAAAGGGCTCTTGTTTCAAAAAGGGGGCTCTGGAGGTGAACACAGTCGAGCCGAAGGAAGAGCTTTCCTTTTGATCACAAATGCATGGAAGCAGCCAAAGACCCTGAAGGTAACTTGGATTTGCTATGATGTTTAAAAATATTTCTCAGTAAGAATCTCTAATATGGACACGAGAGCAGTTAAATAGGAGTTAAAACATAATACACTGTATCTGTTGATAAATGTTTTTTTTTCCCCTAACTTTTTTATTAAGGTATAATTTCCATAAAATAAAATCCACACTTTTAATGCACAGCTCTGTGAGTTTTTGACAAAAGCATCAAGTCATTTAACCAACACTCAACCCAGATATATAATAGTTTCATCATCCCCCCAAAATTACTGTGCGTTCCTTTCTAGTCAATCTCTCAGGCCCTGACAACCACTGATCTGTTTTCTGCCTATGGTTTTGCCTTTTTCAGAATGTCACATAAATGGAATCATATAGTATTTCAGTCTGGCTTCTTTCACATAATATTGAAATATTCTTTCACTTGAGATTCATCCATGCTGTTCATGCATAAGTAATTTGTTCCTCTTTTTTTTTTTTTTTTTGCTAAGCATTCTATCCTAGGGATGTACTATAGTTTGTTTATCCATTTCTTAGAAGGGGGATGTTTTGAATACTTCCAGTTTTTTTGGCAATTATACATAAAGCCACTGTATACAGGTTTCCAAGTGAACATAAGTTTTTATTTCGCTTGGGTCAATACCTAGCTGTGGGATGGCTGGGTTGTATGTAAGTGTGTTTCACTTTATAAGAAACTGCCAGATGGTTTTCAGGGTGGGTACATTTTGTATTTCCACCAAAAAGGGATGAAGTTTCCAGTACTCTACATCCTTGACAGGACTTAATATTATCATTTTTTAAAAACCTAACCATTATAATAGGTGTTTAGGTTTATCCCATTGTGGTTTTAATTTGCATTTCTCTAATAACTAATGATGTTGAGCATCTTTTCACATTTTTATTTGCCATCTGTATATATTTTTGGATGGAGTGTCTTTATCTTTTATCCATTTGAAAGTAAATTGTGAATTTGAGAGAAAACATGGTGTTTTGTTTGATTTGAATATTATTATTATTAATTATCATTGGTTAAGCTGAAATTTTCAGCTCTCTGTTAGCCTGTCTAGCTTAACTATTCCCCCTCCCCCTTGCCTTTAGCTGCAGGAAAGACATTGAGATCATTTAGTGTAGAGAGAGTCACGCAGCAGAAAACTATACTATATGGAACATTTTTCCGGATGGCTTTGGAAATAAAAAATAACTGCTTCTCTTCTCTCTGGAGGAACCTGCCTGCCCCATCCAGTGAAACGGGGTCATTAAGCCAAATTCCCCTTATAGGAGAAGAAGCAACCATAGAAGTTTCTTTTAAGAGAGTTAACTTGTTTTTCCTAGAGCTATAAAACACCAGAGGATTATAAGATTCTGTTTTTCAAAATAGCTCTAAGATTTCCTCAGGGTAAATACTCAGGGTAAATATTGATTAATTGTGACTTGAAGTCTTAAATCAAGAAGGACAATGTGCTTCAGATGACACATCAAAAAATAAGAAGTTGAGGCATCTGTAAGATTGAGGTAGTTCTTGTTGATATAAGATACTAATAGAAGTAATAGCAACCTGTACTACTTACTTGATTAAAGAAAAAATAAACAAGACCTTGAAATATTTTCCTATTTTGGTGGGCTATACTTGTAGTGGGCTTCTTCTAGGATTTTTCCCAGCTCCCAGTGTTTTCTTTCTTGAGAACCACCTTCCTTCTCATGTCATTTCTCATCTTCCACAGGCCTGAGACTTCATCAGCCTTGTTTGTAATACTAACCCCAACCTCCTACTTGGCCAGAATTGATGTGATCAGAGGTTACCTGACTCAGTCTGAGCCAACCAGATCTCTGCTGTTGCTGAATCTGAAATAATGTCAATTTGGGGAATGTGGCATTTCTTGCCACGTGGACTTGAAGTTAGAGAAAACCATTCTGCAAATAAAATAAAAATGAGGCTGGTTTTTGGAAAAACCAAGATTAAAGACAGAGAAAGGGCACTGCCTAGATTCCTGATGGTCCAGCCTTTTCCCTAAGCCCCTATGCACTTGAAAACCATGAAACACTTCAACATGCTTTCATTGAATTTCCTCTTAGATAAAAGTTAGCTTGAATTAGCTTCTAATATTGTGATCAAGAGAGTCTCAACTGAGGTAACATTAGATGATCTTGGCTAGGAAGCCCTTCTATCTGAGCTGACATCCTGTAAAAAATCCTGAGTCCCAGTGGACACAAATGCTGGGCTTAATAATGTCAGATGAGTATCTGGAATTGAGAATAGATGCTGTCAATTTGAATGTAGGTCTCAGTGAAGGAATGGAATTACTTCTTTACTTCAAACTTTAGCTTTGGAACGATCTTAGGGGTTATACAATTCATTTTGTCCAAATTTCACACAGAGCAGATCTCTTTCTTAAATTTGGCAGATGGCTGTCTGACCTCTTATTATATGTGTTAGTTAAATTCAGGGTCTACACAGACCTAAAAAGATAACTGTTATTTTCTGTTTTAAAATTCACATTTCTTCTTCCAGACCCTCTTCCAAATATTTTAAGATAGTTATTGCTCTTAATATTCTCTTGAGATTTCTCTTCTCATTCACTTCTAAGGCCATCAGTAAATGATGAAGACATTTTTGCCAGCAGTCATTTCAATTTGGATTCAGAGACACTGATCAAACTTACTTTTTACTTCCTGGTTGTGTGCTTTTGACTCATGCTCACAATGCTTTTGCTCATATCTATTTCAGTTCATTGTAGTCTACTCCTAGAAGACTCTGCTTGGGGCAAGGACATTTTTGACAATATGAAAAAGACTTTCCTCACACAGACTTTCCTTATGTCAGAAGAGTCAGCCCCACTGTTCAGGGGCTTACACAGACTAATGGTGAGAAGAATAAAAAGGAGGTGCCTATGACAGTGCCTGTGTATAGTAGATGATCAACTTATTTGATGAGCTGAGTGAATTATTGGTGACTGAGTCAGAGCTGTTTCCTATAAAGAAAATTTGTTTGCATCCTTCTCTCCCATACTAGAAAGTGGTTTTGAAGCCTGTGCTTAGATTTCTCTCCCCTCACTTCAGAACAATAGCTAATGAAAGGTCTATAAGAACCTATATTTTGTAGCTAGTTTTAAAGTGTCACAGACCAGCTGGATTGGAAATTCTTGGAACTCCATAGTTGTTGGGCTGTGTGAGCCTGATGAATTATGTAAAACCTGTTTTCCCTTAGTATTATTAATCATCCTCAAGCAAATGAAGACATGCTAATTAATTTGTGGTGGTTTTTACCTGCAAATGCCAAATGAACGAAACTAAATTAAATCTTCTATTCTCTTTAAAACCAGCACCCTGTTAAACACCCTATGACTTATCCTGTTCAATTTGGAAGATGTGATTTTTTGGAAACTTAGTTTGCCTGTGGTTTCTGAATCCTAAAGTCTCTTTCTTGGGCTATACTAGCCCAAAGTTTTATGCATAATGACTTAAAAAATAAATGGATGGAATTTATTGTTATGATTTACAGGAGACCCAGGATACACCAGACCCTGCATTATATAGTTTACCCATGTTATCTCATGGTAGGTATTACTAAAGCCTAGAGATCGGTATCATGTAATTGTACATGTGAGAAAACAGACTCCAAGACTTTAATGTAAATGTTCCATGTCATACAACTTAATAGTATTGAATTAGAATGCAAACCTAGGTCTGTCTGACTTCATAGTCCATACTTTTCTCACTGTACCATGCTTCTCTCAAGGAGACCATTCATTGCATAGATGAACTTTCACCAGCCAGGTCCCTATGTGTTGTGCATAGTACACCTTGTAGTATATTTGAAAAATTAGGTTTTCCCATTTTATTTCTTGTATGGGAGAAAAGTTTTAGAGAAAAGTGTTTTAGGATTTTTGGGTGATTTTCATTACAGCAGCATCATGTGTAATACTACTTCATTCTCACTCGCAACTACGTGTGTACACTGATGCTTCTGAACAGGTTATTTCCTTTTGTTAACAATTAAAATACTGTTGCTGAGATAAGAGATGCTTTTCCAGCCACAGCCATGAGTTTACCATGTCAGCCATGCTTTATGTGCCTCTGAAAGCAAGTGGTCTCTGAACATCCCAGCAGGACACTGGGAAGACTGAGAGAAAGTAACAGACTCTAACTGACCACAGGTAGTTCACCAGGGATGGTACTGTGCACCTTATGTCCTCATCTAGTTCAGTGTTCCTGGTTTTCTTCCCTGTCATTGCTTAAGTGACTGTAAAAACGAAATTGAAGGCTCTTTTGGGGGATATTGACTGCCATTACTAGTGTTTCCCTTGGTAATTACCTGGCATGCCCACATTGGTGAGGGTGATGGCTAATGCTTCATAGATTGTTTAGGCGTCAAAGTGGAGTTCTCTACTATATCTCCTGACAGCAAACCCCTTCGAGGATGGGCATGCTATGTCAGCACTGACTACAGAGCTGATCATGCTCCAGATGAGAATCCAGGAAGCGGGGTCCTGGCCGAGGTATCTTTTTGGGGACTTGGAGCTTCCTTTCCTTCATGTATATTCGGGTGGTTACCAGCCCTTTTTCAAGGACTCGAAGGCACTAGAACTGCTGTTAGAGGGGAGGACCATGGAACACTTTGCTGCTTCTTTGGGTGACATGTAAATTATCTTCACTGTTAGTTATTTCACTTATTTTGTCCTCAAATTATAGACATACTAGTGCTTTATAGATGTAGAAAGATTTCAGACTTGGACATTTCTCCTCTTCACCATTTTAAACAACAGAGATTCCTATTTTGTCACTAACTGTATCATGTAAAGCAAGTCACATTCTCTCTGAGGTGTGTTTTTTTTCCCTCACCTGTGAAATGGGATAATTATACCTGCCTTAGAGGGCTATTCTGAAGAGAGATTACATATGAATGAAATTAGCGGTCTGGCATGTAGAAGATGCTCAAAAATTCATGTTTTCTCTTGCTAAGATGAAAACCATTGCTTTTTATTTCTAAAATTCCCTAGAATACCCCATTATCATCCCTGCACACCACACATAAACACACACCACTTCTCTGTGTGTTTTCAAGGCAAACGTTTCAATACTGTGTGGTAGTGCTTGCAAGTCGCAGTCAGCATTAATAAGTTAAAATTTTCCTTACATTTTTTTTTACTTTGCCCTTTTCCACAGTGTAGAATAAGAAAAATATGAATTAAAATTATGTTGTATACAGTGCTCAATTTTTTTCCTGACTCCTAATTAGAATCTCCTTGCACTCACACAAACACGTGTTCGCTCTGCATTTTATGCTCTTCCTTCTTCCTTTTCAGAGGTCCCCATTGCACATGTTTTGTATTTGGATGTGTTTCTGCTGGAATCAAAAATAGTGTAAGTGTCCACTCTAAAGTGGCACAGTGATGCATGTATTGGGTGGCACTGTCAAACCCTCATGAAAAAATGAGAAAAATGCTCTCACTATTTCATGGGCTAGTGAAGTGGGAAAGTAGCAAGACTTGTTGGGAGAGGAGTGACAAAGGAAAAAAAAATATTGTTGCTTTCTCCTAGAAGAAAGAAGGGATATAGGGAGCAATGGATAAGTCTTTATTTTCCTACAGACTGAATTGAGTTTGTAACTGTCTCAGGAAGAAAATCAAAAGAAATCCCTCTGAGTTCTCCTGCCTTTCATAGGGAAGGAGTACTAAGTTGCCTCTCTTTTCACTAAGCTCTTTCCAGAGACTTATCACCTCTTCTGGAGCCAGTTCTAAATTTCAAGACTTTGTTTTTTTTTTTTCCAAGTCATTCTTTCATCAATTCTAGGTTTGCTGGCTTGAAACCACCTGGTAACATCAGCCAGATTCCCTGTGTGTGAGTGAGGTGCTATCCTGACAACATGAGTGTGCTACACTACTTCCAAGAGTGCCCTAACGATCTCTGCCTCATGATATGCACACCCTGTGCATTACTTTCTACCTTCCCCCCTCCCTCCACCCAAATAATATGCTGTGGTTGAGCTGCGTAGCCAACAGAATATAGCAGAAGTGATGGTATGCCACTTGAGATTAGATTATAAAAGATGCTGCAGCTTCCATTTGGGCCACTTGTTCTCTCTTGGATCACTTGCTTTGGGGGAAAACTAGCTGCCATGTTTTGAGGATACTCCAAAAGCTCTGTAGAGAAGCCAAAGTGGTGAGAAACTGATGCCTCCAGCCTATAGTCATTGACTAAGCATTTTTGATATTGTATTTTCCAGCCCCAGTCAAGCCTTAGGATGACTGCAGCTCCAGCTGATAGCTTCGCAGCAATCTCATCAGAGACCCTGAGCCAGAATTACCCAGGTAAGCCAATTCCAGATTCCCGACTCTCAGAAACTGTGAGAAAATACATGTTTGTTATTTGAAACCACTGTCAAAAACTGAGAAGGATATGAAATCTTACCCTACTTATAAGCTAACGAATTAGCCTACCACAGTTTTATGGACACTAGCAGTCACAGAACTCCTGAGTCAGAGACAGAAGGCTTGTATTATTCACAGCACAGCCATCATCATGAGCTCATGTCTACGCTGGTTTCTATTGCCCTCTAAGTCCTACAGGGGTGATGCAGAGATACACACAGGTGAATGCTGCATACACAGTGGGTTTGTCTCATAACTGAGGAACCCACAACTTAGAAAACACCAATATTTTTCTTTACTAAATTTTTTATTTCATTCAATTACAGTTGACATTTGATATTATTTTATATTAGTTTCAGGTGTACAGTGTAGTGGTTAGACTTTAATTTATGAAGTGATCCCCCCAATTAGTGTGGTACACACTTGGCACTATACAGTTATTACAATATTACTGACAATATTCCATAAGCTGTATTTTATACCCCCATGACTATTTTGTAACTGCCAATTTGTACTTCTTAATCCCTTCACCTTTTTCACCCACTCCCCACCTGGCAAGCATCAGTTTGTTCTCTGTATCTATGAGTTTGTTTCTGTTTTGTTTTAGAAAATCCCAATCTTTTATAAAAGGGTGTGAAAAAAATCTGTTCAAACTTTACCCTGGAGGAAGACATTGTTTTTATTATACTGGATGGCAAACAATTCTGGCTTCTGTCCCAGAGGGATACCCTGTCTCCATCTTCCAAGGTTGTTTGTTATGCAAATATCCTAAAAAAGAACCTAGACTAAAAGGGGTCCAGCTCACCAGAAACACAAGGGACCCAATGGAGACTTGCCTGCATCAGCTACTGAGTTTTGGAATAATTTTCTGTGCAGCAATAGATAAGTAATGCAGTGGGGATACCTGTGTCTGTCCCTCACCTGTCAGAGACACTGTGCCGATGGCCTGTGTGGCAGTCATGTCAATTGACAGAGAACGAGAGCAGGGTCTTTGACTTTAGTTAACAGGGGAAGGTACAGGAAGTCCTCTGGTTTTGGAGGAGGATAAAAAGTGAGAAGAAGATAAAGAAATGTAGGGAAGGTGGAACTAACTGGATTTGACATGCTTAGCTTCCTCTAGAAACAAAGGTTTTAGCTAGAGAATGATTAGATTCGTTAAATAATTCATTTCTTAGCATCTTGCTCTGATGAAAATCTTTTTATTTTTGCTAGTAAACTTCTTTTTTTTTTGGTAAAGTATGAGGGTGTTACTAGTGCTTGTTTTTCATACTTTCCCTCCAAGTGAACAAAAATGGTGTGTACTTATTTTCGAGCTAATCCACAGAGAACAAAATTTAGAGAATTCTTTTTGAAAGGTACATGAAAGTATTTAAATGATTCCTTTATTTGTTTTATTCTGTGAAAAAAAGGAATATCTTGGGTTTCTGTCATTAAGCAATATCTTCTACTATTCTCATGAAATCAGTTGAGGGGACAAAGAATTGAGAGTGACTTTAATTTAAAATCATATTTGGTTTATGTTTTCATGCAGTTTAGGAATGCAAAGTTTTAGAGATATTAGATGATGCTCTTCATAGAGTCATTTTTAGAGACACAGAATAGCATCCAAAAGTGTGTGAATGAGCTTTCATGGGCTCATGAGAAAAAGAGGACCTGCAATGCTCAGTAGACAACATTACTCCAGGCTTCCCCCAGCTGGGTTTCATTGATCGACTGACAGGCTCAAACATGTTTTATCAGTTCTCCAATATGTAATTCCATAGCTGGTTATCCATATTTTCACCAGGATCTCTCAATAAAGGCACCTAGGACAATTTACAGTCTTGATTATTGTTTGGGAGATTTAAGAGCATAAGTTAAATACAAGCTCTTTAATTTGTCTTAGTCTCTTCATCTCATAAATGGGAGCTGTAATACTTATCTCTCAATACTGTTGTGAAGTTTAAACACGCTAAAGTAGATAGAGAGTTTAGTGCTGTTCTTGGCTTATAATAAATACTCAGTAAATTGAAGCTAATATTATTAATCCTCCAAGATATTAGTAATGCTCCTCTATGGGTTATAATATTATCTCATTTCAAATGCAGTACAGTCCTATTAGATGACATCCAGCTCTGTCATGTCCTATTCGATTATATTACAAGATCGATTCATACTTATTTCTACAGAGGTCTCATTTTTATGTTGTTAGGTATGTGCCTCCTTTCCCTGACTTACAGTAAAGTCTCTCAATAAATGCTTGTTCTTGATTTTGTCATTTTGATACTAAACAAATAATAAATCCCACCCAGTTACCAAACTTTGCAAAGCCTGGCTATTCTCAGAGTATGGTGATTTTAACGTTTCCTTAAACAGGAAGTCTGTTTATGGAAAATTTCCCTAAAGGTTGGAATTCCTGATGGGTTCAACCAGTTTTGTGTCTAAAATCTACCAACTTGGTCCAAGAGGGGCCCAGGACTGTGAGTTACCCTGCAGGTGTGAGTAGGAACTTAGTGCCGAGGATCTTTGCTCTTTTGGTAAGACCTTTTCAGGGGTGAACAAAAAGTGATGTTGACAGTGGGCATTGTGACAGTATTCCCCAGGCTTGTCACAGTCTGGAGAAAACCATCTTGCAGCTCTGGCAGTGAGAGCAGGCTTTTCACATCCCAGGGGCCTCAAGGTGTGTTGGAGAGAGACTGAGGGTGTGGCAGATAACTGTTGGTGCCTCAGGCATATTCTCTGGGAGCCCATCATTCCTGGCGTTTGTGTCCTATGGCTTTTGCTGCAGGGACTTGTGAATCTTTGCTTAGGGCTTTCTCTAGCCATGAGGGCCCTCTCAGTCCAAGTCTGGGGCAGGTTGTAAGTGCAGGGAGGACTTAGCCCTTTGAACTGAAAGACTTGAAGACTAAATGCTAAACACCTTTGCCTTTCATGTGAGGAAATTCCAAGGTGTTTTCTAGTTTTCCCCAGTGTGATGGAGCCCTCACTTGCCCAGAGTGGTGCCATATTCCATAATACTCTCTTTATCTGCTTCCTTCTCTCTTTCTTCTCACTTCTCTACTCCCTAAACAATACTTTCTAGGATCATATTCCAGACAAGCTCATAACCTGTCTCAGTGAGCTTTGGAGGAAACCAACCTAAAACAAAGGATACACTCTCAAAGTTTCACGTCCTTGATCAGTGATTAAAATGTGCCCTGTGGGGGCTCATTCCCTAGGATCCTCCCCTTCTCTGTATCTCATAGGAAGGAGAGAAAGAAACAGGGGACTCGAGGTCCTAACCATTCACAATATGAGTGATTTCAAATCCTTCATTTCATTATATTTCATTTCAGTTCTATGATATAGTATAAGCATTTTATAGATGAGGAAACTGAGGCCAGATGATTAAGTATCACGGTAGAGGTAATTGATTGAAGCTTTTGAAGATATAGGACTGGATCCCAGGACATTTGCTCTAAAATGTTCTTGTTTCCAGTTTGTTTCTGGAGCACAACGTGAACAGATTAGTGGAGGAATAATATACATCTCTGCATTCTGTGTTAGACATTTTTAAAAGACGTGTAAATCACATTATTTCACTCCAAAGGTTTAGTATATCAAACAGAATAAAATCCAACTCCATCTTATGGCCTGCATGGTCCTGTGCGATCTGGCTTCTCCGCATTTCTCTGGTTTCACCTGGTACCACTTGTTCTCTCCTCACGCTGTTCTGACCTCCTTGTGTTCCATGTACACAACCAAGCTCATCCCAGCTTGTGGTCTGTGCTCTTGCTGTTTCCTTAACCTGGAATGCTCCTCAGATTTTTGCAGAGCTGCCTAACCCCTGGTAAGCATTCTTATGTTTGTGGAAATATGACTTCCTCAGAGGAGAATATTGTTCCCTTCTTAGCAAAAGCTAAGCTAAACCACCTGCTTCCTGCTTCCCTCTTCCTGCCTTGCCCTGTGCATTCTTCCTCTAGTTTCTTTTTTTAAAAATTATATTTATTGTACTTTTTTAATTCTTGCTTGTTTACTAACCCTATTAGCTGTAAGCTGATTGAGGGCAGGGACCTCACTTGTCTTGTTCATTACTGTTTTCCCAGGGCCTAGAACAGTGCTTGGCACACAGTCGTCAAATGAATACATAAATAAATGAAGGTGAGACAGTAGAGAAGGAAAATGCTAAGCATGTATATGAAAGGACCTTAAAGCATATTTTATGTATAACTAAGATTTATTTACCCAGCTCTTTGTAATCAGCAGAATTAATATAACTTGAAAGCAAATGCATCTTGCTGACATTTTGGAATCTATGTGCATGCATTAATACCAATCAATTTAAGTGTGTGTTTCACAGCATGCCATTCAGATGAGAAATGTTGAAAAGGGAGTGGGCGGACAGCTTCTTAACTTCTTTTTTTTCTGGCACATTTAACATCATTCCAGTAAACTGGGCTCTAGGTTAATTAAAGAATGAGGTGTGGAGAAGGGGTATGGAGAAAGTCTTAACAATCTTTTACATATTGGACTTTACTTAAAAAAACCAAAAGATGTTATTGTAGTTAAAAGGCCTATAGTTTAAGTCTTCTGAAATTCAGTTTTTTGTCTTTTTTTTTTTTTTTTTTGAGATTTGTATTTTTGACCAATGATTTTTAGGAAAGTGAGAGAAAATGATACATACATCTGTGCTCAAAAATTTGTTTTGGTAACATTCCTTTTCTTGATAATGAAATTAACTATATTCATTTGAAAATATGGAAAGTAAAAAAAATGTAAAGAAAAAAGTAAAAATTATCCATATGTTTATCCCTTAACAATGACTGCTAACATTTTGATGTGTTTCATTCCAGTAGTTTTTCTAGGATTATGAATATCTATATGTACTACATCCTTCAATTCTAAGATATACTCTGTTATAAAATGCAATATTGTTTTAGTTACTATATTTTAAGAAAAACAAAGTTAAAGATACATTTCTGTTTTACTAAAAAAATGCCAATTACATACCATTTTCTTCTCTCGAAATTTGAGAGTATCTTTCCTTTTCATTCTGAGTCTAAATTTAATTCAAAATCACTTTTGGAGGAGCATAGCTATACAGATCATCCCTATTATGTACTGCTTCCTATCATGTGTGCTTCAGATTTTGACTCCAGTGACATTTTCATCTATAGTCTAATGTCAAAATATATTAAAAAATAATGTGATTTTATCTGCATTTCCTATTTGTTTAAACTCATGATTTTTCTGTATTGAACTGCAAGTTGTTCTTGAAATTCTGCCAGAAGCTTTTACTCATGTATTTTCAGTGCCCAAATAATAGTCCTTCATAATGCATGAATCAGTCACACCAAACTATCCCGGCTTTAAAGATTGTGTGATATATTTGGAGAAACCGGGCACCGTTCCCATATACATTGCAAGAAATGACAAGTATGTCACAATTTAATCTATTTGGCAGCTTGTAAGTTCTTTTTGATGTAAATTATTAAATGCATCCTAATTAAAAAAAGAATCAAGCAGTGAGAAAACATGCACCATAGAATCAAAGATATATGGTACATGTGTAACAATGTGAATGTCTTTATTTTAGCATGGTGGTTTTTAACTCTGCTGCACATTAAGATCACATGGATATTAAAAATAAATCTATGCCATAACCATACTCTGAGGTCTTCCAGAGAGGACCAGGGAGTAGTATTTATTTAAAAACACACAAAAACCAAGACTTCTCAGAAATTCCAATGAGTAGCCGGAATTGAGAACCACTATTTTTATAGCTGACAGAGCAGGATAGCTCTTAGGGCAGAGATGATCTTTATTTGGGAAAAGACCTTGATAAGCAGCTTGTGGTAGAAGACAGGGCCTGGAAAGGACCACTGTCCAGGACTTCAGCTATAGAAGAAAGAGTTAAGTGGCTTGCACAGGAAAATGAGAGAATTTATTTCATTGCTCTTAAATATGAGGTAGAGAGAAAAGCGAGAATGAGATAAGATGTTCTCATGAAATGTGAGGCTGGTTGATGTAATAGGCACCTGGCCAAGGAAAGTTTTCCTTGTGGTGGAGTGGCTAAAAATAATTTAAAAAAAATGGTAATACTTAAGGTTCAATTTGAAATAATTTCTATATTGTTGAATAAACATCTCTTTCTTCTTTTCAAATTCTTGATTCTATTAATGCTCTTGAATGCTTTGTGTGGTCTTTCTTTCCTTCCTTCCTTCCTCTCCTTCCTCTCCTTCCTTCCTCCTTCCTTCCTCCTTCCTTCCTCCTTCCTTCCTCCTTCCTTCCTCCTTCCTTCCTCCTTCCTTCCTCCTTCCTTCCTCCTTCCTTCCTCCTTCCTTCCTCCTT